>OY720344.1:53282561-54488890 GCA_963082975.1 Labia minor
AACATATGCAATACCTGGCCAAAATGAGCATAGATCCCAAATAAAAGTAATAAAAACATTATTTATTTAAATCAGGGCTTCGAACCGGAACTGAACCGAAAACCGAAAACCGAAAAAAACCGGTATTTTTGTCGGAACGAAAACCGGAGCTGAACCGAAAAAAATAATATCGGTTTATTTCAGTTCAGTGTTCAATCCAGAGTTGCCAGAAGTGGTGTTTTTGGGCGTTTTGGCAACACACAACCCCGAATTTTTTTCAATTAGTTGTCTCGTACTGCATGGTGTCGCTAAAAACTTTGTTTCAAAAATTAGTGTCCTAGTCATACTCTCCCTTCGGTTGTGTTGGCAGCGTCTCGTAGTCGCAATACAGAATTTAATGTTTTCATCGTTTGTTTAATACTGATATTTTGATTTAATGATAGTATTAATTTTTTAAATTATTTATTCCATTTGTTACAGGGTTATGTATTGATATAAATTAACTGATTCATAAATATAAATAAAATTATTAAATAAATTTAAACAAATATTGAATAACTTTGACCAAGTACGAAGATTAGACACTAAAAAACTTATTTTAGAATAATGGGAGGAAAATAAAAATACATATCCTCATTTATACAAAATTGCAATGGTGGTTTTAGGAGCTACTGCAACACAAGTTAGTGTTGAAAGAGCTTTCTCTGGTTTAAAGTTTATTTTACGAGACAATAGAAATAGTTTAAATGAAAATATATTGGAAGATATTTTAATAATTAGAGGTAATTTTCATCTTTTATAATTATAGTTATAATTGTAAGTAAATATATCCAAGAATCCTGTATACTTTAACATTAAATATACGAATTTGTTTCGTTTGTTGAGTGTTTGAAAGTAGAAGGATGTAAAAAAATATTCATACTTATTTGTTCCGTTTAATAAATTATATTAACATATTATATTATATACTTCTAATTATTATACCTTTAATTAATTATTATTATTTATATTATATTGTATCAATTCATGTAATATGATTTAGGGTGGTAGCAAGAAATATTTTTATATATTTATGGCAGACTCGGCATACCCCGACCTAAATTTCTAATACAAATAAAAGGTCTTTAAAATTAATTAATCGGAGCTGAACCGAAAACCGAAAACCGAAAACCGAAAAAACCATTATTTTTGCCGGAACGAAAACCGGAACCGAACTGATATTTTTTTTTTTTATTGAACCGGAACGAAAACCGAAACGAAAAAAATAACGGTTCGAAGCCCTGATTTAAATGTTACTTGATTGTCAAAAGTGTATTATCACTATTAAAATCCATAAAAGAAAATTTCTTATATTTACCTTGAAATGATTTAAAGTTGATAAAAATATAACCAAAATTTGGGATAATTATTTTAATAATATTAATTAAGTATTGAATGTGATGAACTTTCGGTTGAAATTCTCATTATTTAAACTCACATTGGCTTCTATCCTAAAATAGTTCGGTCTTGTTCTCTCAACTAAATAGGTATAATCATATAGTAAGCCATGAGCTTGTTTAATTACAGCCAATCATCTAGAATATTAATGGGGCATTGTATTAAGAATCTTTTAAACCTAATATCCCTAATGAATTACCCAAAAGTAATATATATATATATATATATAATAGACTTTTATAATTCATTTTGTAAAAGTAGCATATTACTTTATACTCGTTTATATAATACAAATTAATATAATTATTGTATAATAGTGAACATTTTTTAATTCATCGCAAGATAAAAGTTGGTGAGGGTTTACAACCAAATTTTCTTTATAGTCATTAAACATACATTTAAAATGATTAAAGTGCTAAACAATAAAATAACACTAGAAAAGGAGCAATAAAAGATATATTTAAATTGATCATTTTAATTTCATTTTAATATAATAAATAAAGCTGAATGAAGGATCAACATTTCAATTGAAAATTTAAAATAACAATAATATTATTTGAACGAATATATTACAAATTGATATTTTATTTAACAGACCTTAAATAGGAAGTGATATATTTTTCATCAAGGACTTGAGTGTTGATTTATTATATATAAATTGAAAAATAAATAAATAAATATTAAAATATTGATGTTCTCTATATTAATTAATTTCAAAATTAATATGATATAGTAAAAAACTTAAATATAATAAAATAAGTAGAAATAATACCAAACATTTATTATCTAAAAATATCTAATTTTTTTGTTCACATAAAATATGTAGTAAATTTCTAAAAAGAGAAGTAATTTATTCAATTAAAATCAATTAATTCAATAAAAGAGACATTTTCACAAGATTCATGCAAGAGTATTTTTGTTATATGGTCCATTTCTGGATTGTGATTTTATTTATTCATAAAAGAAGTTATAAATATCTATATATATCTATCTATCTATCTATATCTATATCTATCTTACATATAAAATTCTCGTGTCACAAAACTTTGAAATGATACTCCTCCGAAACGGCTGGACCGATTCTTATGAAATTTTTTAAGCATATTCAGTAGGTCTCAGGGCATGTCAGACTTCTTTTATTAAACCGCTAATTGCTAAGGTGTGTCCATGGGGTGGTATTTAAGTAAAAATAGTTTAGTTACCGTGCTAGATCATAGAGGCACTGCTGGCAAAAATTTGACATCTATATATATGCTAATAGGAGACTTGCAAACAAGAATGGTGAGTAGTCAAGTCAGCTAGGGCGTTATCTTATGACGTTGCACCCTCAGTTCGAAACTCGCAAAGGCACATTTTTTTTAAGTATTATATATTTTTTTTACAAATTTATTAATTTTTATTATTTTAATATTTTATTAAATTATTTTATTTTATTAAATTAATTTTATTAAATTAAATTTTATTATTAAATTTTATTTTATTAATTTAATAATTATGTCAATTAATTTTTGTCCATAAATAAACATATATAAAAAACTATATATAAAATTTAATTTTCATCCATTCATTCATTTATATATATATATATATATATATATATATATATAGATCTTTTACTTCTATATTATAAAAAAAGGTTTTTGTCTGCACATTGCTCAGAATTTAAAATTTTAAAAATAGTGATAAGACAAAATAATTAGTATCAGAGAGAATAATATTTGCAAAGAATTTAAATCGAGGTTGCAATCGTGAAATTATTGTCAAAGGGGATCAAAATTAAAATATATAAAACAAATTTTTTCTGTTGTATTATATAGGTGGGAGGCATGGACTATAACCCTGGGAGATGAGAGTAGATTCAGAGTATTTGAGAAAAGGATTCTGCGAACCATTTAGAGACCAAAGAAAGATGAGGATACCGGGGAATGGCGGAGACTGCATAACAAGGAATTGCATGACCTCTATGCATCTCTAGATATAGGTCATAAAATAGAGAAGGCTGGGATCGGCAGGGCACATGGCTAGAATGGGAGAGGAAAAATATAATGGTGGGGAGTTCGATTGGAAAACGTCCGTGTGAAAGACCAATTGTGAACAGGGTGGACAATGTAGGAAGGAATGTGAGAGAGATGGGACAGGGTAGGAGTTAGATGGTTATAGCTCAGAATAGGGACACTCGGGGGGTACCCGTCTAGGTGTGGAGAGCGCCGAAGGCGCTCGGAGCAGCTAGTATATATTTATATATATTTTTGAGAATGAAAAAAGGGTATTTATTTTTTAATGGAAAATTAAAAAATTCGAATATTTAATGATTAAACTTACATTAGATCATAATTAAATTGATAATCCTAAATGGAAAAAATTATTACCTATAAATAATATTAACAAAAAATTTTTTTCAATTATATTATCATGGTTATAATAATATATTTATTGGATAGTTTTCTGGCGTTGGATAAAAAATAAAAAATTCTAAAAATTAAAATATTATATTATTAATTATATTTAATATTAAATATTTAATTTTCATTCAACTACTTATTACAGCCCTCCAAAGACCTGAGCCTATCAAGTCGGTTTCCGCCGAAGCCGGGTTGTGGTGCCGTATGAACAGTACACCCTACTTTGCCATGTTGCCTTGATTTTCAAGATTGGTGCTCCCTACATTTAATTTCATGTAGCTTCTCAAATTTGATCACATAGGGTGGATGAACCTCGTGCAAGAAAGAGGTCCATGAAACGAACCCGAATTCACACGAAGTTCCAGACTACCCGGTAGACATTTATGTTTAATTACATATTATAATAAGTATATATTTAATATATATATATTAATAATTAATAATAATATTATTATTAATAATATTTTTTTTTTGAAATTGGTTGAAGTGTGGATCCTTATTCCCATAGTTTAGTACTATTATACAAAGCAATCTTAAATTTTAATTATTTCAATTGATTTAAAAAAATCTTATTAAATAGTAGAATTCAAAATAATATACAATAATTGAAATATTTAAATATATTTAAACTTATTTTTTTTTATAAAAAAAAATGATAATTTGAATTATTTCATATTCTGGAGATGATGATTTTCTCCCCATTATGATAATTAATTATTATGATTATTTATCTTCATATTCTTTTTCTCTGAGATTATAAATCATTCCTGCTATTCATGTTTAAAATAAATTATTAATCCTATTATTTGTTCATTACCAAATTTATTTGTAGTCTTGAACATGCAAGTTTATACTTATTAGTAACAACCATACCTATAGATCTTAATAATCATTCGATGGTTAGTCTTTGGTCCTTAATTAACCCTCATTTCCATGTTTAAATGTTGAAATTAAATTTATTGTATATTTATGTACTTTGTATTCATTTATTATTAAACTTTTTCTTAAAAATATAATAAAATTATTTATTATTTTATTAAGTTGACTCTAACTTGAAAAGTTTATAATATATTCTCTAAAATTAAAAATTGTTAATTTCCACTGCATATTTATTTATTATATTTTTTTTTTAATTTATTGTCAAGTATACCTTTAAAAATTTGATCAATATTTCAATAAGATACAGGGGTTGGACAAAAATATGGAAACACCTTTAAAATAAGTTGACCTGTGGCCAGGTCCGAACCGACCGACGGTTTGAAGTAAATTAATTTCCAGATACAGAAACAATTTCAAATAATTTTAATATATCTATTAATGTAATAAAAAACAGATATGGATACATAAATAATAAATATAAACATTTTTAATTTTATTTTATTTATAATATATATGCAAGACCAGGCTGTGACGTCATGAATGGCTGGATGACGTCATATAATTTTAAATCAAGAAAAAACTAATAAATATGATTTTTCTCGAGGATAAAACCAATACAAAGTGCATGATTCGTGGTGATATATAAAAAAATCTCCTTTGGTGTGAAAATAACCCTTTCCTTCCTATCGTCGATCGCTAATACTACCACTTCCGGTTTCCGGAATTGCACCAAAAGTTGATCAATTCATCCCACTGATGCATTAAGTAAATATACCAAATTTCATCAAAATCGGTTGAGCCGTTCAGGCTGTACACATCTATACGGACGGACGGACGGACAGACGGACAGACGGACAGAAGGACGGACAGACATCATGCTAAAAATACTTTTTTCTGTTTAGAAAATGCATGATTCGTGGAGATATGTAAAAATCTCCACATGTGAAATTTGGTGTGAAAACAATACCTCCCTTACTATCGTCGGTCGGTAAAAAACATGTTTCTTTGCTTAATATGGTGTAGGAAACCCGTTGGCATCCAAAACAGCTTGCAGTCTTCTCGGAATGGATAAATTCAGTTCTTGTATGTTTGCCAAGGGAATATTATACCATTCTTCCTGGTCTTATTTTTCGTCACAATTACCCTTAATGATCGTCTGTTACGATCACTCAGGACACACTTTCGTCCGCGCTGTGATTTAGCAGATTATGTTTTTCCGTTTTGCAAATATGCGGAATAAATCTTCGATTCAGTACCTCTTGATACACTAAACACCTGGGCTACCTTGCTTACGGAAGCACCTACCATACGTGCTCCAACAATTTGCCCACGTTCGAAGTCTGTTAACTCTGACATAATGCAATGACAACCTCACTTAACAGTACTCCGACAACAACTGAACTGTTTAGCACATTTACGAAGTTGTATAGGTGGCGTCAGTAGTCAAAAACGCCAGCGGCACTTACATATTTCATTAAAATCATTCTTTCTTTTCAAACATGCATTTCACAAGGTGTTTCCATATTTTTGTCCAACTCCTGTATCTTCAGTTTAAAAAAAAATAAAATACAATAAACAAAATAACAAATCTATATCTATATCTATCAATATAAGAAATATATATATTTATTAGCAACAAGAGGAGAGTGCTTTTTACTCTCCAACCATTTGGATATCTTATAGATAAATCATCATAAAAGTATTGAAAGTAAGATTAGAATTTATAAAACATCAAAAGAATGAGAACAACGGAAAGAGCTTTCATATATATTAAAGGAAAAAAAAGAGATTGAGAAATGTAGAATTGTCACTTAGAGATTTGCTTGTCATTTTTTTTTGTCTTTGTTTTGTATGCATTTTTAACATAGCTTAATATTATTTCTAGAGTTAATATTAAATAGTGATATTAGAATTTATTTTCTTTTAATTTTTATCGGTAGTTTTCCTACAAAACGACATTCTCTAACACGGTTTTGCTCTATTATAAATTATTTTCACTTTCAGGACTATTATTATATAGTCATAATATTCATCCTAATATGGAAAGTTAGGAGTTTTATTAATTTCTTAATAATATTCTTTCTTATCGCAATTAAAGAATATTATTGAGTATATTTTAATTTTGTTGACAATTTTTGCCTTTGAACACTTGTGTACGAAACGTCAAGATTAATTCAATAAAAAAATAAAGAATGATTATATAATTGATGAAGATGCCATTGGGTGAGAGGCTAGCCTCGCTGTCTCACATTCACATGGTCCCGGGGACGTACAAAAGTCAGAAGTTTTATATAATTGATTTTAAACACCCTGACTTCAAAAAATATTTTGACTAAAAAAATAATTATAAATAATACTACTTTCTCCTTTAATACGAATATTCATAATATACTACTAGGGTCAAAAAGTTCGCGGAATGGTCGCTTATAGTCAAGTATTTCTTAGCTGAAAGGGAAATTTTTGTTTGTGAGGTTGGCATAACTGGTAGTGAATGTGCTTTTGAGGTTAGCAGGCAGTTGTAGTTGGTTCCGTGCGTTCGGTGTTTAATATTGTAGATCGTAGTTTCTTTCTTTCGTCGGATTGTGCAATGTCGTCATTAGAACAGCGTGGCAATATTAAATTCTGTGTGTTGCTGGAGAAATCACCCTCGGAGACTCTTGAGATGCTAAAAAAAGCATACGGAAATTCTGCGATGAAGAAATCAGCAGTTTACGAGTGGCATAAGCGTTTTCGCGACGGTCGCACTCGTCAGAGGTGATTGAAAATGCGACGGAGCGGCTGAAGGAACTTTCAAAAAACGGCTTTCAAGAATGTTTCCAACAATTATATGAACGGTGGAATAAATGTGTAGATGCAGGAGGAGAGTATTTTGAAGGGAAATAATGTAAGAATGTTATAAATATTTTGAATAAATTTTTAATAACCAATTCCGCGAACTTTTTGACCCTAGTAGTATAAAATATAATTATTATAAAATTTGAAAATAAGCTATTAATTTATAGGTACGAAGTTCGCTGGGTCATCTAGAAGTTTTATAAAACCATTTATCATAAAAATTAAAATTCATAAAAATATTTCCATTCCATAATACTTTTTGTCATCTATGAAATTTAACTTTAAAAACAGTTCCTTGAATACAAAATTTAATAAAAGAATAAATAAGGTTCAAAATCAGTAAATAAAGTAAGAGTACAGAATTTTTATTTATTTTATTTTTTTAAAATGGTTGAGGATTCAAGAACTTTAAATTATGAAAAAAAAAATTAAACTGAGGGTGTTTCATTCCAGTGAAAAAACATTTTTTGTTCATTTTACTGAGTTACGAATAAGAATTGAAATTGGGTTACAAAAATTTTTATTTTTTTTATTTATTAAATCAAACTATTATTTTTTATTTCAACATTTTTAATGTTAATACAATAATTTTTATTTTATAATCTATAAATTTAATTATTTTAAAAAACGGCGGTCTTCAATTACAATTTTTTTTACACTCTCTACTGATGGACTGTGAATCCCTTCTCATCTCATAAGTGAAAATAGTGTCTAATAGAAATAGACGATATTACTTGGATTAAATTTTAAGATAATTAAAAATTTAATTTTATCAAATAATTAAATATCTAATTATTTTCAGGTAAGTTTATATATTTTTTAATATTATTGTTATAGTTGTAATTCTTTTTATATTAATTTTTATAATTAAGCTAAATATCATTTAATATTTTTGAAAGTTATTAATTTAATTAAATACATTTGTTTAATATTTTTTTTAATCATTACATAGTATAAAACAAAGTCGATTTCTCTGTCACTATAAACGCTTCAATCTTTAAAACTACGCAAAGGATTTTGATGGTTTTTTTTAATAGATAGAATGATTGAAAAGGAAGGTTTTGATTTATAATAACATTATCCACTATTTAATTATACATAATGTTTTCATTCAAAGATAGCTCAGTGTCCCAGGTATATATTTTATGTCAACAGGCCTACATTTTTGTTTGTTTGTTATTATTTGAACGGCGATTCGGTGAATCAGGTATTAATATTATCAGCCAAACTCAATAATAATGAATCATTTTTTTAACTTAATTACCGAGCCGAGGCTCGGGGTCCCGGCAAAATTTTAAAAGTACAATCTTAATATTAATGCTATACTAAATGAGAAAATTAGTTCAACGTGTAGAATGGTTAAAATGAAATAAATAACTATATATAAATAAATATCCTTTCAGAGCATCAAATAAAACTATGCTTATTGTGTAATCTTGCGGAAGAGCTGGATACCTTCCACTTCATTGCGAGATGTTCCATCCTAACAAGGCAGGGAAATGCTAACCTTTCAAGAATTCAAGGAGCATCTGGAATGGAAGGTCAGACAAAGCCATATTTAATGTAGTAAATATGTCTGGATATACAGGTATTCTTTAATAACGGAATTTAATTATTACAAAATGAAAATTATTGATTTTTTAATTATTATTGTTATTAAAATTATTATATTGTTGTAATTGTGGATATTATTAATTGTATATGTCCGAATAAGTCATGAGAACGCCATGATCATATCTTTCTTAAAAGGTATATTATTTTTAAAAATAAAGATTAATATTATAAAATTTATATATAATAAAATATTATAAAATTTTATATATACGTATAATGATAAAATAATTATTTTTTTCATGAGGTTTAAAATTTAAAAAATATAAAGTTGAAGTATAACCTACTTCATATTTGTTTAAATATCCAGGCAATTTCTGTTTTTATTAAATTTAAATTAAAATATATATATATATATGTCAAACAATGGTAATTTAGTGCTTATAAAAAATTTCTACAAGTTAGCCATGTTCAGTATTTAGTTTAAAAAAAAGGAAAAAAATATTTGATTATTATTATTATTATTATTATTATTATTATTCATTTTATAATATTGAAAAATTTAGAATCAAATTCGTTTAATTAAAAATATGAAAAGCTCCGATTACATTATAATTTATAATTTTTAAATATATATATTTATATTCTAAATATTATATTAATATAATAAAAAAAATATTTAATAATATATTAAATAATTGCTGACAAAAATAACAAAGAAATAGAGAGAAACAAATTATATGAAATGTAGATATTTTTTTATATGTATATACACCCTCCATCCCAAAAGAAAGCGAACTTTTAAAAAAATAACACCACTAATGCCATCTGTTGTAATATTTTACCCGTAGATGACAACTGTCATGACATTTGGATGCATACAACAAAAGTTATTGCGAAGTGGCACGCATCAATTGAGAAGGCGACGACAGACGTCCTAAAGACCATTCCAATAAAGGACATGGAGAAGTCGTTTGACAACTTGTTGGAGCGTACAAATGTGTGTATCGATGTAGTTGAGGAATACATCGATTAATAAAAATGATTTGTTCTAAAATGTAGATTGGTTTTTTGTTTTTTTTTTAAAGATCCGTTTCTTTTGGAATGGAGGGTGAATTTTTACTATCTCGCAAGAGATTCAAATTTGCAAGATAGTCGAGTGGAGACACTCCAGGTTTTTTTGTGTGGAAAAATCTTTATAAACTATAAAGACATTTATTAATTATAGAAAGAAATTTTAAATAACAAAGGTTAACCGTAAATAAATCTTGAGATTGGATTTAATTTGAAGAACTCTAGGAGGGGTATTTATAAGCATTTCCCATAATAATATATTTTTTTATTTACTTCAAAATCAATATATAATGTTAAATAAATGTCTAAATTTTACAAAGATTTGAATTATTATAAAATATCATTTTTTTAACTAATTATATGTTGGAGAAGTGAAATATTTTTTTTAATTCATTTCACTTGAAATTATCAATTTTATATTAATTATTCGTATTTTATGATTTAACACTAGAGAATTTTTTATCTTATATAAATAATAATACCCATTAATTGTATATTAAATATAGAAAATATTTAAATATTAGTATTAAATGATAAAAATAATTAAACAATTTACTTTAATGAAGTTAAAGGATTTGTTAACATGATCGCCGCTAGAGTGTGCCACCCACCAGAAATACTGCTAGGTATGAAATATTTTTTTTCAAGATATTTCATAAATTATAAAATACTTAGGTATAAAATAATCGTTTCTTTAGCCGAAAGTGTATGCTTAAGTATATATGCAAATAGATATGCCCTGGAATAACAAAACACACTCTAACATTGGGGTGAATATTAACCAAGCAATAATGTTTACCTAAATGGAAAAAAAACTAAGCGAATGGATATTTAGTTTCTTGAAAATATATCCTTGTTAAAGAAAAAGAAAAAAAATTATAAAAATATTTATTCTATATAATTATGAAGGATAGTAATTAATTATTACAAACAAAAGTATTTTTTATTTGAAATTAAAGTCAAGTGTGTTTTTGTCTCTTTAATTCCAGTCCTATCTTCATATATATATATATATATATACTAATTAAATATTAATAATGGAATATTTTTTAAATTTATCTTCATTATAGATTCATTTAATAAAAAAATAAACTAAACTATTAAAAAATAACAAAATAAATAAATATATAAATAAGATACTAGTTGGTCAATGTGAACATTTTACAATTTAAAAGTAAATTTAATTAAAGCGTAATCAATCTGTTTAGAAAACATTTTAATTAATATTAATAAATTCTTTGAATATGAAATAATCTAAACTTATAGTGTCAAAGTAGTTTTTTGGTATTAATATTATATTGTATATTAAATTTTCTATTCTAAGATTAATATATTTTTTTGTTTTATTCAATTTGTAAATTTTCGTATAAGTTCATCTTTTATATTTCTCTTATTATAAATTTATCATATTAAAATTGCACTAAAAAGAATAAAATAATTTTTCTATAAGCCTGACAAAGTTTATGGAAGAATTGCTTCATATTCAACTAAAAACGTTGGACGCTTTTAGTTTTCATTTGATTTCTATGCAATTAACTTCCTTTATAGAGCTATAATTCATTTATAGTATACATACATACCACACTAAAACACTTCATTAACAAGTAACACTATATCTTCTAATATAATCAACCATTTTGGATTTGATTGATAATATGTAAATTTAATAAAAATTCTTTTAAATTTAGATACATACTTTGATATAAGTATATTACAGTGAAAAATAATAAAATATTAATTTCTTAGCTCTTGACTTATCAATTTTATTGCATGATAAAAAAAATTTGTCAGTTTATGTGTTTAATAAAATTATTATTACAAAAATTCGACTTGATTTTTCATATAAAGAAATAAAACTAAATGCGCTAAACGTTTTTCGTTGAATATGAATCAATTCATTCATAAACTTTGTCAGGTTTATAGAAAAATTATTTTATTATTTTTATTCCATTGGAAAAACGTTATTTTATAAAATATTTTTATATTTATATTTTCTAGCTTATGAACCTGGGCTAAGTCCATGCCTTGCAAGGAAATTTTATTCTAGCTTAGTTCTATAGGAAAAAGTAGGTGCTAATTTAAATAATATGTAGCGGTACCATACTAAGAAAATCAAGATTATAGGTTGAGAGGATATAGTATACTTATCATACAACACCTCTACTTCATTTAGCTGTCAACTTACTTGATAGTTGCTGTCTTTTTAAAAAGCCAGAGAATACTTTTTACTTTTTTCTATATCTAATCATGAATTAAGGACTACTAAGTACTCTGAATGCAATATTGTGATCATTTATGAACAATGATTCCTTCAAAAGTAAAATTTCAAATCTATTTTTTTTTTTTTAAAAAAAAAATATTATTATGATTCTCTCTTTCTCTTTTTTTAATGAACTATGTCTTTCTCTCATATTACCTATTAATAAAACGAATTCCTTTATTATATAATGTTGCAATGAATAATCTATTAAATAAATAATAATTGATGACGAAGAGGATAATCATAGAGCCATCGATCATCATCATCATCATGAGTGGCTTAAAAACCCCAGTTGACTGATAGTCAGTGTATATGAGTTCCCTTCATACTACATATGTTTACATATGCTATTGTCGTGTAAATTAAATAAAAGTAGCTTCATATATAATACATTGATATTCACCCCAGCACGGAGACATTAGCATTTTGAATTTCTGATAAATAAAATATTTTCATATATATATATATATAGAATATAAATTGTACAATTATTTTATAGATAAAATGCATTTGAAAGTATGAATGTGTGTGAACGCGTGCATATTTTTAATGCAATTTTTAATTACTTCCCAAGCAATGTTCTCCGATAACAAGCAAATCGGAAATTTGTGTTCTAATCCCTTTGAATATTGAAGTTTTCCATTAGTGCTTTAAATAATCCGAAATCTCATCAGAGGTAAATAACCAGAAGGTATTAAAGTTAGAAAAAAATTAAACACTCATTTAATTCATAGAATCCATATTATTTTTGAAATGTTTTATTATTACTATTGTTCACTTTTATAAATAACTCAATAATTAATAATCAAGTTCATAATTAAGTTAACAACAACTGTTAGAATTTGAATTTCATTGTTTGATAGGACATGATCAGTTGATAGAAATTTTTGAAAAATATAAATAAAATAGTAAAATATCGAAATTAAAAGCCTAACTCACTTGTCCAATCTCTGAATTTGGGAATAAAAGTTCAAGCTTTACCAAGTTCACAAAAAGATGTATAATATAATATTTAATGAGATGAAAAATAAATAAATGTATAAAGTGGCTTATATGGATTTAAATCCCTAGAGCCATTAAAACAATATCAAATATGATTGATTGATAAGACAAATGCTCTTTGCTGCAGAGATAACTAGAAATCTCAATAATAAAAATAACAAATATAATATTATATATTTGCTCTAGATGTTTTCCTGGGATTAGCTTTGAGTTGAATTTAAAGAACTTGATATATCCACTATACACTATATTATGTCCATTAAAAAAGCATGGGCACATATGAACATAAGTAGTACGTAAAGAATTTAATATTATTATATGCGCCCCACGCTTTTTTGTTGGGCATATATAAAGGATAATATTCAAGGTTTAATTAATATTTTATTTTCTATATTTTAGGGCATTTTTAATTAAAAATATTAAAAAGTTTTTTTTGTTAATTTATTTTCAATTTTTTAGTTTTTTTTATATTGCTTGGAAGATGTAAACATTGCGCTATTGACTATTATTTAAATCTGTATTCTCGAACATATATTAGATTCTTTGCAAAGTTTCTAGGCCTTTTCTAGACATTGATTATGCAAGTGGCTTATTAAGCCATTGGCAAATTGCCGTGTACTATGCGGCACTGAGTTCTCTTTAGAATCACAGAACACAAGCACATTATATAGAAAATGTATAGAAAATATAAATATTGTAAATATATTGCAAATAAAAATATTACATTGTATTAACATCAATCATTTAAATTCACAAATTTTTAAAATTTGTATTTTTGAAAAATTCAAAATATTTCTTTTTGCTTATTGTACTGTCAACGACATTCAATATACGTTTAAAATTTGAGCGAAATCGACTAGTTAGAATCCAATTATAAATTATTAATAATACAGACAGACAGAAAAGTGAAGTTAATAAAAAGGATATAAAAACAAAGTATTTGAAAATATACTAATCTTATTCAATCAAAATTGATTAATTCATGACTCATTATCTAGAATGTATTGTTGATTGTCTTGAAAAGTGAGTAGAAGAACATTTGTTTATTTCTTGGCAGCAATTAATAGCTTATTGGTCTCCTCAGGAATTGTGGATTGATGTTTCCTTGCTATAGTTCATCTCTAGGAATCCTTTAATAGGGAAGTTAGGTCACACAGAGGCTGTGAAGGGCTATTAGATCGGTATCCTATAGATCTCCTTCCTCTATCTCTTAGCTCCTCAAGCACTAAATACTAATAATTATAATATTTATTTAATATTTTAAATAAATAGATATTTTAATAAATAATATAAATAAACATGATATGCTATAATTAATTTTATAGTATTTCTTGACTATAATTGGTCTAATTTAAAAAGTAAAGATTTCTAAAGAGAGACAAAACCTTTAAATAAATATATACTAAACTTATAACTTAACTCTTAATTAAATTTGAATCTTATTTATTTTTGTGCATTGTGCGTATATTATATACAAAACATATATATTTATATTTATTTATTTGAGATCATTTGCGACATTTGATATATGACTTAGTGAAAAAAATAAGACAAACTCTTTTAGAAAATTTTAATTGTTAAAAAAATAAAGTTTAAAGTTTCAAAGAACTATATTTCCAAGTTTTATTTACTTTTTTCTTTAAAAAAATATACTTTCTACAACTATTGAAAAATACTATTGAAAAATATTCCTACTCCTATAAATAAATTACAAAAATTAATACTAATTAAATGTTAATTTTGTTTTATGTTTTAACATATTCTTTAATCTATTAATAGCATGGAATAAAATAAGTTGACCTGTGGCCAGGTCCGAACCGACCGACGGTTTGAAGTAAATTAATTTCCAGCTACAGAAACAATTTCTAATAATTTTCATATATCTATTAATGTAATAAAAAACAGATATGGATACTTAAATAATAAATATAAACATTTTTAATTTTATTTTATTTATAATATATATGCAAGACCAGGCTGTGACGTCATGAATGGCTGGATGGCGTCATATAATTTTAAATCAAGAAAAAACTAATAAATATGATTTTTCTCGAGGATAAAACCAATAAAAAGTGCATGATTCGTGGTGATATATAAAAAAATCTCCTTTGGTGTGAAAATAACCCTTTCCTTCCTATCGTCGATCGCTAATACTACCACTTCCGGTTTCCGGATTTGAACCAAAAGTTGATCAATTCATCCCACTGATGCATTAAGTAAATATACCAAATTTCATCAAAATCGGTTGAGCCGTTCAGGCTGTACACATCTATACGGACAGACGGACGGACGGACGGACAGACGGACAGACGGACAGACATCATGCTAAAAATTCTTTTTTCTGTTAAGAAAATGAATGATTCGTGGAGATATGTAAAAATCTCCACATGTGAAATTTGGTGTGAAAACAATACCTCCCTTACTATCGTCGGTCGGTAAATTACTATCGTCGGTCGGTAAATAAATGAATAACTAAAAACATTTTTTTTAATAAGATAAATTACAGTTTATATCTTAAAACAAATCGATGTGACCATTTATAAATAAATATTTATATGTATTTTTTTTCTTAATACATTATTTATTCATGTAAGAAAATTGGCTCCATTGCATTTATATTTTTTCTCTATATTTATTTATATTATTAATATTATTTTTAATATTATTTTTTTTATATTGTCCAATTCCCGAGTTCCATGGACATTTACAACGAATCAATCATTCAGCAAAGGCAACGGGAAAAAGGAGAGAAATGCTGAATCTTTTTCTGAGCTCGCTCAGGCCCAGTCAACATATTTCCCATGTGAATGAAGTTCAACCTTTGGAACTCTAGATTGTGATCGATCACAGAGTGCTTAATATTTATACCCGACATTCTTATCTCTTATTATATATATATATATATATATATGTAAGTATATGCAATATGAAATACGTATATATTTTCCTCAAAACAATCTATAATCAAAAATTAATATTTCAAAAATTTAAATTAATTATTTTAGTATAAATTAATTAACACTATGATAAATGTTAAAGAAGATATTATAATCTACCAATATTATTTCAAGTTAATGAAATCAATATTATGATAAATTTTATTTAATTAAATTTTTTGAATTAGAATTACTTTTAAATATATAATTTTTAAATTCAATGTTAGATATTTAATGTTGAAAATTACCCTGAAGAAATTGAAATTATCAATAAATACAAAATCAATTATTTAATAAGAACATCTTTTATAGATTCGAATAAAATTTAATTTTTTTCAATCATTTGAATTTTTACTAATAAATTTCATTTTAATAAGTTGACTTGTGGCCAGACACATAAATTAATTTCCAGCTACAGAAATAATTTCAAATAATTGAAATGTATCTATTAATGCAATAAAAAACAGATATGGATATATCATAAATATTTTTAATTTTATTTTATTGATAATATATAAGGAGGCGGTGACTGTGACGTCATGAAGGGCTGGGTGACGTTATATAATTTTAAATCAAGAAAAAACTAATGAATATGATTTTTCCCGAGGATAAAACCAATACAAAGTGGAGATATGTAAAAATCTCCTCAAGTGAAATTTGGTGTGAAAACAATAGCTCCCTTACTATCGTCGGTCGGTAAAAAAAGGGAGTTTTAAAAAAAAAACCTATTTTAAAAAGAATGAAATGTATCTTTCTCATATAGATATACCATATACTCGATTATTTATATCAATTTTCAATCATAAAAAAATACAGGTTGATTGTCATAAGATTTTTATTTTTAGAAAAAAAGTGATTTTTTTTAGCACCTGTTAGTTTGGCAATGTAAGCGCTCACCTACTCCTTCTCTCCATCCTCCTTTAAATTTATTATATTTTATTATATTCAATACATATTAACAATTATTTTTCTGAAAAAGTTGGAATATTTGAAAATATATTTCAAATATGTTTTATTAAAACTACAACTAATTCTATTTAATATCTAATTTTTTAGAATTGACTTTCAAAAGTATAATTTAATTTAATTTTTCATTAAAGGGATTGTTTTAGTTATTTCCATTCTCAAAAACGACATTAAAAAAATGACAGTATATTTTATTATCTTATTTATCAACTCATTGCTTTATTAAATATATTCCTGATCTTTTGCAATATAATTTTGGGATTTCCTTCCCATTCTCCTTCTCCCGGTTGAATTACTGTTTGCCGTGTCTCAGGCTGAATGTAAACCGATCCAGCCCCAAAAGCGCCGGGATATCGAGATAATTTTATTGATAGTTAATGCTATGCGAATTTCATTTCGTAAATCCTCCAATATATATATTCTCAAGTTCATTTTTTTTTGTTATACTCCCGGATTCAGAATGAAATGAAATTAGATTTTTTGAGCTCACTGCAATCTCAAGACCACTTTCCATCAGATGGTATATCATTAAAGCGAAAAGTTATTGAATTTAATTAAAGAACTTGACGAATGGATATGGAATCTACGTTTAACGAAGCAGCAACGATCGAGCATGAATGAAATAAACTTGCGATTGATCCAGAAAAGAAAAATCCTGATTCCATTTTGAAAATAAGCAACTGGAAAAGAAAATACAAAGATTAGTTATTTATATTTGCCTATTCAAAAGAAATGCCTCTTTAGTAGATTCTATTTATCTTCTTTTTCTACTAAAACAAAAATTATTGGTAATAATCAATAATACGAGTATATCAAAATAAATTGAAATTCTTATATTTAAAATAAGCTTTATATCTTTTTTTACCTTTTGGTCACTAGTTTATATTTCTATTTATACAATTGATAAATATATATATATAAATATTATTTTTAAGAAAATACAAAATTTGAAATTATGTTTCATATAAACTAAATGCGCCCAACGTTTTTCGTTCAATATAAAGCAATTTATTCATAAACTTTATCAGACTTATAGAAAAATTATTTTATTCTCTTTAGTCCATGAAAAAAAAGTTATTTTATAAATTTTTTTATAATTGTATTATTTTAATATATTTTGCATTTAAGGTGTTTATTTCTTCATGTACATTTTTAATTTCTAAATCCCTATGTATAACTCTAATTGAAACATACCATGGGGTTCTTTACATATAGGATTTTTAAGCATTTTATTTTTTTATGATTATTTTTGTATCCCTACAAACAGCTTTGGTTTAATTATGGTTTTGTATATTAAAACTTTGCTTTCTATCCCTAGTCTAAAAGATCTCCCTTGAAGTCAATATGATTTTCTATATTTTCCCTTAAGTTGATAATTTTAGTCAAAATATGTTTCCCCAGGTTAATCGCCTGTTTAGATTCCGAAGTATTGTGTCTCTTCTTTTTGCGGAATAATAGATTTTTTCATAAATAACCACGGGCATATTTATCTATTTAAGGTGTAGGAGACAAACATAGATTGGGTTGTATTTATCGTTAACCGCATCTTTTTAAACCAAAGTAAGACTTTTAGTCTCCATTTTATATATCTATATTTAAAAAGAGATCAATATATTTATTACATTTTTCCTGTTTTTTTTTCGTTTTTTTTATTTTTGTTAATTAAAAATCATATAAGAATTTATCTCAGATGCAATACATTTTAGTAGATCGAAAAAATATATGATAAACTTTTTCTTCATTCCAGAAGGAAATAGTATTAATTAACATAAAAAAATATCATTTTTAAAATATCATTCCCCTTGATAAAGTATATAAAATAGTTTGATTTTTATAGTATATTCGATTAATCAGATAGCGGCAGTTATTATGGGACAAAAAAAATATTATTGGCTAAATTATTTTCAAAATTAATATCAAAATTAATAACTATAAAATTATTATTTTTCCGGTTATAATGCGGAGCTTAGTGAAGAACTTTCGAGTTTAGAAGCGCCCAAATGATAGATAAAGTAAATTTTAAATTTATAAGATTTTAAATTTTAAATCCCCTCTTATAATTCATATTTATACATTTTTTTTAACATTATTCATTGATGTACAGATATGCAAGCAGTTTAATGCAAATAATTGATTCCTTTATAATTATATTAACTATTTTTTAGATTTCATTTTATATAATATAAATTCGCAACAAATTATATACGTTAATGACTTGGATTCCAAAAAGATTTCGTTTTATTATAAAAGATATTTTTATTAAATTTTAACGAATAATTTATTTATTTAATTTTAACTATATTATTAAATAACTTAATTTATTATTTTTTTTAATACAATAAATAATTAACTACAAATCATATTTAAATATACATATAAGTATATATATATATATAAGTATAAATGATGAAGTTAAGATTAAAATAACTAATTGTTTCTATAAAATTGTGTGTATTAAAGATAAAAATAAACTAAAACAATACCTCCCTTACTATCGTCGGTCGGTAATGAAATGGAAATGATAAATTGTTCTATGTATAAAAAGAAAGGGATGGTTTAGTTAATCTATTATACACAAGATGGCAATACTTTACTTTAATTTCATATTTTGAATAAAAAATTATTTCTATTAAAATCTAAAAATATTTCTTTAGAAATAAATAATTTGTTTTGTGGCGGACATGTGTATAGGGTAAGGTGGAAGTCGGATGTTAGGAAAGGGCTAGAAATAAAAGCCGATGAGTCGGAGTCATAACTCGTTTTATTGAATTCACCGTTTACACCATATACATATGCCCCCATCATGTTGTTGCCGTCATGGGCTGGCGCACGTTGGCGCGGCGCCATCTTCTTGTGGTGTGCGGCACCACAGTACTCCCCCTCCAGCGTTCTAGCGATACAACCCCCGTGGTAGCGGTCATGACCGCGATGGCGTCCGGACGGTGGCGCCGACCGAGGCACGTTGTCGATGCGATGACACCGGGCGCTCGTGGTCGTGGCGATGATGACATCTCGGACAGTGGCGGCGACCGCAGCACGTGTTGCCGCTCGGGAGACGATGGCGCTGATGGAAGTGACGGCAGTGATGGCCAACATGTACGGTCTAGGTGTTGACGACCGGTATGATGGCGATAATGTCCGAGGCGACTGCGATGACGGCGACGACCTCAGCGGCAGCCGTGGCGATGCAGAACCGGAGGCAGCCCCGGCGATGTGGGTCCGGAGGCAGCCGTGGCGATGTAGGTCCGGAGGCAGCCGTGGCGATGTAGTTGGAGGCGGCGCCGTCGTGCCATGGATGGAAACGGCTAGGAAGCCGGGACAGGATTGCGATATTTGCTGGAGACTCCCCCAGGGTTTATTAAACCGGTTCCAGCAAATATCACGTCGGGGTCACCAGTGTGGCGGACATGTGTATAGGGTAAGGTGGAAGTCGGATGTTAGGAAAGGGCTAGAAATAAAAGCCGATGAGTCGGAGTCATAACTCGTTTTATTGAATTCACCGTTTACACCATATACATATGCCCCCATCATGTTGTTGCCGTCATGGGCTGGCGCACGTTGGCGCGGCGCCATCTTCTTGTGGTGTGCGGCACCACAGTTTTTATAATTTTTAAAATATATAATGAACATATTTTATTTATAATTAATCATATTTAAATTTTCTAGGTATAAATATATATAAGTATTTAAGATTTCAACGAGGTGAGTATATTTAATATTTAATAAATCGATATAAATCCACATAATTAAATAGAATAATAAAAAAAAATTGTAAAATTTTATGATATATAAGGTGAATTATTTATTCACAATTTTTTTATATATTTCATGAATTTAATTACAAACTTTATTTAAAAAACTTTTATATATATATTTGTTGAAAAAAACACTTATGCAAATATTTTGCGTCCTGTTTTGATTGCCGACTTCCATTAATCACCTTTGCAAGTATCTGACACTAAATAACAGGCAAAAATTCTAAAGGGACCATTGAATAGAAACCAACATGAAATGCACGTCAGCTTTATTTTATTTGAAAATCATTTACTTGATCCAAGAATAAAAAAAATGTTTATTTTTCATTTTATCAATCTAAACGAGAAAAGAAAAGTTCATTTTTTTCATTAAAATCATTCTATTATTATCAATATTATTATTATTATTTGAAAATAAAAAAATAAATGACATAGAAATGACATTTTTGAAGATGTCTAAAAGAATATAATAAAGATGATTCCTTTTCAATTATAATATTTCAGTCTAAGTTTTTAAAAGAATTTTGAAACAACATTATAAACAAATTTAACTCAATCAATTAAGATTCTTTAGATAACTTCACAAATTATATATAATAATTGTTGTACGCTTAGTTATGGCACATGGATTGTGGCTGCATGGAGATACTGAATATATCCATCGTCACCTGTTGCCGTGTGGCTACCATATTTCTTAGAGCATTTCCTATCTATCATGGATGGTGAATTCGGATTTAGAGTACCGGATGGTCCCTGTATCATGTTTTTGATAATAACAATAAATAAAATAATGGATTTTCTTAGCGATATTCACCCTGAATTCATCAAAAATAACAAAAAATCGTCGGTGAAAGTTATTGAAATGGAATTAGGCATTCCTCAAACAACCGCATACCGTATTTTGACCGAAGTTTTGAGCCTTAAGAAGGTTAATTCGCGGTATGTACCGCCCAAAAGAGAAAAATTTTGAAAAACGGGACGTTTTAAATAAAAAATTCATTTACTATACGTATATTAATATAAATAATTTAAGATATATTATTACATTAAGATATTAAAAAACCTCAGATTTTTATACATCCTATGCAACGACAGGGCCAAGTCGGTTATATTAATTAAGTGTTTTATGATCAGTAGAACAAGACCTATCAACCTTTACCTTGATTTTCTTGATCGGTGACGCTACTTTTTATCAAGTAACTTCGCCATTTTGATCCAGGAGGCTAAGTTGACTCCATTCCATCTAGGAAAAATCCCTTTACCAAGCCCGGGACATGAACCTGGGAACATTAAGATATTATTGTAATGTATTAAGGAGAATTAAGAAATCAAATAAATACTATTTAAAATTTTTTTAATTTATTGAGATTTGTACACTAGTCATCAAATATAAATACTCAGGATTATATCATTAAAATCCTTTTTAGCATAATTATTTTTATTAAATATATTTTATTAGTTTAATTTCAATTATAAAAAAGTATTATTCAAGTAATTAACTGTGATCCCAATTAATTAAAATTAAAAAAAATCTCATTTAATTCTGTTTTTAAACCTACCACATATACCTTCTTTTTTATATTAATGTAAATCACAATGTTAAAAAAAAATCGCTTTTTTTTAATTAAAATAATAAATTTTAACATATATATTATTCAAATTAAATTACCTATTTATTAAGTACAATTTACTTTTATATTTTCAGCCGATTTTAAGAATAAATCGATAAATTCAAGCTTGATTCAACCGAAAAATATAAGATTCATTAGATTAATTGGTAGATCTTTCTAGTTTTAATTATTTAGGTATTTTTTTTAATTATTATCAAAATAAATGTTTTTTTTTATTTGACATCAACATAATTTTTACATCTGCCCAAAGACAATAATACATGGTATAGTTCAATTAGAACAAAGAAAAACAAAATAAAATACAAAAGAAAAAACAAAACTAGAAATAATAAACAATAAATAATAATAAAACAACAAAACAAGATAAAACAAAAAACAATAAAATAAAATAATTCAAACCAGATTATATTAAGTGGGGAAGGATAGGGAAAAGGAATAATTGGAGTGAATATTAAACAAAACAAGGAGGGGAAAGGTATGTCACTGATCAAGATTTGAATTCGCAGACAGCCCGAAATGTCGCGTCTGGGCACCCACGTCAGGTTTGTTTTGTCTTGTCATGTCTCTTGTCAGGTCATGCGGTTTTAGTCTTTTTTCATCTCAAGTGTCTAGGAGTTGTCTAGCTTTAGGATTGGGATGGTTAAGGAGTTTGTTGTTGTAGCGAAGGCTGTAAATTTTTATTACATTGTCTATCGTATCCATCCCGAGGTCCCTATGAATCAGTCTGTTAGAGACATACCAAGGAGCACTTGTAATTAACCTTAGGACTTTATTTTGAAACCGCTGAATTTGGTCTCTATTGGATTTGTTAGCGGTCCTCCACATCTGAATGCACTAGGTCCACATAGGCTTCAAGATAATTTTGTAAATTAGTAATTTGTTGTCCATAGTCAGTTGGGATTTTTGCCGGAGCAGTCAATACATTTTGCTTAGTTTGAGTCTCAGTTGTTTCTTTTTTGTCTTAATGTGCATCTCCCATGTTAGGCGTCTGCAAGATGCAAACCGACTGCTATCCTCCATTTCTCAAGTCAAGGCCTTAATAGGTCCAAACTTTCCTGGAGTATAGCAGAAGCTATTTTAGGGTCCTTATGCGACGCAAGCATAGTAAAGGTCGCTATAGCGGAAGTGACAGAATATAATAATGGAGTTAAAGACGCGGGTCAAAAAGACGATCGTATTGTCAGGTAAACTCTTCAACATCCTACCCGAATCCAGATCGTACCCTGGAGCCTTTTTAGGTTTGATAGTATGTCGTATAAGACGTTTTAGTTCAGTCGTTGGTATTAATTTGTCGAAATGCATTGGGTATTTATGTTTTTTGATGTAGTGTGGAGTCTGAAAGTTAATGTCAGAAAAATTGACCTTTGGTAGGAGAGGAATAAATACTTGGGAGAGATGGCTGGCGAATGTATTCGCCTTATCAATATCACTCCTTGCCCAGCCGTTACTTTGATTACCTAGTGGGGTCTCTCTCTCTTTCTCTCTTTGGCCTTTTTTTGTCTTATATTGAAGACATTGAGCACTGAGTGACCAAGGTCTTCAATCTCTTTTTTAATGTCCTCAGGACCCTAACGACATTAAAATAAATGTAGAATAAATAAATTTACCTATGTTTAATTAATTTGTTTATATAATTAATTTTCATAATTGATTTTGGAGAAAATTATGCATCTTTCCTATGAAAGGAGACAATACGTTCTATTGTATTTGAAAGAATCCATCAATTATTAAAGGCGAGGGAGTTTTTTTTAAATAAAAGCCGCCCTCTTAAATGCATACATAATCGTTTGTTCGAAGTGTTTGGTTTTCTTGATGAATAACGGTATTCCAATCTTAGCAAACATATACACAATTATTTTGTATTTAAAGTTGTATATGCAATTAACAGTATATAATGGTTGATGTAAAGTTGCTTTTCTAAAGCAACGTTATACTAGAAATTAATTAAACATAATAATCGAATTAAAAATATAATTTTAAAAATAATACATTTTTAAGAAGTTCTATTGAGTAATTATTATTATTATTATTATTGATAACCATTAATAAATTGGTATATTGTATGTATGTAAATATAATGGTGTTAAGGAATCATTGAATTGTAGGTTGCCGGCAAATAGGCGCTAACTTTTTTTTAGTAAAATAATATATTTTTATACTTTAAATCCCACTTTTTTGTGATCATTTCCCCCTAACTTTATAAACTATTCAAAATAATTTAAAAAAAAATAATTCAGAATAAAAATACTTATATCTTTATTTTTCTCAAATTAAAAAACATAAAAATAAAAACCGATTTAAATAAGATTTATTCAAATTTTCTGTTTACAAATGAACAAACAAATAGAGCATTTATGAATTAAACAAATTTCTATATTTAGTTTTCTTGTTTAAATTGTTTTAAGAAGTTTTAGTTCAATGTAAACAAACCATTTCCATTAACATCTGAATTAATATTCAAAGAGTGATGTTCAATAAAAAAAATATTACATCAACAATAACAACTTCTTACTTATTGAAATTCTCCTCCGAAAAGATTTACTTAAAATAATTAGAGAGAAAATTTTAAAAAATAATTAAGAATTGATAAGGAAAAGAATATTAATTAAGTTTTTATATCATTTATCTAAAATGTAAAAAGTCATTCTATTATATATATATATATACATATATATTTATTATTTTTTATATGGTTATATTTGACTGAGAATAATTGTATCCCACCTTCTTTCTTTGTAAATTTTAATACTTCCAAAAAAAAAAATTGTTTAACACCACTAAAGGTTATTTTTAAAACATATATTTACTTAAAATAAAAATATAAAAATTAAGTATAATATAAAACTAAAAATATTTATAATTAATTATGATTATTTGGAGGTTCTAAAACACTTCAGTGACAAAGGGTTGGGTATGACTAGAATTAATAATTAAATAAGTAGCCGAATGGGGACTGTAAAGGGGTCCCCACAGGGCATGACCAGAATTAACAAATAATGTAATAATAAATAATTCTATATAAAAAATAACTTTAATAAAATATAAAGCTTTTTTTATCTTTATATTTATTAAATACATAAATATGTAGTGTAATTATTATTGATCAGGTTTTTTTTTATTGATTTACAAGATTAAACCAGTCATAAGACCGTTTTATAATATTAGTTAAACAATGTAAGATAATTAAACTTGACAGGAGAGAGTTACTGATAAACCTTTTACAATAAAAAAAATCAATGACATCAGGATGTTTGTTAGGGTCAGAAGGCCAATAAGTAGGATATCCATTTGATAAAAATTCACATTTTTATGACGTTCCAGCTTGATAGAGTTCTCTCCTTTTCGGCAGGGTAAATCTGTTACACCAATGCGTGTTTTTTTATCATTAAAATCCCCGCCAACAATAAATAAATTTCCCAAGGTATGAAAAAATTTAGTATATTCATTACATTTAATGTTGTGTCTTGGTGGATTATAAATTGATGTTACTAAAAACTTGTATCGACTAGAGAACATTTTAACTGATGCAGCTTGAATTCTTTCGCTAGAATATTTAGGTTCTTCATAATGTTTAATATTTTCACGAATTATAACTGCTGCACCTCCTCGAGCCTTGTTAGAGGGATGGTAGGTATGGTAGGTCTTTTTAGTTTCATTTCAGTTAGATTCTTTTGTGAAATGGGTCTCCAATATCAAGCAAACATCTATCTTCTGAACTTCAAGAAATATTTCTAATTTAGATTTATGTTGTTTTATACCATTAGCATTCCAAGTAACAACGCGAATAGATCCTGCCATTATTTATTTAAAATCTTTGCGAGTTCATTTTCGATTTTATCGAATTTCATTTTATTAAACTTTTCTTGTTCTATTCGGATCATTAAGTGTTGTAAAATGACTTGAATAGAGTTAATAGATTATTGTTTTTGGACTTCCCTTGTAAGACAGTGGCACATTATTACAGCATAAGAAGGTTTTGAAAAATCCGATTTATAGCTATCAACTCTTTTCTCATCAGATTTATTTTCTTTTGTCTTATGGTTCTCCATAAGTTTAGGTTTTACTCCTTTCTTCTTGCTAACAGCTTCATCCCTGCGTTCCTGTAATTCTTTTGCTACAATACATCCTCTGTAGTTAGCAGTGTGCGCTTCACCGCAGTTAGCGCATTTAGGAGTGATCTTACGTAGAAGATTGCACTTGCTAGTTGAATGCTCACCAGCACATTTAACACAGCGAGGGTTTCTGTGACAACTACTGCGCACATGGTTATACCCTTGAGAATTTTTACATTGTACTATTCGAGTTGTTCTTTTATGAAGAGCTTCGATTTTCACAGATTGGTAAACAATCGTTTTAATTCCATAGTTCTTTTATATTTGTTCAGTATTCTCAAAGGTTAACATAAATAACCTAAGTTTGGTTTGGAATTTGTGTTTTTTATTTTCATCCAAGGGATCTTTTTTAAATCCAGTCCTAAGAATATTGGTGGCTGATAGAATTCGAAAACCCTTTTCTTTCAGTTCATTTACTATGCATACCTCATCTGTTTTAGGATTAAGTCCCCGCGCCATTACTTTGAATGGGCGATTATTTTTATCAGAAAATGAGTGCCATTCAATCTTTGCTCCAATTTTCTTTGTTTCTAATTTCTCTGTAATATTGCGGTATTCGCCACTGTTTTGACAATTAATTTTAATTTGATTATTTGGAAAAGAAAGAATTCTCCCTTCAAATTTAATGACTTTAAGTGTTTCAGTAAATTTTTTGATATCAGCATTTGTAGTAATGTAAATAGGTGGAAGTGCGATTTCTTTTTTGAATAAAAATTGCTGATTTTTATTTTGTTGAGTCTGATTGAGGGAACCAATTGAGCCATTGAAGCCTCTGGTGATCTAGAGGCTTTTCTTTTTTTGTGATTTCTATTTTTCTTAACATTAACAGATTCATTCACATCAATTTTAGTTTGAAGGGGAATAATTTAATCTTCAAAATTATTAGATTTATCAAGGTTTTCCTTAGGACTTTTTGCCGTATTATTTTCTAATATTATCTTCCGCTTTTTCTCTTTCTTTTTATTTTGAACTATCCAGTCATATTGACTTGTGATTTTTTGTTCATTTTTACTCAATGGGGAGGTAAAGTCATCCTCATCAGTATGGTATGATTTTTCAGAAGTATTAGACGTTGATGAATTTTTTACATCTATCATCATAATTCTGTTTTCAAGATTTTTAATTTGTTGTTTCATTTTTATTATAATTTCTTCAAGAACTTCTCTTGCTTTTAATTCCTTTTGCCATTCATTTAATAAATTTCACTATTTGGTGGAGGGAGAGAAGATGAGGCAATTAATTTCTGCTCTTCATCATTTACTTTTGTACTATCTATTCGTAGCACTGGAGGTGAACGATTTAAGGTATTTCCCTTGAATGGATTGCAATCCGAATCGCCCGCTTGCATGATTATATTTTACAATCAATTTACAGGTATAAAATGAAATACAAATTAAAAAAAAAAAAAAATTAACAATACATTCAAAAACAAAACAAAAGAATATATATATATTTAAGGAAAGGAGATGGGTGCCACTGAGACTTTCGGGGCATTTTTGGAAGAATAGGGGAGGCCCTAGATAGGCTGTTAGTAAGAGGGTAAAGTTAAATAGGAAATATATATTAAATTTATATAAAATTTATACACAGTCAAAATTAAATAAATTAATATTAGTTAGAAAAGAATAATAGGTAAATTGACTCAACTCACATTTTAAAATAGAACAAACTTGTTTGTTGTTGTTTTTGAATGACATGTTAATTAAATACAAATAATGATATTAAAAAATAATAAATTATAGTAAGAATTTGAATATGATATAAATTTGTTGCTTCTTCTTCTTTGATTCTCTAAATTGATTATTTAAATAGTGATAGAATAAATGGACAGAATTGAAAATGCTATTATCATTGATCAATTATAATTTCCCATTTCGCCCTAATCCTCGAACAGTCTGCCACCCATATGCTGATTGTAAACGTACGATTCCGTGCCATTTGTAAACACTCGCTCTAGCGAGAGCCACTCTGATTGATCTCGAAGTAGTGCTGGGTGCCATTAAAGCAAGCTCCAGATTAGCATAACTTGATTTGGTAAGCCACCATTAGAACGCCAATACGTTTTGCCATAACTTGTTCAATCGGTGCATAGCGCGAGAGCTGCAATCAGATTATACGATTAGAAACGACGGGGATTAAACAAGGGCGATGGCCACGTGAAACCCCCACACCCTCCCCCCATTCCCACTCCTACTTCTCGTCCATTCTCAGTGACCATAAATTATCTTGCCTGGAATTATTCCATTTGGTCATATTAAATTAAGTAAACGGTAATTTATCCCCAACCACCCACCCTTCAACCCCAACGTATGGAGGTTTTAGAAATATAAATCCTTTTACATTAATGTCGAATAAATTATCATAGGCCTTGTAGTATAAACATATTTCGATAAATAATTCAAAACATTACAATCAAAAATAATCAGAATTTGTAAAGACAAAAATAGTTTATTTTAGAGAATGATTAAAAAATTAAATAAACAATTTTTTTTTTAATTTTGATAAAAGTTAGTAGTAAATGTTAAAATAGAGCAAATAACAAACAAGATCTTTGAATGAACTTCTAGGCATAAGTATGAAATATTCTGTTTTTTTTTTATACTCAATTGGTCTCGATTGTATTAACACACTATGAGCGGGGCGGGTATTTGTACCCGTTGCGGGGACTGCCACTTATAAGCGGGGCGGACGCTAGCCGCTCTTTTAGTGTGATAATATATATTTTCCCTTGTGTCACTTTTAAAATTACTTATTTTAAACGATAACTAATATATATCCCTCATATAAGTGGCAACGGGTACAAATACCCGCCCCGCTCATAGTGAGTTAATAAACAATACCTCCCTTAATATCGTCGGTCGGTGAAAATTTAAAATATTGTTTTTTAAAATTAAAACTAAACTAAAAAATAAACATTTTTAAGTTAATTTTGGTATTAAACAAGTGAGTAATTTCAAATTAATTATTTAATTTATTTGCTTAAAATGAATATTTTGATTATTTCATCTCAATAAATTATACTTAACATTACACCTTTTTAGTTTAGCTTTAATATTACAAAAGAATACGTGACTGCGTTAATTAACTTCAAAAGTTCTTGCCGCTCAATAATATTCAAATTCCTTAATATGATCATTCAAATTTAAAAAATTTAAATTAATTTTATATATTAATTAAGTTCCTTATTAAATAAAATTGTTTGTTTTGTAAAATAATTAATAATAGAAAACTTCTTAAAGGTTTATTGACCTTAATTACTAAATATAATGTGGAAAAGTTAACAATTCCATTAATTAAAATTGAGATATATGGAATTTTAAGAATTTTTTTTGTATTGATATAGGTTCAACCTGCTTTGAAATTTATTTCTTAAATTGTCTCATAAATCATCATATTTAATTGAATTCAATATAATTAAATAATTGAATGTTTGTGATATAAATTTGAATGTGGTGGGTATTGTTGTCGTCCCCGATTGTTCAGAAGTGTTGAGAGAGTTGATAAAGAAGTATAAGAATTTCACTTTAATTCAATGATACAGACACAACACATTCCATGAAGAATGCATGTCAATCAAATTGTGATTGATTTAGTTTATTTGTATTTATTTACTTGTTTTGTTAATTAACAATTTCTTTGTGGAGGTTTGTTAAAATGAATTGATGCCATCTGTTTTCAGACTACGGAACTTCGTTTGGTGAGTAACTCTGCCACAGATTTTAAAGCTCTTTTATGAAAATAATTTTAGGGTTTATTTTAAAAATAAAGATTGCCAATGGGTATATTAAATGTGCTTTAGAATTGTGCAGAATTAGAGAAAAAGTTTCTTGTTACGACAGAATTGTTGAGGTATTCATGTTCTTTAAATTGACAGCAACCATTTCACACTAAGTAAACAAGAAAAACTACAAAGAGAGCTCGAATAGTTTGGATGAATGCACATCTGAGTGATCAAGTCGTTTCTGTTCAAGAGGAAAACATTCACCTTATCCCGAATAGATTGGGGGATCGGACGAGAAACAACACCTTGCTGTCTCAATCGATGGACAACCCCATATTAGGAGCAAGCATTGACTCGTCAACCTCCCTCTTTCCCTCCTTTACCATTCAACTGTATGAGGAATCATCAGAAGAGGAAGTCATGTTTAAATCATGCACGACATCAATTAATAAACGATTGAACTGTGAGGAATAAATGGACTCGAGTGGTCTTCTATCATCTCTCTCTATTGATTCTCTATTAGAAACAATTGTCGTTATTATACAAACATACAAATAGAATATATTGCACTATTAGAATAAATTATAATAATTGTTTTTATTATTCTATTCAGAATAATCGAATTTTAAAAATATAGATTTATTCATTGTTTTCAGAAAAACTTTTTAATGGCTAAGAAAAATTTTCAAAATTTGAAATATTTCCATTGATTATATGTATTACGTAAGTATATTATAACTTAAAAATTTTCATCATTTAATTTTAAAATTATAAAGATCAACAAATTTATTTGATTGTATATATATATATATATATATATATATATATATATATAATATAATTTGAATTTTTTTTAAAGAAGGCCGAAACAGGTCCTTTTAAGTTACAAGTTTTTCTGAAATATCAGCTTGATTATTACGAAAATTTAAAAAGGATTTTATTGCCTATTAGTTAATGTCCTCCCAAAAATAATATTCTTTGACTTCTGTAATTCTATTCATTTATTTATTATTTGTAATATGAAGGTATATACATATGTACAAAGTCGTCTACTCTAAACATTAGTTATTGACACAAATAAAATGACATACCAAATATAGACAACACGTTTTATTATAAAACGTTTTTTCATTAAATTAAAAAAAAAAAAATAAAATAAATATATTTAAATTTTTTTTTAAAATAAGTAAATTTAATAAATATTAAATAATATTCAATAAGGATAAAAATAAATTTGATAATATCATTACTTAATATTAAATAGTAATTGAAAAAGATGAATGAAAAAATGAAAAGATTATATATATATAAATATATATATATATATACATGTATATGTATGCCACCTGAATTTGTGTAAGAGAAGATATAATCTCTCTATATAATTCAATTAAGGAGAAGTTCAATTATACCCAATTAGATATTAAATCAAATCATAATTTATTAATATCGCAATCAACTCAGATATCGATTGATATATTGTATTATCATTTGCCCCCTTATTTTGAAAGCAACAAGATTAAAGATTAAAACAGAAGATATCTAGTGAAGTGGCTTTTATTTATCTTTCTATCTATCTATATAAAATCTCCAAATTCCCAATTACCTCACACCTGATTTTTTATTTATTTTATATGATGATTTCACTGTATTCTTTATTTACTCATTTATTTTTTCCTAATTGATTTTCAATAAAAATTCTTCAGTAATATATTTTCTATCATCGGAATTAATTTTGTTCTTCCTGATTTTGTAATTGAAAATGTATAGAGATAATATAAGTCTTCATTTTGTAATCCTCAACGTTTCATTGTGTTTGACTGAAAACCAATTAAGAAACAAATGTTGCAAAGGAAATAAAAAAATATGTAAATTTAAGTGAATTTGGAGAATATAGAAATTGAAGGTGGTTGAAGTTATGGGTAACTGGACGAATTTATTTTAAGTTTTCATCTTAACCATGCCTACACTTTTGATTAACAATGTTATTAATAATATTATTGTTAAAATAGAAAAGAGGATATATGTTTGCCTGTTTATTTGTTCGTTATATGGATTTGGATGAATACTAAATACTACCAAATTTGATAAAAAAGTGCCTCTCATGTTTCTAAACCTCGTAGTGCTACTTCTGTTTTTTCAAAGATCATGGTAACGTTATCTTTTTATTAATTATGTTTTTTTAAAGAATATTTTAGTATAAGAAGATGAGATAAGAATAAAAAGTACTAAGTAGAAGATTAACTTTTTTATAAATTTAATAAATATTTGTGGATTTATCAAATATATTTAAATTATTATTTGTAAGAATAAAAATTAGTTAGAAGTTGAAATTTATAAAATTAATCATAATAACAATTAATGATTAAATTGATTTTATAATAATCATCATTTTTACTATATCGCCAGAGATAGTATTGCGATTGCGAAAATTTTCGATGTTGAGATTTGGATATTGTTATATGTTTTGAAGGTTCCTGAGTCATTTTCACTAAGTTAAAGAAAAATGTTTGTATGTGTGTATCTTTGTGTGTATGTAGACAAGATTACACAAAAACGGTTTCAGCTAGAATAATGAAATTTGGTACACGGGCATTATTCAAAATTCGTAGTTTTCTATCAACTTTTGAAAAAAGTAGTTCAATCAGAGAGGGTCATTTCCTACCACGTTTTCATTTTTTTTTCTTCTAAACTGACCGTAAAATTAGAGATATATGTCTGATAGTTTTTCACATGATTGTATAAAACTGCTATATATAGAGCATGATTGAATCGGAATTAATTTTTTAACAGCCAGCACGTCACGTGGTGCCATCAACAAAGAGCCAAATATGGGCTGGTTTAATAAATATTATTTATTAATTTTAATTTATAATTTAATTAATTAAATTTAATTTAAATATAATATATGTTATTTAATCCAATTCAAATTCGAGAGAGTCGATTTTTTATTATAATTTTTATATAATTATTTATTTATTACCTATAATAAATAAATAAATACTATATTAAATTAGATCAGTTACCCTTTTCAAATTATATTTTATGATACAGTATTAATACTTATTATTCGTTAAATTTTAAATCTTTTTCAAGATTAGAACATAAAAATGATTATATTAGATTTTTTTAAGTGAAATATTAAATTAATCTTATATTCTGCTGTATTTCTATGACATCTAAATAACACGCAACATTCCATTTCGATGTTAACATTTCAAATGACTCAGTAAAAAAACAAAAACAAAATAAAAAATAAAAAAAACAAATAAAAATAATTAAAAATTCAGAGAGAATTTTTTTCTGAATGAATTATTCATTGAATAGAATAGGAAGGAGATTCAGATTATTGACATTGGTAGTTTTGGCACCGAATGAATTCGAGGGTCTAGGCTAGATTTGATCCTTGAGAGAAAGGATTATTCAAAATTAATGCAGTAAATAGAAACAAAGAGAATTATTTATTTCCTCTCCTCCAATTCATATAAAAGTAATTAGTATATGTATATATTATTTATTTATATGGAAAGTTATTTTCATATTATCATATCCATTTTACTATGCAACTCAAATGGTAAACTAGAATGTTGTAAATATTCATATAAAAATAGTATTATAAACAAATATAATAAATTCAATAAAAAAATTGAATAAAATCATATATAAAATAAAAAGAAAAATAATCCAATAAAAATAAAATAAATAAATACATTTCAAAAGATGAATAATGTTAAAAAAAATATTTACATATTTAAAAATAAAAACTATTTCATTAAAAAAAAGTTTGGTTTTGTATAGGTATATATATCTAAAATAAAAAAAAAATAATATTTAATATGATTAAGATAATATTTCAAAATTTACTTCCATATTAATTAACATATATACCCATTATATAACTGCATGAATCTATACTTCAATAGATCAAGTCTACTGCATATCGCTCTGTATGGTCTTTCTTTCTTGTTTAGAATCACTTCCAATTTGGAAAGATGTGAATGGTTAACAAAACATGGTAAATTATTATAAGATTATGAAGATAAAAATGTGCAATGCTTCAATATATTTGTCATACTGTTTGTGATATGAAGTCGGCGCTTGATAAAAAATATTTCCTAATTGAGATGTCACTGTGTACAAAAGTCCAACGTGGTTGCAGGAGAAGGCCATTTTTACCCCAACTAACAATTCTGTGTATATAATAAACCTTTTGTTGTTGGAAATATTACTTTTCTGCTTTTGTGAGTTTGAATAGGAATACTTGGAAGGGTGTGGTTGCTGTGGCCAAGAACTTTCGAGTTCCGTAGAGCCACAGAGATAGATATGTTACGGTAAAAGTAGATATTGTGGCAAATGTACACATTTTCCGGTAAATGTGCACATTAGCCTCCTCATTTGGTTAATGTGCATTCAACTAACATTTAGAATTTCAAATAAGGGAAATGTACATTGAATTCACAATGACCATGTCGTTTTGGTAAATGTGAGCATACGTGGTAAAACGGATCCCAAAAATTTGATTTGCGTTGTTTTGTCTAGAGATGACGATAAAAATTTATATAAATTAGAAACTAAACAAGGAATTTTAAAACAATCTTATATTCTAGGCATGAATTCGCCATTTGTGAACAAAAGTTTATATCATACGAAGATGTTCCTCAAGATGTTGATGTTCCTCAAAAAAATGCAGTTGTAAAAATGCTGGAATATTATGTAATTCCAAGTGCCACAATAGCAATTCTTCCTCAAATAAATAGCACTTTCTTCATTATGAAATTTCTATATATGTTCCTTTATAATTTTATAAAATTTAACTGTTATAATAAAAAAAAGTATGTTAATATTATAATTATTTGTTTGATTCCCATCGTATTGGTCCTAAATAACTAGGACGAAAATAGTATTTATGAATATTGGGATCATAAGCTACGACATATTATATGTAATAAGTATGTTTTGTTTCTCATTCACATTTTTGAATTAAAATAATTTTCGTTATTAAAGCTTTTTGTATTATGTTTATTTAAATAAAAATTTTTTTACTGCAACAACATTTTTAATTTACTTGTATTCCACCTTTCCTTAAAATACGAAGGTAAGAGTATACATTTACCAAAACGTAAAGGCAGGTGTACACATTTGCCGGGAAATGTACATATACATTATATTCAGTTTACTTATACCTAACTTTTGTCACGGTAAATGTACAATCTTGGGAAATGTACACATTTTACGGTAAAAGTGTACATTTCCCAAGATTGTACATTTTACGGTAAAAGTGTACATTTCCCAAGATTGTACATTTACCGTAACAGATATATAGATAGATAGTGAGTTTGAATCAGTGGTTGAGGCAGAAGATGCTGTTTGGTGAAGTTTATTCACATTCTAAACGCTATTGGAATACCTCCACATATTCTTTCTCTCAAAGTTTGTGCTTCTATAATTCTTTGAAACATAAACCCTCAAAAACTCTAAAACGGTACCAGTGTACAGGTGTAAACTTTGCATAATCACGTTATTGAAGCAACAATGTGTACACGCGTAGGTCAAGGAGAAACAGTCTTTATTTCTAGAATTTCTCTTATTCCGTCATACTGTTATTTTGAATTGAAACGATTGCAGTTCTCTTTAAAGTTATAGGTCAAAACTATCAACAAAGCACAAGAGTAGAGTTTGTAGATGGCTGGGATAGTTCTGAGGAGTGTCTGTTTATCTCATGGCGAGTGATAAGTAGCATATTCTTGAGCATGCTCATCTGACATCTGGCCGTTCTTCAAAAAAGACTAAAAATGTGGTTTACAAATAGATTGCAAAATATACAGCATCAACTTTGGTACTCCGCACTTACTTGGGAGGATGTTGACATGTCTAAAACTAGCTGTTAAAATTAAATTAAAAATTAAAAAATTAAAAAACTTAAAAATTTAACTTTTGAAAATATTTAAATTTACTTCTAAGTAGGAAATTCTTTAGTTTTATTTATGTAATTATCAATGTTAAGCTTAACTTTCACTAATTTTGGTAGTCCGCCATTCAACCATTAAACCATAGCGAGTGATTTAATATTAATTTATAATTCAAGGCACTGAATTAAACTAAGTTGTAATTTAAACAAATCTTTTTCAACGGTTTAAAGGTCATACATTTAAAATAACTCTAAAAATATTTTCTTTTTTTTATTTGTTCATTTATTTATTTTTTTAAATTATTTATAGAAATAACAAATCAATAAATTATTAGAAATAAATTAGTTTAGTATTTCACTGAATTTCCATCCTCAATAGATTTTAAATAATATGGAAATTTGCTAATTTAGTGGTTTATTCTATTTAAATGTACACTCAACCGTCTCTCATTTCGACTCATTAAACGAAAACCAAAATGTTGGGATAGTGGCAAAAGAAATTAACATAATTAACTGAGAAACAATTAGTTTAAATTAATTAACATAGTGGAATCAATTTAAACATGGTATCTGGGTCATCAAGTAGTCGTTATAAAATTTCAAATATATTGGCTTAAAATGATATGATTAATTTATTTTATAATTTTTTTCTTGGTTTACTAAAAAATCTTACAAATTCATACATCTAATGAATAAATATCTAATAAATAAAATGTAAATTTAATAATTCAATTTTGTTATTTAACATTATACATAAATAGCAGTAAAAGGAATATAAGGTTCACTAAAATGGAATAATTGGTTTCTTTTACTTTTAATTTCACGATATAAGATGGTGATAGACAGTGACAAAAATTAAAAACATTTTAATCAAATCATATATATTACTTCAAATTGGAAATAATTTTTATATTATTAATATTATAATATTGCATTCATTTTATTTATTTTAATTTATAGGATTTTTCATTTCAATTTTAAATTCCAATCATTCTTTTTCATATTTTTACGAGTTAAATAAAACATTTAGTTTCAAAATTTTAATTTCACGTTAACATCATTATGCATATATGAAGTATATTAATCTTGTAAGAAATACTTTCGCCCCACGTTGGGTGCCACTTTGTAAAAGGATCCAAGTATGGGGCACTTATAATGACCCTCGATGACTGTGAATTGTATTATAAGTAAATTATGGGCCCCAAGCTTTGGGTAAATTGTTTTTATCCAAGAATACAAAAGTGTGTAAAAAAATTTAGGGGAAATCGAAAAAAAATAATGTTCGCACTAATACACTTTAATTAATAAAAAAAAGTTTAAACAAATTATATATAAGAAATTTAAATAAGAACATAAGATAATGTAATTCCCTATTATTACAGAAATAGTTATCACAGGGTGTGATGGTTTATAAAAAAAATAATTATATCACGGGATGTGATAGTTACAAGGTCATATCAGGATGATATGTCTTTTTCAACTGCCAATTCTCAACTCACTAAATTATAAAAACTTGGAGGGAGTGGTTCCTCCCCTTAGTCGAAATATTATCTCTATATACATATACATATTACATTTTAACATTAATGCGACAAAATAACTTTGTTAACACACTATGAGCGGGGCGGATATGTGTACCCGTTGCGGGGACTGCCACTTATAAGCGGGGCGGACGCTAGCCGCTCTTTTAGTGTGATAATATATATTTTCCCTTGTCACTTTTTTAAAATTACTTATTTTAAACGTTAACTAATATATATCCCTCATATAAGTGGCAACGGGTATAAATACCCGCCCCGCTTATAAGAGGCAGTCCCCGCAACGGGTACAAATACCCGCCTCGCTCATAGTGTGTTAATATAATAAGAATAAGTTGACCTGTGGCCAGGTCCGAACCGACCGACTGTTTGAAATAAATTAATTTCCAGCTACAGAAACAATTTCAAATAATTTTAATATATCTATTAATGTAATAAAAAACAGATATGGATACATAAATAATAAATATAAACATTTTTAATTTTATTTTATTTATAATATATATGCAAGACCAGGCTGTGACGTCATGAATGGCTGGATGACGTCATATAATTTTAAATCAAGAAAAAACTAATAAATATGATTTTTCTCGAGGATAAAACCAATACAAAGTGCATGATTCGTGGTGATATATAAAAAAATCTCCTTTGGTGTGAAAATAACTCTTCCCTTCCTATCGTCGATCGCTAATACTACCACTTCCGGTTTCCGGAATTGCACCAAAAGTTGATCAATTCATCCCACTGATGCATTAAGTAAATATACCAAATTTCATCAAAATCGGTTGAGCCGTTCAGGCTGTACACATTTATACGGACAGACGGACGGACGGACGGACGCACGGACAGACATCATGCTAAAAATACTTTTTTCTGTTAAGAAAATGCATGATTCGTGGTGATATATAAAAAAATCTCCTCATGTGAAATTTGGTGTGAAAATAACCCTTCCCTTCCTATCGTCGATCGCTAATACTACCACTTCCGGTTTCCGGATTTGCACCAAAAGTTGATCAATTCATCCCACTGATGCAGTAAGTAAATATACCAAATTTCATCAAAATCGGTTGAGCCGTTCAGGCTGTACACATCTATACGGACGGACGGACGGACGGACCACTTCCGGTTTCCGGATTTGCACCAAAAGTTGATCAATTCATCCCACTGATGCATTAAGTAAATATACCAAATTTCATCAAAATCGGTTGAGCCGTTTAGGCTGTACACATCTATACGGACGGACGGACGGACGGACGGACGGACCACTTCCTGTTTCCGGATTTGCACAAAAAGTTGATCAATTCATCCCACTGATGCATTAAGTAAATATACCAAATTTCATCAAAATCGGTTGAGCCGTTCAGGCTGTACACATCTATACGGACGGACGGACGGACGGACGGACCACTTCCGGTTTCTGGATTTGCACCAAAAGTTGATCAATTCATCCCACTGATGCATTAAGTAAATATACCAAATTTCATCAAAATCGGTTGAGCCGTTCAGGCTGTACACATCTATACGGACGGACGGACGGACGGACAGACATCATGCTAAAAATACTTTTTTCTGATAAGAAAATGCATGATTCGTGGAGATATGTAAAAATCTCCACATGTGAAATTTGGTGTGAAAACAATACCTCCCTTACTATCGTCGGTCGGTAACTAATAAATATGATTTTTCTCGAGGATAAAACCAATACAAAGTGCATGATTCGTGGTGATATATAAAAAAATCTCCTTTGGTGTGAAAATAACTCTTCCCTTCCTATCGTCGATCGCTAATACTACCACTTCCGGTTTCCGGAATTGCACCAAAAGTTGACCAATTCATCCCACTGATGCATTAAGTAAATATACCAAATTTCATCAAAATCGGTTGAGCCGTTCAGGCTGTACACATCTATACGGACGGACGGACGGACGGACGGACGGACGGACAGACGGACGGACAGACATCATGCTAAAAATACTTTTTTCTGTTTAGAAAATGCATGATTCGTGGAGATATGTAAAAATCTCCACATGTGAAATTTGGTGTGAAAACAATACCTCCCTTACTATCGTCGGTCGGTAAAAATAGAAAAACAAAATAAAATGAATAATAAAAAAAATATAAAAAAAAATATAAAAACTCTGTCCATTACAATCTAAAATAATAAATAAATAAAATTCCATAAAATAATAATTTGGATATTCAATTTATTTAATTAAATATAAAGGTTTAGTGTATATTAGGCAAAAACTAGGTTAGGTTAGACAAACTTACATTATATATTATTGATGATGATATTATATAAATATAGAAGTGTATACATATATATACAATTCTCTATAAAATAATATTTTGAAATTTTATAATATTTAGATCGAATCCTTATTTTGATGTAATTTTTTATCATAGTTAGGATACTCGTCATTGTTGTCCTAGTCTTATATAATTATTTAAATAAATTAATAACAATGTCATTAGTATCAACTTTAAAAAACTAAAAACATTAACTATGATTCCCTAGCACATGAAATATTAAATACTTTACTTATCCTATATATATATATAATTATTCATTATTGCACACTGAAATTATTATTTTAGTTTATTTTCAAAATGTAATAAAAGACACAAATAATAATTATTTAGCATGCATCTTTTTGATCTAGTATTAATTTATTTATTTAATTTCCGACTGAATTTATCTTTGGTTAAAACGAAACGATAATAGAGATCCAAATTCAAATTATTGTATTATCTTTATCTTCTCGCAGCGCATTGAACATAATGTAATGAAATGTTGGAGGATATCAGAGCCATTTCATTTAATTCCATTCTCTCTTGTCGTTTTACTCCTGTTGTAAAGTAAATTAATTATATGCTAACTCGATTAGTCAAGTTCAAAGTTAATCAGATTCAATTTAAATTTATTTGGATTTTCTGTTCGATCGGTACATGTCTTCTTTATAAATAAAATGAAGAAAACTTTTAATATACATTAATTATAGTAATTAATTTTAAGAGTTATTATTACTATTTTTATTTTCTTTTGCTTATTGTAATCTAATTATCTTGTTGATTGATTAGAAAGTCACAATTGAATAAAATTCAATGTTTGTTTCAATGATAAAACAGCATAGATATTTTTAAATTATCAACCTTTCTGATATTTGGCGGATTAATGTGTTGAATACATAGAAATATATAAAAAGAAAATCGTCTAAAGACTTAATATGATAAGTGGATTGGATTCTCAGGGTTCACCAATAGAAATAATTATTTTGAATTTTTTTTTACAGATGACAAAAGAAATAAATTAAATTAATTAAAAATTTAATTTTATCAAATAAATATCTAATTATATTCAGGTAAGTTTATATATTTTTTAATATTATTGTTATAGTTGTAATTTTTTTTAAGTAATTTCTTTTTATTTTAATTTTTATAATTAACTAAATATCATTTAATATTTTTTAAATTTATTAATTAAATTAAATACATTTGTTTAATTTTTTTTTCATAATATTACATAGTATAAAACAAAGTGGATTTCTCTGTCCCTATAAACGCTTCAACCTTTAAAAGTACGCAACGGATTTTGATGGGTTTTTTAATAGATAGAGTGATTAAAAAGGAAGGTTTTGATGTATAATAACAGAATTTATCCACTTTTTAATTATGTATAATGTTTTCATTCAAAGATAGCTCGGTGTCCCAGGTATATATTTTATATCAACAGGCCTACTTTTCTGTTTGTATGTTATTATTTGAATGGTGATTCGGTGAATCAGGTATTAATAATACCAGCTAAACCCAATAATAATGTATCATTTTTTTTAACTTAATTACCGAGTCGAGGCTCGGGGTCCCGGTACTCATATTATAATAGCAAAAATTGTATATATATTTGTATTTTTGAAATTCAAGGATTTTTTTGATATTCACACCATAGATAATATTTATAAAGAAAAATAGATCTATATTGGTTGCAGCCTCGGGAAAAACATCTTTGCTAATTCTTTCTTAATTTAAAATAGGAATTAATAATACAAAAATGGCACCGGGACAGCGCTTCCTTAAATAGAAAATATTATAAATAAAATAAAAATATTTATGTTATATCTATATGCCTTACTTTTCTGTCTTTCGGTGCATTAATACATACGTTTTAAGGGCTGTGCGTTTTATGACTATTTTTTTAAAATTTATGTTCTTTTAAATTATTTGAAATTGTTTCATATATTTCGTCGTTTATTTATTTTAAATAATAATTTTAATCTTAAATACTCATAGATCATAGGATTAATTTTTTTAAAAGTAATCGGTGAACCAGGTACTATTTATATTATACCGTGCTTTATTAACTAAAGCTTCAAAAATATAATTGAATATAGGTTATAATATTTAAATCTATTTCAGATAAGTTTATGGGAAATATATTAATATGATGAAATAAATTAATATTTACAAGCTGGTGTTTATTTAGATTTCTTACATATCTTTATTTTTATTTATTATTTATTAATTAATTTTGTTTTTAATATTATTTAATTATTGTTATAAATTAATAAAAAACAAACATTTTTTTTAATTTTAAAATTGTTTATTGTTTTATTAATTAAAGAAATTTTAAAATATTTAAGTAATTAATTATTTCATTAGTTTATCAATTGAAAAATTCAAAAATTGATGTTATAATTTTGCATTCTGTTTTCCCATTACATTTATAAGTCTTTGAACTCAAGATACCATCAGACCAATATCAATACTCTTGAGTTCTTTGAGTTATATATTGTATATTAAATATATTTCAAATATTGTTCTGGATCTTTCATTTATAAGTATAATTAATATTTTAAAACAATATTTATTCTGTAGGAATATATATAAAAATATAATTTCCTAAGACAATGGAACTCCCAGAAAGAAAATCCATTTGATATAATTATAATTTAAAAAGTCCTTCATAGTGGATGAGTGTGTTGTATAAATTGTAAATACTGTAAATTGTTATTGTCTGAATTTCCTGTGCTGTAAATCAGAACATATCTGTAATGGGTGACGAAAGAGTAATTAATAATAATAATAATAATTATTATTATTATAATTACAATAATCATTTTATAAACTTGGTAGTATTATTTGCTGATTTAAAATTTTTTTAGTAATTAAATAATTTTTATTGTCTTTTTTAATAAAAAAAATCTTCATAAAAATTTTATGTTTAAATTTAGGTGTGAATATTATCCTAAAAATTTTATTTATTGTTCCTTTTACATATCCAATATTAATAAAAAATATATTATAAATAAATATTATTAATAAAAATATGAATTTATCTATATAGTTATTCAATTTTTGTACCAAATATTAATTTGCTTAATGATATATTTAAGGTAATACTGAATATTAAAATTAATTGCCTATAATGCCATGAATACTAATGTTATTAAACTCAACCGTATTACAAATCAGTTTAATTTTAGCAATTATGAATATGAATTCATTTAGCAATTTTTTTTTTTAATCGAATCCCTCCGTGGTTACTAATGTTTTATTTGATCGTCGGATGGATGAATACTCAAATCAAATATACTTACGATACATCAAACATATAATTAAATATATAATAATCAATTTTTAATGTGTTTTATAATCACAATTTAGCTAAAAAATATTTTGTTGATTTTTAGGAATTCATAAATATATTTACTTTTATCATGTACACCAATAATTCTATATTGAATAACAAATATTGAGTTTTAATTTAGTCTGAACCTGCAATGACATTTGATATTAATAAATAATAAAGAATTGAAGTGAAATTATTAGATAATGTATAAACTATGAATTAGTTCAAAAAATTGATATTAAATGGTAAGACTATAACATATTTGTTCATTCATTTATTAAAATACTTTAAACATAGGAACTATATTGAATATATTTCACTAATTTATAGTTTGTTGATCATTTTAACAAGCAGAATATCTGTGTATTTTTTATCATTACTATCTCACCAGAGGCTTGAGCTAGAATAATGAAATTTGGTATACGGACATTATTCAAAATTCGTAGTTTTCTATAAACTTTTGAGAAATGTAGCTCATCCGGAAAACTTAAAAAATCATCCTACCACGTTTTCATTTTTTCCCTCTAAAGTGACCGTAAAAATAAAGATATATGTTTGATAGTTTTTTCACATGATTAAAAATTGTATAAAACTTCTATATATAGAATTTCAGCTTGATTGAATCGCTGAAAGTACCGGGATTAATTTTTTAACACTGCAAATCATGCGCCAGCACGTGACGTGGTGCCATCAACAAAGAGCCAAACACGCGCTGATTTAATAAATATTATTTATTAATGTTAATTTATAATTTAATTAATTTAATTTAATTTAAATATAATATATGTTAATTAATCCAATTCAAATTGCGAGATAGTCGAGTGGAGACACTCCAGATTTTTTTCGATTAGGAGTTTTTATTGTTTATTTCAAAAAAACAAACAAATACTTTCAATTTTTTTTTTGCATATTTGTACGTTTAAATGTAACAAATTGTTGACATTTTCTTATCAATCAATAGTTTTAAAATATTTGAAACAGCTGGTCGACGTATCAGTCATGAAGATGAAAGAATCATGTCAGTGTCTCAAACTAATCATGATTAATCTGTTTCTAAAAATTTCTATCTCTACAATCAATTTTCTTTTTTTAGCAAAAAATTTCTTATTCAAAAAGATAATCGGTAAATAATACCTTTTCAAAATAATTTATCTATAGATTAAGAATATTTGAATTTTAAGAAATAGTATCTATTTCAGAAACTTACTAAATTCTCCAGGATAATTAAATATTGAAAAATGTTATTAAAATAAAATAATGATTTTTTTCCTATTTAATAATAAGTAATAAATAACATTTTAAAAAAAATTAAGACAATAAATAAATATTAAATAAATAAAAGAATTTAGGACGCTCGAACAGTGCAGTCGCTTGATAACGATTTCAGAAGTAGCAATCTAAACGTGTATTTTTTGGAATAAATTTACAATAAAAAATATCAATATGTGGTTTTATTTACAAAATTTCCTTATAAATAAAAACAACCACCAAAGCTTTAATAATTAAAAAATAATTTAGAGTTTATACTTATAAGAAATAATTATTTGATCTTTCAGAAAAGAGGAATCATGTTTATTTTTATTTATAAATAAAAGTATTATAGAATAGTCAGCTGAAAAAAAATAATTCTATCATTTCATTATCTATTCCTATATATACTAAATCAAAAAATATTATTTAATATTTATTATAATAGTTAAAAATGTTTAATAAAACTCAATAAATTATATTTTATTAATATTTGTCTAATACTTTTAATTCAAAATATTTTAAGTATAATGAAAAACTATATAATAATTAAAAAATAAAATTAAAACAAATATTAATTTAAAAAAATAAATGTGAAGAAATTTATAAAAACATTATTTTAATTTTTAAGAAATTAATTATTTATTATTATATATATATATATTATCGGTAAAGTATGAAACACATTGTATAGAATGCTGGATTTTTTACGGCAAAAATGTATGAGAATTATCATATACTTTAAGTAGAAATTCTATATAATAAGTGAGCAATGCTATAGAATGACAAATGCTATTTATTCAAAATATGAAAAAGAGGTGCTTTTATATTATAGTCCCATCAGTAAAACGTTTTTAGACTTAAGAAACCCAAAGGAACGTTTCTAATCTAAATCTCAGCAGTCCCCCCCCTCTCCTCACTCTCAATAGGACGGAAAAGTGGATAATTAGTCTAACGGAGATTATCGTATGGGGCTATAATAAAAAAAGTTTATTAGATAAGAATCAAAAAAGGTCCTGTTATATTGAAATACATCCATGCAGGTAAAAATGTTTTCTGAAAAAATATTGAGGTCTCTATTAAAAAAAAATTATTCAAAATTTTTAAAGAATAAGCTGGAGTGTCTCCACTCGACTATCTCGCAATTTGAATTGGATTAAATAACATAATATATTATATTTAAATTAAATTTAATTAATTATAAATTATAAATAATAAATATTAAACCAACGCATGTTTGGCTTTTTATTAATGGCACCACGTGTTGGAGCGTGAGATTTGCAGTGTTAAAAAATTAATTCTGGTACTTTCAGCGATTCAATCAAGCTGAAATTCTATATATAGCAGTTTTATACAATTATTAATCATGTGAAAAATTATCAAACATATATCTTTATTTTTACGGTCACTTTAGAGGAAAAAAAATCAAAACGTTGTAAGTAATGACCCTCTTCCGGATGAGCTACATTTCTCAAAAGTTGATAGAAAACTATGAATTTTGAATAATGTCCATGTACCAAATTTCATCATTCTAGCTCAAACCGTTTTTGCGCAATCTTGTCTACATACATACACACACACACACACACACACATACACAGACACATACACACACACATACATACACACACATAAACACACACAGACATTTTTCTCAACCTTAGTGAAAATGATTCAGGAACCTTCAAAACGTATAAAAACATCAAAATCTCAACATCGAAAATTTTCGTGATCGCAATACTATCTCTTACGAGATAGTAAAAAGAAAAAATGAACAAAACAAAATTTATGCTTTTGTATTATTATTTTAGGAAATTATATATATATTTATATAATAAATTTTAATTATGCTATTACGAAAAAATTAAATATACTATCTATAATAATAAAAGCAAGTGTAATGTGTCTGTCTGTAAGTCTGTCTGTCTGACCGAGCTCTCCAGCCAAATCTATCGCACGCAGGGACCTGGAATTTTTTACACGGAAGCACAAAGGGGCTGGTCACCAGACCTCGAAGCCCGATTTTCGATTTTTGAATTAAAAAAATTTTAAAAAAATTATAAAGAATAATTAATGAAAAATAGTTTAGTTACCATACTAGATCATAGAGGCGCTGGTGGCGATAATTTGGCGGTAATTTAAATTCTGAGCAATGTGCAGATAAAAATCTTTTTATATATCTATTGATATTTACAATATCTCAATTGATCTTATTGGCCTTTTAAACTTTGAAAACATTCACATTACGGCTATAATTTAATACTATTAATTTTTAAGATTATTTTAATTAAGAAAATTTGATCTCATAATTGGATTTTCACGTAAGATTTTAATATATAATATATTTTTTAATATTATTTTTATAGTAGTTTAGTGTTATGCTAATTTTATATTTTATTTTTTAATTAGTATCAGAGAGAATAATATTTGCAAAGAATTTAAATCGAGGTTGCAATCTGGAAATTATTATCAAAGGGGATCAAAATTATTAAATTATTATTGTATTATATGGGTGGGAGGCATGGTTTATAACCCTGGGAGATGAGAGTAGATTCAGAGTATTTGAGAATAGGATTCTTCCCAGCATTTATGGGCCAAAGAAAGATGAGGACACCGGGGAATGGCGGAGACTGCATAACAAGGAATTGCATGACCTCTATGCATCTCTAGATATAGTTAGGGTTATAAAAGCGAGAAGGCTGGGATCGGCAGGGCACATGCCTAGAATGGGGGAGGAAAAATATATTGGTGTGGAGTTCGATTGGAAAACGTCCGTTTGGAAGACCAATTGTGAACAGGGTGGACAATGTAGGAAGGAACGTGAGAGAGATGGGACAGGGTAGGAATTAGATGGTTATAGCTCAGAATAGGGACACTCGGGGGGGGTACAGGGGCGGAGCCCCCGTCTAGGTGTGGAGAGCGCCGAAGGCGCTCGAAGCAGCTAGTATAATATATAACTCAATTATTCAAATGTGGTATTTTGAGTTCAAAGAATTTAAAATGTAATGGGAAAACAATCATTATAAAACTATTATAATTATAAAATTATATATAATTGTATTATATATATAAACCCCCCCCCAATTTCCCCATATGATAAATAAAAAATTATTTTATTTTATTTTTTAGTATTTATAATTTATAATTACTTATATTTATATATATACATCATATGTATTATAACGATAACATTAAATGGACCCCTCATTTTGTTTATTACTTTTTCAATTTTTTAGAGATACTCTTCCATAGCAAAATATAAATTCCAAGACACGCACTTAAACAGTGTTTCTATTCTATTTAAATTTATTAAAGAAAATCAAAATAAATAATGATGTAATCCAATGATCGAATTAATTCACTCCTAAAATAATTAATACTCCTTTTAAAAATAATATATAAGTAAAATGTTTTTAATGGAGAATGATGGAAGAGAGAGAGAGACAGAAAGAGACAGAATGATATCTTAAAATAAATAAACATTTGATTTATATAATATATAAAAAGATAATATATATAAAAAGATTTCTAATGACATTTTTTTTAATTCTCCAATAATTATACAAGCCCATTGAGTGGATGATTAAACATTCAATTGAATATTGACCTTTCCATGTAGCTTCAATTCTAAATAATCAAATTACAATTATGAAGGCCTCTGAAGAGAGAGTTGAGCTCACGGAACAGGTGATTTACAATTCAAGGAAGGTAGGAAAGGGGAAGGGGAAGGAGAAAGACATGAAGAGGACAGAGGCCGTTGGTAGTAGCCGGCTAGGTAAAGTTCTCAGGTTAGTGGACCGACGACTCAGTGACTTTTCTGCTGTTCTTCAGTCAAGATGAATGCCCAACTGATTCTATTTGGGGTGTTATGCATTTTTTCTCTAGCATTAGCTACCCAAGTCAAGGAATGTGGATCAGGTAAAGCTAACTAACTTATTATATATATTTTTTTAATCACTATAAATAAACTTTCACTAAAATGTTTTTTTTTTTTGATTATTTTGGATTGAAATTAAAATTTAACAACAATAATAATAGTAAAATAATTAGAATAAAAACAAAATGAAAAGTGGAATTTATTATTTTTTAACATATTATATATTAAGATTAAAATAATAATTAAAATAAATTATTACCTTTCACAAGAGGTTAATTTACTATTAAATTAAAAAAAAATAATAAAAATATTATTTTCTTTTAAATTTAAAAAATTCATTGAAATTTAAATTAGTATCCTATACAGATATATATTAATATAGAATGAAATATTATCAAAAGATTTAAAATTTTATAATTTATAAAATAATAATTAATTAATAATCAATATTTTAATTTTAATTTACAAATTTATGATTATCTATACATATTGTATTTTATATATATATATTTGGTTTTCTATAGAAAAATCTTTTATATTTATTTTATGCCTATAACTTATGTATTATATATAATTATTATATTTATTTATTATTATATATAAATCTATAGAAAATAATATATAAGAAAATTGTTGAGTGTATTATTATTATTTTTTAAAGTTTAATTTATATAAGAATATTTTAGTTGAAATTTTATATAATTATAAATTGTATATATACAATTTAAATATCATAAAATCTACATTGTTTTAGAGAACAAAAACTGAATTCATTATTTTTAAAAGGTTAAAATAAATAAACAATAGATATAATTTAAATCAAGTTGGATAATAATAATTCAATGACTAAAAATGATAATAAACATATTATATTTATAATATTAGAAAACGAAATTTTAATTATTTAATATTTTATTTCAAGTGGTTATATTAACAAATAATGATGTTACTTTTTATTTTTAATTGAAATTGAGAATTAATATGATATTTTAAGTAAATAATTAAATAATATTGCACTGATTATGTCAATTAGATTTACGATACAAATAAAGTGATTAAATTATTGGTTTTCATCACTCCTAGATGTTTTCTATTATATATTTATTCTATTTATTTATTATCCAATTTGTTTTTTATCACAAAACCTTTGTAAATATACATTACATATATTACGTAGATAAATCTACCTATATATATATATGTTGTTTGATATATATGTATATATATATATATATATAATTTCAATCAGTGATATAATTAGTATTAATTTATAACCTAATTTTTACATACAGGTAGAGAGGTTATGAAATATTCATTTGAAACTCAATTATTAATTTAACAGTTTAATGGGAATTAATGAAAAAATAATTTTCAGTGATATTAACATTCATTAGAATTGGTTAGTAAATTAGAGAATAATTTTCTAATGCTTTTTTAGGCATGCTATTTCCTTTGTGTGCCAATCGTCAAAAAATTGAAAAGAAACAATAATTTTAAAACTTTATTACTTACATATATAATCTATTTTTAACAAAGATTATTAGATATATATATATAAAATCTTTAGCGGAAATATTAATTAATAAATTATGAATTAAAATTATTATTTAAATATTTTTAAATGAAGAAATTAATAAAATATATATATCAAATTCTTTTTTTTTAAATTGATACATTTTTTATATTTGAAAATATCTGAAAATTAAAACCAAAATCACAATAATTTTGTAGTCATTTTCGAGAATATAACATATTTATTAGTACCGGGACCCCGAGCCTCGGCTCGGTAATTAAGTTAAAAAAAAATTCATTATTATTGGGTTTGGCTGGTAATATAGATACTTGGGACACCGAGCTCCCGCTCGACCCTTTAAAAAATATTGATATACAATTCTTTAATTATTTATTACAATTATTAAATGTTGCATCATTGCATCAATCTGATTAAAATGAATGGAACTTGGGGTCCTCAATAATACATAAATATGTATTATTATGTTTCTAAAAAACTTTATTACTTACATATATAATCTATTTTTAACAAAGATTATTAGATATATATATATAAAATCTTTAACGGAAATATTAATTAATAAATTATTAATTAAAATTATTATTTAAATATTTTTAAATGAAGAAATTATTAAAATATATATATATCAAATTCTTTTTTTTTAAATTGATACATTTTTACCGACCGACGATAGTAAGGGAGGTATTGTTTATATTTGAAAATATCTGAAAATTAAAACCAAAATCACGATAATTTTGTAGTCATTTTCAAGAATATAACATATTTATTATATATAATTACATTTTTTAAACAACTAAAATATCCTATATATTTTTAAATTAAAATTATAATAAAATTTTCTATTAAAAATGTAAATTAATCTTTAATAAAACTTAATAAATTATTTTTTTCAAAGTCGGTTAGCTATCATATTGTCTAGTATATGTGTGAGTATATAAATAAATAATTCAGTTATCTGAAAAAATGAGGAATATCAATAATAAATAAATTATACGTCTATAAAAATTTGTTATAAATTACGTTTATCTAAGTAAAGGCATTGAAAATAAATAAATAAATAAAAAATCATTCTGAATATATATACTTATTGTTAGTTAAGGTTATATATTTATTATGTTAGATATTTTTCATTTAAAGTAAAAAAAAATAAATACTATCCGATAAAAAACCTAGTTTTATTCCTATTAAGTTTCATAATATGGAATATTCTAATGAAATGATATCATGAAAACATTTTTTTTTTTGTTTAGCATTGCAGAATTATTCTAATATTATATAAAGAAATGGATATGTAGCAGGGAGTGAGAAATTATTTTCGAATGCAGGCAAGTGTATTCTATTTTTTATTATGAAAGAAATCAAAAAGTATAATCACTCTTTATACTATCTTACCAGAGATAGTGTTGCGATCACGAAAATTTTCGATGTCGACATTTTGATGTTTTTATACGTTTTGAAGGTCCCTGAGTCATTTTCAATAAAGTTGAGAAAAATGTCTGTGTGAATGTAGACAAGATTACGCAAAAACTCTTTGAGCTAGAATAATGAAATTTGGTACACGGGCATTACTCAAAATTTGTAGTTTTCTATCACCTTTTGACAATCAATCATCCGGAAGAGGGTCATTACCTACCATGTTTTCATTTTTACTATCTCGTAAAAGATAGTATTGCGATCACGAAAATTTTCGATGTTGAGATTTTGATGTTTTTATACGTTTTGAAGGTTCCTGAATCATTTTCACTAAGGTTGAGAAAAATGTCTGTGTGTGTGTGTGTGTGTTTTTTTTTTGTTTTTTTTTTTTTTGTATAGCGAAGGAAATACATTTACGTATCATTAGGTTTATAAGGTTTGCCTAGTATGTCGGACTCAAGATGTTAATACCGACTAAAACCTCCGCTTTCCTCCAACCTCAATCCCTCACGGGACCTGTGTGTGTGTGTGTGTGTGTATGTAGACAAGATTACGCAAAAACGGTTTTGAGCTTGAATGATGAAATTTGGTACATGGACATTATTCAAAATTCATAGTTTTCTCTCAACTTTTGAGAAATGTAGCTCAACCGGAAGAGGGTCATTACCTACAATGTTTTGATTTTCCTCTAAAGTGACCGTAAAAATAAAGATATATGTTTGATAATTTTTCACATGATTAATAATTGTATAAAACTGCTATAAATAGAATTTCAGCTTGATTGAATCGCTGAAAGTACCAGAATTAATTTTTTAACACTGCAAATCTCACGAGGCAACACGTGCCATGGTGCCATCAATCAAAAGCCAAACATGCGCTGGTTTAATATTTATTATTTATAATTTATAATTAATTAAATTTAATTTAAATATAATATATTATGTTATTTAATCCAATTCAAATTGCGAGATAGTCGAGTGGAGACACTCCAGCTTATTTTCCTCTAAACTGACTGTAAAAATAGAGATATATGTTTGATAGTTTTTCACATGATTAAAAATTATATATAGAATTTGAGCTTGATTGAATCGTTGAAAGTACCGGAAATACATTTTTAACATGTTAATTGACAATCACGCGCCAGCAAGTGTTGCCATCAACACGCGCTGGTTTAATAAATATTATTTATTAATTTTAATTTATAATTTAATTAATTTAATTAAATTTAAATATAATATATCTGTTCATTAATCCAATTCAAATTTGAGAGATAGTCGAGTGAAGACACTCCAGATTTTTTACTTTTATGTAACCACAATTTCAATAATTAACAACAAATCAAATTTATATTGAATCAACAAATTGTTGACGAGATTTAAATGAAATTTCATTTTTTTATAATTTTCAGAAATTAGATCGTCAGGAATCGCCATGTGTTTTTTGGTGAGATAAAATAACATTTATAAATACCTATTAAAAAATTTAAATTTAATTCACGATTAAGATATTCAAGTGAATTATAGCAAGAATATATTCATTAGATTGAATTCAATTTTGATTTTAGTGGTTTTCTTAAATTTGTCTTTAACTATTTTAATTAAATCTTATTCTCTAAATATTATTTATTTCAACCCATTATTTATCTAGATTCAATCCCTATAAATATATTTGGCATATTAGAAAAGAAATAAGATTTTAAAAGTAGATTAATAGATCATTATTTCAGCTAAAATTTTGGTTATTATTATATGGATTTTTAAATTCTTATTCTAAATTACTGTTTTTTTAATTTTTCAGGTTCTAACTTTAAAATACTAAACAGATTTTCAACAAATTTTTTAATTATTATTATTATTTAATTTATTTTAAAAAGTGAAAGTTAATGTTGTCTTTTAGTAGTAAGTTGAAAAGAGATTTTCAAATTGTGTGTGTGTGTGTGTGTGTGTGTGACCTAGTTAAAAACTTTTCTAAAAAAAAAAGTAAAATAAATAAATAATAATAATAACACAACATATAAACTTCCAAAAGGTTTGAAGATGTATTCTGAATTCAGAGTGATATAAAAAAAAACATATTATGAAATGTAATTTACAAGGTTAAGGTTTTAATGAAATGAAAAGAACAAAAAATAATTAACATAAATCTTATTTATTTATAAAAAAAAATACTTAATTAAATTATAAAATAAATTGAATATAAAATAGAGTTGAGGAAATAAATAGGCAAACTATATTCCACTAAGAAAACATATTTGACTAGTTGGAATATCGAAGAAATTGTGTTTTGAATTGAAAATATGAATATATACATAGAAAAACTATATTATATTTTTAACTTTAAAGTCAAGGTTAAAAATGGTTAACTTAATAACAAATTCGTAATATAATTTACCGACCGACGATAGTAAGGGAGGTATTGTTTTTTAAATGGTTTATATTATTTTATTACTTAAATTCTTCGTCACAAATCTCATTGAAAATTATAATATAAAGTAATATATGCATATATATAATTAATATTTTATTGAAAAGTGAAATAATTATTATATAATAATTCTATATAGGTATTTATCAAAAACATTAAAAAATAAACATCTATGTAATGCTAATTTCGAAATTAAAATTTATATTTAAAATATAAATATTAATTCATCCTTTATAATTATTATAAAAGAAATAATATTATATGTTAATGTAAATAAATATTATATTTAGAGAGAATTTTATTATATAGAATTTGAGAGTATTTTAATATCAAAAACCTTTCATTCGATTTAATAAAAAAAATTAAATTATTTTTATAATATAATATATTATTATTTTATTTTTTCATTTATATTAAAATAATATATACTAAAATTTATTTTCAAAATTGTCAATTTCATTGATTATAATTTCGTTAATATTTTTAAGTCATTAAAATATTATTTTTTATATATAGCGTCTTAAGTTTTTTATTAAAAAACTCAAGGCTTAAATAATTTACATATTAGATTGATATATAGGTAAAGTTTTCTTGGATGAAGGGCTCTACATAAATAGGTCAAGATCATTAAAAAAAATACATAATGGTTACTGAGAGTGTTATTCGGGTTGAAATAAAATTACCTATTAAGATAAACAAAGTCATGGCCAAATTAATGATGAAAAAATTACCAAACCAAATAAGGATTTATATATACAATTCTGCATAAATAATACTAATCCCTTAAAAAAAGTAATTTATCTCCCAAAAAATATTTTCTTATTATATTAAAGGGTTATAATTTATTTCTTAATTGTCGCTTCATAATTGGTAAAATTTTTGGAATGATCTAAAAGTGAAAGTTCTTTTTCACAAATTTAATAAATTGGAGTATCATAATTGATCATAATACTAATCATTTGCTGCACAAACACATTTTTTCAGCCATTCCTATTCTTAGCTTCTTCCAACTAATTCTTACCCTCTTTCAATTCCATTATATCTTCTAATATTGTTTCTTATAAACAATCATCTGGCGAGCATTCCTTCCCCCATATGAACTTATGACTCGCCCATCGTAACATTTTATTACATTCTTTTTGATTATTCTTACTATATTTGAGGTTAAAAGTTAAAAAGTAAAAGAACATGTAATAATTCTTCATCAAGCAATCTGCATCCTTCCCCAATGATTTCGCTATACAAAAGATTTCAGTTTACTATAATACCCTGAATCAATTCTCATCTTCCATGACTAATCACGGCTCACATCTATTTAATACCAGCTGTATATTATTTGTTCAATACTAGTAATTGTACTTTTTGTTCTAATTGTTTTACTGATACCTGAACGTTTTATAGATATTTCTGTGGCATAAACTTGAAAAAGTTTGAGAAACCCTGCACTAGATTTTATTTATTTTGAAGAGTGAAACAGGATTCAATTAGTTGCAAACAAAATAAATAAATTAATTATTATTTAATTAATATGAATTAATGAAGAGTTAAATTGAATTATAATTTTAAAATAAAATATTTATTATACAAATTAAATTACAAATTTTATTATATATCACGTAACATAAAATAATTTTTTTTTCAATTTTTTCACGAATAAGTATATGTTAATTTATAAATTAATCAATTTAAATAATTTTTTCTTTTTCGTTTCTTTGTTACAGCGGATATAGTGCCAGATATCAATAAATATAAAATCAGCTCTTGTGAAAATCCACCCTGCAAATTGAAAAAGAGAACCAATGTTACAACAGAATTCAAATTTGTGGCAGGTAAGAGGAAAACACACAATTATATATATATACCTATTTATAGTTATTATTCATTTTATTCTTATAATAAGAAATTGTATTTAATAAATTTAATTAACATTTAAATAATAAGTTGATATCATACATTATATTTGGCCATCATTAATTATGCAATGACATTTTTTTTTAATTTAATATTGAATTTAAAAAATAAATAAATAACATGACGCAGAATTTAAAGTAGACACGAATGAATAATACAAATTTAAATTATAAAAATATAAATAAAAAACAAATTCTTCCAAGAAATCTATATTATATAAATAACAAATTAAGATAGATATTTTTTATATACACATGTAATCATCATATTACAAATCATATTTGATTGAAGAAAAAATTATTTTAGTTAGTTGACTTAATTCAAATAAAAAAATATAAATCCATTATTTTAATTATATACTAACAAGTTTTTTTTTATTTGCATGATTGGAGATCAACAATAAATTTCTTTAATAATGTTAATAATGATTCTATTTTTTGCTACATTCTTACATAATACACAGTAGAAGAAATATTATAACAAAACAAATTTTAATATTTTCTGACTTATATACGTACATTTTTAAAGAATGAAAAAAATTATCTAAATTTATATAAACATAGCTTAATTTTTGTGTTTGAAATTAATACTTACTCGTTAATATTACTCGTTAATAATACATTTAATAATATTTTATATAATATTTTATTTTTTAAGTTAATTGTAAAAAAGTTATAATCCCTATAGATATTTATTTTCAATAATTAATATTCAAAAGAATTTTAATCTCACAATAAATTCGATTGTGTTACGAACTCAATTAAAATTTTGTATATTTTATATAACTTTATAATATAATAATTATAGTAATTTAAAATTTTTTTGGGTGTAAATAAACACAAGAACGTCGTTACTATTTGTTTATTTACTAGATTAACCAATGTACAATAATATCTAAATAATTTCACATAACTTCCATTTATTTGAAAATATTTTAAAGTATAAGTTTATAAGTTTATGTAATTTTATTAAGTACTAGCTGCTCAGACCGCCTTCGGTTCTCTTCGCATCTTATCTTATTATGCTAGCTAAAATTGTTTGTTTCTATCTTTGTTTAGCCATCGGTTCTCAAAAACCGCTCTAACGATTTTTTTCAAATTCACACTAGATATAGTATTTATAAAGAAAAATTAAGTTTTATTGATCATATCTCTGGAAAAGTACATCTTCATTATTTATTTCTTAATTTAAAATTATATATGGAAACGTCAAAAATGGCAGACATTTTGAAATTTTACTCCCGCCTTTTTTTAAAGGATATTGTATTAATATTTTTTTTATATTTAAAATATTTTAAAAATTTTTATTTAATTTCGAAATAAAATTAAAAATATATATTTTAATAATATTTTATAATTATAAATTACGCGCGCGCGCGATAAATATATATCATTCTTCCAATAAAAAAAAATATTCATGCACTTAGAAACATACCTAATAATACATATTTATGTATTATTGAGGACCCCAGTTCCATTCATTTTAATCAGATTGATGCAATGATAATAATTGTAATAAATCAATTAAAAAATTGTATATCAGCTCGGTGTCTCAAGTATTAATATTACCAACCAAACCCAATAATAATGAATTAATTTTTTTTAACTTAATTACCGAGCCGAGGCTCAGGGTCCCGGTATGATCTTAATATATTGTGAGAATTAGATAAATAATGTATAGAGAAAAAAATATTTAAAAATAGATATTTATTTAAATGAAATAAAATTATTTAATTTACAGAATGAAAATGTCTACAATAATATCTAAGTATTTTTTCTTTGTAATTTTACATTATAATAATACTAATTACAGTAGTTATAATAAATGGGGGAATTTTCAACTTTGACTGCCGATTTGACCATGTTCCCAAATGAATTTTAAAAAACCAAGACCACTTTACATTTACACATTTTAAGCTCTAATCGAATCCAAAATCAAAATTTAAAAAATCGAGAAACAGACACACTGATATATAGATTTTATAAATGAACATTTATACAATTTATTTTAATTAATTTGAAACATTTTAGGAAACAAATTTTGAATGGGTCATTTTTAGAAATCCCATTTAACAATTATAATAAATAATTAAAAAATTGTAAAATTTTTAAAGTATATAAAAATAAATTGTATAAATTGGTTAAAGGGTCGAGTGATAGTTCGGTGTCCCTAGTATATATTTTATATTAACACGCCTACTTTTCTGTATAATAAAGATATAACGAATAATATTTTAATTTTTATATAACCAAGAAATCATTTTTTCACTTAAAATATAGTTCTAAAGCCCAAATCTCCGATCCATATAACATCATCGACTGGGCCGCTACCTTAAGGAGTCTTCTCTTGCTCTGATTAGGGCCACCGGTATTTGCCATTAGTCTCGAAAAAATAATATTAAATTATATATAAATTTAAAAATTAGAATATTTGAATTTGTTTAAATTTTAACACATGTAATCAATCATATGCATAAAGAATAGAAAATTTTGAAAATCAACTTGGTATATTAAATTCAGAAAAAAAAAATACTCATATATAGAATATATGGACTATTCGAATATAATTGAAACTCTTTCTCGCCCTCTATTTTAAATTTGAAAAAACGGAGTGTTAAGAAATTATTTTGCCTTATGTAACATGGATGGTTAAATGAATTGGGCTCCCTACCTCCCTGAGAAATTCTCACTAAAAATGTTTATAATATTATTTTTTATTTCAATATTTTTAATGTTAATACAATAATTTTTATTTTATAATCTATAAAATAATTTAATTATTTTAAAAAAAGGCGGTGTTCAATTACAATTTTTTTACTCTCTACTGACTGTTCATTTCATAACTGAAAATAGTGTCGAATAGAAATAGACGATATTACTTGAATTAATCTTATTATGCTAGCTAAAATTGTTTGTTTGTATTATTGAGGACCCCAGTTCAATTCATTTTAATCAGATTGATGCAATGATGCAACATTTAATAATTGTAATAAATAATTAAAGAATTGTATATTAATATTTTTTAAAGGGTCGAGCGACAGCTCTGTGTCCCAGGTATTAATATTACCAGCCAAACCCAATAATAATGAATCATTTTTTTTAACTTAAGTACCGAGCCGAGGCTCGGGGTCCCGGTACTGTATAAATATACAAATAGTGTATTATTATTAATATGAAATTTGTTTTTATAAATTTATCAATATATAAGTAATTTTATTCTAAATATTCTCAAATAATACCTATATTTTAATATTATAACTAAATATTCATATTTTAAAGTATTATATTTTATTTGCATATGATTGATTACATATGATAAAATTCAAATATTCTAATTTTTAAATTTATATATAATTTAATATTATTTGTTTTATTAATATTACAAAACAAAAAAGATTTTTAGAAACTTTTTAAAATAAACTATAATAGCATATAATGATTTGAACTAAATTTTTTTTAAAAATTTGCCCAATTTAAAAAAAAAAAAAATTTTAAAACAATTTCTTTATATCATTTCTCTAAAAAATTATATTTTAATTTTTATATAATCTATGGATCATTTTTGCAGTTAAAGTATATATAATATTAATTAATAATTAAATAATTAATCTAAAAGATAATGTAATTGAGTCATTTTAAAAGACGTTTTAAGAATATTTTTGACTTCATAAAACACTAAAAAATAATTTCTGTTTTTATTAGACCTAAATAAAATGTATACCCTTCACTTATAAAGAGAAAAAAAATATTAAAATAAAAGAGAATAATTTAAAAAAAAATTGGAGTAATAATTCAAGATAAATATGATCTCAATATTTTATTAAATTAATTAAAACTAGCTGCTCCGAGCGCCTACGGCGCTCTTCACACCTAGACGGGGGCTCCGCCCCCTGTACCCCCGAGTGATACATAGTATTTGGTTGAAAGTCTGTATGTAAAAGGTTTTCATCCATTTTGTTTCAATCAGTATAAGTATATAAGACATGTACTTGTTTTCTTGTAAAATATATTTTAATTTAATCAGTAAATTAATTATATATTATTATTGTATTTATCTAACTCTGTGTCTCTACAGTTTTCGAAAGTTCTTAGCCGCAGCATCCACATTTCTCTAAGCGTCCCTATCCTGAGCTACAACCAAATCCTACCCTGTCCCATCTCTCCCATGTCCCTTCCTTCATTGTCCATGGTCTTCCACCGGATGTTTCCCAATAGGTTTCTCCCAATTTCTAGTTTCTCCAATTCCAACCACGTCCCCTTCCCATCCCAGCCTTCTTGATTTTATAACCTTAACTATATCTGGATATTATTTCTCGTTATGCCATCTCCGCCATCCCCCTGTGACCTCATCTTCTTTTGGCCTATAAATGCTGCGAACAATATTAATCTCACAAATACTCCAAATCTACTCTCGTCTCCCAGAGTCATCGATAGTCTGACCAAACGTCCCGTCTTTAGGTGCTCTGTCCCAAAAATGTCTTCGGGACACCCTACTGTTTTTTCAATATTTAGGACATTTAGTAATTTTTTTTTCAAAATTTTTTCAATTTAGTTCTAAAAAAAAGGTATACCGTTTGTCCCGGTTTGGTGTTTTCGAAATATGGTCACCCTAGTCATCGATCAACATGAAAAATAATTGTTTTATATATTTTAATTTTGATCCTCTTTGATGAGATAAGCCCCTTTACTGCATAATAACAGGCGTTACTCAATTACAACGTCGATTTAAATTCTTCTCGAATATTATTATCCTTCGTGATTAGAGATCTTAAGTATTTAAATATTTATACTTTTTCAAATTCTACATTTTGTATGTTCATTGTATGTAAGTCGTATCCGTAGCATAATTCTTGAATTTTTTTGTTTAATTACATTTCGGTTGATTTTTCCCCAATTTCTCTAATCACATGTCTCCTCCTCCAGTCCAATTTATTTACCTGGCTTAAGAAATGTTTTAAAATTTTAAATAGAGGGAGAGAGAGAGGTTCTAATTATATATATATATATATCTGTTTCTATGACAACAAAAAAGTAAACAAATTACGTACATACAAATACTCTCCTTTATATATATTTCTGGAAAATGGAACACCCGCAGCTCAGCTCAGGAGTTACCTAAGATTCTAATTTCTTTTTTATTTTTCATCATTTGAGGTACCCTTCACCTCAGAAAAATTTGGTTACCTTACTCCTTGTAGTTTAGGCTCTGGAGTTTTTTGCGTACAGACGGACACTATCGTATTAAATATATAGATGAGAACTTTTAGAATAAATTAAATAATTGAAATGATATTTAAAAATATTAGATATTAAAATAAAAATTTAAATAATAATTATGTGTGTGGTTTTAGCTAGAATTATTAATTTTCTATTCATTGTCAGAAATGTATCGACTTCTTCACTGAGCTACGAGAGGTTCTGAATGAACAACATGGTCTTATATATATTTTCTGCTGTTATTAAATTGATATTAATAAAATTTACAGACTATGATCAAATAGAGGTATATAATAATATTGTGATCTATTTTCATAGTAATCTATTCAGCTAATTTTGTGTCTATAGACATTCATACATACAGACATACAGGTATGGAAAGTAACTTTTTGAATTATAATGGTTATGAAACGCAAAGATATGCAAAAAAATTTAAATTCTGGACAATATGTAGACAAAAAACTTTATATATAAATATATTGTAATGATTTTTTTGTAAAGGGAGGATATTGCAGGGGAAAATCTAAGAAAAAGAAAGGGTTGGTCTCATATGTGTAATGGAAAAGGGTGGACTTTGAATCGGCGTGAACTGCCCTGGAGATCTGGACTACAAAATAAGAGAAAAAAATTAAATTTATCATTAAGAATAAAAATTTATAATAAGATTTATTATATTTAATGTTTAAATATAAATTTTTAAAACCTTTAAAGATTTAAATGTAAATCTTTTAAATTATAATTTTATATACAGTAATTTTTTTATATTTTTAAAAAAAAAAGAAAAAAGACGTTTAATAAAAATTATAGATAAACCAATATTTGTTGTGAAACAATTTTTTTAATTCTTAGATTAAAAAAATAAAAAAAACAATGCTTCTTGAAAAACAATATTTTTTGTTAATAATGTAGCCGGTCCTTTTGAAAGTGATAGTCCCTGGACGACCGAGTGTAATGATGGTCCTTTTGTACCGACCGACGATAGTAAGGGAGGTATTGTTTTCACACCAAATTTCCCATGTGGAGATTTTTACATATCTCCACGAATTATGCATTTTCTTAACAGAAAAAAGTATTTTTAGCATGATGTCTGTCCGTCCGTCAGATTTGGCGTGCTTTTTTCGGTCTTGGCTCACATTTTTTTGTGACAAAGTATACTCGCCGAATACCACAGTCAACATTTTGGAGCACTTTATTTCATTTTTACCGCAAAATTTAATATAAATTCTTTAAAAAGTCAAAGAACACACAAAAAATGTAATTAACTTTTTCAATTGTCAAAAACAAACTACTAATCTAAAATGGCTGATAATGGCAACATATGAGAAACATATGTGTACCAACATAACAAAAAAATCTCGATAATCAAATGTACACAGTAAATCTTTTGAACAGACCTCGTAAATATAAAAACATTAAGATAATTGTCACTTTAGCATATGTATCATGGATTTAATTAAATAATTTTAGACATATGCTAAAGTGAACAATTACCAATATTAATTATTTTTAATTAAATTTTTAAATTAATAAAGTTTTCATCAATTAATATTAAAATTCAAAGGAGAAGAAGATATGTTACATGTATTAGTGTGGTGTTAATATAGCCGAATGCCATTTGTACAGTTATTTTTATTTGTTACAAATAAGTAACATGATGTATATATTGTATAAAATTCTTCGAATTAATGATAATTTGTTAAGTCAATAATTTTAACTTATTTATTATTCAGTAACTACTATTTACTTTGTGAGGAAAGAATTAAAATTTTATTTTCAGAAGCATTAAAATATTAAACAAAAATACACTGAAATTAAATTAAAATATAATTGATAAAATAAATAAAGTATTTGTTTAAAAAAAATGAAAAAAAGAAAAACAAACATAATTAATTGATATAATCTGTTATTTTAGCGGGAGAATGGGATTTATATATATAATAAATAATAATTATTATTTAATCTTATGGAAAATACTTGAACAAGCTAATTGATAAAATTAATGATTATTTATTTATTTATCCTTAATTTTCGATTGTGTTTTCCCTAATTATGAATTATAAACAAAGATAAACTTTTAGACTTTTAATATAAAGTCAACAGTTCAAAATTTAAAAACTTTAAAATATTAATTCATATATCAATATATCAATAAATCTATACATATGATTTAATTTCATATTATTTCATTAATCTTTTATATTACTTGTATACATAGGTATTTATTCATAATTACAAATATAAAAAATCATTTTAAATATACAATAAGTCTGCCTAGAAAAGAGATATATGGTTAATTATGCGTATAAGCTATTATTGTATGTGACCGGAAGTTCAAGTGCCTGGGAAATTCATTGAATCATCATTTTTGTTTAATGCTTAGTACATAATACGATATTTTATTATAAACACTTTTTATGTTTCGATTTTTTTTATCACATAAAAATAAAGATTTTTTTTTTATTTTAAGTTTTTACTTTCCTTCTTCAACGCGGAAGTATAGCAAATCATGGATTTCACTTTGCTTGTAATAAATACTACCTGGTTCACTGATCAGCCTCTCGGTAATTTAACAAATGTTTATTTTACGAACTACATATATTGTTTTAAGACTATTTTTGTGCCGCTCTGGGAATATTAATAAATTGTATGAACCAATTATTATGAATATCCTTTATTATCACCTTATCATTAATCTATATAAATGATCAATCAATTTATTTATACTAGGGGAAGTGTCCTAATCAAAATAGGTATATGTTTTTCATTTTTGGAGTCAAATCTCATTTCGCCGAGCCATTTCTTCAGGTTTGAAAACGAGAAATAGTCCCTCGTGGCTAAATCGGGAGAATAAAGAGGATGAGGAGGCTATTCGTATCCCAATTCATGTATTTTCATGAAAATTCACTTTTTTCCATTTCATGCTCAAATCACGAGGATGTCAAATAAAAGCTAAAAGACCCAGCTGGTTCAAATTTCGATAGGAGTCAGTTGAGAGTTGCCTGCTAACAGAAGCAGTGTTACCATTTCATTTAAGAGTCGGGAAATTCAAAAAGTCACGGACTTATTGACTTGCTGTCATACTAATTTTATTTCATCAAAATTGTTTAATTTATAATAATTATTAACCCAAAATAAAATGTTTAAAACAATGTAGATACTACTATTTAAAAAATATATTAAAAATTTTTAAAAATACATAAAAATAATTAATATACTCAATTGAGAAATATTTCCTAAGTTTCAGAACAAAAATTGTATAGAAATACATAGTTTTTTTCCCCACCACCTTCATGGGATCAGTGAATTCATTAAGATATCTCATATTAGGCTTGACGTTATATCTTTATATAGGCACTTTATAAAATATCTTTAGTTATTTTTATAAAAATTTTAAAATTTTGAATTAAGTAAAACTTGAAAAAGAGAATCGATATATAACAAACAATTTCCAATAAATACAATAGTGAAAAAAGTTACCTGAATGTTTGTAAATTGTTTTGAAAAGTGAGTAGAAAAACATTTTTTTACCACTTGACAACAATTAATGCTTATTGCTCGCCTGAGGGATTTTGAAAAGAGGTGATTTGTTGTTTCCTCGTTATAATTTCTCCCTAGGAATCATTTATTAGGGAATCCCCATTTAAGTTAGGTTAACAAATGCGGACTATCTCATTTTAGATCTGTATTTTATAATTGGTCACCTTTCTCAATATTCAAAAAAAAATATTAATTTTTTTTTCTTTAAATCCTCTTTATAAGATTTTATGTCTATCTCCGCACTTTTCATCTGATGCCTAATTCAGCTCAAAGATCCTATTCATGTCAGTTTGTTGGATAGATATAATGGCGAGAGAAATATTAAGATTAATTTTAGCAGAATTTTTAAGAGAGGTAATTTTATTATTTTAGTTGCTAATAATCAAATTTTAAAATAGTTCATTTAAATCTAAAGGTTCTCATATTAACTAATTTAATCAAATTATTAGATCATATTTATCATTTTAAATGAATATCAATTAATGAAAATGATTGATTTTTAATAAAATAAAAAATAGAATATTTTATTTTATTTTATTATTACATACTCTTTAGTTAGGCTCATTACATATATATATATATATATATATATAGGGAATACCAGAAAGTAATTAACCGAGAACGTTCTTTATCAAATGAGAATGATGATGATGCAGTTAATCAATCAGAGATTACTAAAGCGAGTTATACCAAGAGAATAAAGTTTAATAAAATTTATTTAATATATATATATATATATATATATTACAAATTTTTTCTTCATGTCATAAAATAGGTAATTAATTTACAAGAAAGTATAAGATAAAAATAAAATTTATTTTTTTATTACAAATTAATTTTTGAAAAAAAACATAATTAAAAGAATAATTAAACTGCTATAAATGTTTATCTTTGTTATAACAATAAAAATAATTAAATTTTATAACATTCTTAATTTTAATTATTAATAGAAAAGTTTGTTTTTCTATCCATATAGAAATTTTATTCATGAAGTTAAAATAAAGGGATTAAAAATTTTTGTAATATGTATATTAATTTAATTTCTTTTAAAAATAAATAGTAAAGATAATTAAATTATATCCATTGATTTGATATCTAGCATAAATTCAATATTATAAAACTATTATAATTTTTCAAAATCATAAAAAAATTATCCGCCGCTCGGTACTTTTAAAAAATTATTCTTTATGAACTATGAATATTTAAGATTAAGAATATTATTTAAAATAAATAAACGAGAAAAACAATTTCAAATAATTTAAAAGAACATAAATTTAAAAAAAGTAGTCATAAAACATACAACCCTTAAACGTACCGATTAATGCACTTAAAAAAAGAAAAGTATGGCCAGTGGATATAACATAATTGGTAATTTGACTACAAAGTATTATTAAAATAAATATTTTTAATTTAATTTTATTTATAATATTTTGTATTAAATGAAGCGCTGTCCGGCAATCCCCGGCGCCATTTTTTTATTATTAAAATTCCTATTTTAAATAAAAAAAAAATTAACAAAGATGATTTTGAAACCAATACAGATCGATTTTTCAAAAAAATCCTGTCAGTGGTTTAATATCTCAAAAATTTTTGCTAATATAATAAGATAAGATATATTATTAAATTATATATATATTATTTATTAAATTATAAATTACAGGAATTAGACAAGTTTCGAACGCTCGGCCTCTAGGTCGACAGATCAGAACTATATCTATAAGGCTTCTTTACTGGTTACTTTTTAATTATTCTTAGTTGTTAAAAAAACCATTTATTATATTTAATATCTGAAACTCAAAGTAGTTGTTGTCAGAAAATAATTTATAAGTAGGATGAATTATCTATTTAACTAATATACCTATAAAATTACAATAATAAATTGTAGATTAGTTAGACAGAGAAGAGATGAATCAAACTTGAATATACTTTAAACTTTAAACAATTGCTTCATAATTAAGTAAAACATATTTTTATGAATTCTCAATTAACTTTAACAAACTTATCGAACTTTTCGAGTGGTTCTTGACAGTTTCTCAACGAACAACACTCGATAATTACCTCGAACAACTATATCTCGTTCACTACCTTCCTTACTCCTTGCTTTCTTTCAATTTATTAACCTCATATATATATTAAAACTAATTTTCAGAAGATAAAACTCTTCAAATTGATCGATGAAAATTATTAAGTGCTTAATTTAATTAAATGAAATATTTATTTATTATTTACCTTTTTTTAATAATTAATATTTATTTATTTTAATTAATTTTGGAGAATTAAACCAGACAATTCAATAAAAAAATTTTAATTAAAGAATAAATAATCTAGAACTAGAACTTTATGTTACCATTAAGTTATTTATAGAAAATTATTTTAAAAACATTCTTTCTTTTGTTAATTCTCATTTTTTTCACCTTTGTTATACAATTTCATACCAATGCTTATTTGATATTAAAAATGTCCCTAATTATAATGGTTATTTCTTGTTTTTATTCAATGTTTTGTCTTAATAATATTTTTTAGTGTGTGAAAGAATATAGCAACGATTAAAATAAAATGCAAAAATAATTAGAAAAAATAAATCAAAACCTAAATTTATGTTAATAAAAAAAATCTAAATAATATTATATTATATATTTATTTTTTATTATAAAATATTAAATTTTAGTTTTTCAATAACATTTGACTATTAGTAAATAGCATCGTGACGTCATTGGTAAGGTAAGTAATCAGCATATTTACCAATTGTGTAGCTTATGGTTGTGAAACGTGATTTGTTTCTTGAAAAAATTTGGCCTTTACAAGGCATTTACAATAAACTATTCTTTATTGGGCTCATAAAAATTTTATCAGTCTCAGCAAACTTCCATTGCAAATATCTTGCGATTTTGTCTACTAAAATCGGATGTAAATATAAACAGTGGTTTCTCTTATAGTAAACAAAACCAGTTAAGATTAATTTAATCTTATGATGAGGTTTTTTACCTTTATTACGAATATTTAAACCAAATAAAATAGTGTTAGGTCGACTTTAATTAATGACGAAACAAACGGTTTTTTACAGTTTTATAGAACAATAAGAATTCATCGGACATTTTTACAAAGTTCCTAATTAGTTAGGAAGTTGACTCTATTGACTTTTTTTTATAGTTTTCGATGTTTTATAAGTATTCAAAAACAATTTTTAAAAAATATCATTTTCGAAAAAAGTGTGAGTAACATCCATCCATTCATACATACTTTACCATACCTCCTTTACGAATACTTATGTCGAACTTTTTGTTCGTTTAGAATTGAATGTTATTGAATTAAATATCTATTAAAAGTTGTTATACAAAAGAAATATTATTTTAAAATGTTAGTTATATTTTTTGCTATATTGGTTAATATTTAAATAATATATTTTTTTTTAAATATAATTTTTCATGTGTTTATTTTTTATTTTAGCTGAAGATACTAATCGTTTAAATAATGATGTGTATGCCAAAATCTCGGGAGTTCCTTTCCCGTTTGTAGGCGTTAATGGAAATAACGCCTGTCCAAATATCCAAGATCTCGAAGGCAATCCTGGTTGTCCTCTTAAATCAGGACAGGAGTATGTTTATAAAAATGCATTTTTCGTTTATGAAGTATACCCAAAGGTAGGTGAAAATTTGTTTATATGAGTTAGTATCATTCATATTTATTTTTTATTAATTATTATTGTTTGATTTCAGATAAATGTTCTTGTTGAATGGGCATTGATTAACCCCAAAACGCATAAAAAGCATTTATGCATTTCTATTCCGTCCAAAATCACTAATTGATACTTTGCTCCTTTGAATTAAATATATATATATATAAATTGTGATAAAATTTCAATAAGGTAATGGCACCTATAGATGACATGGCACCTATAGATGACACTTTTGAATTTAAACTAAAAAAATAAGCAAATTTTAAAACATACGCGGAAATTTTTTTTTTAAATGATAGTTATGCTTTTCCACCACCTGAGATATCCTACAACAATACAATAAGTCGCCCTATTTTTTTTCTTTTAACTTGAAAAGCAGACCGGGTCGTCAACAATTGATTTTTTCAACAAATCTTAAAGATAACCTTAAGGTAACTAATGTTCTTAATTAGTATTTTATATGTTTATTTTCATATTTATCAAGAATTTAATAACTCCATTATAAAATAGACTTAATATAGATATAAATCATTTCAATTTAAACACCTAATTTTTAAAAGTATCTTTTTTCTCAACGGTGTTATCTATAGGTGCCCCTAAAAATTGTTTTTCCTATAGATGACAGCAATGTCAGCTATAAGTAGGTTTTTAAAAAAATTGTCTATTATATTAATAGCTGTAAAGAGGAGATAATTTTATATAATTCCACCAAGTTGCATGTCTGAATTGATATAGGAACCTAAAGGTGACGCTGTGTTTCTCATTGTCAGAAAATTTTTTTCTATTCCAGAACTTCATACACTATTTTTTTGAAATTTTTTTTAAATTACTCTGTTCTCAATGTATAATTAACTAAAAAGATTTGTTTAAAATCAATTTTTTATTTTATTATAATAATCAGCTAAAAATAAAATCAATCACAATAAATATATCTAATGTATCATTATATGAAACCTGATTTTTTTATTAATCAGCAACAAGGTGTTGGAAAGATGTTTTACTTTGTAAATAAATAAGTTGAAGATAAAGAGAGCAAGCGAAGTGAAAAAAAGTAGATGTCATCTTTGGGTTCCATAATTGTCATCATTAGGTTCCACCAAAATTTTTGGTGTCATCTATAGGTTCCATTTGATTACTTTGAAAAAAAAATTATATTTCCTATTAAACTCATATAAAAGTTTAAAATATTTATCCTGGTGATAAAAGGTAAGATAAGCTTTATAATAACCAAAAGATTTTTTTTGTGAGACGTATAGTTTCGGTTTTATAAAAGAAAATAGCGACAAGAGCGCTTAAAATGTCATCTATTGGTGCCATTACCTTATTAATCGTAATACAAAATAATAATAAAATAAATATTTTTTTTTATTAATTTTCTTAATATATTACTCCTGACTTATTCCCAAAAACCAATCAAATATAAATTAAAAAAATATAAAAAGAATATTAAATCAAGATTCAATTTAATTTAAGCATTTAATTATTTTGATAAGAACAAATAAAGAAGAAGAATAAGTCCTTATCATTTATTAATCTGTCATAAACATTTTATATTAAAATAAATGATCTAAATTAAATAAAATTTTATATTAAGAATAAAAAATGTTTTAATTAATCAAATTATTATTTTTTAATTATTACATTAAGATATTAAGATAGAGTACTCTAAACAAAATAAAGAATGAATTCCTCTAGATAGAAACCAACAAAGATCAGCATGTTTTGTTTGGATGTACTTAAAATATTTAAATAATGTGACTAGAATACTAAAATTCAATAAATTACTATAACAAAATTTATTTCTATAATTCAAATAAATATAATTATATATATTTAATAAATTTTGTGGATATGTATATTTTTGCAAGGATTTTTTTCTTGAGATGCTTACAGATAAATTAAAGATATCTTTACTTAATTAATAAAATAATTAAAAAAATTGCAAGCAGTATTATATGACTAGTAAATAGTATCTTTTAAATTAAGAATAAGTATTATTAAATGTTAATTGATTTAAAGAAAAAAAAATAAATTAAATATTTATTTATAAATTATTAATTAATTTAATTAAGAATAAATCAATATAATCAAAAGCGTAATATGAAGAGTTAAACCTCTACAAGTATTCAGGCATTTAAAATATAATAATTAATGAGCTGGAATAAAAGTAATTAAACTTCTAAGGTGACTAACAGAAAAAAATCAAAGAATTATTATTATAATTTACAAATCTGGATATCAATGTAGTTTAGAATCTTATCATTAATCATTTTTTAAACTTTGAAATCTACGAACTTCTTTTTATTCATTTGTTTAATCATTTATATTTAAACTAGCTGAACAGAGCGCCTTCGGCCTGGGACACAAGAGAATTTAAGATACGATTCTTCGCAGCATTTATGGGCCAAAGTAAGATGAGGTCACCGGGGAATGGCGGAGGCTGCATAATGAGGAATTGCATGATTTCTATGCATCTCCGGACATAGTTAAAGTAATAAAATCGAGAAGGTTGCGATGGGCAGTGCACGTGGTAGAATCGGACCGGTAAGAATGGCCAAAAATATATAGTTGGGGAGACCGATTGGGAAACCTCCGCTTGGAAGACCAAGGACGCGGTGGGTGGACAATGCAGGAAGAGAGGTGAGAGAGATGGGAGAGGGTAGAAGTTTGATGGTTATAGATTAGGATATATATATATATATAGGGATAGAGAAATGTAGTTGCTGGAGCCAAGAACTTTCGAATTCCGTAAAACCACAAAGATTTTGGAGACCTTCGATGAATTATTAGTTTTTTATATTGGTTTACAAGAACAAAATTATTTTATTTAAATTACTAAAACTTTAAATTTCATATTAATATTTCATTATGAATACAACTTTTAAAATTTTAATAAATGTAGTTGGTTAAATGAAACAAGGGGAACATAATAAGTAGCTTTTTAAATAGACAGGTGTATTGAAAATATCAAAATTAATATAATGGCATAATATGTTTCAAAAAATTATTACTGTTGCGAGTTCTTATAGCATGGTCTTTGATTTAGTCAATTTATGTCAATATGTCAAATATGTAAAAATTAGGAATAAAATAAAATTATATATCGGAACAGTCAATATGTCAAGTCTTCTTAATTTAGTAAATTCATTGAGTTAAAGATAGAGTAAAAATTAAAAAAAATCATAAAATCCCCAAATAGAATCTATTTTTATTTACTTATTTATCCTTACAATAGGGTTCCGCTAAAATTGAATTGGATAATGACCAATACTTATTATTACTTAGGAAATCTGAAGTTCTACGTAATTTGAACCACATTCCTCCAACCATCCCTCTCCATACATCTCTTATTATTTTCACCTACCCCTTTTCTAATATCGTTGAGTAAATATGATTTATGTATATAATATGTCTTAATTTATTTCTCTCATTAATTATTCATAGAATGTAAACACATTTAATTCTTGGTCAAAGCGAACTTTTTACATTATTTCCATTTAATTTCAAGCCCTTATTTTCTAGATTACTCTAAATTGAAAAGAATTACTGTCTCGTAATACCCCAACATTTGATTAAGATTTGTGTAGAATATTTTTCTTATCGATATTAGCATTAATAAGGAACTAATAAAAATCGCAACTTTTATGATTAGCAATAAAAATAAATATTTTTTTTTAATCAGATATAAGTAATTTACAGAATAAAATTGAAAAAAAAATATTTTCAAATGAGTTCTCTTGGGAGTATTTGTAATGTATAATTAATATTTTATCTCAATCAATTCTTAATTAAATATATGTATATACATACTTGTTATCTATAAATTAATAAAATATTTAATTAAGTTATATATTGGGGGGCTTGAAGAAAATTAAATCAAATTCCTCGATCAGGAGAATATCGCATTCTTTATACTTGTGATTATATGTATTGGTTTTTCCGTAAATTCCTCATAAGGATAATGGCATAATAAATATCAATAAGCAATAAGTAAACAGGATAAAAAAATGATGATGGTTTTTTTTCCTTTCAGAAAATAATTTATATATGTATTCAAAAATAAATGAGTTAAATATATACACTTTTAGTATGTTAAAAAGTTGTTTGTAATTCATATCCAAAAAAAAAGAAAAAAAGGAAGTTTTTTTTTAACTAAAATATCGCATATATTTATAGTTTATATTTATAACCGAAATATGACACACACAAACCTTTGACATTACTCTAGACTTGAGTAGGGCCATGATTAATGACAAGAACGAGGACGATTACCTAAAAAAAATAATTTATTTAATATTTACCTGGCTGTCCAAATTTCATCCTTCTTTCAATTTAATAAATAAATAATTCATAAAAACTAACTGTTCTACTATGAGTGATTACTTTTATTCAGAAATTATTTTCGCCTATCCATTAATCTTAAGATTTGATGATAGAATTCAAATAAAAATGATTTTCTTATTATATGTGAGTGTTTATATATATAAATATATTAATGTGTCAGTAAATCATTCAAACAAAAATCTAGTTGAATCAAAAAATATTTTAAATTTAATTTAATTGAATGATTTACTTATATTATCTAATCTTTTTTATTCATGACAATTTAAAAACTCTATAATAAATTATTTAAGAAAAATAAAATTTCAATAGTTGATAAACAAATATTTAACTTGGAAGAAAAAAGAGAAAGCTGGAGAAATTTCAATTATATTTTTTTTTTATTTTGTATACTGAAGTTCGTTTGTCAGAAAAAGAATCGTCTCATGTAATTTCATCGCCCCAAGCAACAACTAATATAATAAATAAAATTATGTTTCTATGAAAAAAATAACTCTTGAATTTTAATTTTATAAATTTTATCAACTTTTCTCTTTTAATATCATTGAGAGAGTGGGGAATGATTTGTGAAAAGTTTATTCAATTAAAATCTGATTACCTGTTGGTGAACCGTGAATGGGATAACAAGATAACATAAAATGGATAGGAAAGAATTAGGAGAGAATTGAAAAAGGATGGAAATGGATGAGTATAGAGAAGCTATATAAAAATTGAAAGATTGATAAACAAAGAGGAAATTAAAGTAAATATTGAATAATACATATTTAATAGTTTACGATTCAATTATTTAAAATTAAAATAAAATTTAAATGTTGTTTTTTAAAAAAATGGTATTTCATCCTATAAAAAAATATTTAATTACAAATATTAAAATTTGATAAATTATTTTATATTATTTGATAAAATATAAATATTTTAAGACTTTCAAATTTATCTTTTATAAAGGTAAATTGTAAATAATCTAAATATTTTTATTATAAAACTAAAATTCTTTACATATTCTAATTTTATTAATTAATTGTACTTTTCTAATTTTATGTTAATCTATCTATCTATTTCTGTGGCTCTACGGGAAGTTCTTGGCCGCAGCAACCACACCCCTCCAACTATTCCTAATCTGAGCCACAACCCTCCAGTCCCTATCCTCTCCCATCTCTCTCACGTCCTTCCCCACATTATCCACCCACCGTTTCCTTGGTCTTCCAAGTGGGCGTTTCCCACTCGGTCTCCCTACCAATATATGTTAATATATTATATTATGTTATGTTATATTTTATGTTAATAAAATGTTAAAATTTAACCACATTTAAATAATCCTTATTTTAAATGATAGTTTTATGGTTACATTATAAGTACATTATATGCAATCAAAATAATTAGAATATTTAAGTGTACCTATCATGCCTCAACTTGTTTATGTTAAATGATTTCGATTAATGATCTCTTATTAGTGATATGAATCAAGTCACGTAGAGACATTACATTGAATAAATCGTATCCAATAAGGAATTCTCTAATCGATGTCAATCAAATCTGGAGTGTAAATATCTAATATAATATAATATTATAATTTATATATATTCTATTTGTATTTACATAAATAATTAAAAATAGTATCATATTTTTTTTTATTATTGAAAATTCTATTAAAATCAATAATCATAAGTATTTGGAAATATATAAATAAATTTTGTGATAGGTTTATTTATAACTCAAAGGTTTTGTTATCTATTAGTTAATTATAAGTAATTTTGAATATAAATAAGAATTTTGTTGGTGAATTATTAATTTTATTATTTAATTTTATAGACATTTGAATCACTTTATTTCTTATATGTTTATTATTATTTTTGAGAATCCATCCCTTAACTGCGAATTCAGTAAAACAGCACTACTAGTATAACATTGAGTCAGGTTTAAGTATGAATACCTATTAAATTTAAAGTAGAGTAGAAGGTGTAAATATGGGCTATGGTACCCAACACTATGAGACATAGACTGGGACAACTTAACTAGGCTTTGCTATAGTTAATGTAACTTCATTTTTCTTAGACGATCTATTTTTCGTCTCCCGTTATCATACGCTTCAAGAATGGATCAATTTCATATCATTTCAGCAAAAAGGGATTCTGTCAATCAAATTTTCCCAATTGCTATAATTGTCTCACAATTGTTGACTGATTCATTTTTGGTTATTAGCAATCAAACGAGGTGTTTTATGACAATCAGTTTTAAATGGTGCATTTATCTACTAACCTAAATTTACACGCCAGTCCCTAGTCCATATTTACACCATCACGCCATTTTGAAACTATCGATTTGGATATATCTTATTGGTTTCAATATATATTCCAAAAAGCACATTTTTAAAAAGTTTGTATATTAAATAAAACATTTTGATGAGTACACAACTAGTTTTATGAGTAAATCATAGAAAGAAAAAATCAAATGTCAGCTGTTTACAATAAAGTATCAAATTATCCAATATGCAGACTGGACTTAAAATGAGTTAAAATGTTTAGAGCACTGCGGGTATCACCTCAAATGATCGCCACAAGAGAAGAGTATCTTGATAAGTTTATCAATTTTTTAAAAATATTTTATTTATTATAATACATGTTTCATATATATATATCTATATATATAAAAAAAGGTTTTTGTCTGCACATTGCTCAGAATTTAAAAATTTTTGCATATCTTCGCGTTTCATGACCTCTAGAATCCAAAAGTGACTTTAGAATTTTTCATGTCTGTCTGTCTGTCTGTCTGTCGGTCTGTCTGTCTGTCTGTCTGTCGGTCTGTCTGTCTGTCGGTCTGTCTGTCTGTCGGTCTGTCTGTCCGGAAAATTACTATTTTATAGACTCAGAATTGGCTGAACCGATTTCTTTGAAATTACATCACAATATTCTTATATACCTCTAGAGTAACATAGGCTATAAATTTTATTAATATATTATCAATAACCGCAGAAATTAATTTTTTAAAGTTTATATAATTCTCCGTGTTGTTCATTCAAGAGCAGCTCGCGGCTCACTGTCGGCCTAGCGGAATTATTTCAAACAATGAATTATCATAGCGATTCCCAATAAAAGAATTATTATAATATTTCCCTTTTTATTTTAAATTCTAATATTTAAATATCAATTCAATTAAATCATTTATTCTAAAAGTTCCCATTTTCATTAATTTAATAAAATATTTAGATCATATTTATATTAACTTAATTTTTATTTATTCTTTCTATATATTTGAATATTTCTTCTTTTCTATATGAAAGTGAAAGGTTAAAAAATCTCGCTAAGAACATTCAATATTTCTATACACAAATTATTCAGAGTATTGGCAAAGCGTATCACTCACAATCAGTGTAAATTGAAATTTATATAAATTAACAAAGTGAAAATTTTTATTTGTTTAAATTTTATTACAATGAATCAAAAAAAATTAAATATATAGATCACATGATTAAGAGAATCAAGAAACTTGAGGGAAATAACTGTTGGACGGAGGTCGGACATGACAGAAAAACTGTAAGCGAAATCTTCATATTGCGACTAATATAATTTTCAAATCCCCTAGCACCACAGAATTAGATAAGTTTCTTTTAAGGGAGGAAAATAACTTTGATCTAAAAAAATTAATAAATGAACTTAATAATAAAAAAACAAATAAATCAATTAATTTAAATTAATACTATTAATGAATGTATATATTGGTAATTTATCTATAGTTTTATACCGCGTTAATTTTTATAAATTGTCTCAAGTATCTATTTTTGCATTTTCTCAAGTTTTATTATAATTAAAAATATTCAATAATAATCTAGCAATGAAAATAAAATATCAAAATGTAATGATCAAGAAATATTACTCTATTTCACTATTATAACATAGAAAATACTTAAGAACCATAAGCGGAGGAAATATTAGGAGATATCATTGCGGGTTCAGGCCAAATCGATCAACATTAATTAAGATATATTCATTATGACAGATATTAGGAAAAAAACTGCGAATTCAATATTTCTGTTCACTAATTATTTGTAGACTTTAGTAAAACATACACATGATTCAATATAGATCAGCATAAACTTTTTCAAATTTTGATCTTCAAATTTGTCTTGAAGGTAGTAAAGAAAGAATAAGATGCGGAAATCAATTGTAAAATGTTAGGTTACCCAGACGACTTAAATATAATAGGAGATTAGGAAATTGCAATTGCAGATAGCGAGGAAAAATTAATGGAGGTTTGAAATTAATAGTGATAAGAAAAAATATTTAGTAACAAAGAGGAAGAGTATTAACATACAAAATCTTAAGATACAAAATGTAGAATTTGAATATGTAGAAAAATTGAATGTAATCACGAAGGATAATAATATTTGAGAAGAATTTAAATCGGGGTTGCAATCGGGAAACGACTTGTTATCTTGCAATAAAGAGGCTTATCTCTTCAAAATTATTATCAAAGGAAATATATAAAAAAATTATTTTGCCTGTTGCATTATATGGGTGGGAGGCATGGTCTATGACCCTGGGAGATGAGAGTAGATTCAGAGTATTTGAGAATAGGATTCTTCCCTGCATTTATTGGCCAAAGAAAGATGAGGTCACCGGGGAATGGGGGAGACAGCATAACAAGAAATTGCATGGTCTCTCTGCATCTTCAGAAATAGTTAGGGTTATAAAAGGGAAAAAGCTGCGATAGGCAGGGCACGTGGCTAGAATGGGAGAGGAAAAAGATATTGGTGGGGAGACCGATTGGAAAACGTCCGCTTGGAAAACCAATGACGCGTAGGAAGGGACGTAAGAGAGATGGGACAAGGGCTTAGGATAGGGACAATTGGAGAAATGTGGTTGTTGCGGCCAAGAACTTTCGAGTATCTTTGAGCCACATAGATAGATAGATATAACATATACAATAATAATAATATATATAATTAATTTACTGATTAAATTAAAATAGATTTTGAATAAGAACACAAAAAGAAATGAATGTTTTATGTAATATACGGATTGAAACAAAATGGATGAAAACCTTTTACTACTTTCAACCAAATACTATGTACCACCCGGGGGTACAGGGGGCGGAGCCCCCGTCTAGGTGTGAAGAGCGCCGAAGGCGCTCTGAGCAGCTAGTATTAAATAAAAATGACAATAATTTAAAAATATCATTATTATTAGGTTCAAATTTTACCTACCATACCGGTTTGTTTTTTTAGGATGAGAATTCATTTTTTCAAACATTTTTTCGGGTGATTATAATCCTAATTGGGGGTAAATTTCTATCTTATTAGCTTATTACTTATCTCAACTTCAAATAAGAGTGACGGGCGATGTATGGATTTTTCAGAGCATAAACAATTCATTTTTATTAATTTATAATGAATTTACTTTTGAATCCACCTTCCTAACGTATTACAAGCTATATCCCGTTTTAATTTCTTTTATTGTAACTCATTAAACTCTAAGTCACCTTGATTTGACTTAATTTTAATATAAATTCAACCCTATACAAAATTAAGAAATTTTTTATCTCTTCAAAGATTTTCTTTAAACAACGGTATTCAAACTATTCAACACAGTATGTTACATTGTTCGTGAATCATCGATTATGAAAGATTAGGACATTTTAATTTCTTAATATATATAAATTAGTAGAGACAATTCCTTCCGCATTATTATATTAATAATCATTAAATTATTAATAATTTATTATAGTCATTTATTTAGTTTTATTTTTAAACCTTAATTAATTGGGTTTTGTAAAGAAAATTTTTGCATTAATTGTTACGCCCATCATATTATTATAATTTCCAACTCACATTTTCTAATAGTATATATTAGTAAATATATTTGCACATATCAAACTTATGCTTAATTTAAATTATTTAATTTAAAAAAAGTTTTATAATTTTAATATTGGTTTCATTATATATTTTTATAAGAAGATTATAATTTAAAATTCTAATAAACAAGGCAGTTGAATATAAGTCAGTGAATTTTTTAATTTCAAGTGTAGTAACTTAAAATGTAACCAGTACTTCTGTCAAATATGATATATAAACAATTTTAAGCAAACCAAGATGATATTTGTTATGATCAGTTGTTCATGTTATTTCAATTGAAATTCAAAAAGTAACTGACTTATCAATCTACATTATTCTTATTTGCCAGAAAATTTTTACATCTTTATAGATTAACAAATATTTTTAAATATATTTTTAAATTAACCAAAATATAATGATTTTTTAATATAAAAATTATTTTAGAAATATGTGAATAGATTTTGTTATATTAATTCAAACTAATTTATATATTATAGTAGTTTAATTAATAATTTATTAAACTTGTGTGTCAACTGCACAGTTTTTGCATTTCAAGATCAGAAATCCCATTGAAAAAATAATAATACTTAGATATAATCATTGATATGCTCTTACTATTATTGAACAATGTCGTAGAGATAGCAATCTTATCAAATTTGATATAATACTTTTTAATCTGTTCATGACAAATGTTTATCTGTAATAATGAGAAATTTTTTGCTATGTATGTATTTGTAAAATACAAATATATTTTCAAAGATAAATAGGGATTAAAATATTAAAATGTAATATCTTATTGATTCAAGAAGAAATAACAAAATTCTTGTTACTAAGAACCTAGTAATTATATAATTATAATTAGAGAGAGCGCAAAAAAAAGGCTAATTTTTTTTTAAAAAAGGCAAGTTTTTTTGTTAAAAAGGCTGTCAAAAAGGATGTTTTTCAAAAATTTTCCAAAAGATATTGTATTTTTTAGTGGCGCAACCAGGATTTGATCCTGGGGGGGGGGGGGGTTTGACTAGCCGCTCCACCTTCCTATGGCGCCCCCCCCCCCCCCCCCGGGCTCTCTCAAAGACAAATTTTCATTAAGATTTTTTTTTTATATTAAATATTTAAAAAAGTTTTGTAAATGAAATACTGATTTTACAAAATCTGGCAAAAAAATTTAATTTTGTATTTTATTTACTCGTATTCACTAAACTAAACTTAATAATAAAGGAGTTATTTATAAAAAAAACTATTTTAAGATTTCGAAAGCTTTTCGTCCGCCCGTAGTGGCAGGATATTTTGAAAGAAATTATGTAAAAATCCCTAAGAAAAAATCCCTAAAAGAATAAATCCTTAAATAAAAAATTTCCCTAATTTTTTTTAACTTTTTACTTGATAATGAATAGCCGAAGAGACTTGAATGAGGTAGTTATATACATCATGCTTGGTGTGATCACATCTGTTCCATCTGGTTTTTTAGCGTCCCATTTTTCATGGATTGCTTTCATTATGGTCAGAAGCTCATCATGCGAGTCGCTGAATCGTTTCCTTCCCCATCAAACATCGTAGATGTTCCAATGTTCCAATGTGGAATTCGTGTCCCAGGCAACTGGCTGTCATGCTCACCTTGTGATTTAATTTTCTGAGTCACAATTAAAATTAATACAAAAATGAAAAAATTTGTTTTTAGTGATTTTTTCTTTTAGGGATTTTTTCAGTCAGCGATATTTTTATTTAGGGATTTTCGCTTTTGGGGATTTTCACTTTTAGGGATTTTTGACTTTTATGGATTTTTTCCTTTAGGGATTTTTACCAGTTTCCATTTTGAAAAAATTAGTCTTTGCTTCATAATTTTTATGAAATTAGCAATTAATGCATTATTAATAAAAAATATTTAGAATTTGAGTAATATTTTTTATTTATTTTATATTTAAATAATAGTCAAATTGGAAAATTTCACAATCATCTAGTAATCTTATATTAAGTCTTTTGTTTTTTTATGATTTAGGAGAAATAATAAAATAATTTTTTATTTCTTATATTTAATTCTGTACGAAAAAATATTTGAAAATATTTTGAAATTTCTGAATAATATTAATATTACTTTTTCTGAAGCATCTCCAAAGCTGAGATCATTACCTACGTTTCAAGATTTGGTGAAACATTAATATTTTATTTTGCACTGAAAGTTCATTTTTAAGTTTTCTTTTCAGATTAAAAAGATAGAAATAAATTAGTTTTGATTAGGTAAGAATAATATATGAAACTATAGAATGTATAATATTTATATTTTATTACAGGTGAGATACCAACGTTATTGATTTAACTATATACGAATATGTTAGTATTCGATATTCTATAGCTATGGAATATATGTTCCTCTGATATCCAGAATGTTTCTTGAAATTGGAAGGCCATTTGATTAGTCACTTTATATAATCATAATATAATATTAACCATTCATCAATACCTTCCTTTTTCCTCTTCCTTTCTATGAATGGTATTGTTTATTTGTCAGTTTATAAAAAAAATATGCTTCATATCCTGTTCATTTCATCATGTAGATTTGTTCATATTTCCGTATACAAAAAAATCCCTTAATGAAAGATGTATCATTGATCGATTAAATGTCATGTATACTAAATTCAGGCACGTGCTTGAATAAAGAAAAATTAACTGGAGTGTCTCCACTCTATCTCGCAATTTGATTGGATTAAATAACATAATATATTATATTTAAATTTAAATGTTATCATGCAGTTTTAGGCCTTATATTAAGTGAATTTAAATTTTTAAATCATTTGGAAAATAAAATATTAATATAATTAGCTGGAGTGTTTCCTCTCGACTATCTCGCAAATTTCAATTGGATTAATTAACTCATTTATTATATTTAAATTAAATTTAATTAATTAATTTAATTAATTAAATTATAAATTAAAATTAATAAATAATATTGATTAAACCAGCGCATGTTTGGCTCTTTGTTGATGGCACCACGTCACGTGTTGGCGCGTGAGATTTACAGTGTTAAAAAATTAATTCTGGTACTTTCAGCGATTCAATCAAGCTGAAATTCTATATATAACAGTTTTATACAATTTTTAATCATGTGAAAAATTATCAAACATATATCTTTATTTTTACGGTCACTTTAGAGGAAAAAAAATCAAAACGTAATGACCCTCTTCCGGTTCAGCTACATTTCTCAAAAGTTGATAGAAAACTACGAATTTTGAATAATGCCCATGTACCAAATTTCATGATTCTAGTTCAAACCGTTTTTGAGTAATTTTGTCTACACACACACATACACAGAGAGAGAGAGAAGGAGAGATTTTTAGAGATTTTTCTGAACCTTTGTGAAAATGACTCAGGGACCTTCAAAGCGTATAAAAACATCCAAAACTTCGTGATAACTATAGTATCTCTGACGAGATAATACAAAGAATTCTTCTTCTTCTTCTTCTTCTTGTTTCTAGGCTGAGAGCCTGTTGTATTCCCACAGAAGAATATTACCATCCCTCAACTCTGAGACCATCTTTTCTTTGGTCTACCTCTACCCCTTTTGCCGTCAGGATGGTTTTCTGATACAATTTTTGGTAGCCGGTCTTCGTCCATTTGCACCCTGACCCAATCCACGATGTCCTGAATCTCGCAGGCTTCCCTGAGCTCTTCGTTTCTTTTCCTATCCAACAGTGTTTTTCCATTTATAGCTCTGATGATCCTCATTTCGGCCGTCTGGAGTAGTTGTTGCGTTGTAGTTGTGTCCGCCCTTGCTTCGATTCCGTATGTAAAAACTGGCCTTACACACGTCTTATAGATCTTGGTTTTGCTATCCACGGATATATGTTTATTCTTCCAGACGACATTATTGAGACATCCAGCTATGCGGTTCCCTTTTAAAATCTGTTGCTTAACTTCCAGATTCAAGTCCCTATTGTTAGAAATTTCAACTCCGAGGTAGTTGAATCCAGAGACTTGCTCAATTGGAGACCCGTGAAGGCTGATATTGCAGTGCAGATTTTTCCTGTTTACCACTAGGCATTTTGTTTTCACTGTTGAAATCTGCATATTGAGGGACTCAGCAGTATCATTGAAAGCGTCTAAAAGATCTTGGAGATTTTCTTCGTTCTCTGCTACCAGAACCGCGTCATCTGCATAACATACCAGCGGGATGAAAGTTCCGCCCATTTTATAGCCCAGCCGAGTTGGAATGCTGTCTATTATCCTGTCCATTATCACATTGAATAGCATAGGGCTTAGGGAATCCCCCTGTCTAACTCCACGCGATAGTGCAATAGGATCAGAATCTCCCTGCTTGGATTTTATTTTTGCGACGCAATGAGAATTGATTTCGACTATTAATTTAACTAGTTGGATTGGCACATTTCTACTAAGCAAACAGTCGGCGACGTCTTTCAGACGAACTCTGTCAAAAGCTTTGGTAAGGTCCACAAAACAAAGGAAGGCAGGTTTGTTAAATTCAATAGCCTTCTCGGCTATTTGTCTAACGATAAATATTGCATCGGTTGTTGATCTATTCCTGCGGAATCCCTATTGCTCTTCTCTGGGTGAAATGTGGGTAAGCAGTTTGTTCAGAACGAGCTTGGAAAGTAACTTCAATGTAGAGTTCATTAGATTTATCCCTCTATAATTCTCTGGGTCTTTTTTATTACCTTTTTTGAATACGGGTATTATGGTGCTCACTTTCCAAGGAGAGGGTATTTCTAGTTTTTCAAAGACGTTTTTGAATAAATGAGTAAGTTGTTTAATCAACTCATTGCCGCCGTATTTTATCATCTCGTTGGATACATTATCCGGACCTGGGGATTTTCTGTTCTTTAATTTTTTCACCTCTAAAGTAATCTCTTCTTCATTTATATAGATATTAGCCCCTGGGGCGACCTGGATTTGCACCGGGATCTCAGAACTACTATATAGGTTCTCAAAATAGGTTTGCCATTCCTGAACAGAGATCTTGGAGTCATTAACCAGTTCGTTGACATTGTTTTTAGTTCTTTTTAGCAATTTCCAGATTTTTCTTTGGGCTCCATAGAGATCCTTTTCCATATCGGAAGTGAATTTTCGCCAAAAATCCTCTTTGATTTTTCTAATTTTCTTGTTTGCTTCATTTCTTATTTTTACATAGTATTCTCTGGTGTTCTGAGATCGATTAGAAATGAAAGCCAGATAAGCCTTTCTTTTTGTTTGTGCTAGTTCCTTAATTTCAGGGGTGAACCAAGGAACAGTTTTCTTTGAAGCGTTGATGTTGATTTTCCTTTTTCCTAGCGCTTCCTCCGCTGCTTTTAGCATACAAGATTTTATTCTGTCCCATTGCTCATCCATCGACATGTCAGAGCATACAGGGAACTCTTCGAATTTTGACGATAGTCTTCTTGCATAGAGATACTTGGTTGATTCGTCTATAAAGGCTTCTAGATTGAATTTTGACATAATCTGAGGTTTTGGTTTTTTTGATAATTGGGCTTTTAATCTAAGTTTAGCTATTACCAGGCTATGATCCGTGCCTATATCTGCCGTTCTAGATGAACGTACGTCTAATATTTGAGATGGATGTATATTGCGATTTGTTATTATGTAATCTATTATGGAATTTTGACCTGGCTATTACTCCAAGTAATATTGTGTTGTTCCTTATGTTTGAAAAATGTATTATTTATTCGAAGCGTGTTAGTTGTGCACAGACTGTTTAAAAGGTATCCGTTCTCGTTTGTATGGTCTTCATTAAATCTCTGCTTAACCCCGGGGATTACAGACGATCCAATTCTCGCGTTCAAATCGCCCATAATAATTACTTTTGCATCTTTTGGGGACATGTCTAATATATTTTGAAGGTCTACGTAAAACTCTTCTCTCAGGGCTTTTGCTTTGGAAATGTCTGGTGCATAGACGCTTAGTATACACCAAATAGTGTCGGGGAACTTTAGGGTGACTTGTAAAATTCTTTCGTTGAAGTAGGTTATATTGTCGATGTTATTTGCATATTTGTCATGAATTACCAAGCCGACTCCTGCAACAGCTCTTTCGTTTTTTGGTTTCCCTGAATATACCAGTATGTAATCTTCTATTCTAGTTGTACCGCTTCCTTTTTTCTTGGTTTCTGATAGCGCGCATATATGTATCTTTCTTTGATTTATCTCCAAGATGATTTCTTGATCTTTACCGTTCCAGGTACCGATATTCCAGGTGGCAAGATTAAGAATGTTCCGTTTCCATAATCGTGTTTTCCTTGACTTTGCAGTGGTCGTTATACTGGTTGATCCGTCCGGCTTATTCTTCCTATTGGTCCTATGAGCGGTTTTCTTATTTTCACGGGGGTGGGTTGCTAACCCTCCCCTCAACCCCCTACCAGGAGGACCGGGGTGTTTCTCTTAGTCAGATCTCTTATTATACAAAGAATTCGTTTATAAATATTATAACGATAAAATGTTGAAAATATATTTTATACATATATTTTACTGTACAAATTAGCTCTCAATTCATTCTAAAAATCATTAAATTATAATATTATAATTTCATGAATTATAAACAAGATGTCTTGTTTTTACACTGTTTTATTTAGCTTCCAGTTTCAGTTTCAGTTTCAGTTTAAAGAGTATGTTTATTAGCCAAAAAAAAAATTTTTACAATAGTTGATTATCAGAACATACAAAAGATGAAAGTTACAATATTTACAAGATTAAATTGTTTCTTTTGCGATCATTTATTGATACGCTATTACAATTTTAGTTAATTATATTATGTTTTATTTACATTTGTTTTCTTTTTTTTACTTAAGTATATTTTAAGTTTAATATACATATAATCAGGGTTGTGATTGTCAACTCACCAGGAAAGGCTAGTAAAACCTGGAGATTGTATTTTATTTAGCTTCCTTGGTTGTCTGTATGGTTCAAATCTAGTAACTCATATTTAACACAGTTGCAGTTGACCAATCGAACTAAAACTTTATACACTTTTCAGATTTGGATGACAATATATGAATATGAAATAAAGTTACAATTTTCTTAATTAATTAATTATTAATTAATTAATAAATTTTAACCCATCATTAAATATCATTTATAATCTCAAAGTATATTCAAATAAAACTTAAAACCTTAAAAATTTATTTACTAAAAAATTACAAATAAAATAAATAATTAAAAAAAAATTAAGTTAGTGTTTTATTTATAAATGCACTAAAAACTAGAAAATAATTTTTCACTTCAACAACAATGGTCTAGATACTTTGAATAAATGGCCTAATTAAAATTAATTAGTTAATTAATTTTTTAGGGATCTCTCAAATAAAACGCTTAAATTTAAATTAAAAATGGTGACAAAATTAAAACTTAAATTAATTAACTAATTCATTTTAATTAGGCTCTTTATTCAAAGTATCTAGACCATTGTTGTTGTAGTGAAAAATTATTTTCTAGTTTTTAGTGCATTTATAAATAAAACACTATAACTTAATTTTTTTTTAATTATTAATTTATTTATTTATCATTATGAAAAATATTTCAATTGTTTATTAATATTAATACTTATTGTGTGTTATATTTTTATCTTTATTATATATATATATATATATATAATAAATCTAATAATATGTGGTTAATAATATTATAGAAAAATAATAAATATATGTTACAATATAAAATATTATAAATAAGTAAAAAAGATTATTAATTATTTAAATGATCATAACATTATAATTAATAAATTATGATAAGATTTAAATCACGCTTAAAAAATATGATTTGTCATTATCATTTGATGGATTAATATGAATTAATGATAATGTAAAAAATCAATTTAACTAATTTCAATTCTCACAAAAAGAAAATTGAATATAAATTATGAAAATACCTATAAAATTTTTAGTATAGGTATTATTTAAATGTAGAAATATTGGACAATTATTTTTATTTTACCTGAGATAAGAATATTTGATGTTTAAGTCTTTAAATCTTTACTAATTATTTTTTTTCAAAACCATTCATTTCTGATTTATGAATGGGGTATATTAATGTCAAAGATTTATTTATTTAAAAAAATGTATTATAAATATATCTAATAATATTAAAATTAAAAATATAGATTATATTGACAAAAAAAAACACCAATTGGTATGAAAATAGAATTGTAAACACTTTCATAATATTACAATTGATGATAAGATTAGATTGTTCTATTTTTATCCTATCAGAATCTTCAACAAAATAAAATACAAACAATAACAAAATAAATTATAAATCTACAAAACATACACACATACACACACACACAGTCATTTTTCTCAACCTTAGTGAAAATTACTCCGGGACCTTCAAAACGTATAAAAACATCAAAATCTCGACATCGAAAATTTTCGTGATCGCAATACTATCTCTGGCGAGAACGTAAAAAGGTCATGGTTCTAAGAAAAATAGAAGAGTCGTATATAATATTATCAAAAGATTATTATTCAAAATATTTCTGGACTATAATATTATTCTATAAACTCAAAATATATGATTATTATATAATTCGTATTCAAATATTTTTAATAATAGGGCAACAAACTCGAAATTTAATTATAATGGACAGGTCTTTACAGGTACAATTATTCTACAGCGTATATCTAATGCGGCAAGGTGAAAGAAATAATAAATAATTGAAAGTAGATAAAATTAGGCATTAAGCATTTGCATAAGAAGAAGTAATGTAAAATTCTATTCTATAAAATGAATTAAAAAACAAAAGAAAAATAATTTTTACGGTCAATGCGCTTAATTTATTTCATTTTTTTCACATACACAATTCCACAATTCATTCTGTTAAATTTGACCTTTAAAAAAAAAATCGATCACAAATTTTTGTTTTGTTTGAATTTTTTTTTTTAATTATATTTAATTGATATTAATCACGTTTAATTTAATATAATGTATTTGCTTACTTAAAAAGAGAGAATCATAATAAAAAAGAAGAATATATATATAACGATATATAATGTGATGGAGAGTGTGTGGACTACCGATAAGATTTGTGGCCATATAAAGGATTGGAGGGAGTTTAAGATCAAGACAGACACAAAAGCAGTGCATAAAGTGCAGCATCGTATTTGTACACGTTTTTAGAAGCAATGTATCACTACTCCTCCTTAGGGATTACATTTCTTGCATGCGTCACATTTGCTGCTGCAGGTTTACCATTCCAAGATTGCGGTACGTTTTTACAAAATAAACTTTTTCTTCTTTCTCCCTCTCTATCTATGATAAGTTTGAAATCGAAATTGAGTTTTGTTAATCTGTTAACAAAATGCATTCAAGCTGAACATATATATATATATATATATATATATCCTCCAATTATTATTTCATTTAACCACAAAGAAAAGAAAATTAAACTTGGATTTGTTTACCTTTCAATATTTCGATATTTTCATTTTTCAATGACACAAATGTCGATTCCTGACCTAAACGGTAAATTTAACATTTATGTCATTGAAATACAAATAAAATTAAATTTATACATTTTGTTTAATTATAATTAATAATAAAAACAAAAATAATTTATTGTATTTTTTTTTATTTGTACATTTCATATTTATTATAAATCGTTGCTTAAATTAATTTGCGAAATTACATAAATATTTCTAAACAAATCTAATAAGTAATTAATTAAAGTCTATGCTAAATTAATTTTTTGGTGCCAAAAATATTATTTAATTTTAATTTTTTTTTTTATTTAATTGATATTCGTTCTAAGATAGATTCGAAGTTCATCATGTAATATTATATTTCAATTTATAATTCATATATAAATCATATTATAGTATAGGTAAAAAATTTATATTTTTTTTATTTAACTTTTTAATATATACATATGTTAAAATTCAATTTTTATAAACATCTTAATGTATTACATGTTGAAATTTCTAATTTAATATTCACCTTATGTCCAAATAATAATGTTACTAGATTCTAAATTAATTTTATAATTAAAAGAGTTAAACTGATTTTAAATTAATTAAAAAATAGATAAGTAAATGATAAACTATAAGAAATTATTTTATTTTTTAATTTTGAATTTTTAAGATTGTTTATTATTTATATAAATTTATATATTATTAAGCATAATGTTTCAACTTAGCATTACTATTTTATCATAGTTATATTCTAATATTTAATGACCAATTTGGGTTTCTGTTCAAATTTTAGAGAGAAAATTCGAATATAAACATATAATAAATTAAATTATGATATACACTTATAATTAAAATTATTATAATAATTTTTTTTTTTTAATATAAATATAATTACTTTAAATTTATATATATAAATTTTTAATATAAGAAAGTATTTATTCTTATTCCAAATGTAAGTTAACAGTGTAACATACAATTTGATTATTGGAAATTAATAAACAAAACTACGATTCAACATTATAAAACCCATTTTGAATAATCAGAAAATTAAATTTATAATCTGTAAATTATTTAAGATAATCAGTTTTTTTTTCTATTTTGTAAGATCAAGGACACTATGATAAGAATTTGATATCGAAACATTACAATTTATTATCCAATCTATTCATTCCATATTAGAGATTTGTCATCTGTGATTAACATATTTGAAGTAAATTTATAAATTTAAGTATTTTTACTAAAAAAAATTAATTTATTGAAATATAAAAAATGAAAATCTATTTAAATTTTTATATTTTCTTGGAATTAAAACAATTCTGAATATCTTCTACGAGTTAAAAAACTATTAAATGATGACCAAAAAAAAAAAAAAAAAAAAAATAAAATTAATGACTTACGAAATTCTAGCAATGAAATTTTATTACTTGAAAATAATCTCACTAACAATTTTGAAATCATAGTTAAATGACTTTACAAACTTTAAATTTATTTATTTAAATAAATTAATTTAATTGGAAATCCTTGTTTTTTGGATAATTAATTTTTTCAATGAATCATTTTTTTGACCTTTGTATGAAAATGAAATTACTTAATTGATTTCTCAAATGTTAATTATATGTGTAATTACTTGTTTGTGTTGTCCAAATTGAACTCAAAGAAAATAGATACGCAAGTTAAAATTTAAAAATTAAATATAAATATTAAGGATAATCTATTTATTTAAAATAAAAAAATATACAATGTTTAGCCTATCAAAATTTCAATCACCATACATATAATAATTTATAAATTACAACACACATATAACGATATTCAATGTCTCTTTAAGGTTAATATAGTAAATATTTATATTAAAAAAATTCTCATATTTATTTTAAGCAATAATAATACATTAATGATCAAATAAAATATTATATAAGAAATAATAATAGGATAAACATGAGAAACTTAGCTATTTGATTTCCGAACAAAAACAAACCTAATATGAATATCTACAAATCAAATATAATTACATAGTAGTGATTGATTTTATTACTTTTGTAAATTTGTTGAAAAATCTTGATTGATAAAATTCATAACATAGTCAAATGTTTAAATATTGAGAGTATAATTCATTATAAAATATTAAAATATTTTTTCATAGATTCAGAAACATTTTCTAGATTGGTATTAATTCTCTCATTTTTTTAGACGAGTAATGGGAGGAGGTGAAAAATATAATAATGATCTGTATATCTACACTTACAATATATAATTACAAACTTACTTACATTTATATAATATTTTCATATATTCTTTAATATTGAACATAAATGAAAGTAGAGTGATGCTCTAGCAATCGTCTTTTTGTGAAAATACTCAAATAATATTTAATTTTTTTTAATATTAGTTCACAAATAAAAATAATATATATACAGAATAAATAATGAAAGTAGATTTTAAAATATATTTATACTACTTAAATACTTTTAATTCTGGATAAAAATGTTTTTGTTTTGTTTTTCAGGTGGTGTTTATGAAATTAAAGACCTGAATGTAAATGATTGTGAACTTCCTTGTGATGTTAAGATTGGATCCACTCTTAATGTAACGGTTAAATTGTTAGCAGGTATTTATTTATTTATTTTATTAAAGATATTTAATTACCTTGAAATTAAGTTAGGGGATATTTAGTTTTAATTTTTTTTTACTAAAAAATGTTTGTAATTAAACAATCATATGCACCCTAAGAAGGGTTAATTACCGACCGACGATAGTAAGGGAGGTATTGTTTTCACACCAAATTTCACATGTGGAGATTTTTACATATCTTGACGATGTATGATGAATTAATCAACTTTTGGTGCCCGGAAACCGGGAGTGGTAGTATTACTGATCGACGATAGGAAGGGAAGAGTTATTTTCACACCAAATTTCACATGAGGAGATTTTTTACATATCTCCACGAATCATGCACTTTGTAATGGTTTTATCCTCGGGAAAATCATCTTCATTAGATTTTTCTTAATTTAAAATTATATGACGTCACCCAGCTCTTCATGACGCCACATCCAGCGCCTCCTTATATATTATAAATAAAATAAAATTAAAAATATTTATGTTATATCCATATCTGTTATTTATTGCATTAATAGATACATTTAAATTATTTGAAATTGTTTCTGTAGCTGGAAATTAATTTATTTCAAATCGTCGGTCGGTTCTGCGCCTGGTCACAGGTCAACTTATTTTTTCTTATTTTAATAAAAAAACATTATAAATTTTACTTTCTTGTTAGATTTGTTGAATAATCAGGTTGAATAATCTTTTCAAGTCTTTTAATTGATATTGGGTAATTATTCATACTGTTGCTATTTTAGACCCAAAATGGAGAAGAGATACCAAATATTTGTGATTAAGATAAAGACAGACAGTAATAATCATAACAGGCCTTATACTCAAGTTTCTCAAAGTTTGATTATCTTCAAGTTTATTTTGGAATTAATGCTTAGGTAGTGTTGATCTTGTCAAACAAAATATTTGAGAGTTATTACAAATGTTTTAAAAATTTACAATTAATGAGTTATTAAAACTAGAACGAAATTATAAAAATCCATAAGAATTAATTTAAAAAAGTTATGAAATTATGTATATCTATGTTCCTATCATCTATCTTTTTGACTCCAAAGTATAATATTTGGCGTAACAACCAGAATTCTCCATCCATTTTCTATTCTACTCCAATTTCGTCGAATTGAGTTTAATTTAATGACAACTCAGAATATCCTTGGTTTACCTATTAGTCGTTTCCTAATTGGTTTTTCTATAAATAATTTTCTCATTAATCTTTCCTCATCCATTCGAATCTCAAATACCGCCCATGACTTTTGGGACATGCATGGAGAACATTTAATACATCATTCCCCGATATTCCCATGTGAATTGAACATTTTCATAGTTCATAAATTCTTTCCATATTCTTTTTGCAGTATAAATTATAAAAAAATGTTATCATGCAGTTTTAGGCCTTATATTAAGTGAATTTAAATTTTTAAATCATTTGGAAAATAAAATATTAATATAATTAGCTGGAGTGTTTCCACTCGACTATCTCGCAAATTTCAATTGGATTAATTAACACATTTATTATATTTAAATTAAATTTAATTAATAATAAATTATAAATTAAAATTAATAAATAATATTTATTAAACCAGCGCATGTTTGGCTCTTTGTTGATGGCACCACGTCACGTGTTGGCGCGTGAGATTTACAGTGTTAAAAAATTAATTCAGGTACTTTCAGCGATTCAATCAAGCTGAAATTATATATATAACAGTTTTATACAATTTTTAATCATGTGAAAAATTATCAAACATATATCTTTATTTTTAAGGTCCCTTAAGTTGATAGAAAACTACGAATTTTGAATAATGCCCATGTACCAAATTTCATGATTCTAGTTCAAACAGTCTTTGAGTAATTAACACACACACGCAGAGACATTTTTCTCAACCTTAGTGAAAATGACTCAGGGACCTTCAAAACGTATAAAAACATTAAAATCTCCACATCGAAAATTTTCGTGATCTGGCGAGATAGTAAAAAGGTGTTTAATTCTAACGCAATTGATCACTATTTGTAAAACATCAATTTTGATAAGATTTATTATAAAAACATTGATAAAAATAAATTTGAATAATTTTGTACAATTTTAAATTATTAAGATAAAATTTTTACAATTTATTTATTATTTATATTAATTAATACAATATGAAATAAAAATTAATTTGTAAGATTAAAATATAAATAAAATATAAGAAAAGAAAACTCAAAACTTAAATATTTATTTAAATAATAGTGTAAAACTTTTATATATTACATATTTAAGTATTATTGCATCATATTATTGAGATTATCTAGATCTAGATTATGGTACAATGATACAATGTGTTAATTCAAAATTACTAATAATTTTCAATTAATTAATTAATTAATTAATATTATAATAAATAGTAAAAAAAACTATCAAAAGATATAAATTAATTGGCGAATGATTATTGATTTGTATAAAAACAATTTTCTACTTGCTTATCGATCTAATTAAATAATTAAAATCGAATTAATAAAAATAAATTAAAAAAAAGAAGAATTGTGATAAAGTTAATTAACTTACGATGAATTTGCGTCTTTAAGAATTCACCCCAATTCATTCAAAATAAGAATAAAAATAATAATAATAATAATAATAAAAGAAAATAAAACAGTGAGTAAATCACAAAAACACTCAGAGACGCTTTTGTTTAGTAAATGTTTTGTTTAAAATTCATCCTACTTTTCGTATAATAATTAGAAAACATTTTTGTTTTAATTATTTATTTTTTTTATAATTAATATATAAAAAACATTCTTAATTATACAAATGATTGTTATTAAAATAATATAGTAATTAATTTAAGAGATTAGAAATAAAAGAGTCATGTCTACCCATTTAGGCAATTGTAAGGATTGATAAATCCATTCATAAATTATTCTCACACTCACCTGGAATTCCATACATTAAATTCATCCTATCACTCCAATCACGTATCAGCCTTGAAATGGACGGATGGACCGACATTGGCTGGGATGGAAGTGTTGCTGTCGTGCATAATCTATCGTTTTACTAGTTTACGGAACAAAGTAAATCCAACCTTCGCACTTCTATCATCGAGGTAGCAAAAGGGAAAAAAATACACCTAATTTAATTTGATAGTTGATGTCGTCTCGGAGATTTTGCAATAAGAATTTACCCTTGGCGAATAAATAGATAAAGATGGGGAAATTAGAGATTCGACTCGTATGTAGAAATTTATGTAAAATAAAAATTTTTTTATACAAAAATTGTGGTGGAATAAATTAAAGATGATCCTTTATAAGAAAAATCTGCTGTTTTATGAATTTATAATGGGATTTTATTTTTCATTCTTTTAGTATATCATTAATTCAATAAAGTGAGATTTCTTATTTAAAATTCAATTTTATTAATATAATTTTTTTTTATAATTGTCATACAAAAAAATAGATTATTAAAATAAGGATGAAATTACCGGAGTGTTGAGAGGATTGCATAACGAGAAATTGCATGATCTCCAGGCATCTCCAAGGGTCATTTGCGAAGGGCGAGGCATGTAGGATGTAAGAAAAAAATACTTTTTTGTGAGAAAACTAAATGAGGAGCGATTGGTTTAGAGTTCAAGAACATGGTGAGCAGTCAATATAACGACGTGAGGGAATTGGGAAAGAATAGGAGTTGGATCTAAACTTGATAACTAAATACAAAAGATAAAATAAAGTTATATTAGAAAAGAAAAATCAACATTTTATGGCATTAAAATATAGGTATTGTCATTTAATAAATTTAATATTTATTCTATTTATATTTTATTATTTAACCTATAATTTTGAATGGTTAATTTATTTTTAATTTTTGGTGAATGGAGTGTAAAGAAAGGTATTGCAATCACGACAATATTAAATATTAAATTAAATTAAAAAATCATATCTGCCCTGGATCATTGATTGAATTAATATAATCATTATTATATTATTTATAACCCATTTAATTATCTAAAATTAACATTATTAATTATTATTAATTACACAATTTTAATTTTTTAAATATTAATTATTATTTTAGATAAAACTATTTTCTATGATATCTGGCATAGTTATAAAATTTATAAATATATTATTATTTATTAATCTTTATTCTTTTTTACAGATAAAGCAATGAGTATTAAACAAAATGATGTACTATATGAAATAGAAGGAGTGAATGTTACCCCCCAATTGAATTCAGACTGTGCATCAAAGGGATGCATTATAAATGCAGGCGAATATATTTTTCAAAATAGTGCCTTAGTAGACTATGGTTTACCTGAAGTAAGTTCAACACATAATATGGAATATATTTAATTCTTAAATTATTACTAGAAACATACTTTAAATGAATTATAGACATAAATTATAAAAGAAAATTCATATTCATATTTTAATTAGCAAACAATTTTACTTCATTTTCAAAATTTAATTTAAATAATTTATTTAAATTATATTATTAATTTTTCATAATCATAAAATTTTAAATAATTTTAAATTAATTTTTATGTTTTAGGGTGAAATGATACTACAATGGAAATTGATCAACCAAGATGAAATAACGATATTTTGTTTTAAAACATTTCCATTTTATTTTATTAATTAAGCCTAGTATAAATTACGAACAAAGAAATTTATTTAACAGTGATTCATTATTTTATTTATATTAACCCTTGTAAATTATTATTTATTATATACAATTTTTTTTATTTATTTCTTTTTTAATATTTGATTTATTTATTTATACGTATTTATTTATTAGTATAGGTTGTTGTATAATAAGAAATAGTTTAATTTTAAAAAATGAGAATCAAAATAAAATAAATAATTTATGAAATTTTTGGAAGAGAGAAAGAAGAAAGATTGAAAATAGTAAAAAATAGAATATCTAATCAAATTTAATGTTATTATATTACCAAAAATTAAGTAAATATATAATATTAATATTTACAATATCTTTTTGATCTCGACATGGCTTTTTTTATGAAATTCATGAATTAGAGAGTTTGAAAAACTGATCAATTCAAAATTAATGTATTTTCAGTTTAAGTTTTAACTTTTTTCAAATATCTCATACTTCGAATATTTATTACTTGCCTAGAATAATGTAAAACAATATAATGAATATATTGAATTGACATTATGTACTATATATACAAATTATAAACATTATTATTACAAAATGGCCCATCTACAGCAACCTTTCACTAGATGTTGTATGGTGACGGAAAAATGTTATCACCATAAGGACGCTGTTGCCGGGCAATCAAGAGGTTAAGAAAGTATATTGCCATTGCCCGCCAAAAGCGCCCACATGGCGTTACATATTTATTTATATATCTTTATTTTATGTATAAATTGAGAAATTTTAAGAATAGCAATTTGAAATCTATTATTATTAGTAGGAAATGATTATTTTCCTTTTATTAAAGAAGTATATAATCTATAATTAAATAATTAAATATATTAAATTATTATTGTCCTGGATTTCCAAATTGAGGACAAAGGATCGAACCTTATTGAAGTTAAATATTGAAATAATTATAAATATTATAAAAAATTTCCAAGGAGGCTTCCACTAGCCTAAATAATAAAAATAAAATTGAAAAAAATTCAAATATATTCATTGGAGAAAATATCTTCCTTTATTGATATTGTGATAAAAAATTGAATTATAATATTTTAGAACAAACCGAATCGGTTGATGGAATTAACTTTGAAAGATATTAAACTACATATTATGTAAATTTAAAAAAACATTAGGAACGGCTTAACAAGACTTAAAAAAATTCTTCAACTAGATATACTCATCTACTAGAATTTATACGTCATAATTGATATAAAAAGACTACTAGGGGAGCGATTTTTTTTAAAAACCGTTTGGAGACACGCTAAAGCTAATGTCATTTTTATGACATGACAGTTGGATTTGGAAAAGAAAAGAATAATTTCTAAAATAAATAAATAAAATTTAAATTATTTATATACAATATATATTATTAATAAATAAATATAATACTTAGGTTCTGTAATCACGAATGATAATAATATTCGAGAAGAATTTAAATCTAGGTTGCAATCGGATAAAGCCTGTTATCATGCAGTAAAGATGATTATCTCATCAAAATTATTATCGAAGGGGATTCAAATAAAATATATAAAACAATTATTTTACTGATTCTATTATATGGGTGTGAGGCATGAGGATTTAGAGTATTTGAAAATACGATCTTCGCAGCAATTATCGGCTAAAGAAAGATGAGGTCACCGGGGAATGTCGGAGATTGCATAACGAGAACCTCTATGCATCTCCAGACATAGTTAGGATAAAAATGGATGATGAGAGCCTAGGGAAAATATATTTTTGTGGGGAGACTGATTGAAATACCTCTGGTTGGAAAACCAAGGATAAGGTGGGTGGACATTATAGAAAGGGACGTAAGAGAGATAGAAGAAAATAGTATTTGGATGGGTGTAGCTCAGGATATGGACAGATGGAGGAAGGTGATTTTCGAGATCCGTAAATCCACAGAGATAGAAAGAATTATTATTAACATTAGTAAATGTAGTTTAAATGATTCTTATATATAAACTAGCTGCTCAGACACTTAGACGGGAGCTCCGCCTCTTTTACCCCCGAGTGGTACATAGTATTTGGTTGAAAGTAGTAAAAGGTTTTCATCCATTTTGTTTCAATCAGTATATTACATAAAACATTCATTTCTTTTAGTGTTCTTATTTAAAATATATTTAAATTTAATCAGTAAATTAATTATAAATATTACTATTGTTATATCTATCTATCTATGTGACTCAAAGATACTCGAAAGTTCTTGGCCGCAACAACCACATTTCTCCAAGTGTCCCTATCCTTAGCCCTTGTCCCATCTCTCTTACGTCCCTTCCTACGCGTTCTTGGTCTTCCAAGCGGACGTTTTCCAATCGGTCTCCGCACCAATATATTTTTCCTATCGAATTCTAGCCACGTCTCCTGCCTATCGCAGCTTTTTCGCTTTTATAACCCTAACTATTTCTGAAGATGCATAGAGGTCTGCAATTCCTCGTTATGCACTCTCCGCCATTCCCCGGTGACCTCATCTTTCTTTGGCCAATAAATGCTGGAAAGAATCCTATTCTCAAATACTCTAAATCTACTCTCATCTCCCAGGGTCATAGACCCATATAATTCAACAGGAAAAATAATTGTTTTATATATTTTAATTTTGATTCCTTTTGATAATAATTTTGATAAGATAAGCTTCTTTACTGCATGATAACAGGCGTTTCCCGATTGCAACCTCGATTCTTCTCAAATATTATTATCCTTCGTGATTACATTCAATTTTTCTACATATTCAAATTCTACATTTTGTTTATTAAGATTTTGTATGTTAATGCTGTTCCTCTTTGTTATTAAATATTTGTTCTTATCACTATTAATTTCAAACCCCATCTCTTTTCCTACCTCCATTAATTTTTCCTCGCTATCTGTAATTGTAATTGCCGAATCTCCTATTATATTTAAGTCGACTGGGTAACCTAACATTTTACAATTGATTTCCGCATTTTATTCTTTCTTTACTACCTTCAAGACAAATTTGAAGATCAAAATTTGAAAAATTATCTATTGAGTTATACGTATATGTGTTTTACAAATGAAAATATCTTAATTAATGTTGATCGATTCGGCCTGAACCCGCAATGATATCTCCTAATATCTCCTCCGCCTTTGGTTCGTAAGTATTGTATATGTTATAATAGAGAAATATAGTATAATATTTCTAGATCATTTCATTTTGATATTTTATTTTCTTTGTTTGATTTTTATTGAATATTTTTAATTATAATGAAATTTGAGAAAATGCAAAGTTAGAGACTTGAGACAATTTATAAAAATTAACGGTATAAAACTATAGATAAAACTATAGATAAATTAACAATATATACATTCATTAATAGTATTAATTTAAATTAATTGATTTATTTGTTTTTTTATTATTAAGTTCATTTATTAATTTTTCGAGATCATAGTTAATTTCATCCCTTAAAAGAAACTTATCTAATTCTGTGGCGCTAGGAGATTTGAAAATTATTAGTCACAACATGAAGATTTCGCTTACAGTTTCTGTCATGTCAAACCTCCATCCATTTTATCTCAAGTTTCTTGCTTTTATTAATCATGTGATCTATATATTAATTTTTTTTTGATTCATTATAATAAAATTTAAACAAATACAAATTTTCACTTTCTTAATTTATATAATTTCAATTTAAACTGATTGTGAGTGATACGCTTTGCCAAGACTCCGAATAATTTGTGTAGATAGAAGATAAATGAAACTATAGTATTAAAAATTCTTTGACTTTGAAAGAATGTATTTGTAGAGGTACACACATTTAAAATACCTATATAGTTTTGTTTAAATTTCCATTTCATGATGAATAAATTGATACCTCAGCAGCACTTGCATTTTGTTGCAATTAGTTAATAAAATAATAGAACTAAAATATGAATAAAAATAAAAAATAAATTTTTCTTCTATAATATGGCCATTAATTAATTAAAATTGACTTATCAGTTAATAGGAATAGGAAGTAGAACGAACACAATAATATAGAATTAAAGAATTTAATTTTGTAATTTTAATAGAATAATTGCAAAAATTATTGTATTAGTGTTAGAAATGTTGTTTTTAATTATTTTAATATTATTATGAAATATAGCTATATAAATACCTATTATAATAAAAATATTTACATAATGATTTATTTTTGTTGGAATTGAAATAGAAGCAATGTTAATTTTATTTTAATTTAGGCCTTGAAGTAGAAACATTAAATGGAAAAATTATGAAAAAAAATAAACAAATATGATATTTTAAGATTAAAAAAATTTAAATTTTTATTTTTTTAATAAGTTTGACAAAATTTAATAACTATATAATAGAAAAGTAAAAGATGAATTATAATATAAGAATATAGATTTTGAATGAAAAATACAAGAGCGAAGTGAATAATATATTTGTAATCATATATATTTGTATTTTCCTTTCCTGAGGGGCCTGACGTTCTCCATGCCTATATAAAAGAATTTTTCCACAAATAAAATGACAGATAATAACTTAACTGTCTAATTATACATGTCGTAATGTCTCGATTGACATTTGCAGATAAAGTATGGTGTTTTATATATCTTTTAATTTTATTATGGGTTACAATTAATTCCAGTGAGGTGGAGGATTGTGGTGAGTGTTTTCATTATATATATATAAAGTGAATGTATATTTAATTAATTAACCCTCAAATTTGAAAATATCATCAAATTTCATAATTAATATTTGATGAAAAAGTGAAAGATTTAATTTCATTCTTTTTACTATCTCGCCAGAGATAGTATTGCGATTGCGAAAATTTTCGATGTCGAGATTTTGATGTTTTTATATGTTTTGAAGGTCCCTGAGTAATTTTCACTAAGGTTGAGAAAAATGTCTGTGTGTGTATGTATATATATGTAGACAAGATTACGCAAAAACGGTTTGAGTTAGAATAGTGATTAATAATAATAAATTATTAATAATGAATAATAATTAATCCAATACAAATTTGCGAGATAGTCGAGTAGTGACACTCCAGATTTTATAAAAAATAATTGAATATTTATTATAAAAACATATCGCTATTTTTGTTTCATTTAGTCTCATCGACATATTTAAAAATTAATTTAATATATTCAATTAATGATTTTTTTGAATATTTTTTTTTTTTTGTAAAAATCTCCAAAAACGGCTTATTTCAGATACAAACATGCCCGGCTGTGTCATACTCAAAAACGGACCTTTTTCCAGGTATATGTAACTGTCAATATCACTTTAGAAACTAATTAAAAAAAATTATTGAAAAATAAATAATTGAAAATATTTTAATATAACTAAGGGATAATATAACACGCCCGCACCTAGACGACCTAGACGCCCGAAGATTAGTTAATAATAATTATATAATATAAAATTAATTATTATCTATATATATAAAGGAGAGTGTTTGTATGTATGTATGTATATATATATGTATGTAATTTGTTTACATTTTTGCTGTCATAGAAACAAACAAAAAAGAAATTTCCTACTTAACCGACACTTTACCGGTAATTTAGAATTATGAACATCAAAAAATAAGAAACGATTTCTATGAAATTACATCACAATATTCTTATATATCTCTATGGTAACATAGGCTATAGATTTTATTAATATCTAATTCTAATCAATAACCGCAGAATTTAATTTTTTAAAGTTTATATAGTTCTCCGTGTTGTTCATTCAAGAGCCAGGCGTGGCCCACTGACTGGCGGACTCATTTTACACAATGTATATAACTAGCAATCAAAGAATTATTATAATATTTAACTTTTTATTTTAAATTCTAATATTCAAATATCATTTCAATTAAATAATTTATTCTAAAAGTTCTCATTTTAATTAATATAATAAAATATTTAAATCATATTTAACTTAAATTATTTTGTATTTATTCTTTCTATATTAAATATAATAATAGGAGATAATATAAGGATATAATAATATAATAGGAGATTCGGCAATTGCAATTACAGATAGCGAGAAAAAATTAATCGAGGTAGGAAAAGAGATGAGGTTTGAAATTAATAATGATAAATAAATATATTTAGAAACAAACAGGAGCAGTATTAACATACAAAATGTAGAATTTGAATATGTAGAAAAATTGAATGTAATCACGAAGGATAATAATATTTGAGAAGAATTTAAATCGAAGTTGCAATCGGGAAACGCCTGTTATCATGCAGTAAAGAGGCTTATCTCATCAAAATTATTATAAAAGGGAATGAAAATTAAAATATATAAAACAATTATTTTGTCTGTTGTATTATATGGGTGTGAGACATGGTCTATGATCTTAGGAGATGAGAGTGGATTCAGAGTATTTGAGAATAGGATTCTTCCCAGCATTTATGGGCCAAAGATGAGGACACCAGGGAATGACGTAAGAAAGATGGAACAGAGGCTCAGGATAAGGACACTTGGAGAAATGTGGTTGTAGCTGCCAAGAACTTTCGAGTAGATAGATATAACATATTCAATAAAAATATATATAATTAATTTACTGATTAAATTAAAATATATTTTAAATAATCACACAATAAGAAATGAATGTTTTATGTTATACATTGATTGAAACAAAATGGATGAAAACCTTTTACTACTTTCAACCAAATACTATGTACCAATCGGGGGTACAGGGGGCGGAGCCCCCGTCTAGATGTGAAGAGCGACGAAGGAGCTCTGAGCAGCTAGTAAAATATAAAAAGGAGCTTGGGGATAAAATGAACAATATTTGGAAAAATGAGAAAAATTAATTGAGAAATGAAGAAAGCTTTGTGTGATCCTAATAAATATTGAATAGCAATAGGTAATGTGTATCTATCTAAAACCTTACATATTTGGAATCAAAATAAAATTAATTTTTTTAAACTAATAAAATTCTGTAAAAAGTATTATAAGTGAGTATCAGACTTTAGAACCAAAAGTTACATAAACCTGGAAATAGGTCAATTTTGTGTCTTTTGAAGGTTTTAGTGTTTTTTAATAGAAATCATAAATGTTCACTTTTACGATAAAAGCATTGATGCTGAGATTTAGAAGTGATTTATATAATAATAATTAATAAATAATTTTTAGGTAATTATTACTATTATTAATTAAGCATATTTTAGACAAGACACGTTTATTTGATAATATTTTAAAATAAATATATTTTTTTAAAAATAAATTTTTTAATATTAAATTTCTTTAAACTTTTTGGAGTTTGATTCGTCTCCTCTTAAGTTTAATAGTTAAATATTTTAACTCTCACTTATGTATTTGATATATAAGAAATATTTTATAAAATAATTATAAAAATTTTAATTTTAAAAATTTAAAATTACAAAAATAATAATAATTTAATAAAAAATGTTATATTAACCTCTAATAATAAAATTAAAAATTTTTATAGTAAATTTAAATACAAAAAAATCTATTTTCGTTTTTAATTTTTTTATAATAGTTTTATGCCCAATTCAACTGACCTACATGAATTATTAATTATATTATATATCTATCTTAATAAAAATAAAAGACCATCAGTTAATAACTTATTGATACTTTCTCACTTTGTTAAGACATTCATGCATACATATTTATTAATAAGTTTAGTTTGTCGGATCACACAACCTTTCTATCGTTTATGCCAAATATGCTATCAATTCATATAATCCATGCGATGTACTCTGATATCTGTATTATTTTATACTTTTTTAATAAAATCTTTAAAATGAATATATTTATAATAAATGAATAAAAATTAGAATTGTTTGAATTTTGCAATATAATTTTTCAAAATACACTTATTTAATTAAATTTTATTATGTTTCATCCGAAATTCTTTACATATATATATATATATATATATATGTATTTTCAGGTTCTACTGCAAAAATAATTGCAGCTAATATATTAGATTGTGATTATCCACCATGTAATGTGACGAGAGAAACAAACGTGACGGTCGATATTCGATTTATTCCAGGTATTCAAAAATAATATTAAAATTTAATTAATATAATTTATTTAAATATTTTTATTTTATTTAAGGTAAATTTTTTAAATTTAGAATAATTGTTAAATTTGAAAAAAAAATAATGGAAATTGGACACTTCACAAAAATTTTCATAACTTCTATTTTAATCCATTATCCTCTTAATTCCCCATCACCTTTTAACCTCCATTATATATTATATATTCACTTTACTTCTTATTCAATTTCATTTGATCTACCTTCGTATATGCTTGCTTGTTATTACTAAAATAATTTAACTCACTCAAATTTCAACTGTAGGACTTATTATTATATTTTATTTATATTATTATAATATTATGGTATTATTTGTTAATATTCGAAATTAAATTTTATTTTATTAGAGGAGGACATTTATGAACTGAAACCAGAAGTTTTTGGAATCTTAGCCGATGTAATTGAAGTACCATTTGAGGAGTTTCAAGATCAAAATGCCTGTGACACTCTAGAAGGAGCCAATTGTCCTGTAACAGCCGGTACTGAGGTAATATATTATGGATGGATCATCTTACCTATTGAATTTCCAACGGTTCGTATTAAATTCCTCTCAATAATTATTCTTATTATTATTATTATTTGAAAGTTCAAGAACATGTCAACTGTGAAGGTTTTAGTGTCATCCATTACCATCAATCTATTATAAATTATCTTAAATACAATTTTCATTCATATAGAATAGACATTTTTTAAAAATGAGTCTCTTATGGCAAAGCAATGAGGAAAAAATAAATTATTTTTAAATAAATAAATTAGTGTAGATCTGTAGATGAAATATCAAATTTTAAATACTATTAGATTACATTTAAACAATATATGATATATAAATGTGTATTATATTCTAATAGTAATAGAATAATTTAATTATGTTTTCAATTTATTATTTTTATTTATTCTGTATTATTACATTTTTCTAGGATTAATGAATTTACATAATTGTTTAATGAAAATTAGTTAATTAAATTTCTCTCAATAAAATTTTAAAGAATTAATATTAATTTAATTAAAAAATTTGAATAATATGTTTGTTTGTATGATTAATATTTATTAATATCAATTGAAATTATTTCTTATAAATGATATATGAATGGAGCGCATTCTATTGGCAATAATATAATTTTTTTCATCAATATAAGATTTTTTAATTATAAATAATATAGGTAGATAGCGCTCATTTATTGACTGTTATAATATATATATATATTTCAAACTTTTTAAAATGAGTATTTAATTTATCAATTTGCAATAAGAAAAAATAATAGAGAAAATTCATATAGAATTATTTATTTAATTTTATCTGATATTTATTATTGAAAAGAAAATGAGATATATTTAATAAAGAGCTATTTATTTAATTTTTTTTTATATATTCTTATTTATTATTTATTAATATAGAGTTAGTGGGGATGGAATGATTAATTTCAAAAATGTTTAAAACTCTCCTATTTTTGATAGATTTATTTTTTACCGATAAAAAAAATGATTTAAAAATTCGTTCACTTTTTTAACAACTAATCCGTGATATTCATAAAAATTTCTTTGTAACTTCTTATTTTTATTTATTTAATATATTATTTTTTTATTTTTTTTTTTCTTACAGATTAAAGGACATGTCAAGTGGCGGCTGATCGATCAAAATAACGCGACAGTAACGTGCCTCCAAGTGGCTGCTGAAGTTCTATAAAAATCCTAGCCTGGGAGTTTTTCTTTATTTTTATTTCTAAAAAAAAATATTATCATTTTTCATCGCCTTGTATAAAGCTCTATCATCAATCATGTCATTAAATATTATCTTTTGTATCATTTTATCTCTTTTTCTTATATAATAATTTTTCAGATATCGATTTTTTTTTTTAAAAAAAAGAAAGAAAATTTTAGCATGATCTGAGACATTTTCCTATAATTAAAATATATTTCGATAAAATCAATTTAAATAAAACCATATAAAATAATGTTTTAAGATAAGATTTTAGGCTAACTAAACAAGATTAAGATAGATAATTTATTACAAATTTAAAAATCTATCAATCCTTTACATATTATAATAGTAAATAATTATAAGTATATATTATAAGGTTATAAAAAATATTAAGATAAAATGAAGAGTACATCTCTTTACTTTCAGAGTATTGTCTGAATCTTTAATAATTTTTTTATTATTTATTTCATTTCTTTAAAAAAATGTTTTGCTTATATTTAAAAGTGATAACAAAAGTAGAACAAAATAGGTTTAACATATTTTATATTTTAAATCAATTTGTGTGTGTGTGTGTGTATCTTTAAAAATAAATAATATATCCATGATATTTTATTTTTATATTTAATAAAAAGTATATTTGAAAAATAAATTATTTATTTTTGTTGTACTATTAGAAACTTCGTTTGTCTTTAAACAGTTATTATTATTATTTTTATTAAAATTTTGGATGATTATCGGAATACATATCTTAACAATATAAATACCTAAGTATGTCAAATATGCAATTAATATTATAATTGTAATGATTTTTACAACATAAAATTAAAAATATTTATTTATAATTTTTTTCAGATTTATGTTTTTATATATATTTTAATATATAAATTCAATTCAATTATTATTATTAATAAAATTATTAACATTGAATAAAATTGAAAAAACAGTAACTATATTATATTATTCAAAATGAAATTAAAAGAAATAAGTTAATTTGGAAAAATATAGTATATTTTTAAAAATCTTAGATTAATATAAAACAAATAATATAAATATAAAAAACAATTATAAAATAACGTTTTTCTCATTGGCTAAAAAGAATAAGATAATAATTTTTTATAAGCATAACAAAGTTTATTGATGACTTGCTTAATATACAACGAAAACCGTTGGGCGCATTTAGTTTTATTTATTTATATTAAAAGTCAAATTATTGTAATAATAAAAATTTTATTAAACACATAGACCGACAAATTTTTTTATTATGCAATAAAATTGATAGACTAAGGATTAAGAGCTAAGAAATTAATCTTTTATTATTTTTCACTGTAATATACCCATATTAAAGTATTTAACAAAATTTAAAAGAATTATTATTTTCTTCAATCTAACCCCAAATAGTTGATTATATTAGAAGAAATAGTGTTAATTGTTAATGAAGTGTTTATGTAAGTATATATATAAATTATAGTTCTATAAAGAAATTTAATTGCATAGAAATAAAATAGAAAGTGAGTGAAAACTAAATACACCCAACGTTTTTCGTTGAAAATGAAGCAATTAATCCATAAACCTAGGTCAGGCTTATAGAAAAATTATTATTTTATTCTTTTTAGCCAATGAGAAAAACGTTATTTTATAATTTTTTTTTTTTTATATTTATATTATTTTATTCTCGAATTTTAATTCGATAAATTTATTTAATATAAGAAGAGGATAAAAAAGATGATGTTATACGAGAATTTGCAAATAGAATAAAACAAAAAGAAAATATTAATCTTCTAAAAATGACTATAATTCTATTAAGAAAATGTTATTATTGAAATAATGTTTTTAAAATATATTTATTATAATTATTATATTAGTTAAAAATTTCTCTTTTAATGTTATAAATTATGTTAAATTATTTTCAAAATGAAAACCAACTCAATACTTATCCGTCTGTTGGCGTGAATGAAAATTCAAATATTAAAGCAATTAATATAATTAATATAATTAATACATCTCAAAATTAATTAGTTATAATTCAAAAATATATATCTTTTATACCTTCTAGGGATCTATTAAAATATCTATAAAAAATTTTAAGTCTATCTCAATTTAAAGTTGATGAAAAATAGATTCATTTTGACATAAAAGCGAACAGATAGACAGTCATAAAGAGTGAAGTTGATAAGAACGTTATAATATAAAATCTATCAAAATTAGAAATAATTTAAACAACCATTAATTATGAAATAATTTGTACAGGGATTGAACACAAAAAATATAATTATATATGGTGAAAATTTTTATTTTTCATTCATTTTCATAGAATTATTATATTTATCATTATTTATCATATTTACTGATAAATTATCTTTTACAAATTACACCTTCACAAGAGGTCTTCAAATATCATATCTTAGGGAATAAAATTAGATAAGTCATTTACATATGTTTTATATGCAAATTTTTATAATCTCAATTATTATTAACTAAACTAACAAAACATTACTTTTATTTTGAGTTTTTAATAATTTCTTCAGGATTAAATTTTGATTTAGATAAATATGCTATATTTCCCACTTTATATGAAATAAATTGATCATGAAGGAATGTATTTTGATCTTATTTATAGATTTAAATACACAATACATATGTATTATTTGTCTGTGAGGAGGATCACTCAAATTAGATACAATTTTAATAAAAAATATATAATCTAAAATATATCTACATTCAAATTTTTAAAAATATCCTAAATATTGTTAAGAAATTTACAGATGTAAGTTTGTTTTATTTATATACAATCAAGGTAAACTTATTATTAAAATAAAAAAAAAAAACGATATAATTTAATAAATATTACAATTTAAAATTTTATTAAAAAATTATTTATAAATGTTATTTAAATTAATATAATTTATTAAGAAAATACATTTTATTTAAATATGTTAAGAATTAAAATAATATATTATTAATTATTAGTAAGAGATTTAATTCATGGATCAACAGTTCTACCGGTGATGTTGAAACAGCTAAATGGTACTTCATCTTGATCTATGAGAGTAAATTCAATACTGAGATCCACCTGAAATAAAAATAATAGATTATTTTATTACAAAAACAATTTAATACGATATATTCATTCAATATTATTGTGTTTATTATATAAATGATTTAAATTGTTGAATAAAATCTAAAAATTTCGTATTATCATTATTATTTATAATTAAACAGTACCGGGACCCCGAGCCTCGGCTCGGTACTTAAGTTAAATAAAATGATTCATTATTATATTGGGTTTGGCTGGTAATGTTAATACCTGGGACACCGAGCTCTCGCTCGACCCTTTAAATAATATTAATATACAATTCTTTAATTATTTATTACAATTATTAAATGTTGCATCATTGCATCAATCTGATTAAAATGAATGGAACTTGGGGTCCTCAATAATACACACATAAATATGTATTATTAGGTATGTTTCTAAGTGCATGAATATTTTTTTTTATTGGAAGAATGATAAATATATATCGTAATTTATAATTATAAAATATTATTAAAATATATATTTTTAATTTTATTTCGAAATTAAATAAAAAATTTTAAAATATTTTAATTATATAAAAAATATTAATACAATATCCTTTAAAAAAAGGCCGGAGTCAAATTTCAATATGGATGTCATTTGTGACGTCATCCATATATAAATTTAAATTAAGAAAAAACTAATGAAGATATATTTTTCCAGAGATGTGATCAATAAAACTTAATTTTACGTTATAAATACTATATCTAGTGTGAATTTGAAAAAAATCGTTAGAGCGGTTTTTGAGAACCCATGGCTATATATATATATACAAACAATTTTAGCTAGCTTAATAAGATAAGATTTATTCAATATATTTTTATTAAGAAAGAAAAAAAAAGTAAGTCTATAATAAGACTAGTTTTTGCGATTTAGGAGAAATTAAAATTTTAATTTATTTGATAGAAGATATAAATAAATTAGTCTTTTATTTAATTGAAATTTGGATATTTTAATTTATTGAACAAATTTATAATAATATTCTTTTATTATTTATTGTATAATTTATTCTTTGGTTATTTTTCTTCACTTCTAAAAATTTGTCATATTAAACAGGTAAGATAAACAAGAGTTTTGAAATAAATGTAAAATTTAACATTATGAAAAATTTGGAATTAAGAAAAATAATTTAAATTTTTATGAAATTAATAGATTTCACTGTTGGCAGTAGTAAAAACATTTTAATATTTGATGTAAATTAAAATTAAACTTAAAAATATAAAACTTATAATAAGAATAATTTTTAATTAAATACTCGGTTACAAGTTTTAAGTTGAGAAGAAGAAAACTTGTGATGAAGCTGTAATAACCAAAATGCACAATAAAGCCAAACTTGAAACATCACCAAGTGTCTAATTAAAAATTATTCTTATTAAGTTTAATTTCAGTCTATATAACTTAATTTTTATGCTGGCTAATTAATTGAAAATAAGAAAATATAGTTAATGAACTTTGATAACATAACAGCATAATTTAAATATAAAAAGAGATCAAAAATTTAAACACTATATTAAATAAAAATATAAAATGAATTATAAAGAATAAATATTACTAAATTATAATTAATGATAAAAGGATATAGAAATATTATTGATTAAATTTATATGAATACTTTTTACCTTGGGGAATTTAGTAAGAATAGGCAGATCGAATTTATAAATTCCTTCATCCCCTTCATCCAAAGGACACTGTGAATCAACTAAAGTCAGGCAGCCATCATCAATCCCCAAAGGGTAATCAATTGTCAATCCAAGAGCAGTGGCTTTTGCCAAAGGTTTGAAGGATGTAATTAATTGTGCTATAATGAAATGCATTTTTATTATAATCATAATGTTAAAAGGGAGATAAAGTAAAAATTATTTATTTTTATTACGTGCAACAAATGTGAGAAACATTTCAACATCCTTCCCCCGAACAAAATCACAGGGTGGATTGCTGCAACCGGACACTTCTACATTTTTTGGAAGATCACCACCATTGACACCTTAAAAAAAATAGAAATATAAATACGCCTACTTGATATAAATTATATATATATTCTACAAACATGGTGAGACAGGAGTTGCATTGAGAGATGAAATTATACAAAGAAATACAAACAAATATTGGAACATGTTTTTTTTTATCAATATTAATGGCTAATGATTAAGTATAGTGAGATGTCTAGATTTTTAAGTCGGCAGCATGTTTATATATATGTATTAAAGCTTGATAAGGTTTTACAAAGTGTGGGTGCGATAGGCTGGTGTGTATTCAGGTGTTGCAGGTGGCTGTGAATTTAGATTAATTAATATTTACATTAAATAAGTCATCATTTTTTTTTATTTATATAAATCGAAGATAAATTAAGAATATTTTAAAATATAATATAATTAAAATAAATTTATATCTAATTCAAATATGAATTTAATAAAAAATCTTATTTCAATAAAAAAAATTTATAATTTTATAATAAAAAAAAAAAAATTCAATATAATTTTAATAATAAAAGTTTAGTTATAAAATATTAATTTAAAGAAACTTTTTATTAATTTTTATTTTTTTATTGATCTTTTTCAAAACTTGTATTTATTATTTATTAATAGATTCTTAATCAAAGTAACGCTTCACTTTCATATGTCTCTAGATTTTTAAAGTTTGCTTCAGTTTACAAAAATAATTTGAATGCTTTATATATTGTTATACTGATTTAATTATTCTGTCGAACCGAATCATATAACACTACACCGGGAATTTTTTTGATTATTTATATAATTAAAACTACCATAATAATAATAAAAGTAAAAGACAGCTAGGTGAAGAAGAATCTGGGAAAAAAATTTCTTGCCACAGGTATTTTGAATTTCTTTGATTAAATTTCAAAACGGTATATATAATATTTTAGAAAATATTCTTAATTATAACAAATTCTGGTAGTAACTCAACATCTCTTAGTTAAATAAAAACTTGAGGAATAGAATAGAAATTTGAAAAATTTCACATCTTTCAGATTTCCAAAAGATAGCAATTTAAGGAAATAAGTTGACCTGTGGCCAGGTCCGAACCGACCGACGGTTTGAAATAAATTAATTTCCAGCTACAGAAACAATTTCAAATAATTTTCATATATCTATTAATGTAATAAAAAACAGATATGGATACATAAATAATAAATATAAACATTTTTAATTTTATTTTATTTATAATATATATGCAAGACCAGGCTGTGACGTCATGCATGGCTGGATGACGTCATATAATTTTAAATCAAGAAAAAACTAATAAATATGATTTTTTTCGAGGATAAAACCAATACAAAATGCATGATTCGTGGTGATATATAAAAAAATCTCCTTTGGTGTGAAAATAACCCTTTCCTTCCTATCGTCGATCGCTAATACTACCACTTCCGGTTTCCGGAATTGCACCAAAAGTTGATCAATTCATCCCACTGATGCATTAAGTAAATATACCAAATTTCATCAAAATCGGTTGAGCCGTTCAGGCTGTACACATCTATACGGACGGACAGACGGACAGACGGACGGACAGACGGACAGACATCATGCTAAAAATACTTTTTTCTGTTTAGAAAATGCATGATTCGTGGAGATATGTAAAAATCTCCACATGTGAAATTTGGTGTGAAAACAATACCTCCCTTACTATCGTCGGTCGGTAAAAATGGATAGATGCCGTCCGGAGGAAAGATAAGAGAAAATTCTTTCCTATGCTCAAATCATTTTGATGAAGAGAGTTTTGATAGATCGTCGCTGTTAATTGTTCGATTAAAAGAAAATGCCATTCCTACAATATTCACGCTCTACGTGTAAGCACTGAATGCCTCATACATTAATAAATATATTTTTTGTAATCATTTTTCCATTAAACTAATGATAATTTATTTTTTAATTGACTAATCATCAGCATAATTTTGAGAAAGATTGCCGGAACATTTAATTTTTTTTATACATATATGCATATCAAAATGGCCTGGAGTTCAAATAAAATAAAATTTCAAGAGTTTTTTCTTCATGAGGAAATTTTTGCTCACATAATTTTCTACAAAAAAGGTCCGAAATTTGATGATATATTAACATTAAGATCAATGGGAAATATAATGTTTTGGTACATCCAAAATGACGGCTGTGACGTCAGATAGGCGACAACTTTTATTCGCAATGTTCCTTCCAAAACGACCTAATGAAGTGGCTACCTGATCATCAATTTGGCTTCAGGCAACAGCATTCTACCATTCAACAATGCCACAGACTCGTGGATGTGATAGGGAGGGCCTTGGAAGATGGGAAGTATTGCCCCGCCGTCTTCCTCGATATTAGTCAGGCCTTCGACAAAGTATGGCACGACGGATTATTATTCAAAATCAAAACCAATATGCCTTACCACTACTTCACACTCTTCAAGTCATACCTATCGGATAGGTTCTTCCAAGTAAAATTTAATGAAGAACTCTCCGAAACCCATCCCATCCTCTCTGGAGTTCCCCAAGGTAGCATCCTGGGCCCATTTCTATACCTCCTTTACTCCTCAGACTTTCCTACCTCCCCTGATTGTCACCTCGCTACATTCGCAGACGACACCGCCATTCTGTCACCTAACACAAACCTCTCCAGCGCTTGTGCTAGTCTACAATCATACATAAATCTTGCCTGCGATTGGCTTGACAAATGGAGAATGAGAGTTAACTGCGACAAGTCCAGCCACGTCACCTTTACGCTGAAACACCAAAGAGAGAACCACCTAATCTACATAAATAATAAAGCCATCCCGCAAAACAACAGCGTTAAATATCTGGGAATCCATCTAGACTCCAAACTCAACTGGAAAAACATATCAAGAAAAAGAGGCAAGAAATGGATATTAAAATACGAAAGATGTACTGGCTTATCGGTAGAAACTCCAAACTATCCCTCGAAAACAAAGTCCTAATATACAAGGCAATCATAAAACCTATATGGACGTATGGCTTAGAACTATGGGGTTGCTCGGCAAAATCTAACATTGATGTGATCCAGCGATTTCAGTCCAAATACCTTCGCATCATCACCGACGCACCTTGGTTTGTCACGAATAAATCAATCCACAAAGACCTCAACATCCCTACAATCCCAGAAACAATTTACTCCAAAACCCAATCACACTACGGGAGACTCTCCCAGCACCCCAACTGCTTGATAGATACCCTAAATGTGGACATCACAAATAGAAGACTCAAGAGGAAATGGCCCCAGGACATACTCCGAGTCTAGAAATTAACACTACGGTGAGCCCCTATGGGGACCCTCACCTTGTACATATATTCCCTCCTCCCCTCACCCCTCGTCCATCCCCATCTCCTCACACCTCCCAGTTAATATATGTTGACACCCCTTCTGCCCATAGAATTCGCATAATGATTGTAATGATGATTGTGATGATTGTAATTCTGATCGCAGAATAAAAATAATAAAAAAAAAAAAATGTTCCTTCCCTACCTCCCTGTAGATAACAAACATGATAAATCATTGGTCACAGACCATCTCTATAAGACTAGGACAGCCAATGTTAAAATCTGAAACAATGTTTGTAGCGCACTCTAACAATCCGGTGTGAAAACACAGAAAATTTAAAAAAATGGACACTAAGCTAGCGCACCTAACATTCCGGAATGCAAATAATTTTTTTATAAATTAGCTGGAGTGTCTCCACTCGACTATCTCGCAATTTGAATTGGATTAAATAACATAATATATTATTTTTAAATTAAATTTAATTAATTATAAATTATAAATAATAAATATTAAACCAGCGCATGTTTGGCTTTTTATTGATGGCACCATGGCACGTATTGGCGCGTGAGATTTGCAGTGTTAAAAAATTAATTCTGGTACTTTCAGCAATTCAATCAAGCTGAAATTCTATATATAGCAGTTTTATACAATTATTAATCATGTGAAAAATTATCAAACATATATTTTTATTTTTACGGTCACTTTAGAGGAAAAAAAATCAAAACGTTGTAGATAATGACCCTCTTCCGGTTGACCTACATTTCTCAAAAGTTGATAGAAAACTATGAATTTTGAATAATGTCCATGTACCAAATTTCATCATTCTAGCTCAAACCGTTTTTGCGTAATCTTGCCTACACACACACACACACACACACACACACACACACACACACACACACACACACACACACACACACACACACACACACACACACACACACACACACACACACACACACACACACAGACATTTTTCTCAACCTTAGTGAAAATGATTCAGGAACCTTCAAAACGTATAAAAACATCAAAATCTCAACATCGAAAATTTTCGTGATCGCAATACTATCTCTGGCGAGATAGTAAAAAGCGGGCTTGGAAGGTTTTATAAATTTATTTGGAAGGAATATTGGGAATAAAATTAGGATAAAAGCAGTGCAGCAAACAGTTATGTTTTTTTCCATGTTGGATTTATATCCAAATAAATAATTTTTCACTTCCCTGAAATTCTACATACTTTAATGTAATTAACCAATGAACCAATCTAAAAGAAACGAATAATGTTTTATGTAATACACAATATTTATTTGAAAATTAATTAAAATTTCAAAATAGTTTTACAAAATTTGTTAACTTCTCGCTAAATCTGTTCTATTAAACATATTTTAATAAGATAAAGATAATAATAAGATAAATAAGATAAAGATAAAATAAAACAAATAATTAAAAAAATAAAAAAAATAATAATAAATAAATAAATTTAAATTAACAACTAAAATAAATAAAATTATGTAACACTATTTAGAAAACTTCTGATGGTAGCATTTGTAACTGTTATAGACTCAAAAGTGGCTGGACTGATTTCTATAAATTAACATCACAATATTCTTATATACCTCTATTTGAACATAGGCTATAAATTTTATTAATATCTAATGTATAACCGCAGAAATTATTTTTTTAATATTTATATAATTCTTCATTCAAGAGCCTCGCGTGGCTTACTTACCAAGCGGATTCATTTTACACAATGAATTAATAATTCTAGCAATTCCCAAACAAAGTATTAATATAATATCTATTTTGTTACTTTAAATTCTAATATTTAAATATCATTTCAATTAAATAATTTATTCTAAAAGTTCTCATTTTAATTAATTTAATAAAATATTTAGATCATATTTAACTTAAATTATTTTTTATTTATTCTTTCTATATTTGAATTTTTCTTCTTTACTATTTAAAAGTGAAGGGTATAAATTTTATCAATGTCTAATATAAAAAAATCAGAAATTATTATTTTTAGTGTTTTATGAATACAAAAATATTTTTAAAACGTCAATTAAAATGACTAAATTATTTTATCTTTGTTTTTGTTTCAATTATTAATTACATTATATTTTAAGTGCAAAAATTATTTCTTGGTCTTATAAAAATATTAAAGTATGATTTTTTAGAAAATGTTTTATGTCTTAAATTTTTGTCTTTTTCAAATTGAGTTAATTTTTTAATTTTTTTTTAAATCGAAATTATTATATTATATTGTAATTTATTAATAGGTTTCTTTTTTTATTTTTAATTTTTAATAAATTCTCTTTTTGATATGATATTAATAAAAAATAATATTAAATTGTATATAAATTTAAAAATTAGAATATTTGAATTTGTTTAAATTTTAACACATGTAATAAATCATATGCATAACAAAAGGAAAATTTTGAAAATCTACTTAGTATTCAATTCAGAAATAGTAGTGTAATTATAATACTTTAAAAGTTGTATATTTAATTATAATATTAAAATACGGGTATTATCTAAGAATATTTAAAATAAATGTATGTTTATATTGATAATCTAAAAAAATACTTATATTAATAATACATGGACTACTCGAATATATATATAATTAGAACCTCTCTCTCTCCCTATATTTAAACTTTTAAAAAACGGAGTGTTTTAGCCAAATTAAGAAATTTAAATGCCTTATGCAACATGGATAGGTAAATGAATTGGACTAGAAGAGGAGACATGTGATTAGACAAATTGGGTAAAAATCAAACGAAATGCCATTAAACAAAAATATTCAAGAATTAGGCTACGGAGACTACTTAATTATAATAGGAGATTTGGCAATTACAATCAAAGATAGTGTAGGAAAATTATTCGAAGCAGGAAAAGAGGCGGGGTTAGAAATTAATAGTGCTAAGAAAAAGTGTTTAGTAACAGAGCGGAATAGTATTGACGTCACAGGGTGATGGCGGAGATGGTATAACGAGGAATTGCATGACCTCCAGATATAGTTAAGGTTATTAAGGTTATAAAATAGCAAAAGCTGGGATGGGAAGGGGACGTAGCTGGAATGGGAGAGGCTAGAAAGATCGGCGAAAAATATATTTGGGAGAAACCGATTAGGAAACATCCGGTGGAAGACCAAGGACGCGGTGGGTGGACAATGAAGGAAGGGACATGGGAGAGATGGGACAGGATAGGATTTGGCTGTAGCTTAGAATAGGGATGCTTAGAGAAATGTGGATGCTGAGGCTAAGAACTTTCGAAAAGAGACACAGAGTTAGATCAGTGATTCTCAACCTTTTTTTTTTAACGCGGCACACTTTTAACGGTTTAAAAATTTGGCGGCACACAAAGAAAAAGATAAGTGTAAAAGTGTGAGGTCGCGTAGCAAAATTCTAGGGTCGCGAGATATTTTAATGTCAAATATTTAAATACACGATTTTGTAACATCTAGAATCTAGAAATTATATATACAAATACACGCCTAGATTCTAGATGTGTATTTGCGCATTTAGATTTATATGTATGTATAGAGTTACCTAATAAATAAATCATCAAAAAATATTTATATATCTTTCTTTTATATTTATACGGGGTAGCCAGGAAACTCGCAATCATAAATAGGGTCGCGAATGAAAAATGTTTAAGAAGCTCTGTTCTAACTGTATCTGGGGACTTGAATGTTCTTCATCAACAAACATTCTACCTTCATTATTCTGATCCAATTCCATCCAATTCATATCTGCTTTGACATTGACAATTTTTGGTCTACCCACACCTGGTTTTACAATTGGTTTCCATATAAACAAACTTCATTCTAATGTTTATGGATATATAAGAAATCTCATGTAAATCCAAGAAATTAAATTAATTTGAATTATTATTAAATTAAATTACTTATAATTGAATATTACTCAATTGTGATTCATAAACATCTGCAACACTTGAAAATACATACTATAAACTTTCCCACCCACTCTTTTTAAAAACCTTATCAATTTTTCAATTTTTCCTTGTATATATATACAAATAAATATATATAAATATCAATTAGAAATTGATAACAAACATATTCAATTATTTTTATTAATTTCATTTAATTAAGTGATAATATATTATATAAAAATGTTGCATATTTTGATAGTTCTTCTCTGTGTAATTTCTTCCCTCCGCGCAACAGATGTCTATCCATGTAAACAGTTTAAAGAATTTTTTTTCATTATTATTTAATAAATAGTTTTAGAATAATTTATCATTACTTTAGGTGTTGACGGAAGTGATTTACCAAAAAATGTAAAAGTGGTGGGCTGCGATGCGCCGCCATGTAATTTTGTTCTGGGCCAGGATGTCGAGATGTATCTTACTTTTGATTCACGTAAGTGAAATAAATTTTACTTTTTTTTCATAAAAAAAATATTAGTTTATATTATATTATTTATATTACTATTTATTATTCAAGAATACGAAGTAGTTCATCTAAAACTCAGTTTAATTTTATATATTAATAATAATAAAACAACAAATAAGAAAAACAAGAAATAATTATTAATTTTTAAATATAAAAACTTTAAATTTTTTTTAAATAATTATTTTTATCGAATAACTATGATAAAAAATCCAAAACTTCGTCTCATTTAAAAATTGTAAATATATTTATTTATTTTATTAATATTTTTCCAAAATTGGCAGGATTTGAGATATTCATTTTTAATTATAATATGGAATAAATTTTATTCTTATATTTATTGCAAATTTATGAATTTGGAATCATTATTTTATTTATTTATTTTTTTATCATTGTATTTTTCTATTTTTTCATCGTATTAAGTATTCTTTTGAATCTGTGTACTTATATATATATATATATATATATATATATATAATTATTAGAAATTTGTGTTTTTCTTGTATTTTTCAATAGAACCTTAATTATAATTTTTGTTATATATATAAATATATATATTTTTATAAATATATATCTTATATATAAAATTCTCGTGTCACAAAACTTTGAAATGATACTCCTTCGAAACGGCTGGACCGATTCTTATGAAATTTTTTATGCATATTCAGTAGGTCTCAGGGCATGTCAGACTTCTTTTATTAAACGGCTAATTGGTAAGGTGTGTCCAGGGGGTGCTAATTAATTAAAAATAGTTTAGTTACCATACTAGATCATAGAGGCGCTGGTGGCGAAAATTTGACATATATTGTAATAGTAGACTTGCAAACAGAAGTGTTTCATGGGTCAACGGTCTAAGGCGTTATCTTATGACTTTGCACTCTTAGTTCGAAACTCGCAAAGGTACATTTTTTTTAAGTATTATATATTTTTTTTACAAATTTATTAATTTTTATTATTATTATTTTAATATTTTATTAAATAATTTTATTTTATTAAATTAATAATTATGTCAATTAATTTTTTCTGCATAAATAAACATATATAAAAAACTATAGAGATGGGACAGGGTAGGAGTTAGATGGTTATAGCTCAGAATAGGGACACTCGGGGGGGTACAGGGGGCGGAGCCCCCGTCTAGATGTGGAGAGCGCCGAAGGCGCTCGGAGCAGCTAGTATTTTTATAAATTTCTTATTATAAAAAATATGTATGATTTCATTTCTTATAATAGTTATAATACTAATTTAGAAGAGGAAGAGGACAGTGCCGCCCTAACCACAGGGCTAAATGGGCTATAGCCCCAGGGCGCAAGCCTTTTGAGGCGGCAATTTTTTATTTGCGATATAGTAAAAATTTATTTTTCATTTTATTAGTTTTTTTACTTATTTTTAAATTAAAACACTTCTTAAAATATCAAACTGATTTTTATTTCCTCCAAATATGCTGAAAAACGATAGATAGAGAAGGGCAACGCGAAATAGGAGTCCCGACACCCTACCGATCGTACTTTTGTTTCAGTCGCATTTGAACTGTCGGAGCCAGTCGGAGCTGTACTGGAGTTAATATAAGACCACCAATCATATAATAGTTCCGATCAAGTTCTAAGGACTAGACTAAAAACTGATAACTTTTCCGACTCCCATTTGCCATTCTGTGTATTTTCTTAGGAAGAAGGGCGCATTATTTTTAATAGCCCATGGGCGCCGAATTCCTTAAAACGGCCCTGGAAGAGGAGGCGAAATACAAATAGAGTAGGACAGAAATAACTTACAATGTTAAAATTTCTATACTTAGTATTTTACAAAATGAAGAAGTTCTATTTTCACAAATTGAAAATAAAAATTTATTTTTATCACGAAAGATAAGAGAGCAAGACTGTTTTATCTTTCTAATTAAGATAACAAATAAATTAAACATTATTCCTACTTTAGAAAAAGCATGACTTTTCATTAATCAATTTTATATTCGTTAATCATTCAAATTTTTATTTTTAAAAGAAATTTTTATAATTAATATGAACGAATAAAATTTTAATTTATTTTTAAAAGTTTCAATTTTTCGATAAAAAAAAACTTCACATTAATTTTATTTGAAATTTCGATAAAAAATAATGTTTTAAATTAAAAGACTTGTTATTGAAAATCCCCTTTTTAGAAATAAATATTTTATGTTAAATACTTATTTTTGACAGTTAATGAAAACAATGTATTTTAATTTATTAATTAATCTTATTTTTAAAATATTTATTTGATATAATTAATTGTCATTTTTCATAATATATATTATTATTAATGTTTCCATCCACGTTTCCACATTTGCCACTCATTCACACATTGAATTTTCATCCATAAATTTTATTATAACTGCTTTAAGGATGCTGAATAATAAAATGAATTTAAATATAAATTAAGGATATTAATATTTTTTGAAAATCATAATAAAAATACATTGAAGAAACTAAAATTTGTGAAATAAATATTTATTCACTGAACAAAATCATATTTAATAATAGCAGTAAATTAAATATATATATGTATATATATATTGGTGTATATTTTTCTGTGGTGTTTTTAACTCAACACTTTCAAAAACATTAATTTTCCATAATTCCTCTTAACTATCAAACTTTATTTTGTTTACCCATGCAAACAAAAGAAGAAAAGAAAAACATCACTCATTTGACAATTTACAAATATTTAAATTGAAAATATTTCTAAAATAAATATATATTCTCGATAATAATTATATATTAAAAAAAAAAAAAAATTATCCGATAAATGACAGTAATAATTTATCTAAAAATAATATTTTATTTTAGCTCACTTAATTACATCATTCAAGCCTTTGGCACAAGCAGAAGCTTTTGGAATGAAAATGCCCTATCCTTTAGGGATTGATGATGGTTGTCCTACACTGGTGGATTCAGAATGTCCTTTAGATGAAGGGGATGAAGCAATTTATTATTTCAACTTTCATGTGTCGGCAAAATTTCCAAAGGTAAAATCAAAATAGTAAATAAAGGCATTAAAATACCTAAAAAATAATATTATACGAGAAAGGTCGGTTTATATTTACATCCGGAATTTTGGAATACAAAATCGTACCATGTTGGCAATGAAAAGGAGAGCTAATAAATTTACTCAATACCTGGGACTGATTTTAAAATTTTTAAAACCCAATTAGACAAGAATTTATTCGAAATACCTTGAAATTTGAATACATGCTTGATTTATTGCCTATCAGTGATGTCACGATGTTTTCTCCTATATTCATAAAAATCTCAATTTATTTTTAATATTTCATAATTGCCATTCAATAGTAAAAATATTAAAATATTTTAATCATAATTTAAAAATATTATGTATTAGTCTCTATGAAGTCTTTGAACCCGAAAGGTCTTGGTTTTGTTTTAACCTGATTATTGGGTCCATAAATTCCACAAAGTATTCCCGTCCCACAAAATCATAGATCACATAGAAAGTAAATGAAAACTACATGTACCCAACGTTTTTCGTTATATTGAAGCAATTCAATCATTGACTTTGAAAAATGAGAAAAGGTATATTATTCTTTTTAATCCACGAGCAAAAAACGTTGTTTTGTAATTTTTTTTATATATTTTCCTGATTAATAAAAATTCATCTTTAATTTTAATGCTATAAAATATATATTTTAATTATTTTAAAAATGAAAATCTAACGTGAAATCAATATTTATGCTTAAAAAAATTAAACGGTTTAATTAATTAATTATAATTAAATATATTTCTTCCATACTTTCTAGAAAGCAATTTAAATATCTATAGAAATTTTCAGAAGCCTAGCTCAATTTGAAGTTGATGAAAAATCGATTGAAATTTTTCATTGGTGTAAACAGACATGAAGTGTAGTTAATAAAAACGTTGTAAAATATGTTTCCCTAACTATTGAATCATACTTACAAATTACTATTTATTATACTTTATATTAAGAATATAAGACGCCATTGGGTGAGAGGCTAGCCTCGCTGGTCCCGGATTCAAGTCCCGAGCCTGGGACGGAGTCAATCCAGCCTCCGGGATCAACTTTGGGGTATAGCTATTTGATAAAAAGTAGCGCCTCCGATCAAGAAAATCAAGGTAAAGGTCGATAGGACCCGTTCTACTGATCATAGGACACCTCATTGATATAACCGACTTGATAGGCGTAGGACTTACAAAAGTCAGAGGTTCAACGGCGTTCAACGTGTTATATTATAATATATTTAATAATTTTATTAAAACTTTAACTAAACGATAATCAATTAATTTTAATTTCAGGTGGAACTCAGCATTGAATTTACTCTCGTTGATCAAGATGAAGAGATTATAAACTGTTTCAACATTACTGGTCGTACAGTTGACAGTTTTGTTAAATGAAAAAGAAAAATAAATAATTAAATTTAAAAAAAAAATATTTAACATACAATATATATATTTTATAAAATAGTATATTAAAGTTAAAATTACCTGTATATTTTGAGAATAAATCGAATATCAACGAACCTTTTTTGTTAATTCCCAACCAGAATTTATTATATATTATTATAAAGGAAAACTTATACCTTTTTTCTAAATATTTATTCTCATTCTATGATGGATGTTTTCCAATATTTTGAAAATTTTCCAATAGTAATAGTTTTAATTCCAATAATTATTAGAATTGTAGTTCCTAAAAAAGAAAGTACCTGTAACCCCAAGCTATCACTCGACCCTTTAAAAAATATTGATATACAATTCTTTAATTATTTATTACAATTATTAAAAGTTACATCATTGCATCAATCTGATTAAAGTGAATGGAACTTGGAGTCTTCAAAAATAATAAATAATAATAATAAATAATGAAATTAACTAATAAAAATTTATAAGAATTAACAAAAAATTAAAAAACCAAACAGATTAAAAAATTTCAAATATTTTAGAGAAAAAAATAATTAAAAAGTATAATAACTAATCAATAAAATAAATATTAACAAATGATTAAAAAAATAAATGAAAAAATTTCAAATATTTTAAAGGAACACAAACCAAAAATAAATTTAAAAAAATTTTATAAAATAATGTTATTCTCATGGACTAAAAAGAATAAAATAATTTTTCTATAAGCCTGACAAAGTTTATGGATGAAATGCTTCATATTCAACTAAAAACATTGGGCACATTTAGTTATATTTATTTATGTGAAATTTTTATAATAATAACGATTTTATTAAACACTTAAACTGACAATTTTTTTTTTATTAAGCAATAAAATTGTTATATTATGAGCTAAGAAATTAATCATTTATTATTTTTCAATGTAAAATATACTTATATCAAAGTATGTATCAATATTTAAAAGATTTTTTATTAAATTTACATATTATCAATCAAATCCAAAATGGCTGATTATATTAGAAGAAATAATGTTACTTGTTAATGAAGTAATTTAGTGTGGTATGTATGTATATATATGAATTATAGCTCTATAAAGGAAGTAAATTACATAGAAAGAAAGAAATATTGAGTTTTATTGATCACATCTCTGGAAAAAATCATCTTCATTAGTTTTTTCTTAATTTAAATGTAAAATGACGTCACAGCCACAGCCTGTAAGATATATCTATTCTTAAAATAAAATTAAAAATATTTATATTATATTCATATCTGTTTTGTATTTCATTAATAGATACATTTAAATTATTTGAAATTGTTTCACAACGTTTAGAAGATTTATCTTTATTCGAAATATAGGAGAATTAAATGACGTCATCAATTTATTATACAGCGACTCAGTAAATAAAAAATATTATATACTAGCTGTTCAATCAGTATATTAGATAAAGCATTTATTTGTTTTTGTGTTTTTACTTTTAATATATTTTAATTTAATCAGTAAATTAATTATATATTATTATTATAAATGTTAGTACCGGGACCCCGAGCCTCCTTATACTACTGGTTTTCCACAAATGCTTGGTACTCTTCAAGTTTGTATGTATAAATTCATTTTTTTATGCAACATCATTATTAAAATATACTTTTTGTTCCTTATAAGTAATGTTAAATATATCAAATTTAACATTATTGCTTTATTAAAGAATTTAACTTATTTTAACTTTATGGCCAACGAATTGATCATGATATCAGAATGTATAGTTTACCATGTCTCAAAAATCTATATCTCTCCGAAAACACATTTTTTTTTTGCGGTGAGGGTAGGAAAATGTCTGACGCATCTCAAGTTGTCTTCACAAACTTGGTATATGGGACTTGCACCCACTAAAAACCTACCTCGTGGTTGAAAAAACAACATCCACCCCGGTACCACTTACGTATTACTTCAGGATGGTGTTCTCTATTTATTCGTTTATTTATTTATTTCAATTTAAATCTCTGTAAGATTAAAATAATTAGCCTACAACAAAGTATTGGATATGTCAATAAGTTTGTCATTAATATTATGAATAAATATAAATTTATACAAATTCAAATTAGGTGTAAGAGGTCTCGCAAATTTTTCATTGAATACAAATCTTTAAAAAAAAGGTAATGTTTTTATTCATTACCCTGCCATCATGAAAGCATCCTTTGAATATTTTTTATATTAAACGTAAAAAGTACATAATTAAGTTTATACTATAAATTTTAAAATACAAAAGTTGACTTTAAATAGGTTTAGGTGTTTATCCAAAACATTTCGTAAGAAATAATAAATAAAATTTTGGAAATTTATTAACTAAACAAAGACGGCCCAAAAAAGGAGGAGTTTTTAGCCGGTTAGAGTCCGGCACTACCCCCCGTTGGCACACCAACTTATAGCGGGGTGTCCGAGTGGATTGCCCCCTCATAATCCAAATATATAAATTTTATCCAAAAAACAAAAAAATTTTAAACAATTTAAGAATAATTATTTATGAAAATATGTATTGTGTATGTTACTTTTAATAATTAAGTTTGATTAAATTACAAAAGAATTATACATATTTTTATAGTAATTTTTTTTAATTTTTTTTAATAATAGAATGATTTTATTGTAAAATATATATTTATGAAATATAGAATTTTATTTTTATTAAATATTTTCTTTTACGTATTTATAATTTATCTATTTATTTTTGTTCCGTTTAGAATCATTTGTATCAGGTGTTTTAGTGAACAAATAGATGTAGCATGGGCGCATATAAAGACATTAAGGCGCTTAAAATAATTTATTGTTATATATTTTTAAATTATCATGTTTATATCTGAAATTAAGTATATGATAAAAGCAAAAAGTCGTGTGCATCTCCATAGGAATAAATAATTCTAATTGCAAGCTTGTATCATAAAGATGTTTTTTTCCTCGGGCAGTAATATACATTTTTGAATCCTTGATCCATTTAAAATTTATAGATCATTTTTGAGTAGATATATGACATGAGATGAAAAGACAAAAAATTTATAAAAAAAAATGGAATAATCTTATCAAATAAAAGCAGCATTTTAAAAATAATTTTATTTAATAATATTTTTATTAATAAACATAGAAAATTTACCAACATCATTTAATTTGTTTATACTAACTATTAAGATAAAATATATAAAAATTTTAGGGAGAATAAAAATTTCTCTTATAGAGGATTGTAATTAAAAATAATAAATATTTTTTATGATTAATAGTAAAATTTCATCTAAGAATATCGAGAGTAGCTAGTTCATAATAATTCTTGAAGATTTTTACAACGATAACTATAGGGTCCGCCATGTAACATTTTTTTTAAATGCAATAAAACAAAAACGGTTGGATGAATTTTCAAATTTATTTTTTCATAGTGAAGTATAGACCTTCCAAATATTTATGAAATACTATTTCATTCAAATGGCTGCCTCGGCTATATATATATGTGAAAATTATTGGCAAAAAAAGTTTTTTATTTGTTATATATTATTGTAATCAATTATATTTAAAAATATATCTCTAAAGAAACACTATAACACACACACAGTGTTTCTCAAATTTGCAATTTTCGAAATATAACTAACTAATATATCTATATATTTAGAGAGAGAGAGTTTCTCTTAAATAAATTAAAATATTTTTCATATTTAAGAGTCCCTCATAAAAGGAACTAGAACGTTCTGAACGGAACTCGTTCTTTTATACGACACGTTCATTCAGTAACCACGTCTATTCTATAATTCATTAAGGTAATGGCACCAATAGATGACATTTTAAGCGCTCTTGTCGCTATTTTCTTTTATAAAACCGAAACTATACGTCTCACAAAAAAAATCTTTTGGTTATTATAAAGCTTATCTTACCTTTTATCACCAGGATAAATATTTTAAACTTTTATATGAGTTTAATAGGAAATATAATTTTTTTTCAAAGTAATCAAATGGAACCTATAGATGACACCAAAAATTTTGGTGGAACCTAATGATGACAATTATGGAACCCAAAGATGACATCTACTTTTTTTCACTTCGCTAGCTCTCTTTATCTTCAACTTATTTACTTACAAAGTAAAACATCTTTCCAACACCTTGTTGCTGCTTTAACTTTAGTTATAATAAAAAAATCAGGTTTCATATAATGATACATTAAATATATTTATTGTGATTGATTTTATTTTTAGCTGATTATTATAATAAAATAAAAAATTGATTTTAAACAAATCTTTTTTTAATTATGCATTTTTAATTATACATTGAGAACAGAGTAATTTAAAAAAAATTTCAAAAAAATAGTGTATGAAGTTCTGGAACAGAAAAAAATTTTCTGACCATGAGAAACACAGCGTCACCTTTAGGTTCATATATCAATTCAGACATGCAACTTGGTGGAATTATATAAAATTATCTCCTCTTTACAGCTATTAATATAATAGACAATTTTTTTAAAAACCTACTTATAGCTGACATTGCTGTCATCTATAGGAAAAACAATTTTTAGGGGCACCTATAGATAACACCATTGATAAAAAAGATACTTTTAAAAATTAGGTGTTTAAATTGAAATGATTTATATCTATATTAAGTCTATTTTATAATGTAGTTGTTAAATTCTTGATAAATATGAATATAAAAATATAAAATACTAATTAAGAACATTACTTCCCTTAAGGTTATCTTTAAGATTTGTTGAAAAAATCAATTGTTGACGATTCGGTCTGCTTTTCAAGTTAAAAGAAAAAAAATAGGGCGACTTATTGTATTGTTGTAGGATATCTCAGGTGGTGGAAAAGCATAACTATCATTTAAAAAAAAAAATTTCCGCGTATGTTTTAAAATTTGCTTATTTTTTTAGTTTAAATTCAAAAGTGTCATCTATAGGTGCCATGTCATCTATAGGTGCCATTACCTTAGTAAATTTAAAAATAAAAAAAAATAATAATAGTTTTCATCTTTAGTTCCGCTTAGCATAGGTAGAGGCGCTAAAAACAATGTTTCAAAAATTAACATTGAGTGTCCGAGTCTTATAGTGAAGTCTGTGAATGACATGTATTGAAAAAAATAAAAATTTGTATTGTTTTTAAATTTTCATTAACATTTTTCATATATAAAGAATGTTTTAATTTCTGTTAAATAATTTCATCATGCCCGAGGTAATAAATAATTTTTTTCATATCATTTTCATATTCAATTTAAAAAGTTAATTTATGTAAATTTCAGAAAAATCTTACACATACTTCTAAATTGTCAAATATTGATGAACTTGATAAAAAAATACAATTACTTAAAGATGAATTAGAAAGTAAATAAATTAACTAATTGTTTTGTTGATTAGTTTCACATTACATTGATTAACATTATATATTTTCTTTAGTTCAAAACATAACTGATCAATCAGACCAAGAAATGTCAGATAAAAATATAAATGGAAATAAAATAAATCTAATTCCTTTCCCGATATTAATTATAGAAGATAAAGAAATTCAAAAGTATTTTGATTCAAGTATGATTTTAGAATATTGACAATTAATCAATTTTGACTTGTAAATATTTATATAAAAAATAAAAATATCTTTATTTTCAGAATTAGTTTTAAACTTACCATCAAAAGACATAGAGTCAAATATTGTCTTAAAATATTTCCATTCCTATCAAGAAAATTATATTTTTTATATTAAGAATAAACTATTTAAAGTAATTATCTTTTGGTTTACTTTTAAGCAACTCTAATAAGCTTTTATTTTATTTTTACCTTTTAAAATTTTAATAAAGAGCTATATTATTAGTTATTTTTTATTTAAAGTTATTTAATTTAATTCTTTATCTGACACTGTATTATTTATATTGTATTTATCTATTTATTCTTATAAAATTTTTAGATAAAATTTAAAAATCAAATTGAACAAAATGCTATTTGTTCATATTTATTTAAAATTATGTCTGTTGATTCTGACATCAAACTTGTTCAAAGTTGTAAGGAAATTTTATATTTCCATGAAAATTGGTTCCCATATAGTTCTGATATAATACTAGTCTTCAGAAATTGGGGTAATTTTTTTATTATCTCATTATATAACTATTAGATATAAATTATATTTATTATTAAATAAATCATTGTTAGAATCCTTGCAATTAATATAAACCATTGACTTATTTCTAAGTTTGTCAAAATATCTATATTTTAATTAAAAAAAATATTACATATTATTTAATTCAGTAATGCATATTAAACCTTGAAATCTTAAATTAAAATATTAACTTGAAAGTTTCAGGATATTATTTGATATTAAGATACTATAATTGTTTAGATAATTCAAATTATTTTTTCACCTGTCATATCTTGTTCCCATTTAGGTATTAATTTATCTCAAATTAATTACAAAAACTATTCATCTAGTTCACCATTAAACACAAAAATTACTTTTAATATAATTGAGGTATTTTTTTTTTTTAATTTATTAATTATGTTTATATTATCTAAAAATCATTATATTATATTTTATTTTAGACCCTTTCTTATTTGAAAGATTTTATATGTTATCACAAAGATAAAATTTCTGATTTTGAAATTGAAATTATACATACTTTATTATTATTAAATCTTGATGTTCGATTTTTAAATTTGGGAGAAAGTCAAGTTATAGAAGAATGTCTTCAAAAATTTATTGAAATCTGTTTAAATGAAAATCATTATCAAAAGGTATTTTAAAATTCTTGTATTTTGTTATTAGTGTTATTAGTAACGTAATAATATAATTTAATATGGATTCTAATTCTGAAAAATATATATTTAAATGTGAAAATTTACATAAATTATTTTTAAAAAAATGTATTCCTTGAATATCAATCATTTGTGACCAACAAAAAATTTCTTAATTCTATCTATATTATTTCATTATTATTAGTAAAAATTGATGTGCAGACGGATTAATTACGTTGTTTCTCACAGTTGATTGTATTGTAATAGAGGAAACATTTATTTTATACTACAAAATGAATAAATAAAGTTATATTAATTTTTTTTCTTTTGATTTAATAGGTCTCACAAATATTTATGAAAAAAGAATTAAATTTATGTCAAAGATGGCATCTAAGCAAATTACTCTTTATAAATAAACCTAAATGTACAATTTTAGCAGAATTAATAATATTTAACTCGTTAGTGGAATTTCTTTCAAATAAGAGAACTTTTCAAAATGAAATCAATTTTGAACTTTTAGATTATAAAAAATTAAAAGGGTTTTCCCATGATCAATTATATTATTTATTAAATTTCTTACTTTTTTTAATATTTTCTTATGATTTCCGAAAAGAACAAAAGGTAAAATATTTTATTTATATAATCAATAATATATATATTCTGTATATAAATATTTCTTAAATTTTAGGTTGTAATTAAAAAATTTGTGATTTGGCTTGCAAATTTCTTAAATGCTCAGCATGAAAACACTTTAGAATTTATGTACCTCAAAGAGGTTTCCATGAAAATATATTCAGTCCATAAATTGTACGAATAGAAACTACTTCCTATTTTCATATATTCCTTAATTTTATTTTTCTTTTGTATAATTTTTTTAATGTTATTATATTTTCAAGGAATTTTGGATTAAGATTTTTATTTTTGTTATTACTGAAATTTTTATCATTTATATTCTTTATTTTATAAAACTATTTATAATTTTCTTGAACTATGTATTTATTAAAAACTAAGTTAAATATTTATTTAAATTGTTTCTAAAAAAAATGAAATAACATAATCTTGGTCTGATTGATATATTATTTATAAAAATATAAGAATTATGTATTATCTCTATTAATTTTTTATTTTAATAAATAAATAAATTTTTAATTTAATTTTGATGATCAATTTTTTCATAGAAATATTTATTTTACAGATACTTCTTAAATAACTTCATAAAATGGTTGATAAGGATCGATTCTTTAGTAAGTTTTATTTTTATATTTCTTCATGTAAATTAGGTCCAGTAAGAAAAAAGATATTTGAAAATAATATAATATCTTATGGAGGACAAATAATAAATGAAGGTACAAATTCATTTAAAGAAGTTACACATATTTTATTTGAACAAACTTATATACTAGATCATGAGAAATGTCTCTATTCATTAAAAAAGTTAAATATCATTCCGGAAATATTTCGGCAAAACATACATATAGTCAGCACCGATTGGATAGTAGAATGTATAGAAAAAAAAACACTGGTTGATTTAGAACCATATGAATATAAATTACCGTCAAATGAATTTCTAGTAGAAAATAAAGAATCAATGAAAAGAAAACATAATAATGACTTGCCTGAAACCTCAAAAAAGTCGTTAAAAATTGAGGTATATCTTTCAATTGAAAAAAAATTTAAATGATATTTATAAATTAATCTTATTTTAATAATTTTAAGAAATTTAAATATTCACCAGCTTCAAAAAGTGAGAAAATCTATGTTAATCAAAAATTAATAGAAGAACTCAAAAAATTACATAATGCATTTAGAAATAGTGGAGATACATGGAGAGCTCATAGTTACGCCAAAGCAATTTCATCATTAAAAAATGTCAATCTTGAAATTTCCAACTATGAGGTAATTCATTAATTCTAAAATTTTTAAAATATAAATACTTGTGGAAGTATTAGCATCAAAATATATTATATATATATAAGTGATAAAAAAATATGAATTTGTTATTTAAACTTAGTGAGGTGTCCATTATACATTTCTGTTGCCATGCTACTGCTAATTTTGTATCAATTAAATTAAATCGAAGAATCAAAGTAAATTTTTCATTTTACAAAAAAATTAATCTTATTGCTTGGACACAATAAATTTATATAATATAAAATTATATTTGCTATAATTTTAATAAAAACATTTATTCTAGTTATATTATTTTACTAATATTTTAATTTAATATGATCTTAAATTTTAAGGACGCTAGATCTTTACCAGGTATAGGTGAAAGAATGGCGGCCAAAATTGTTGAAATAATAGAAACTGGATCTCTGCGAAAAGTTGAAGAAATATGTAGTGAAGAAAAAACAAAAACTTTAGATCTTTTTAATAAAATATGGGGTGTAGGTCCAACAGTTTCACAAGCATGGTATCAACAAGTAAGAAATTATTTTTTTAAAAATTTAAATTAAATATATTTTATTCAAAAAGAAATCATAAAATAACCAATATAGTATTTTAAAAAATAAAATTATGAAAATCAAATGATTTTAATTTTCTTTCAATTATATTATAATTAAAACATTATGCATCAAATTAATATATTACAATTTTATTGAATCTTTCTAGGGTTATAGAACTATTGAAGGTTTAAAAAATAATGCAACTTTAACGAAACAACAAAAAATTGGAATAAATTATTTTGATGATATTAATTCTAAGATTCCTCGGAATGAAGTTTTGGAAATATTCACCTATGTAAGTTTTAAATAAATTTGAAGTATGAATATATAAATATCTGGTCATATCAGTGGCGGATTAAGTTGATTGGGGGCCCCGGGCGGTAAAATTGAAATGGGCCCTCTGTTATTTACAATTATAATTGAAAGACAAATTTTATTTATATTTTATACTTACACTTATAGTACTTATGTAAAAAATACATAATTTTTACTGTGGTCGCCGAGACCCAAAATTGATTATTTTTTCTTAAGTTAGTCGGGGTTCAGACACGACCGAATAAAGATCTGTTGTTCAATAAAGATCTGTATCAAGAATAACTTGTTTTATTTAAACTCCGATTATCCATAAACTCAACAGTTTTTTTAAATTTTTTTTAAGGAAATATTTTTATTTAGGTTTCGGTGGGCCCCGGGCGGCCGCCCGGTCCGCCCGGCGTTTAATCCGCCTCTGGGTCATATTATTATTCATTATGTATTTTATTCAAAATATTTATTAATATAATGCATTTATATTTAAAAAATTGATTCACCATCAAATTTTCCTACATAACATATATCATACAATAATAATATAATATATCATAATTTTGATCTCATTGGATTTTCATTTCCAAGTAAGTAAGATATTATGAGTGGATTCACAATGTATGAAGGGACACTTCTAGAAATGTGGATGTTGCGGCCAAGAACTAGAACCGTAGAGCACAGAGATAGATAGATATAACATTTACACTAATAATATATAATTAATTTATTGATTAAATTAAAATATTAGGTTGGCAACTAATTCATTGCCGATTTCATTCATAGATGACTTCAATTGAATTTTTATTTTTGCCGACGTAGTCCAAATGTAAAACACATTTTGGTATTTGATAGTTGGTATTTCAGCTGTCAATCAGTAAAAAAAGATTTTTGATCGGTTCCGTAGTTTTCGTTTGACGTTCGTTGAAAAATGGAAGATCAAAAGGAACATTTTCGTCATATTTTGCTTTTTTATTTCCGCAAAGGGAAAAACGCATCGCAAGCTCATAAAAAGTTATAAGCTATTATCAGTCGTTTTGAAAATGGATCATTTTCATTACATTTCTTTAGCAAATCGCAGCTAATAATGCGTTGCGTTAATTGTGTTTCTTTCAGTTCGTGAGGAATCCATGTATCGAGTTTTTGAACAAAGCCAAGTTGTTTTAAGTGTTTTTCAATGCATGTATGTGATACCTGAAGCTTCTCTGCAATCTCACGTGTTGTATTGTGACGATCCGAATCTATTATTGCTTTGATTAGGTCGACATCAACTTCAACTGGACGACCAGAGTGTTTTTCATCTTTGAGTGAAAAATCCCCAGAACGAAATTTGGCAAACCAATTTTGACACTGCCGTTCCTTTAAGGCTTCGTCACCATAAACAGCTTATAACTTTTTATGAGCTTCAAAATCAAAATTTAAAAAATCGAAAATTTTTGGTGACAGACACACAGATATATAGATTTTATAAACGAACTAAAAGTTCATTAAAAATTGTTAAATTTTTAAAGTATATAATAATAAATTGTATAAATTTGTTAAAGGGTCGAGCGATAGCTCGGTGTCCCAGGTATTGAAATGAAAATCAATTTATTTTAATTTATTTGAAACATTTTAGGAAACAAATTTTTAATGGGTCATTTTTAGAAATCCCATTTAACAATTGTAATAAATAATTAAAAAATTGTAAAATTTTTAAAGTATATAAAAATAAATTGAATAAATTTATTAAAGGGTCGAGCGATACCTCGGTGTCCCAGTTATATATTTTATATCAACAGGCCTACTTTTCTGTTTGTATGTTATTATTTGAATGGCGATTCGGTGAATCAGGTATTAATATTATCAGCCAAACCCGATAATAAAGAATCATATTTTTTTATTGACCGAGTGGTGGCTCGGTGAACCAGGTATTATTATTGAGGGCCCCTGTTCCATTCATTTTAATCAGATTGATGCAATGATGCAACATTTAATAATTGTAATAAATAATTAAAGAATTGTATATCAATATTTTTTAAAGGGTCGAGCGAGAGCTCGGTGTCCCAGGTATTAATATTACCAGCCAAACCCAATAATAATGAATCATTTTTTTTAACTTAATTACCGAGCCGAGGTAAGATATATATTATAATAATCGTCACAATAATGAGACTTTGAAAGAGACATGTATTATGTGTATTGTTCATTATTTAAGAATTAATAATTTATTAAATTGTTTTTTGTCTGCGGCCCACCTAGAAATGTCCGACTTTAGATAGGCACTTTTATAAAAACCTATGTATTAAAGCATTAATATTTATATTTTTATAAATACTATTATTTCAGGTTCGAGATGTTGCTATTTCTATAGAACCCTCCTTGGAATTATTTCTCTGTGGATCTTATCGGCGAGGAAGTCTTACCTGTGGTGATATTGACATATTGATAATTAATAGTTTGGAAGATGATATATTACTTCGTCTTATAAACAATCTAAGGAATAAAGGTTAAAATAAGTATTATAATATAATTAATTATTACAGTAGAATCTCGGTAACTTAAATAGCTCTATAACTTAAATAAAGCCCAATTTACACGGGCTTAGTACTTGTCATTAAATCAGGGATGGGCAAATACTTTTAAGCGCGGGATTTTTGAACGTCCGCCGGCCCATTGAAAAAGTTGGCTCTTATTTTGATTTTTCATTCAATATGTCTCTTTAAAAAAATAAGATAAATTTTTTTTATTAGTGTTTTCGAAATATGGTCCTCCGGCCCGGAAGACATTTTGAAAATTTCATTTTGGACCGCTCTTAAAAGTTTTTGCCCACCCCTGAGCTAATGACAAGTACTAAGCCCGTGTAAATTGGGCTTAAGTAATCTCTGTATTGGTCCTCAGAAGCTTAAATCTTGAAGAAACAAGAATCAGGAGAAAGTCTTAAATGGGTATATACCCTTAAATGTAAAAGACGAAAAATTTTCGAATTCCTTAATTTAGAACAATGTTTGTTTACGTGGTTCAAACAGTTTCGAAACAAAACATCAGTGTTAGTGGACCCATACTGAAAGAAAAAGCTGAAGAGTTAGCTAATTCGCTGAAAGTCAAAAATTTTAAAGCTAGCAATGGCTGGTTAGAGTATTTTAAGAAACCACATGATTTAGTCTTTAAAAAAATGTTATTAACCTATCCCTAACATAGACCATTGATAACTTAAAACCTCTAAAACTTAAACTATTTTGTGTTTCCCTTGGACTTTAACTTATCGAGGTTCTACTGTATTTATATTTAATAAAAAATTAATAACATATTTTTTTTCTAATATTTTATAGGTTTTTTATTAGATGATTTAACACGTATGGAAAATGAAAGACAACATAAAAAATATCTAGGACTTTGCAAACTTAATGAAAATTCAAAGGTAATCTATGTTAAGAATGAGAATAATTGGCTGGTGTAGATGCAGAATATAAAAAAATCAATACATTATTTTAACAATTAATTTTTAATATTGTTAAATGAATGAAATAACATAATAAGAGTTAAAAAATAAATATTAAAGATAATATACACAATTACTGGACAACTAGGTAATATCAAATTAGCGAAACCAAAAAAAAACAAAATCGGTTCTCTGACAGTTTAATTCACTGACAGCTCCTTTCTCGTCTCTTACCTTTATTATTCGTTCTTGGATCCACACGCGTCATTTTAAATTTGACATTTCTCGTGTCCCCAATACTTTAAAAATATTAATATTAATTTTCAAACAATTTTTAATAATAAATCTCCCTCCTTTATCTTTTTTTTTTTTTGATAAGTTTATAATTTACAATTCTATATAATACAATCATTTATATAATTTAATAAATTATCTTATTAACAATCAATTTTTCTTATCTAATTTCTTTTTATTTTTTTTATATTTTTCTAATTTTATTTAGTGTCGACGCATTGATATCTTTGTAGTTCCAGCTTTGGAAAAAGCCCCTGCTTTATTGCATTACACAGGATCTGATATATTTAATCGTTCTATCCGGTTATTGGCAATGAAAAAGGGGATGTCTCTTTCTGAGAATGGATTATATAAAGGAATATTTAGAGAGGTATGTACATAAAATAATATCGCTAGTGATCTTGTATAAGCTCTTATCGGGAATTTTGTTGATTTGCATAATGGTCAGAAACATCACTGAAAAAGTGTATAAAATTTCAACATATTATGTCTTTTTACTTCTTGAGAAAAGACAAATTAGAAAGTATTTTTGTTTGTCGTTTAAAAATTTCATAAAATGGATTAGCGGTTATAAATAGCGTGTATAAATTTTAACAGGTTTGATTAAATAGTTGATTAATATATTAATTTCCATATTTTTAGGGTCAAAAAAAGTTAAACAAAGGAGACAAAATAGATACACCAACAGAAGAATCAATTTTTGAATATTTAGGTTTGGAATTTAGAGTTCCTGAAGAAAGGAATCATTAATTTTATAATTTTGGTAACTATTACCATAATTTTTTTTAAAAATAAAATTAAATTTGTTAAAATAAATTTAAAATGTAAAAATAATATATTATTAAAATTATTTATTTAATTAAAATTATTTTTCAATTTTTTTCACCTATTTTAAAAATAAGTTGTAGATGAAATTTATTAATATCGGTGGAGTAAGAGATCAATACTTTTATTATAATGCTTTACCTTAGACCAGTGATTCCCAAAGTGTTCTATATCGAACCCCCTGGGGTCTATGACAACCTGCAAGGGGTCTACGTCAGCGAAAAAAAAATTTGGGGGTCCACAATAGTGGATCTCAACATACACTGATAGTACCTATTTATTATACTATTATAATATAATATAAAGACATTTACTTATAAGGGAATTTTGTAAATAAAACCACTTATTGATATTTTATTGTAAATTTATTCAAAAACACAAAAAATACATAACGTTTCGATTGCTTCTTCTGCAATCATTATCAAGCGACTGCAACTTGTTTTAACTAACGGTTGTCAGTCGGCTCTGGACGCTCGGACAGTGCAGTCGCTTGATAACGATTGCAGAAGAAGCAATCGAAACGTGTATTTTTTGTGTTTTTGAATAAATTTACAATAGAATATTATGTAATTACTAATTGATAAAAATAATGCCTCCTAGGTTACCTATTATCTAGGATGAACCTGAATATTGCATTGTCATGGGAGTTACTTATGTATGCAAAATTTCAGCTCATTCAAACATTGGGAAGTGGATCAAATTCATCTTGCAAGATTTGACGACAGGACACGATGTGAAACTAAATAAAGGCGTGTAAAAAAAGGTGAAGAAAGGTGAAAGTGGGTGAAAGACAAGTTCTTAATCAATACTATTCTATAACCCTTTTAAGTATCCACTTTAAGTTAACTATTAAAATAATAGCAAAAACATTAGAAAAAAATTATTAATTTCCTTAAAAACAACATGGATTGCGTAGAAATCGATCATGTATAGAAAAAAGAATATGAATTTATTTAGTTGATTAATTTGTTTTTTATTTCTTTTGTTAAATTCAATTTACAATAGCATCTAAATGTTTTTTTGTTAATTTTTCTTATTAACCTTTTGAAAATATGAGATAAAATGAATGAAGAACGTTTCAAGAAGAAAGGACCTTCAAAAGGATTGATTAAAAAAAAGAATAGGATGTTAAAAGATTAAAAGGAACGAATTTGCCTATCGTTTTTATATTTGAAGTATAGGAATTATAATCTTCAAAAAGCGCTCCTAATAGTTTCTGCAGGTAGCGCTAGTATGTTACTGTGATTACTTACAGGCGGTTTTTATATAGAAAAGAAAAATTATTTTTCTAATGGATTCTGACAAACAATCGCAGCTCTTTCAATTTTTACAAAAATCTAAACATGAGGTAATTATTTTTATAAAATAAATCACTGAATTAATATTTTTGAAACATTTATTTAAACAAATCCAATAAATGTTTATTTTTGCAGGTTATCGAACACAATCAAAAGCAAACGTCAGATTGGAATATTGTAAAAAATGAATATGTAAAAGTTAAAGAGGCATTGGATACGCTTCCTGATAATCATTCTTTGTCAGTGATGGTACCACTTGGTCCTAAAGCACTCATGCGGGGAAAAATTGTACATACAAATGAAATTATGGTAGGTTTAGGTGAGAAATATTTTTTAAAACAAAGCGCAAAAGGTGCCAAAGAAATTTGTACAAGGAGAATTGAAAATATTGATAAAATGCTTCAAGATTTAAATAAAGAATATAATTTTTTTTTATCTCAACAAGATGTTAAATTTGGAGATTTATTTATGCCTGATCAGGAAATTTATGAACCTTATGATGAAGAAAAAGAGAAAGAATGGAGAGGTATATCTTGATATTATATTATTAAAAAATATTTTTATTATTATTATTTATTTATTTATCTATTACATAAAATTAAGACCTCTACCCATCTATATTTTCCAATTATTTGACTTACAATTTAATTTTAATAAAGAATTAATAAGATAATAAGAATTTTATTGAAACCTATAAAATTTATGAATATATTTTTTAGTGCAACATAGACAAAAAGTAAAAGAATATAAACAAAGTTTAAGAGAATTAAAAGAAAATAATACCAAAATAGAGAATGAAGATGATATTATGAAGAAACTTGATGAACTTGCACTCCAAGAGGAACTTGAAGATGAATTAGCAAGGTACATTATTTGAATTTTATATATTTTTTTGAATTTTATATATTTTCATTATTTTTATCTATATGTTTAATAATATTTAAAAAATAAATTTTCTTAAAAAATTATAAACTTTTTGTTTAATATTCTATTATTTTTGTTCCTCCTTGATTTTGGTATTTCTACTGAAAAAAAAAAGATTAATATATTAATTTAATTTCCTTTTCAATATATTACAGATTGGAAGATGTAGAAATTTATGATAATGAATCCGACATTGATAATTCTTTAGAAGATGAAAATTCAGAAGAAGAATCAGGTAATAGTGAATCCGACATTAATAATTCTATTGAAGATGAAAAATTAAAAGAAGAATCTTCCCATAATCACAATTTATTAGTCAATTTTCAAGAAAACTCAACAAATTCATTAAATATTGATAATAGTAAACCCAAACCCCCTTCTAAACAAGTTTCATTTAATAAAATTGTTGAGATTAGAACTATTGAAGTTAATAATGACGAGGATGATGAAGAAGATAGTGATAAAAATATAATATACGTTCATCATACACAAAATGATAATCAACCAGAGAAAATAATTAAGGATATTTCAGATATCGAATCCCCTAGTGATCTTTATCTATTTCATAAAAATAAATTTATTCCAAAAGAGATACTGAAAGTTAAAACGTCAGCAAATAGGAATAAATCACTAATTTTAAATGAAGATAATACCTTTGTGAATTCACAAAAAAATAAACAAACTGTTGATAATATTAAATTAACAAAACGAAAAAATATCGAATCAAATTTTTCAGTAAGTTAATTTACATTTTATTATTTTTATTTTTAGCATAATTTTCATTTTGGACTATCCAATATTTGTGACATTATGTATATTAATAATTTCTTTCAGAGGTAGGTTACCTTTATTTAATTCAGGTCAATATTAAAAACAATAAAACTGGAGTGTGCCAGAAAATTGTTAGAAAATTTTGAGTGAGATTAAGACAAATATATTATTCTAGATTTTGATTTTTAGAATATTGACTATTAATTTAATTTAATATGAATAATGTATATTAAAAAAATTAAAGATTAATATAATTTTATTTTGAAAAAATTTCAATTGGTTACATAAAATAAACTTAATAAAACTTAAAAATAATTTCTTTATTTTTTTATTTAAATTTTTAATGAAATAAATTAAATATTTAATAACTTATTCAAGATTGCACAGCTTTTCAACCATGTTACTATATTTTTAAAAATAAGTTTTCAAAAAAATTATATATTAATTAAATGAATAAGGGAAAAGGCGGATCTGATAAAAAGATGTCCGGCTCCGAGGTTAAAGAGGGGACATTTTTAGGCATTTTTCCATTTTATCGATTTTTTTCATCTGCATTATTTTTTCATTTTCATTATTAATTTATCGATTTTTTTATAAGTGGTTGTTGTTAATCAATGTTTATTTATTTCAGGTTGGTGATATTATAGAAAGAAATCCAAATGAACAAAAGCAAATTAAAGTAGAACAAGAAAGTCGACCGGTTAGCAAATTTAAAAAAGCTCGAAATGCTGCTATTAATAAATAAATTAGATTTTTATTACAAGATATTTTATTAATAATATAGATCTTTTTGAAAGATGTTATTTAAAATTTATTTATTATAAAAAAGATAAAGTTGTTTAAAAGAAGATATTATAACTTCAATGAATTAAGTGGGAATACTTCACGGTTAACTCGATCCATTGCTGCGGTTCACGATTTCAACAAGTATTACAGCGTTTAAACTGATATTCTCTCAATGAAATTTTCTACGCAGAGCCAAGGTTCTGTCATCTTTCCGAGGAATATGGTTTGAGCCCCACGACATTTACCGTCCATTGTAACCTTTACGATGTTGGTAATAAGAATTTGCCCTTTCGGCATGTTCTGCACCTAAAGAGACCCTATGAAATATAAAACCTAAGAATTTTCAGAAAATTGTCACCCCGAAGACAAGCAGTTTCTGCTACTCTCGAATAGTTAGACTCCATGTCCTCATATATTATACCGTGATTGGCAGGATGAGAGTACTAATATATCGGAATATTCGCGACCTTATACAGTACAGTAAAACGAGACCAATGGTTGCGATTTGAAGAAAGCACAGTTACCACTGTTAACCCTGATTAGTTTGATGTGTTGTATGTAAATTTAAAGGCTTTATGATAATATTCTTATTAGAAAATTCGGATTTCAGCTTATTTTATTTGTTATTTATTATTATTATTTAACGATGCTAAGATTTGCATTTGTTTAAAAAATAAAATATAAATTTTATTTTATAAGGTTAAAATTTATTTATAAATATACTACAAATATAGAATGCAAATGTAATTACATTAATAAAATTATGGGAGTTTGAATCCGGATTTTATAATAATAAAACAGACTTTACATGTTTTCTATTTATTTATTCATATTAAACACATCAATAATGAATTCGTTAAATAGAATATCGAAATTTGATATTTGGTAACATTTATATATATATATATATATATATATATATATAGAATAAAGTGCTACTTCCGGTTAACTGATATTTTAAATGTAAAATAAAAATAAACAAACCAATTAATTTAAATTATAAAGTAAAATGTATAGGTAAAATGTCACTTCCGGTAGTCAGATCATGATGAAATTTGGTATCTGAATTTTTAACATATTTTTAAATCTATATACAAAATTGAAAGGTAAACGCAACCAGTGTAGGTAAAGTGACTTATTATTTGGCTTTGACGAAATTTTGATAGAAATCTACAAACTGTGAATAATATCGGTGTACCAAATTTTGAAGTCCTAGCTTGATTAGTTTCTGAGTAAATTCGCTCACTGACAAACATTACATACATCCATACATCCATACATAAACACACAGACAAAATTCGAAAAATGGTATTTTCCGACTCAGTGAGGTCTAAAACGTCAAGATCTATCGAAATCTCGAAGTCGAAATTTTTGACGATTCCAATACTTCCCTTTTACGAAGTATGCGGGAAAGTAAAAAGGATTAATTCTTGTAATTTAATTAGGAATTGTTGTTACTTTCATTAATAAGATATCTTTTAATAATTAAAATTATATTTATGCAGGGAAATATGAAGAATATGCTGTGAATTGAAATTAATTATAATTTAAAAAAATAAATATTATTAACTGTTATATATTTCAATTGAAGAACAATTCAACTTAAACCTTAATATAAATAAATTTTGTTATTTTTTTAATTGTCTAAGTTTTATTTTAATTTTTTCCTTTGGCTTATTAATTTATTTTTTTTATATCATATAACATATTGGTAGTATATTATACAGATGTTGGATTTGGATATTGTATTACGAGGGCAATTCACAAAGTAGGTTACGTTTTGGGATTAAGACAAAACTAGTTCAGGAAAACGTTTTTTATTATATACATTTGAAAGAGCACCTAAAATACTATTTTTCTACATAATCGCCAAAAAAGTTGAGATATTTATCGTTGCGATGAACGAGCTTCGTAATTCCTTCCTCAGAAATCCGCCGCCTGAGTGTTGAGCCAGTCAGTCACGGCCGGGCAGAGATTGTCGACGTCATCAATTACCGTGGTACTCGTAGGCCTCCAAAAATGACAAAGAGGCAGCCATTCGCTGACCCTTGTAATGGTCTGTGATAATTATTGCAACGCAGCGTTTTGATGACTAAGACTATATCCGCGCGGCCGTCTGGCTCAACCCTGAGGCGGCGGATTTCTATGAGGAAGGAATTTCGAAGCTGATTTATCGCTAAGATAAATGTCTCAACTTTTTTGGTGATTATGTAGAAAAATAGTATTTTAGTTGCTTTTTCAAATGTATATAATAAAAAACATTTTCCTGTACTAGTTTTGTCTTAATTCCAAAACGTAACCTACTTTGTGAATTGTCCTCGTAAATACCCTAAGTTTGATGGGAATGAGATTCGTCCGAAAATTTTATTACCTATCTACAGATATTGGGTAGAGATTATTTTTTAAGTTTTTTATTACCACCAATTATAGAAAAATCAAATGTCATTATTATAGTGTATTTAGTTTTTGCTAGAGATTAGAAACAGACTGAAGAAATAATTTCCTAAAATAGTCCTTTAATTTTTAATCTTTTAAGGTCTTTCAAAACAATTAATTCGGTTCAAATCTCGACTAAACATTTTTATCCTAATTATATAAATTAAAATAATAATTATTTTTATAGTTGGACAGATTGCATTATACTGAGGATGTTAAAAAGTTGTAAGGATTGTGAGGATTAATGATTATGTTTACAATTTACAATATATCTAAAATTTATTAAGAATATAAAATATAAAATATATGTTCATTAACATTTACAAACACTATTATATAACAAAATATGATTTGTTCTTTCTTTTATCTTTACTTCCAGCGTCTGAATAATTCAGGACTGCTATTTTTTTATTGAATAATAAAATTCCTTAACTCGAGTTCTTAAGAGGCACTGTATATGATATAATTATGTAAAAATTTTGTTAATAATATAATAAACAATAAATTTAAATGTGAAATAATTATTTAAAAAAAATTCTAAGGTATTATTCAAGTTTATTCGATGATTCAAAGTACATTCATTTGATTTAAACATAATATTTTTATTCGAGATTTTACAGTTCATCTTACACGTTCCCACCTACAGCAGGGCCAAATAATATTTATTTTTTTGTTAAGAAAATAAAACACTTATGAAATATTAAATTTGATGCAAGTTTTAACATAAAAATTTATTTCTCAAATAAATTTATCAAGTAAATTTGATTATAAAAATACGTTAATTAATTAAGTCTGAACCAATATTTTAAAAAAATCGTGCTTTTTATTAAATTTTAACAATTTAGAAATATATAATGGTGAGTTTATTAGCTTACCTTTTTATTTTAAAATTTAATTTAATTGTAAAAAAACTTAGGAATTCAAAAAATAATTTTGAAATTGACACAATTTCGATTACAAATAAAAAAATTATCTTCAATTTCAATATTAGATTTAAAGACTTTTTTTATCTCTCTGCCTTTGATTACATTATTTAAGAGTCCATTTCTTCTTTGTTTAGAATAAATAAACAACAATGAATAATAATTTGAAAAATTTTCTAATATAATAAAAGCATTGACATTAAATTAATTAGTATATTTTTTATATATTATTTATATATTTTATTTGGTTATCTAAATTTAAAAAAAATAAAAAAAATTATTCATATAGCAGAAGTTAATTGATATGTTGAGTTAAATAAACGAAATTTTTACACATGATTTAAGTATAATAAATAATTATTTGGCAACAAGTTCATTATTTAGTTGAAACTATGGTATATCGCATAAAATATTAGCATATGATATGAGGCGGTGAGGTGATGAGAGTGGGTGGTGGTGGGGAAGCGAGGTGGGCGGTGCGGTGCGGTCGGCGACGACGTCCCTTGCCTCGACGGCTCTCGGTTCAGTTGCCGCCGCGCCGCTCTCCTCATCGCAACTGAGCAACCGACACTTCCCTCAACTTCCAACCAAAGTAGGTACCAACATGCTATTTTTACCTAAATGCAAAACAATCACATCACACACAATATTCACCCTTTTCTTTTTTTGAATCAAATATGCAAAAAAAATCTCATCTACTTAATTAAAATGACATTGTCTCGATGACATTGGCATTTATATCTAGCATCCATTGAATGTATGAGTCATTCAACTTTAAAAAATATTAAAGGTTTCGTTGAGATGGGGAGATTATGGTCCGCCGGTGTCTTTCCATTTGTTTCAAGCCATTGTCATCTCAAGTTACCAAACAAGTTCTTGACGGCAATCTCATCTGTATGTGATTGGCAATCCAACTTGAAATCCAATTTTATCGCTGATTAATTCATCAACAAAATATTTGAACTTACCCTATCCTTCTTACACCCTGACATTATTTTATCATTAACTTATTAAGGGTTGGACATCTGGTAATACCAAAACTCAAATAATAATAATAATAAATCTATTCATTTTCATTAAATAAAGATAAATACAATTTCAAATACAAATCGTATTACAAGCTTATACGCATATTCCATTTCGTTAATGAATGAAAAACAAATATTGTATCTTGTTGTTTATTATTTTATATTTTAATCTTCTCTTTTTTATATTTATTTTTTTTTCTATGTAATTTACCGTAATTCTCGTTCATAATCGAATGAATAAAAAATAATGATTTACAAATTGACCTCCGATCCCTATAATAAAATCTAGGTAAAGGTTTTAGTAAATTTTATTCAATATTTATATATATATATATATATATAAAAGATATTTTATAATTCTACGGTAGAAATAAAATTGAACAAAAACCTTCCTTTCACACATAGACTATGAACTTATACAAGATAATAGTTAAGAGTTTATATATATTTATATAAATCAAATATAAAAAACAAAAATTTATTTATAGTGAAACAACTCTTATAAAGTATAAATACATATTATAATTCTAGTTTTTCCCTTTTCTTAAATTAGCTTCGCTTCCCTTCTTCCTCATTTAAAAATATTTAATATCTAAAAATATACTCTAAATAAATATCTATGAATGATTATCTATTCTAAGAAATTATCATTTTATGTTATATTTTAATTTAATTTACTATTTATTAAAAATATCCTTAGTTTACATTATTATTATTATTTATTTAAAGAAAAAAGCTTATTCTTATTTAATCATAAATTATATATCATTAATTTATAACTATTATTATTATTATTGAAACAAGTGTGTGAACAATCATTATAATAATTAATCATTCAGAAAATATAAAATATATTTTTTATATCTTATCTCGCCAAATTATCAAGAAATATAATTTATTTATTTTTAGCTTAATTTAAATCAAAATTTTATTTAATTAGAATAAATATCTTATCACATAATTTATTGATTAATATAATAATTCATAAGGAAATAATTCAATAACAACAAATAAATAAAAGAAATTATTTGAAATCTTATTTATCTCTTTAATCTTGAATTATTATAATATCAAGTAAATTATATATATACACAATAGAATCTTTTATTTAAAACATGTTCCTATTGAAATATTGAATTTAAATAAAAGGTAACTTAAATGATATATATAATAATATAATTATTTATATAATATATTGAAATAAATAAAATAAAAATAAAATAAAAAATATATATGAAAATATTATAAAAAGTTTAGATGCAATATTCAGATTTTAAGTTCAAGAGACTATGGTAATTTTCTGTTTTTTTACAATATTACATTCAAATATCACTTAATATACAATTTACTCTATTTTCCTATTTACATTCTTAACTTTGATTTATTAATTTTTTTGACCCCTAAAAGTTAGACATTACACTTCACAATTTTGACTTATTATAAGTATGTATAGCACTTTAAAATTATTATTATGTGTTATTAGACAATTTAAAAATAGAATAATAATTATACTATATAAATTTTGTTATCATTTGCATTTTTAATAACTACATCTGAATAAAATTGAATTTTTATAAATATTTTTTGAACAAATTGAAAATTTGTTCATACAATAAAAGATCATATATTATTGTGAATAATTATAAATCACTCCTTCTCTTTTCACTTGGTTGAATAAATTTGATTAGATAAATTTAAGAAGAAATGTCAAAATTTTATCATTAGATTATTCATTAATTTATACAATAGTCATTCTTTTACTATTCTTAAATAAATACTTATATTAAATAATATATGATATTATCAAATATACTATTTTAAAAATAGTACATTTTTCAAAAAAAATTTAGTCTATTTTCTTTTTCTATTTATTTATCTTATTTATGAATGTGTATTTATACTATACTTATAATTTACTCAATTTTCTGGTCAATATCCTTTCAAAAATTAATTTCAAGCATAAATAAATGTAAATCCATTAAAATAAATTTGTTTTCAAACTCCTTAAAGCATAGGTTCTTAAACTTATGTACTCCACGGACCCCCACTTGAAAAAATTTTTTTTGACGGACCCCCATCACAACTTTAGGTACTTTACGTCATTTTATTAATTAATTTCTGGCTTACGATCTCATAAGGACAAGGATATATGATGAATATTTCTAACAGTGATTGGTGAATAACGATTTTTTTGCATATTGTAGAACACATTTTATTAGAAATTATAATATTGAAGAAAGAAAATACAAACATTGTCATAGCAACAAATCTCACAAATTATAATGGGTACTTACATTAAATTCATATAAATATTTTATAATTTTTTTCAGAAAATATTAAATAAGAAATATTTTAAAAAATAACTGCATCTATCTCATTAAATATAACTTACATATTTAATGAGATGTATGCAGTTGTTTTCTTGAAACAAGAATCTCAATATCTGGCTTAATATTGGAAACTTTTAATCTAAGATCCGGCTCTACATTTAATTTGTTTCTATATTTAGACTTAATATAAAATAGTACCGAAAAAGCTTGTTCGCATAAATATGTTGTGCAGAATGGAATCAAGTGTTGAAGTGCTTTATTTGCAAGCGCAGGATAATCTGACCTGAGAAGTAACCAAAAGTTGCTCAATTCAGTTTTGTTAAATTTTAGTTTATAAGTTGTATCACATGATAATTCCACGAGAATATCTTGTTCAGGTGCAGATAAATGTTTAGCATTTGTAATTTCCATATTAAATGGATCTCTGATCCAGTTATTGCAAGGATCAGGAGTAGAAAAATACTTCCTGAAGTTGCTTTTCAAAGTAATTAAATGTTCAACAAATAATTGACGCGTTTGATTAAGCAATTTTTCACTGGAGCTTTCTATGAAATCATTGAGAGTTGGAAAAGACTCATATACACCGTTCTGGATGCGTTTCGACCACAAGTCGATTTTTTTAATCATTGCTTCTATTTTATCTTCAACTTTAAATATATTTACAACAGTACCTTGCAGGCTCAAATTAAGTTCGTTCAATTTTGTAAAAATATCAGTCAAGTAAGCCACCTTAGCTAACCAGATAAAATCATTGAAACATTCGGTCAGTTCAAAATGCGCATCTATTAAAAACAATCGTATTTCATCTCGAAGCTCAAAAAGGCGAATGAGTACTTTCCCGCGGGACAACCAACGTACATCTGTATGTAATAATAAATGTGTATGTTGACTACCCATTTCCTCACACAAAATTTTAAAAACTCTGGAATTAAGTGGACGAGCCTTAATGAAATTGACAATTTTAACTACTTCGTCTAATGTTCTTTTCAAATCTGGTGACATATTTTTGGCTGCTAATGATTCTCTGTGAATGCAGCAATGATTCCAAACAACCTGAGGCGCAACATTTTTAATAAGAGCAATCAATCCAGTTCTTGTACCTGACATTGCACGAGCACCATCAGTGCAAATTCCAACACATTTTGGCCACTCTATTTCATTTTCGGTTATAAAATTATTCAAACTATTAAATATGTCATTAGCTGTCGTTCGTGAAGGTAGTGAATCACAAAACAATACATCTTCTTGTATTTGATTTTCAAACTCATATCTAATGAAAGCTAACAAATTGGCATTATTAGTGACATCAGTACTTTCATCCAATTGTAATGAGTAATAGTGACTTTTGCGCACTCTCGATATTAATTCTTCTTTTATATTACATGACATGTCTTCAATCCTATTCTTAACCGTATCATTTGATAATGAAATCAAATTTATATCGTTTGCTGCTTTAGTTCCTAACATTATATTTGTAATTACTTTTGTAGCAGGAAGAATTAATTGCTCTGCTATATTATGCGGCTTTCCTGCTTTAGCAATAAGTAGAGCTACTTCATATGATGCCATTACTGCTTTCTTACTCATACCACCAGATCCCGTCTTTACCATCAATTTCTGACTTGAATTAAGTTCTTCTTTTTTCATTTTAAAAAATTCGATAGACTTACTAACATGCTCGCTGTGCTTTGTTTGTAAATGACGTCTGAGATTAGCAGGTTTCATACTTTCATTGGATAAACTTTCCTGACATAGAACGCAGACTGGTCTTTCCACATCATTGTTGCAAATATAAGTAAATCCAAATGATAAATAATCATCCGAATATTTTCTAGTTTTGCGTTTCTTGGTAGAGTTTGCTGTTGATGCCTCATCATCTGATTCTTTCCGTTTCTGTGTTGAACCAGTTTGTAGCCAACGATCCATTTTATGGAGTAATTTATTAACATTGAACTACAATAATATAAATATGATATAAATATAATATAAATATAACGAATTATTATTTACTAGCTATGTTTTAATATGATTTTAAATGAATGTTTTAATATCATTTTAAATGAATGTTTTAAATCATTTTAATAAATGTTTTAAATCATTTTAAATAAATGATTTAATATCATTTTAAATGAATATTAATTTATATAATAAATATATTTCGTAATTTGATTCTAAAATATTATTAATTTCGTAATTTGATTCTAAAATATTATTAATTTCGTAATTTGATTCTAAAATATTATTAAAATAAATATTTTTTATTCATAAAACTAACTTATACTTACTCTCAAAAACAGCCTTTCTGGGAAATTGCAAAATGTGTTTAGTGTTTTTATAAAATAATGATCATGCAAATTACACTAAAAATTAAAAAAAATTATTAGCTATAATAAACTATTATTAGCTATAATTTAATTATAATTAATTAAATTAATAAAAATAATTTAAAGATACAACTCGTTGAGAAATGAACTTATAATTAACATTAATAAAAATAATTTAAAGATACAACTCGTTGAGAAATGAACTTATAATTAACATTTGCTTTAAAACTGTTTAAAACCCCAGAGTGGACGCTGACAATTTGGGTTTTTCCGGGTAAGACTGTCCCCTCCCCTGGTTTTCCCCAATAACAAAGTGAAAGAAAATTCCCTTATATGCCTCCCCTTCCGAGCCCCTAAGAGGGGTTATTTTAAAGGAACAATCGAAAAATGATTTTAAATGAATGAATGGATGAAAATTCAAATTTTATATATAGTTTTTTATATATGTTTATTTATTCACAAAAAATTAATTGACATAATTATCAATTTAATAAAATAAAATAGTATTATTAATAGTATTAAATTATAGCCGTAATTCTCTAGGAGGATATAGTTAAACAATGAACTTTAAATATTTATATATGTATATATTTTTACGATGATTTTTTTCCGAGGACCGCGGACCCCCAGTAAAGGCTTCGCGGACCCCCAGGGGTCCGCGGACCACAGTTTAAGAACCACTGCCTTAAAGAATAAATCATATTTGTTTATACATTAAACATTACTTTATAATTTGGCAAAGCCTTATTTTTCTCTTAAGTTTTTATTTATTTTTATATATATTTCTCGTTAAAAATTGAAACTTTTTTATATATTTATTTATTTATTTTATAAATGTCCGAAGGTAAATTCTATATAATTATTTTCAAAACAAATAGTAGTCTTTTTAAGATATCTGCCACATATATAGTTAAATTAATTTTTTTTTTATTAATTTATTTAGAAATCTAAATTTGATTGTATTTTTCTTCGAAATGAATATTAATTTTTGATTAAACAGTTAATTATAGTATATTATTTATTCATATGTATTTTTTTTTGTTTAAATATTAAAAGAAATAAAATTCCATTAAAAATCTATTTAATTAACTTTTTTATTATATTTTTTATAATACCATAATAAATGAATAATTTTAATTTAATTATTTATGTTTTTAATAATATAATATAATTTAATTTAATAATTAAAACCTTGAGTTTGATTTATAATTTATTATTTTTTGTTTTTTCTAATTTTAATTTATTTGCTATGGATATTTAAGAAAGTTAAAATGAACTTTGTACTAATCAAGCTATATACGTGGTGTGCTCGAAAAGTATCGCGAATTGTGTATTTCTTAAAAAAGTGTTTATTTATTCATAAATATATATTCTGTCCCTTTCAAAGTAGTCACCCCCAGATATAATGCACTTATGCCAGCGTTTTTTCCAATTTTCAAAGCACTTAAAAAAGTCATTTTTTGTGATCTTGTTCAGCTCCTCCTTCGATGCAGTTTTTATCTCCTTTCCTTTTAATTTCTTTTATTTTTATTTTTTTAATATTCATCAACCAATTTTAAACCTAAATATATAAACCGGTTACTGAATTTTAAAGAAAAAGTATTTAACTCATTCCAAATATTACTTAAAATATAAAATTGTATTTTAGACTTTTATAATTGCTTTAAATTTTTATTTATTTATTTTTTCTGTGAATGGTGATCATGATTTGATTTAAATTAATTTTTAGAATATTATAAAATTCTTGGTTATTCTTCAAAAAGATAAAAAGATTGAATCGCTAATACTGCAATGCGCAAAGTTAGATGTGCGAATGTTTTTCAAAATAAGGAAGTTAAAAAGTATACCATTAAGTTAAAAGGAAAGGGGAATATTATGTTCCTAAACATAAATTTATTAAGTGTTTTATTTGTATATATGTCTAATAATTGTTTTCCTATCGATCTTCCTCATGTAGATAAATAATTTTTCTAAAAATTTGATAATAAATACTCCCTTTAAGGAATAAAAATCAAGATAAAATTTTTATTATGTGATATATTATAATATGATATATAATATATCATATTCATGTTATATATATCATATATATACGTATATTATACATATCATAATATATTATAATATATATAATATTTTATATATTATTATTGATTTAATCGATGTTTTTATTTATTAGTAAATTATTATTATATATTTTTATTTATGTTTCCAATACAGAGTTTCGATTCTCTTCTTTTGAGTAGAAAATTCAAGATAAAATATTTTATTTCTTATTCATCTCTTTTCTGTTTTATTATAATAAAAAGAGATTGAGATTTTATATTACTTGACTAAAAATAAATTTCTTTATATTCTTTGAGAAATAAAATTTGGAAAATTTATAAATTTCATTTAAACATAGTAAATTTACTACTTATATTTCAATTTAAATATAATGTCTTTTAATTAAAAAAATATATTAACTGCTTATAGAATATTTTTAAAATTTTAAAACAATAGATTGAGTAGATTGAAATATAAAAAAAAAAAATAATATATAAAAAAATGGTTCTGCTCATTGATAACTTGATATTTTCTAAGTTTACTGAACTTAACATATGTTAAAAGGAATTTCTTGTTGGATTATTAACTAAGTGGTATTTTAAAAGCATTAATATCATTAATGACATTTTTTGTTGATAAAAACGAGAATGTATTATTCACATATTAGAATATAAAAAAAATAGTTTAAACCAGATTTTGATTATTTTATTACTCGGTTATTTTTATTAATCTAATCGTAAACAGTATTATCCTAATCATGCATTAATCGAAAAAGGCATTAATAAACTCAGAACATTAATAATCCCGGAAATATTAATGCATGAATCCGAAAAGAAGAATTAAATCCGTGGTAATTTTTAAATAGCATACCTATTTCATTGAAGTTTACAATAATTTATTCTTTGCATTTTAACAATATAGTTATATATTTAATAATATCATATAAATTATCCTTTAAATTTTTTTTATATTTTTATCTATTCCTATTTATCTTAATTTTCTTTTTTTTATAGTAAATTTTTATAAAATAAAAGTTAACTCTTTATTTTTTTATATGTAACAAATGAATAATATAAATGAACTTTTGAAAAATGGTGATAGTGTGAATGTGTTTCTAAGAATCAATTAACAAATATAAATCTAATACGCAAATGTTTTCGTATTAATTGTAAAACTAATATTGTTAATTATTTATTTATTATTATTATATATATTATTTTAAGATAAATTTAAGTTTTTGAAACAATATCTATTTTTATTATTTTTATGATTTGCTATATTTAAAATAATTTTTAATTTTATAAAGACACATTAAAAATTAAAGTCCTCCAAACGGACAAACTATATTTTATAATTGAAATATATATTTTATTGTATTTATGTTTTGAATATTTGAAATAACAAATAGTTATTTGCGAAGATATTATAGATATAGATAATTAGATGTGCAATACTGTTGATATAATTATAATTAGAATCTTATACATATATTACCTATTAAAGTACTCATTGAATTGAATTAAAAGTCAAGTTCAATTAAATGAATGTTATATTGATACATTTGCTTTCTAGACGTTTTATCTAATTGAAATTTAATTCAATATTCTATCTAATTTCAATGACCCGTTATTATATAATAAGCAAACTGACTGTAGTATAAAATTGTTGTTATTCAGATCACGAATTGTCAAGATTACGGAACATATCCTTTTTTATCCACATTATTTTTTTTAATATTATTATTTCCATTCGTTTCGTTTACATATTGAATGATATATTTTTTTTACAACCTTTTTAATATTGTAAAATTCTTAAGAATATTTGCAATTAACATTTCGAAGGTTGCTTTGAGGCAACTACGAGTAGTGTATGTATTTTCAATGCTTAGCCTCATGCGTTTGTCAAGGTCATTGGCATCATTCTCACTTTATATATCTAATTCGTTTTGATGAATGAAACACTATATTATATACATGAATATAATATAAGAATGTAATATGGAATATAAGACTCAGAGAAACATATACAAATATATTTAAGATTGATTCGTGTGCTTTTGAGCTTTTATTAAAATGATAAAAAATAATTAACAAAAATATTTTAAGATTACTTCTGAAAATATTCAATATTAAGGTAATTAAATAAATAATGATAGTATTTTCTTGCAAAAATAGAGTCATTAGCAGTGTTAAATCACATTTTTGTTGTTTTTTTATATTCATTTTTTTTTTATATTTATTTATATAATTAAATACTTAGCAATCTTTAGTACCTACAAATTTCAATATTATATAATTGAAAATATCTAATAACAACTGTACCTCGTAAAAAAATAAAAAAAAAATTCTTAAAAAACATTTTAAAAATAGTTGTCAAAAAATATATATTAAAAATTGTTAGAAATAATAATTAAGCCTAAAAGATTGTTAGAAAAAATATGTATTTTTTAAAAATCAGATAAGTATGTTTAAAAGCAGACATTAATGGAAGTTAGCATTAAAAGAATAAAATTTATAGTTTAAATGAGTCATTGGGATAAATGGACATTGAAAAGATTTATTAATTTATTTTGCAATACTATGTGAATCGTGTTTCTTGTATCAATTCCAAATAAAGACATTTTAAAGATTTAAATATATAAACATATTTTTATTTATTTTTCTAACTGAACACTGACCTAGACAATATTTTTTTTAGGGAAAAGGTCATGCGCTAGGTCAGAATAACCAGATTCGAGTCACCCTATAAATATTTTTACCTCCCATTAGACTTGTGGAAATATAATATATGCCTTTTGGAAGTATTTACATAAGCAACATATAATAATTATTTTTTTGTTAGCATTTGTGGATAATTATAAATAATAGAATATATATATATATAATAAAAATGAATTTAAGATGAATCTAATATTCAACATTAAGAAGGGCTGTAATAATTACAATAAATAGAATATTTTTAATTGGTTACATTGTTGATTTGTCTTGAGTAGAAATTTCCTCTCTAAAAAAACACAGGAAAAAGATGTTGACACTCGTGTAAACAATATGCATGAGTGGAATCATGTTTTTCAACAGAAAGTCACACTGTTAGAAAATAAATGGTGGCCTTTGTTTATCTTTTTCTTGTAGACGTTTTTTTCCAAAATATTCAATTGTTAACTCAACGAAAATATTTAATAAAAATAATAATCCATTTTTTATTTATTATTATCTATTTTATTTTTTAATAATTGTTTTTTTATTATTATTGTTATCATTATTATTTTATTTATTTATATTTTAAATTCGTAATTAAACAATACAATTAGAGAATAAATGTATTAAAAATGTTTATTTGACTACTACATATTATTTGTATAAATTACATTATTCTTATTTTAAATTACATTTAATGCGTCAATATTATTAAATAAATAAATAAATGAATAATTAGATATGTGTCAATTTTGTACACTCCATATGTTAATTTGCTCTGCTCTACATAGATTTTAATCAAAGAAAGAAGTGAGCTTTATACAGTTTTCGAATATTAATAAAAAGTTCCTTCAAAGAATATAAAAACAGCTTTGTTGAGTGTTTATTTATTGGAATACTTTTTGAAAAATGACAAAAGTTGCTTCTTGATAAAATATAGCATAGAAAGAAAATTTTCTAAAGTAGCTCAAGTTTTATTATACTACCATTGCTAGAGAGTATCATTTTAATCGTCAGATAAATATAAATACGATCTCTTTGAGTGTTGTATTTTTTTTTTTTGTTTCACCGGAAAGTGATGTCATTGAGCAACGGCATGATCTCACCAAGGGTATTGATATGAGTAGGGCCAGGTGGACGCTGAATTAACTCAGCACAGACCCTCGTCAATATCTTAGACTAGATAGAGAGTAAATGCGTGTATAGGTATGTTAGGCCTGTCGCGAGGTACTTCGAATGGTGTACAACCAGGTGCTCAAGCCATCTGCCCCACCGCAAACAGATTACCTGTCGTTATCTCTCGCCACTAGTCAGCTGTCTTGAAGGTCTCTCAATTGGCTCCTTTTTTTCTAACCTACTCACACTTTTATATATCTGCATTTTATAACATAATATAACTTTATAGCATAAAAAATATTCGATCCATTAATAAAAATAAACCCAAAATTTATTGAAACTATTTAAAGATGCTTTATTTATTTATGCTTTTAAATATTGCATTTGAATTTTTTCTATAAAAAAATACATTTATACGGTGCAAAGGCATTACATTTAGTCAACTGCGGCTCCCATTGATATTTTAAATTCATTTTATTATTATTATTATAATTTTTTTCACTGAATCTAAATAAAAAGCTTTGTAATGTATATTTTTTTTAAGATTTTATGTTGAGTCTAGTAATTTTGCTACATTTCTTACAAATAAAATTTTTATTATAAAAATTAATAATAATTATTTTGTATTTTCTTTCTTTTAATTTTGTTTCCTTATATGTAAGAATATATGTATATCTGTACTTTTAAGCATTTATATTTTATTATTCATTTATTTTTATTTAACAAATACATTTTTAAATTTTTAAACTTAGAAATGTTTGTAGTCTTGTCCAAAAGTTCCGCCTTTACTATTTGGATATATTGCTATATATATATATATATATATATGTACTTTACATAAACATACATAAGACTTTGTAATGTTAATTTTTATATATTTTGCTTCATTACTAGAGTGTTGCTATTAATCAGGACCGGATTATCGCATTGACAAATGAGACACATATTTAGGACCCGAATTTTAAAAATAAAATATTTTTAATTAAGACTATTCTTTCTAAATAACAATTCTTTCTGATAGATAATACGTTGTTTGGAAAAGTTTACAAAATGGAAGGAAAAATGAAAAATGAAAAATATGTTTATGTGCGTGAAGTTAGCACCGCCATTTTATAATTCCAGAAAAAAGGCAATTGTGCTAGGTTGTGCTAAGTTTGTGCTACGTTGTGCCGCAAACGCCAGTCACCCATCTCAAAAAACAAACCGGAAAATCAAAAAAAGCCGGTTTTTTTGCTGGCACCGCCATTTTGTTTTTCCAAAAAAACAAAAATTGTGCTGGATACTATCTTGGCTACTAAACATTGTGCCGCAAACAGAACAACTCTGGCTCTTTCCGTTTAGGAGAAAAAAAATATCCAAATTTAATATTATAAGACATAGTATTAAACCTCTTATAATTTTTTCAGAGAGAGAGATAAACAAATTATGCGAGTTGTGCTAAGTTGTGCTGGTTGAATACAACAAAGTATCATTCATTAATAAAATAAATGTTGCATAGTTTGCGAAAAAAATGGCAAAAAGTAAGATAGCAAAAACTGAAAATTTACATTTTTGAATTTTCGAAAGTTGTGCTGAATTGTGCTAGTCGAGTACAACAACTTTCCCTAATGGCACAATTTCGTCAGATCAAAACTGTCCATGGTACAGCCCAAAATAGATTTTGGATTGCCCGCTAATCATTATTTCGATCTTTAATTGCATTTTAATCTCGAACTGTTAGAGAAATTCAAATTCTGCGAATTGTGCTGAGTTGTGCCGACCGAGTACTAAAAGGAACTGCTGATAGTTGTATCGAAAAGTGCGTAGCTTGCCAAAAAAATGGCAAAAAGTCACGTAGCAAAAAATGAAATTTTACATTTTTGAATTTTTGAAAGTTGTGCTGAATTGTGCTAGTCGAGCACAACAACTTTCCCTAATGGCACAATTTCGTCAGATCAAAACTGTCCATGGTACAGCCCAAAATAGATTTTGGCTTCTCCGCTAATCATTATTTCGATCTTTAATTGCATTTTAATCTCGAACGAATACAGAAATCGAAATTCTGCGAGTTGTGCTAAGTTGTGCTGGTTGAATACAACAAAGTATCATTCATTAATAAAATAAAAATTGCGTAGCTTGCCAAAAAAATGGCAAAAAGTCACGTAGCAAAAACTGAAATTTTACATTTTTGAATTTTCGAAAGTTGTGCTGAATTGTGCTAGTCGAGTACAACAACTTTCCCTAATGACACAATTTCGTCAGATCAAAACTGTCCATGGTACAGCCCAAAATAGATTTTGGATTGCCCGCTAATCATTATTTCGATCTTTAATTGCATTTTAATCTCGAACGAATACAGAAATCGTAATTCTGCGAGTTGTGCTGAGTTGTGCCGACCGAGTACTAAAAGGAACTGCTGATAGTTGTATCGAAAAGTGCGTAGCTTGCCAAAAAAATGGCAAAAAGTCACGTAGCAAAAAATGAAATTTTACATTTTTGAATTTTCGAAAGTTGTGCTGAATTGTGCTAGTCGAGTACAACAACTTTCCCTAATGACACAATTTCGTCAGATCAAAACTGTCCATGGTACAGCCCAAAATATATTTTGGTTTGCCCCGTAATCATTATTTCGATCTTTAATTGCATTTTAATCTCGAAAGAATACAGAAATCGAAATTCTGCGAGTTGTGCTGAGTTGTGCCGACCGAGTACTAAAAGGAACTGCTGATAGTTGTATCGAAAAGTGCGTAGCTTGCCAAAAAAATGGCAAAAAGTAAGATAGCAAAAAATGAAATTTTACATTTTTGAATTTTCGAAAGTTGTGCTGAATTGTGCTAGTCGAGCACAACAACTTTCCCTAATGGCACAATTTCGTCAGATCAAAACTGTCCATGGTACAGTCCAAAATAGATTTTGGTTTGCTCGCTAATCATTATTTCGATCTTTAATTTCATTTTAATCTCGAACCGTTACAGAAATATAAATTCTGCGAGTTGTGCTAAGTTGTTCCGACGGAGTACTATAAGGAACTGTTCATAGTTGTATCGAAAAGTGCGTAACTTGCCAAAAAAATGGCAAAAAGTAATGTAGGAAAAACTGAAATTTTCATTTTTGAATTTTCGAAAGTTGTGCCGAGTTGTGCTAGTCAAGCACAACACTTTCCCAAACTGTAATTTTTGGGTAATTATAAAATGGCGGTGCTAGCTTCACGCACATGATAGGCCCATAAACACTCTCCATTAACCATTCATATATATATAAATTTTTTGTTTATATTTTATAAATATAAAGTATACTTGCGTAAAAACTCAATAAAATAATAATAATGTCAGAAGTATTACATTTAGATTCTAAAACTATTTCAATAGAATATTATTAGTTTTTTGTCGATTAGTATAGTGGTGATTAAATGATCTTTCGAACCACTTTATTATATGGAAATTCGTCATCTTAAATTCCAATAAACTATTACTTATTGTATTCCTGAGTTGTTGGCTTGGAACCCAAATTCAATCATAATTGATTAAAATAATAATACATAAAATCATTCATATTTTTTTGTTTTAAAAATATTTAATTTATATAATTATATTATATAGTTCGCGAGATGCATGCAATTAAGGATCGAAATAATGATTAGCGAGCAAACCTAAAGCTATTTTGGGCTGTACCATGGACAGTTTTGATCTGACGAAATTGTGTCATTAGGGAAAGTTGTTGTACTCGACTAGCACAATTCAGCACAACTTTCGAAAATTCAAAAATGTAAAATTTCATTTTTTGCTACGTGACTTTTTGCCATTTTTTTGGCAAGCTACGCACTTTTCGATACAACTATCAGCAGTTCCTTTTAGTACTCGGTCGGCACAACTCAGCACAACTCGCAGAATTACGATTTCTGTATTCGTTCGAGATTAAAATGCAATTAAAGATCGAAATAATGATTAGCGGGCAATCCAAAATCTATTTTGGGCTGTACCATGGACAGTTTTGATCTGACGAAATTGTGTCATTAGGGAAAGTTGTTGTACTCGACTAGCACAATTCAGCACAACTTTCGAAAATTCAAAAATGTAAAATTTCAGTTTTTGCTACGTGACTTTTTGCCATTTTTTTGGCAAGCTACGCAATTTTTATTTTATTAATGAATGATACTTTGTTGTATTCAACCAGCACAACTTAGCACAACTCGCAGAATTTCGATTTCTGTATTCGTTCGAGATTAAAATGCAATTAAAGATCGAAATAATGATTAGCGGAGAAGCCAAAATCTATTTTGGGCTGTACCATGGACAGTTTTGATCTGACGAAATTGTGCCATTAGGGAAAGTTGTTGTGCTCGACTAGCACAATTCAGCACAACTTTCAAAAATTCAAAAATGTAAAATTTCATTTTTTGCTACGTGACTTTTTGCCATTTTTTTGGCAAGCTACGCACTTTTCGATACAACTATCAGCAGTTCCTTTTAGTACTCGGTCGGCACAACTCAGCACAATTCGCAGAATTTGAATTTCTCTAACAGTTCGAGATTAAAATGCAATTAAAGATCGAAATAATGATTAGCGGGCAATCCAAAATCTATTTTGGGCTGTACCATGGACAGTTTTGATCTGACGAAATTGTGCCATTAGGGAAAGTTGTTGTACTCGACTAGCACAATTCAGCACAACTTTCGAAAATTCAAAAATGTAAATTTTCAGTTTTTGCTATCTTACTTTTTGCCATTTTTTTCGCAAGCTATGCAACATTTATTTTATTAATGAATGATACTTTGTTGTATTCAACCAGCACAACTTAGCACAACTCGCATAATTTGTTTATCTCTCTCTCTGAAAAAATTATAAGAGGTTTAATACTATGTCTTATAATATTAAATTTGGATATTTTTTTTCTCCTAAACGGAAAGAGCCAGAGTTGTTCTGTTTGCGGCACAATGTTTAGTAGCCAAGATAGTATCCAGCACAATTTTTGTTTTTTTGGAAAAACAAAATGGCGGTGCCAGCAAAAAAACCGGCTTTTTTTGATTTTCCGGTTTGTTTTTTGAGATGGGTGACTGGCGTTTGCGGCACAACGTAGCACAAACTTAGCACAACCTAGCACAATTGCCTTTTTTCTGGAATTATAAAATGGCGGTGCTAACTTCACGCACATAATATGTTTTATTTATCAAGATAATGTTCTTTAAGTTCTATGCACTTCCTCTAACGATTTCTTAAAAGTGTAATTTGAAATTCACAATTATGTAAGATATGATATGTTCTTTCATCGGAAATAGTGGATTCTTAGCAATTTTGTTATTTATTTAAATTTTTTTTTTCCGAATTTATGCTTCATTTCGCAAACTTTTCAAATACCCCTTACATATAATTATTACTTTAAATATGGTTATTCTAAAATCTAAAAAATATATATATATTCTTATGTTCCTTGTTATGAAATTAATTCTTCCGATAATTTTATAGTATAGTGATAATAATAAATAATAGCATATAATGTTTTAATTTCCACAGTATGTAATTAATTACTTTTGTATTATTTATTTATATGTTTTGTGTAGGCTTTATTTCTTATGTGAAAGAGAGGTGGCTCGATAAGAAGAAAATATCTAAGGTCCCAGTATGGGTTAACCCGAACTTCCTCTCCATAATATTATATATTAAAAACCGGAATGCGGCTCTCATGGACTTCATCCTTGGGCGTTCATTCTATATAATATTATTTAATCAATATACGATACATACGTGTCTATTCACTTTAGAATTGTAAAATTGAATAAGAAAAAATTGAAATAATTAAATTAATGGAATTATTTACCACAAGTAGAAAAGTTTGATCATAAAATTAAATTCCGAAAAGACAAGTACCTAAATAAGTAAAAACGTTTTTATTCTAATTTTGAAATATAGGTATTCAATAAATAATTTTAGCCGTATTAATGAATGAAAATTATTATCTAAATAATTGATTTTAGTGAAATTTTTCAAACTAAACTAATAAATGATATGGATATTTTATATTTTTTTACGAAGAACATCTATATTAATTTTTTATAACTAATATATAATTAGTTTTTGAAATTATCATTATGGGCATAGCAAATATTTTTAATAATAATAATAATAATAATATAAAGAAAATGGCTATAAAACAAAGTTCATTAAAAAAGTATTTAAAAAAAACATACGTTATAAATTATACTTTTTTTAAGTATCATTCCACTTGACGTGGTTCTTGAAACTCAATTTAAAATATCTTCTCTTCAAAGTATATATTTTAAAGACTAGACGGTTCATCGTTATGCATTCACCCCGCCAAAAATGGTGTTCATAAAAGAATAATAAAATAAAATTTTCATGTTTTCTTATTATTTTCAAAGAGGGTCTTTACTAAGAATATTAAAACTAATATTTATCAATGGATTAAGAAATTTAATTCAATTTGATAACATCTTTTTTTTTTAAAAAAAAGAGAAAGATTTTTTCTTCTTGACGTGTCCATGAATTCATTAAAGATAAACAAATTTTTCTCTTGTTTAAATAAAGATCTCTCTCTCTATTTAAAAAATCGCATTCAATTAAATTTAATTGAATCGTATTCTTTTCAACATTATTTTCATTTGTACTTACTTTTTTTAGTTTATTTATTGAATATGGGAAGACCGATTGGGAAGCGAGCGGTTGGTAAACCAAGGATACGGGTGGGCAGAGGGATGTGCGGGAGTTGGGAGAGAAAAAGAGTTAAATGGAGGTGGCTCGGTATAGGGTAGTGGTTCCCAAACTTATTTAGCCAAGCGCCCTCTTTCCATAAAAAAATTTACTCAGCGCCCCCTTGGAAATTAATTTTTTTTTAATTTTAATAAAGAGAAACCTATTTGCAAAATATTATAAATAAAGGTATAATTTAGAAACATTGAATTTATGTATCTATTTATTGATCTCAGAATAGAAAAGTAATATACAAGTAATTTTCCCTAAACCACTTTGGGAATCACTGGTATAGGGAATTGAGTATTAAAATAATTTCTTTAAATATTAGAAAATGTTAATTGATTTGAAATATTTAGTTTTAAATTATATTGTATGTTATATATAAACGTCATAGATGGGTTACTTTAATCTTCTGTTAAAAAGCTAAAATAATCAAATGACAATTGAAAAACATTTGTAAACAAAGAATCAAGTAGTAAATAGTAGTAAATTGTGCCTAATAATTAATTTCATTTACTTTTGTTATTTTTATCTTATTACCATTAGAAACTTTGACCAATTTATTTTATTATGTAGGACAAATTTAAATTTTCTAACTGTATAAGAAATAATAACCAATTAAATCGTTTGGTGAGGAGAGGGAGACTAATCTAGTTAATGTTCTTATATGTTTGATCTAAATATATTTAATAATATCAATCAATCTTATTTGGGTATTTTTTTATATCGAAGTAAAAATTTTATAAAAGAAATATAATACTCATGAATGGGATGGAGGTATGTCTATTCAACGCTTCTTGACCACCACTCTATTCTCCTTCTTGACTTTCAACCCTAATATCCATGGCCCACATGGTCTCACAAGATTTTATCTTAACCCCTTGTCTATCACCTTTTTGGACGACTTTATTTGGCTAGAATTTTTTAATTTATGTTTCGGGTAATTTTTGATAAAACCTACAAAATGTAAACTCATTTTAAACTCACCAATCAACTTTTTCATAGCAAAATATAAATCAATGAGTGGGTCTGAACAATTGACAATCTAATTATCTTATTATTCTTATAAATTTGATCTAAATACTTATATCCAAGTAGTGTTTTATTATATGTATATTCAATGGACATATGTATTTTTAGGGATATATATATATTATATATTATATTCTACATAATAATTTGAAATTATAACGTCAAATTGTTCCTCAACTTAAACCGTTTGTTTCTTTATTGACTTTCCTTTGATTTTTTTTTTCACTCCATTATTGATTGATTTCTAAATACATCTATAATTAATATATAGGATATTAATGAAACAGAATCTAAAAAGAGTAGTATGTTTACATTTATTAAAGGCTAAGTTGAATATTGATTCGTGTTTAATGGTTTATTGAAAGAAGGCTTGTCTTATTTGGCTGAGTGAGTCGTGATACTTCAAAAGAAAACTGCTGTTTAACATTGTTATTGGCATAAGAAAAAAAAGAATCTTTAAAACATTTAAAGTTTTTATTCTAGGGTAAATTTGCATTAGACAAGGTGAATACACTTTTTGAACATCCACTAAATACACAACTACTTGGAGAAATTTTAATGGGAGGTTTTAAAACTTTATTCAGGAAAGATTATATATGTTAGATTATATATTAAGAAAAAATAAAAAAAATATTAAACATTTTTTTTTTATTATTATTTGATTTCAAGTGTATTACTTAATTAATCAATCTACCATTTTGGCACTCTTCATCACATTCTAGTTTGCACATCTACTTTTATCTCGACAGAGATAGTATTGCGATCACGAAAATTTTTGATGTTGAGATTTTGATGTTTTTATACATTTTGAAGATACCTGAATCATTTTCACTAACAATAAGTTTGAGAAAAATGTGTATGTGTGTATGTAACCAAGATTACGCAAAAATGGTTTGAGCTATTGATGAAATTTGGTACATGGGCATTATTCAAAATTCATAGTTTTCTATCAACTTTTGAGAAATGTAGCTCAACCGGAAGAGGGTCATTACTTACAACGTTTTGATTTTTTTTCTTCTAAAGTGACCGTAAAAATAAAGATATATGTTTGATAATTTTTCATATGATTAATAATTGTATAAAACTGCTATTTATAGAATTTCAGCTTGATTGAATCGCTGAAAATACCAGAATTAATTTTTTAACACTGCAAATCTCACTCGCCAACACGTGACGTGGTGCCATCAACAAAGAGCCAAACATGCACTGGTTTAATAAATATTATTTATTAATTTTAATTTATAATTTAATTAATTAAATTTAATTTGAATATAATATATGTAGGGTTGGTGGCTTCGATAGTGAAGCAGATGTATTAAAAAATATCGTTTTTGAAGAAAAAGGTAGCAAAAATAATATCGTTTTTGATGAAAAGTATTAGCAAAAAATATATCGTTTTTATTGAAAAGTGTAGCAAAAAATATATCGTTTTTGTTTAGAAATATTAGCAAAAAATATATACACAGATAAAAATAAACGTCTTGGAAATCTTCGGTTCTTCGTTCTTCGTTCTTCGGATATGTTCTTCTTAACGTCTTGAATCACAACTGCTACTGCCCCGCTGCTACTGTTGCTACTGCTACTGCTGCTACTACTGATAAGCTAGCCTGCTTCACGGCTTTTTATACCCGGCTGGCGACATCTAAGTGGAGTGGTGGGGACTCTCGACAACCAATAGCGTGCTAGGCGCTGAACGAAGACCCAATAGATGGCCAGCTTATTATAGCCAATCGTAAGCTTCTAAGAGGGGGTAGCGAGGTTTTAAATATATGTCCCGGCGCAACATGAATTTGCTTAGTCGCTCCGAGAACATCTTCATGGGTTTCAGATCCTATATATATGTTATTTAATCCAATTCAAATTTTCGAGATAGTCGAGGGGAGACACTCCAGCTTTTTAAAGTTTCACCTCATGCCACTTGTTTATATAAATTCTTAACAGTTTTTATGGCAAAAATTGATTTCTAGATTTGTTTGAATATATTCCGATAACAATATTATTTCCTTTGTCCAAACAAGAGTCGAAATGAATAGTTAAGCGGATTTGCATAATAATCATCCCAGCCTATTTCAGCGCTTATCATATGATATTATTATTACAATATTCTCAAATAGGCAGATATATAGAGAAAATTCTTAATTATTATGTGGATTTTCTAGTCCATCAAATGTAAAGATATGATAAAAAAATAAAATTCTAATATATTATTTTATGGATTTTTTTTTTAAGATTCAACTATTAGAAACAAAGAAATCAAAAAGTTATTTCATTTTATTTTATTTTTTTTACTGATTATTGTAAATAAACTTATTTTTATGTGTATTGAATAATCTAAAAATATATATTTTTAAAGAATATTTCATGTATCCCCGCAAATATTGTGACACGAAATGAATTATCTGAGCCCATCTTAATGAATATGCTCCATTCTTATAATTTTATCTTAAGTACACCCTTGTTAGCACATAGTCTAAAGATCACCAATATATATATGTATATTTGTAAAATTTAATTTATACAGATAATTAAGAATTTATGTAAAGATTCTCCGTGTTCAAGAGAACCCTTGCTTACCTGCCCGGCAATGAATGGAAATATAAAATCAATTCTAGCAATTCCTAGACCCTTAAAATATATAAATTTCTATTAATATCAATCAAATATCATTTAAATTAATTTTTTTATACTAAGTATGTCATTTTTTATATGTTTATTTAATATTTCAGTAGAAAGAAATTAATAAAAGACATTTAATAATTATGCATCATTTTAAACGAATATAACTGAATTAATTTCATTTATTTTAATATTGTTATAAACGTATACAAGTATATATGTACATGTTTTTCAAAAACCGAATTCTTAATCCAACATCCAATGTTTGGATTTTTCATTTCTTGAAGTTTATTTACATCATTAAGAAAAAAAAAATAATTTTACTCAAAAACTAGAACTATCCTATATAGATCGATTCTTATCTCAGAAATCTTCTAATACGTGAATTTTATAAAATGTCATAGAGTGAAACAAACTTTATTCCACCAAATAAAATTTTGCTAGTAAAATAAATTTAGATAATGTTTTTTTTAAATATCAATTTAAGTAATATAAATATAAATAATAATACAATAATATATATGTATATATATATATATATATATAAATGAGTTTATAATAAATAATTAATAAAATACTATTTAGTTAAAATGGTCTTATTATCTTTAAATAGCAATTTTTATAAAGCTATATTTATTGAATTTTTATTTATTTCCATAAAATATTTTTATATACTTCGAAGAAAATAAATGTAAAATTAAAACAATTTTCTTTCTTCTCTTTTGTAAGAAATTGATCCTATCAAAACTATTCATTATAATTGACTAGAAAATGATCATAAACTACATAATGTATCCTTTCTTCGTGAGGTGCGTCCATAGAACCTAACAGTACATCTGACACATCCTTTGGCAAAAAGAGATAGGCACATCCAAATACAACCGATAGCTGATAGGCACCTGGGCCTTGCTTAAATCATTACCGCCACAAACTCACGTAGGGATTACGTCACTCGCGTTAAACATCTTGGAAATTGTTTTTTTTAATCTTTTATTACTATTATTTTTTTTATTTATTTATATATTTATTTATTTTTATTTTTTTCGTTTGCCGTCAGCTAAACAAGATTTAATTGAAAATAACTGTACAGATACAATAGGTTTTCGTTGACTAGGAAGTGCACCTGAATAGGCCTGGCCCCTCCCTCCTCGCTTTTTTTCTTCATTTAAATTAATAAAATTCGAGAATATATATTATATGCATGCAAATTAGTTTGAAACAATTTTATTTATGTAGATGAGATAGAGTTCATTCATATTAAAAATAAACAACACATCTATAATAAATAAATAAGTAGAATATGGATAGGAAATCAATTTCTCTTAAATACAAACTGCTTCTGGTTTGAATTTTGAAAATTTATGGGTTGAATAAAAAAAAGGTTTCACAAATTAAATTCATTCGAGTTTAAATTAATATTCATCGTAGATGACATTTTATAAGCTCTTCTCACAATCCTTGTCAACTAAAAAAAGAAAATGTCATTTTCATTCACATTTAAAAAAATAACAAAATACAAAATTAAATTATAAGCTTATGAATTCGGCTTTGGAAGAAATCATTTTAAATTAATAAAAACATATTTAATAAAATGAATGAAATCATATTTATGAATTAATTTATATTTATTTATATTATTATATTAAATACAAGTACTTATATTCAAAAATATAATCTGTTACTTGATTCTTTATATTTCCAATTATTCTAACCATCTTATAGAAAAAATCTTTATCCATATAATTATAATTTATATATTTGTATTAAATATTTTATTAAAATATTTTATTAGAATAAGGGGAAACTTGAAGAATTGTCAAAAGACTGTTCCAGGGTTTTCTCGAAAATAACAAATAGGAAGGAGGTTTTTTAGTGGGTAGGAGTACCACACTACCGATAATATATAGTTGGTCGCGAATATACTTATATTCTTCTATAATTAGAAAACACTTAAAAATAAAAGTAATTTTATTATGAAAATAACATCCTTTTAAATAACCACAATTTTATTCTTCACACACTCTTTTTAGGGAGTGAACGATCACCTGTCGATGGTTTATGTTTTCATTTTCTTCACAAATGTTGGCCTTCAATTGTTGAATAGTTTTAGGACACTTGCGGGGTATTTGAAAGGAGTCTGAAGCAGTTAAGTTAGGCGTGACAGCCATTTGATTTCAGAATTTGTGGAATTATCCTTCTTCAAAAAATTTATCTTGACGGGCGAGCTTTGAGCACCATCTTTCTGCCACCATATTTCTAAAATGTCCTTGGCTGCAGGGTGATTAGCATTTCCCAATACCTCGATACATTTGACAACTGTTCAATAATTATTTTTATGGGGGTATTTAAAAGATAGAGTATATACCACAACAGTCCTAAAACTATTCAACAATTGAAGGCCAACATTCATGAATAAATTGGAAATATAAGTCAACGACAGACTGGTGGACTCTATGGAAAGAGCGTGTAAATATGAAAAGCAAAATTGTGGTTATTTAAAGGATGTTAGTTCCAAAATAAAATTAATTTTATTTTCTGAGTATAAAAGAGTAAATAAAAAAGAAAAAAAAAGTTATTTCATTTTAAAATGGATAGTTTGGATTTTTGGGTCACCTATATATATACTCGTATATAAACATATGTTTTTAATATATATAGTATACTATTCTATACATTTTCTAGAGTATTGAGCGGATTTTCGATTAGTTACTTATTATTAATATTACTAATAATATAAGAATAATATATTAGAATTTTCTTTTTATTTTATTTGAATTTCTTGAGACATTAATTTTATTCTTTACTTTTAATTAAATAATTAATTCTACTAATGTTTATATACATATATTTTTATTGATTTAATCAATCAATCAGTCAAAAGAAATTTTTTATTGAGTCTGGTCAATAAGAAATCAAGTTGAGTATCATTGAGAGCAGGGTCAAAAGGAACAAAACAACCCGACAGGAAGGCAACAGCAGGTGGATATGTGTGTGTGTGTGTGTGTGTGTCTTGTTTACTAAGTGACATGAGGCGCTTCCTAGATTCACGCGTGACACGTGCCGCCAGGCAACAGGTCAAACGGCTGTAGAGAAAATAAAAACAACCAACACAATCCATTCTTATTTCTTGTTATGCTTTTCATAATATGTCATCAATTCAAAGGAAATTCTCATTTGATTAATAAAATATTATTTTATATAATTTATTTGAATATGTATATGTGTGTATGAATTTTTGTTCATATTTTTTCATTTGTGTTATATGAACTAGCAACATCTGGTTTTGTTTTGCCACAGATATTTTTCCATTAGAAACAGAAAAAAGTATATTCAAAACTTCTTTACTCTTGAATTTATATTACCATGATATTAACTGGGTTCAAATTTTCTAATTTAATAGTTTACCAAACTATTGTTTATTAAAATAATTATGTTAAATACAAAAGTAATTTTCTATTATTATTGATTTTCTCTAAAATTTAAATTTTAATAAGTTGATTATTTGATTATAAAATACCAATTTTTTGAATATTTCCTAAATCAAATCTAAAAAAAATGTTTTAATTTTCTTATTATTAGTGTTAATTTTATTATATTATCTCTATATCACTTATTAGTATGTTTATAAATTATATAAATATATAAAATAAACTGAACTTGAAAGTTTCTTTAAAAATTTTCACCCTGAACTACCTCCATTCACAATCCATACCCTCTCCCTTTAATTATTATTATAGAGTATTAATAAATTTTTGAACAATTAACTGAATGTGCAATGATCAAATACTAAACACACTTAGATAACTTGCTTTCATTAAGATTAAATAATAAAGATTATTTTGAATGTATATTGCCTTTTAGCTATTAAGGGTGGAAGAGCAGATGGTTGAACAAGATAACATCAACATATAACAAAAAAAGATTTTAGATGTTGTCATGTAAAGAAAGATTATAACACCTTTAAGGATGTTAGTAGATATTAAAGTTAATAGGAAAAAAATCAATGTCTATATATTGGAGTATAAAATAATAAAATAAAACTCACCCTCTTATCCATAGCAAATACTAGATCCAAACCTAATTGAATTAAATTGTTACATCTATGAATTTTAAATGGAAAGTGCAAAAACCTTTCATTCATTTACATTATTTTAAAATATATGGATATTAAAATGTTGTATTTAATTTGTTTTCAGATTTATCATCCTGTCTTCATATGGATATTAATGTCAAAATTCTGCATTTTAAATGAAAACAGGTATGTTTTTTTTCAAATTCTAAAAAGATTAAATGAATAGGTCCATTTGATCTTTTCTCTCATTTCAAAACCAGACATTATAGATTCTAAATTAGACTCTTTTCAAATTAAATTAATTTTTAATTTTTCATTGATCTTTATAATTCAGATCATCCTGTTTTATATTAATTAAAATATCTCTAATCATTTTGTTCCATATTTGTTCATCAATCTCTTTAAACAATTTCTTATTCTTCCTATGATGAAATCTTTTAATTAATACTACGTAGTAGTGATCATTAATTACGAGCATTTAACTATCGAGTCAAGTCAATTTCTGTTTTTTAATTTTTTTTTTTTTTTTTTGTTATGATTAATTTGTGCTGAAGGTGTTGTGAATCAAATATTAATCAAAAAATGATTTATTAATTCTTAAAGACTCCAGGGTCATTTCAATTTCGTTTATTCTTCTTAATTATTTCTATTAAAAATCGCCTGAATGTTGGGCAACCCGCTCGACTAACAGCTGACGGAAATGGAGCATTGCTCAATAGAAAATAAAGAAAGATAAAAAAATATCCGATACTTGTTTATAAAATATTATGATAAAAATGAATAATTTTAAGATTATAATTTATTATATCATTAAATTGACAAGAAAGGCAAATGAATTCAAAATAAAATATTTAATATCTATACCTTTAAATTATATATTTAAAATAATATTGACTTTAAAACGACCGAATAAAAGGCCTTGAATACAAATTTTTAACAAAGAACAAAACAAAAAACATCTGATTTATAAATATACAAAAAATTAAGTTAATACACCAATTTCCTTATAAGATATATGATATATTTATATCTGAATATATATATAGTCTAAATGAGAAAGGAGCTATTTCAAGGACAAAAAAAAACAACACATTGTAAAAAAAAATTTTAAAACTAATAAATTTAATAAATTTTACATATATTTAAAAAATTAAATAACTATTCTTCACTTTCATTATAAAAAACTAACTTAGGTTTTCTTTTAAAAAAATAATTTGAAAAAATCAAATTATCGAAGTAATTATAATCGAATATATATTTCCTATTAATTTTATTTAATTAAACCCTTCACTGAAGTAAATTTATATACCTAAATAATGTTTGTTTTCATAATCAGCGTAAGAAACTTGTATCATTATACTTGTAGTCACTATTAAAATTAAATTAGCACAAACACAAATGTTACAGTTAACTTTTAGATTAAAATTTTGCACCCTTTTTTATAGCACTTTTTATAGCTATTGTAACTTTAATTTTGGAAATCAGTAAAAATCGCACTTGGTGAACTCCTACGATTATAATTGAGCACACACAAACTTGATATCGTGCTATTTTCAACAAAAGAATTGTTTATGACCTCAAATCGCTTGATCTCGATAATCAGGACTGATATTTAGTGATTTCTATGAACTTTAAAATGAGAAAATAAAAAAAAAATTTTAACTTCGAGACCTGAGATTTAATATTTCAAAGACTATGATTTTAGATTTTATGAATTTTCATCACAAGATTTTTAATACTTATTTCTTCAATTATAGGTATAAAAGAGAATATTATCCATTCGTTTTAAATAGTAAAGTAAAAATAATTAATTTACTTAATTTATAAATTCATAATTACTCAATTTTTTTAAATATTCTCTTTCGACCTTTTTTCACCTTTACTATGCAACGTATACTTAAAAATAATAATAATAATAATAAATCTCAAAACCTCTCTTCTTTTATAATTCAGTCAATTATTTTTTATTAAGTTCTTATTGAAAAGATTTTGCTGATTTTTTTTATTCATTCTAGCTATATCTATTTGCATAACAAGTTTTTAAAGATGATAATAAAAAAATATAAAAATATTAAAAATTACTCAAGATATAAATATACTTATATCTTTGTTTTAGATAAAAAATAATTTAATAAAGAAATTAAATTCAAAACAATAACAATTGACATTCTAACTCGTCATCTTTTTCATTTCTTTTCAAATTGACCACCTACTTGGTTCCTCTTGCTTTTACTTGACCAAGATGTATTGTTTACTACAAAACACTCAACTTCAAATAATGCCGACATCTGGCCATCGACATCCTGTGAATTTCCAATGAACTCCACCTGTTAAATCATTTAGAAATAATTTGTATGTTCCGCTAAAAGTATTTCCTATCCCGTTCACAGTAATCAAAAAACGTAGTCACCACATCTTCATATTTTTATAAAAATTGCTAATTTTTTATTTCAATTGAAAATTTGTATTCTAAAAATTTGAATATATACAATATTATAATCTAGTATTTAATTCATTATGATTATTATGTTTAAGTATTTTTTTAAATTTATGAAATTTCTGTTGAAAACTTCAATTTGTTTAAATGTAATCCAAGAAAATAATTCTGGAGTGTCTTCCCTCGACTATCTCGCAAATTTGAATTGGATTAAATAACAAATATTATATTTAAATTAAATTTAATTAATTATAAATTAAAATTAATAAATAATATTTATTAAACTAGTGCATGTTTGGTTCTTTGTTGATGGCACCACGACACGTGTTGGCGCGTGAGATTTGCAGTGTTAAAAAATTAATTCTGGTGCTTGCAGCGATTCAATCAAGCTGAAATTCTATATACTTATAGCAGTTTTATACAACTTTTAATCATGTGAAAAACTAGCAAACATATATCTTTATTTTTTCGGTCACTTTAGAGGAAAAAAAATCAAAACGTGGTAGGTAATGACTCTCTTCCGGTTAAGCTACATTTCTCAAAAGTTGATAGAAAACTACGAATTTTGAATAATGCCCGTGTACCAAATTTCATGATTCTAGCTCAAACCGTTTTTGCGTAATCTTGTCTACGTACATACATACATACACACACACAGAGAGAGAGAGAGAGAGAGATATTTTTCTCAACCTTAGTGAAAATGATTCAGGAGTCTTCAAAACGTATAAAAACATCAAAATCTCAACATCGAAAATTTTTGTGATCGTAATACTATCTCTGGCATGGTAGTAAAAGCTAATTAGAAAAATTAGATATAATTTATTTTTAATTGAATATATTTTCATATTAATTAGGACAAATTTAAATCCTATTTTTCTACTTATTTTCAAGTGTTTATTTATTAATTTATTTTATATAATGATAATTCTATTAGTACCAGCACTAAATTAAAGATTTGTAGGTTATTCATTAAAAAAAACCCACAGATGTTTCTGCGTTGCTCAATTAATTCTAAACACCTGCAAAATCACTTCCATAAACATGCCTAGCCACTACTATCCAAATAATAGACAACACGTTCTTTATGTTAATAAGAGATTAGAGGATGCTTGTTTGTGTTCATTCTTGTTTGAAATTTTAAACAAATTCAACCAAGAAATCCTAGTTTTTTTCAACTAGTCTTACATAAAATTTCTCTTTCCGCTATTTCATTATTTCATTATTATTTTAAATACTAGTATTCTTTTTAAAATATTTCGATAAATATAATACAGATTCTTCTTGTTAAAATAATTTAGTTGTAATTTTTTAAAAGAAATTCTTAAAAGTATTAATGTTTATTAAATGAGAATTTTAAATATGAAATTTAAAATAATACTTCAAAATTTTAAAGAGTGAATTTATTACTTACTGAAATGATTCAATCATCGATCAAATAAAATTCTGAACAGAAAAAATAAACATTTTGAAATTTAGTATTCAATTTTAGTATTTTTTTTCTGTAATATTAAGAACATGAAAAAAATAAGTTTGTTCATTTATTAATGACCTGCTTATTTTTAATCCCTTTTCCTTATATATTGAAACTTTTGTCTTAATTTATTTGGTTATTTTATATTTTGAAATATAATTATTTAAATTATATTTTATATATATATATATATATATATATATACAAGCATTTTTATTAATGATTTAAATTAATAGATAATATCAATATTATTAATCCGTCTATCTCATTTATCGTCATCAGTCCGAAGGTAGCAAAGATATTGAAATTAAAGTATTATAATATATCAGGCTGTAGCGACAGGCCGGCTGGATCATCTTCGCGTCGCATCAACAATTAATGGAGAAATGTTATACGGTTAACGGCTGGGGCGTCCCCTGCAAGAGACGCACATTGTCAGCACCCGGGCGATGTGAGAAATGGGTTAGGGTTACCCACCTATGGACGAGGTGGGCTAAAGAAGATAGTCCAACATCCACATCCACATCAATATCAACATCGACATCATCACCGACACGAACATCGTCACATCGGTCAGCATCAGCATCATTGCCATCAACCTCACTCAAATCGTCCACATCTACATCAAAGTCGTCAACACCATCATCACCGTCATCGAAGGTTGAGTACCAAAGACCGCGTGGGAGGCTAAAACCAGCTGGTCCTGCCGTATAACGGGAGATCTAATGGCATCTGATCTCTCTACAGACGACGCCAACAACAGATTTAGTTGGCGCCAATTAACGAGAAGAGCCGACCCCACACCCCGTGGGAAATAAGGCATAGAAGAAGAAGAAGAATATATTATATTATTCATTATTATTATTATTATTATATTAATTTAAAATTAGATTTAAATTTCTAAGAAAAATTTCCTCTCATAATTATAATCTAAAAACTAACATCAAGTTAGATTTATTTTCGTTAATTATTCAGGTAAAGGCATTTTCGTGGATTTGGATAATATTTTACCAGTGGGTTCCTTTTGCAATTCCAAATAAACTTTTCTTATGAAATTTTTCTCGGCATCTTATAGTTTTCGATATAAAAATTATTAAAATTTGCATATAAATCCATTGATATTCTATTTAGCTAGAAGGTTGGCTACCAGGTGGCGCACTAATTTTCGGTTTATAAGTTCGGTTTGGAAATTAAATCCAAACCGAACTTATAAAAACCGAAAATTTGTGAATTAGTGAATTAGTCAATAAAACATTACTTAATGGCACATTTCGACGTTAATAACTAATCTGTCAAATTTAAAAAATCTTTATTTTAATAATTTTTAACTCGAAAACTATAAGATGCCGTGAAAAATTTCATAAGAAAAGTTTATTTGGAATTGGAGGAACTCACTGGTAAAGTATTATCCAAATCCACAAAATGAGTTTACCTGAAAAATTACCTTATTTTCTTCTAGTATTACAATCTAAAATTTGAAAAAGTAGTTATGTAATATTATTTTTATGTGTAAATATATCTAATATTAATTGAATGATGAGTGAATATAATAAAACATGATTGTTTTACATTATTTTATTTTTAAATTAACGTTCTTTTTCTTATATAGTGCCCTTATATTTCATGTTTATTTGAATATTCTGATGAGATTCCTAGTTATATACATCTTGATTCGCTTTTCAGTATTATTGTGACAATATCTATTTCCACGTATAACTGAATCAGCTCCACATGACTGGTTTCCATCTTCTAACCCTTCCATTTCAACTTTCCCACGTATATTAACATAATATATTGACCTATTTAAAATTATAAATAATATATAAAATTATTCTGAATTCTATCGTTCTTGTTATATACAAAATAAGAGATTTATCAATAAGTGATTCAGACTCTAAATGAGTCAGTTATTAGCATAATTACATTTCGATTTTTATTAATAGTTATAAATATATTTATAATATAACACTTCTATATTATGTAAAATAATAATAGAAAATCAATGAATTTCATCAATTTATATTATATGAATTTTTATTTAAGATTTGAGTATAAAATAATATGATTTCAATATATTTAAGAAAATAATTTTCAATTTTTTGCTATTAAATAATAGAAATAGAATTTATTAAAAAGAAAAATGTTCTTATATTTTAAATTTAATTTTTGTATTATTTTCAATTGCTCTGTTTGACCATATATTGATATATATTTTTACAAGTTTCGAATTAATGCTTATATTTATTTTTAAGTCTTCTGACGCATTCACAGGAACACGCACACTCACAAATTCTATGAACAGTGTTTGTTTTGTCAAAGTCAAGAGATGCTGATTTATTCTCATTCAATGACATTAATTTTATCCAATCAAGGGCAAGTGTCGTTCTCCATAATGAATCGGCTACATTTTTCGGTTGATTTCAAAGATAAAGTATATTTATATAAAAAAAAGGTATTAGTATATATATAACTTATACCGATTGAAAACGAAATCGAATTATATTTAGAAGTTTATAAAAACATTTTATTTGTTTAAAAATCAGTCAAAACAGATAAATTCCAGCAACGCCATATATATCACCCATATTCAAACTTGTTTTTGTTATTCAACGCACATTAATTATAATAGTATCATAAATTGAATGAGAATTAATTAGGTCTCTTTTCCTCTGTTAAATGGATTTTTTTTATTTATTCACAAATGATTGCCATTTAATAGTGAAATTCAATCATATTAAATATCTAATTTTATTTACACTGGAAAATTTAATTAATATAGTTTTTAGAAGAGTTTTTCAATATTATTATTTATTAAATACTTATTTTTTAAAAAAATTTAAAAATAAAGAAAAAAATATATAATTCAAATTGATTATTTCCATTTTCAGTGATCCTATTTAAAGACCTATCATATACATAACTTTCATTTCTAGATATAACGTAATAATAATATAATATTCTATCTATATATTCATATGCAAATGGAGGTAAAAAATGGGATTCTATCAGCTTACTTGTATATTCAATACATAAATAATTTGTAAAAATAATTTATTTAATCTATATATATATATATATATATATATATAAAAGAAGAAATATTTTTGGATGTTTATCTGTTTGTTGTTCTCTAAGTGTTTTCATAAGGCTGCTATTTTTCATTTTTAAATGAAAATCAAATTATTTTAATTAATTTGTGCCATTTTAGGAAACAAATTTTTGATGGGTCATTTTTAGAAAACCCATTTAACAATTGTAATAAATAATAAAAAATTGTAAATTTTTAAAGTTTATAATAATACATTGTATAAATCTGTTAGAGGGTCGAGCGATAGCTCGGTGATCCAGGTACTGATGTTTGTGCAATTTATTTACTATTTTCCAGAAAATACGAATATTCAGTAAGTAATTTTACTATTATTTGAAAATGTATGCTTTTTGAAAGAAATCCATATATAATAGATAACTTCAATTCATCCTTAAATTCTGCGGACCATGAGTGTTATACTATTATAACCACTAAGCCAGTGATTCTCAACCAGTGGTCCGCGAGATTATGACTTCCGACTTTTTTTTCTAAATTTTTTCAAAATGTTTCTAAAAAATAAGGTAAACCGTTTTTGAACCACTTTTTAAACTTATCTTTTTCTTTGTGTGCCTCCAAATTTTTAAATCGTTAAAAGTGGGCCGCGGTAAAAAAAAAGGTTGAGAACCTCTGCACTAAGCATCCTGGTCTCGTACTGTTCTATTATATAAAATATTTTAGTCGCAAATGATTCATTTTGCAAAACCGTTATTGTTAGTATCAATTTGTTTTTTTTTATGTACAATAATTATTAGAATCAGATATTAAATTAAATAAATGAATGACAAAATTTAAATTACTATATTTAATTTTCGTTTAACTCATAACGTTTTTCATTTCACATAAAATTAATATTTTTTATTTTATTCAAGGAACAATAACTATTTTATTATAAGCTCACTAATTAAAAAAGTAAACATTTGGATATAATTCAATATTTACTCACTCGGTTTATATTATATATTTTCAATTTATATTTTTAATTTCTCTCACTTATACTATTTTTTTATTTGTTAAATAATGTTAAATTTCTTTATTACCTCTTCAATTATTGACATAAGCTCTTTATTTGAAAAATGTACTTAAATTGTGTCTATATTTATCTATTTGATTGCTAATTCTATATTATTGACAATCATTTATGTTTTTTTTGATAAAATTATTTAAAATAAGAAATATATTTTTTTAACCCTCGATGATGTATGACCATTTTGTCTTATTGAATTGAAATTGACTGATATATATATATATCTATTTGTTTATCTGCCTTTCGGATTCTGTCTAACATTTCTTTTCCTATGCTAGTCACGTGTTCCGCCTATCATTACCTTCTTAATTTTATAAACTATGTTTATTTGAAGATGCATAGAGGTCATCTAATATCTCGTTCTACCATCTTTAGCATTCCGATGTGCTTTAATTTTTATTTTAGATAATATAAATAATTAAGTTTGATGACTTTTTTTTATTAATTACAATATAAATTTTATCTAGTATAATAGTTCGAATGATAAACTGATTTCTTATCGTATATAATCTTTATCTAAAAAAAGATTTATTTATTCTATTATTGCATCATTTACTGTTTTGTTTATAGAAATTGTCCTGACACCTTTTAGGAACAAATAGCCTGGAGGGAGACAAACTCTATTGTCTCAAGGCGAAGGTGCGTGTCCGTTCCATCCAAGTACCCTTTGCTATCCTATTAAGCTCCCCCCTTTAAAAACCCTTGCATTAAGACAACTATTCGATTTCCTGCTCATGACCAACTATCCGCACGCATACACATGTACTTCTATGAATTAATAATAGTTTCAAATGTCAATAGATTGTTTACAAAAAAATTATATTTAAGAAATTTTACAGAAATTTTTTTATTTTATTTTTTCATAGCTTAAAATATTTTTTCGCATATCAGAAAATCCTAAACCTATTCACAATAAGTCTAAAAAATTATATATATATGTATATATAATGTGTTTTAAAATTATATATATAAGTGATAAAATCATAATAAACTTTTTCAAAAAGAAAGATGAGTTTTGTTTTAAAACACCGCACCCTTTAGTTATCAATTCAATTATTTTTTTTTAAGTTGGTATGACTGTCTATAAAATCTGACGTAATTTTCATATGATTTCGTTTGTTAGGTTAGAAACTATATTGTCTTTTGTAATTGTTAATAAATTTTGTCGGTTATTCTTATAAAATGGACAAATTGTTCGAGCAAAGAATTGAATTAGTTTCTTTTAGGTATATACATCTGTAGCTGAAATATGACTTATTTTAATAGTAATGCACAGATTTCATTGAAGATCACAGACCTTTTTTAAGGAGCTCTAAGAATATTAAAATTAAAATTGAGAACATCAATTCAAATTACATTAAAAGATTTATAAATGACTAACAATATATTTGAAAAACAAATAGACCAATTTAAAAAAATAAATTTGTTTTTTATTCTGTTAAAATACCGAATTTTAAAAAACAAGTTACTTTAGTTTATACCCTCGTTTTTATAATAATAATAATAATAATAGCCTTTATTAGTTCTTACATGTACATAATCATATTAAATAGTAATATGAATACAATAATAATATTTACAAATTTATATACATTTTTTTTTATTTTTGTATGGAACTAGGCCCTTTTAGGGCATAGGCCTCTCCCAGTCTTTTCCATTTTGACCTATCTCTTGCAGTCTTCATCCAGTCTATTCCGACTTCTCTAATGAACTCTTTAGACCATCTATTTGGCGGTATAAATAGAAACTTAAATAAAAATAATTCAAAGGAAAAAAATAATAAAAATAAATATGAAAAAATAATACTAGCAACATTAAACGTTCGTAGCCTGAAAGACGAGGACAAATTAATCGAACTTGAAAATGCTCTTGAGGGTGTTCAAATTGATATTTTGGGGCTGTCAGAAGTAAAGAGAATAGGTGAAAAAATATTACAAAGAAAATCTGGCTATATTTTTTATTACATTGGTCAGATGAGAGGAAGACGGGGAGTGGGTTTCATGGTAAAAAATAGCATGAAAAAATATATTGTGGAGTTTAGGGGTTTTTCGGATAGAATAGCACTTTTGAAACTTGCCTCGTTTTTATAATCTATAATAATTCAAGCTACACATAGATATTTTATTGAAAACAAAGTCTAAAAATGTTAATTCCTTATAAATCTATTATTATAATATTAAAATTTCGATGAAGATATGTTTATTTCATTCTGTGAATGATTAAAAATTAATACTTAACTTTTGAATCTAATTCTTTTTTACTTTATTTGACATATGATTCGAGTAGAATATATAATGGCAAATTGAGATCTGAAGGTTTCGCCAAGTCCTTGGTAAATATCAATTCTCTAAATAAGCAATTGTAAATAAAACACGAGTCAAATAAATTTGGATACCTTTGTATGTTAATTATATATGTTGTATATATAAATTTAAAAATAATTATAAAAACAAACAAAAAAAAATTGTTAATTTAGTTAATATAAATACGACTATATTTATTCTATACTTAATTATAAAATCTACATATGATTAACTTTTTAATTATTTACCTGCTCATATTGTAGCATTTTTATATACAATTTTTTTTAATTTAATATTGAAAATTTGATAACACCTGCTTAATCGCAACTCTATTTTCTCTCAAACACACTCACTTGCCATTTTAGTCATAAAAGGTTTAAAAAGGTCAAAAAAAGCGACATGTGAATAATGTTTGAAACGAAAACTTCCTTCTAATGATTAAATAATATCCACACAACACATTGATATGAAATGGAAAACCGGAAGTTTTCTATAAATATAAAATTTCATGTTGATCTCCCTATTTTAAGCTTCCTGACTGTTAACTACACACCTGGGTACTTATCTCCTTTGAAGATGGCTATCATTTAAATGCATCCATTTTAAAAGATAAATTTAACTGATACAGTAAATATTTCACTAAATCTGATTAACGCTAAATTAAGTTATAATTCCAACAATAGAAAAAAACAATGATTTCAAGCTATAATTTTTTATAAAGCAAATTTGAAATACAAAATAGTACTAAATGAAATATATTTTTTATTCAAATAATTTCTTATTTTATTTGATTTTTTTATTAATTAGTCATAACAAATACGAATAATAAATATTTTTTAATAAATTCATACTTAATATTCTTTATTAATTTTTTTATTTATTTTTTGGCTTCGGAACTTTACCAGTCACACCTTTATTTAAATTTCCTTAATTTTGCAAGGATTGATCCCTTGACCTCAAGTTCGACAGGCCAGGACGTTAATCTTTTTTTTTAATTTTAACTTATTACCAATTGCGATTAACAACATTATACAAGTAAGATATAGTTGTTAGACTTATACATAAAATTAATTTTTAAATTATTTATTATTTATTATTTTTCTATTTGTGTACTTAATTATAGTTATTAATTATTTTTTAAGAAAACGGCTTAAATCTGAAAATAATATTTGTTTTACAAAGGTTATATGCTAAAATTATTAATAAGAATTTTGGACATGGAATGATAGTTTTATAATAATACTATTAAAAATAATATAATGAAGTTATTATTTTTTAAATTTGAAACTTATTTAAATATTTATGAGCAAAATATTAAAATAAAAAATATACGAGGACAGGTTAATAAGTCCAGGACTTTTTGAATTTCCCGTCTGGCAACACCGCTCCTATCAGCAGTATACTATCACTGTTGAAATTTTAACCAGTTGGGTCTTTTAGTTTTTGTTTGACATCCATTAATAGCTGATTACCTCGTGAATTGAGAAGAAAATGGAAAAAGTGAATTTCGTGTGCACATTAATGTTTGACGTTGTTAACCGCAATATGGACGAGTTTTTGTGCCGTTTCATAACCGTGGATGAAACGTGGATTCACCACAACACACCAGAGATCAAACAGCAGTCAATACAGTAGGATTTTCGGGGTCAAAGGAGACTACGTTGAAAAATAAAATATTTTTTTATTCAAAAACCTGTGTTTCATTAAAAAATCACGGACTTATTGACCTTCCCTCGTATATATATTGTCGTATATTGGATGGCTTAGGTAAGTTGGTTAATAAGAAAAAATGGGTTGAAAATAAGATTAAATTAATTTGGTAGCACTCTGGATTAATTTTGAAGAATAAATGGGTAATTGAATCCGCGAAGGTTGATAAGGGAAATGATAAAAATTAAATTCGTTCAGATAAAATAAAATTAAACTAAAATTATGTATTTAATAAAATAAAAGAATTAATATTATAAAAATAGATAACAAAGAAATTAAAAAGAGTTGATATGGTACCGTTTTAAATAGGAATATTATAAATGAAATGAAATTTAATTTCATTAAGCAATTGCATTTATATTAATAAGCCAGGGTCGACCACTTAGCTGTATTGTGATAGGAATGAATGGAGTATTCTTAGAGACTTGAGTATTGAGTGCCATGGAACATCTCGTGGGCTGCGGCGCTCCTCAAAGGGGGTGGCCGGGATGTCACTCTTGCAAGGGATTTGGTGTCTCCTTCTCCAATTCTGATCAAGACTGCCTTAAAATTATTTTTACACCAATAACGAAAACTCTTCATCCCTTCCCCCACTTTGGACACACGGATGGGTCTCTGTACTTCTGGAGATCAGATGTTTTATGACCAAAGGTCTTTCATTCTCCAATTTAGCAAAATTCTTTATATCATCCACATGTGTTAAAAAAATATCTTTCTAGAAGGTTGCCGTACCATTGTATATAAGCTTTTATATATATATATAAAGTGATATGTAAATATTATGAATTGAAGACTAAAATTATTAAAAAAACTAGTATCAAAAGGGTGGATGGGATGGTGAAAAGAGTGGAGATTTTCGAACTAAATACGTTTTCAGCAGATATTAAATATAGAAAGTTACATTATTATTACCAGGACGTTAACCAGACTTTAACATAAAGCCCAATGATTGTATACATATGTTTCTATGTTAATATAATTGATAATATAATCATTTGGAGTAGAAAGCTATGATTATTAGAGCTGTCAATTTGAATTAAATTGATATTAAATTATCGAACTCAATAATTTTACAGGTATATTATTATTATTGAAAATATATTTTATTTTAGCAAATAAAGATACCTTTGATGACAAGCTAATATGTTTAAATAAATCATACATCGATCTACTCCACTATCCATTGATATTTTGACATTTAATGCTCGCTTGTTTATTATTTTTAATCTTCTGACCATCTGGGAAGCTACTTTGACGAGAAGCAATGTGTATATGTGTGTGTCGCCCTGGGAGATTATCAATGAGACCACCATCGACTGATATATCATTAACAGGAAGCTGCATGTTGAGGAAGGATCACTGACCTCAATCTATAATCGTTGTGTCAAGAAAATGAGAAATAAATTCTCCTGTTTCTAAAGACAACACCAAAACAGAATAGATAATGAATGAATGTCATTTATCATTCAAAATCAAACAAGAAAGATATATAAAAATTATGTAAATTAGGTTTATTTTTGTTTATAAAGAATAAAAATATGTAATAATAAAAAACTACGGTAGATATTTACTAATATTATTCAACGACACAATAAAAAAAATTGTATTTATTATTTTTTGAGTGATAATAATAGTTATAAATCTTTCATATTTCATCTCATGAAATACTTTTAGATTATTACTTTTATAACTCTAATGAAACCAAGACATTTGCTAACTTTACCCCGGATTCTAATAAATTTTTGGGTTATATCCATCCATCCACCCTCCCACTTCCTCTCTCTCTCTCTCTATCACACACACACATACATATCTAACACATTCTTTTGTTTTATTCTCCCAAAATTAATCTTAACGAACAAATTAAAGACCCTTAACTCCCAAATTATAACTTTAACTTATCCATTAGTTATTTAGTTTTTTTCTTAAATTATGGTAAAAATATTAAATATTTTTTTATTTAAATGAAGAAAAAAAATTATATATATTTGACCTTGGCGGGAACACCTTTAGGTCAGGAAACACACTATATATTTTATATAATTATTAATCAATGTTTTCACTGTTAAATTTCATATAACATAGTTATTTTACAAAATATATTAATATTATATACATTTTTACCGACCGACGATAGTAAGGGAGGTATTGTTTAAATAATATTTAAATAATAAAATATTGTAGATTATATAAATATTGGTATAATATATTTTTATTGATGTATTTATTTATTTATTTATTTAATATAATAGTATAAAATTAACATTAAAATTAAATCTATTATAAAAATTCGTAATAAATAATTGAAATACTATGCAAAGATAAAAATTAATTTTTTATAATAATAGGTTGGGGAAAAAGAAATCCATTATTTTTACGTGAACTTCAAGACTTTATTTAACATGTTTTGCATTGTCCGATTTAGGTCAAATATGCACCATTTTGTTCTATAATTTGTTGCCATTTTAATGGTAGCTTCATTATGCCTCTCTCATAAAAGTCTTGGTCCTTATTAGCGAAAAACTCCAGCAATTGATTTTCACACTCTTCCCTTGATGCCAATTTCTTATCACTAAAACACGCTTTGACCACGATCGCTTCGCATAATGTTGTCGTATGTGACCCATTTCTCATCCCCAGTCACCATCCGTTTAAGAAATGGGTTGATTTCATTACGTTTGGCCAAGGCTTCGCAGATGGAAATTCGATCCATCATGTTTTTTGGTGTTAATTGGTGTGGCACCCAAACATCAAGCTTTTTTTTAAACCCAGCTTTGTGCAAATGGTTTAAAACTGTTTTGTGGTCGATATTTAACTCCTGGGCGATGCTACGACTACTAACATGCCGGTCCACTTCGATGATTTCAGTGACTTTGTCGACATTTTCGACGACGGGCCTGCCTGTGCGAGGGGCATCCTTAACGTCAAAAATACCCGAACGGAATCGACGAAACCAAAATTGCGCGTAATTAGCTGTTACATATCGGGACCATAAACACTATTCACATTTTCAGCCGCCTGACTTGCATTTTCGCCCTTATCAAAGAAAAACTGTAAAATGTACCGAATTTTCTCTTTGTTGACTTCCATCACGCCGTGTAACTCAGAACTGAATGGACAAAACAAAAAACTGCAAACGAATTCTTTTAGTGCGAACTGTTACCTTGACAACGAGCATAAATTTGAAATTGTTTGATCGATAATTTACGAGATATCGATCACTACAGCCATCTACCGAAAAAATAATGGATTTCTTTTTCCCCAACCTAATATATTTGTAACAAATGAAAATTTGGAAATTTATTATTTATTTCTAATACATGTTTTTGGGGGGAGAGATATGTTAAAGTATATATTACAATCTTTTGAATTATTTATATAATAACTATAATATAATTTATTTTTTCAAAATTTTGGTTCATATGTATATTTATTTTCATTTTTACAAATCTAAATTTTTAGAAAGTAGTTTCTAACTGGTAATTAGTTTAAAAAAATTATTTTTATTGATTGGATCCAATTTTAAAATTAAATAAACATTTCTTTGATATATTAACTTCTACATGACTACATTAACTGAACGGTGCAACGTCGTTCTTAGTACGCATTCTTGAATAGAGATTAGAAGTTTATTTACCTATTGGGTGTATCTTGATTCATTTTTTTTCCATTTAACACGACTGCCTCTCATGTAAAACAACATTCACTCGAGCATCGTTCTTGTTCGATCTCAATCACTTGATCTCTTGATTACCAATAAATACGATCAAGAAAAAAAAATTTTGATATATTAAAATAAAATCAAAATATCCCTTAGGCTGGAAATTAAAAAATAACATAAACAACTTTAAGTTTAATAAGTAGGTAATTTAAGAAATTTACGAGTATATTTATGATTATTAAATTTAAAAGAAAACAAAATTAAAAAACATCTTTACTAATAATAATAATATTTGTTTTTTGATAAAAAGATTTAGAGCACACGTTCTACTGATCATGGAATACCTCTACCCCGCTTAGGTGGCAATCGAATTGTTATTTATTTAATAAAAAATTTTCTATTCTTTCTCTAATTCATTTAGATTCATATTTGGATTCATCATTGGATGTTAAAACAAAATTTTTCGAACTAAAATAATTATTTATTTTAATAAATAAATATAAATTATTTCCACTTAAAGTGAATGATGAAGATTGATTGTATAAACATTATTGTTTGGAGAACTAATCACATAAGCTTTAAAATAAATACAAGATATCATTGGAAAAGAGTGATTATGGTTTTAACTACGTAAACCTCATGCTCATTTGTAGGTTGACAGCACATATATTGCTATAACAAATTATTATTTAACAAATATTTCGTTTATTTTTCATAAATAATTGATTAATATATTCTATCCAAATATATACATATTTTATTATTAAATCATAAATTATTTATTAATAATTTGTTAATTTATTTACCAGCTATTTTTAAAATTTTTTGAAAATTTTTCTCTAAATAACAAACATAATTATACATAAATTATTATTATTATTATTATGAAACTGGACCCTTAGAGATCAGGTAATATATATACTTTAGAAACCAATTCATACTTGGCTTCTTCATTACTTCCCTCTTCCCACCAAATAATCTTTAAGTAGGTATTGATCTTAGATGTTCTAGGCTGTATCTTCTGATGAAGCATAGTTCGGATACTCCCTGTTGCCTGTTGTTCTTCTTTTTTTTTTGGAAGTCCCGAAGTCGTACATGTTCCAGTGGCGGCTCGTGACCCAAACAACTGAGTAGGCGACAAAGTATATATATATATATATATATATACGGCAGTTCCACACTATATATATATATATAACTTACGAAAAGTAGAAAAAGAGAAAGAAAAAAGATGTATTTATTTATTTTTGTAAATTAAATTTATTCGTCTATCTTAATTTTGAAAATAATTCAATAATTTGATCTGAGAAGTTATCTTGTTTTGAAATTTGAACTAATAATTCTTTTTCTATTGATAACAAAGAAAGAGAAGACAACCTTTCCTGCGACATTGAATTTCTTAAATAATTTTTTATGCGTTTTAAACATGAGAAATTGCGCTCTATGGAAACACTTGTCATCGGAATCGTGCCTATCAATATGAAAAGTTTATATGCTTCTGCAAAAATTTCATTGTAATCATTTTCATTAAAAAGTTGTAGAAATTTATCAAATCTTATATTATGAAATTGTGTATCCTCATAAATTACAGTTAGTTCGTTTATTAACTTTTGTTTTTCAAATACGTTTTGAAATTGATTGTGTAGAAGGATTACAAGATTTTTAGGAAAGCTTTTACTAAAATCGCTGAATTTCGAAGTATCACCTAAAGCAAAGTATGATAACTGTGACATATCCTTAAATCTTGTTTCCATTTGAAGAACAATGGTATCAATTATTTCGTAATACACTTGCTCTATCCCAGAGAAAAGCTCTATACACACGAATTGCATAGCATAGGCTACTTAGTTCATCGCCTAACCGTTCAACTTATAGCGCTAGCTATCACTGCTGTACGCATGCGCGACTGACTAGAAATGTGGCCAGCGGAGTGTGGAGTACAGGCAGTAAATAGGCGATGAAAAATATCGCCTTTACTTTATGACTAGCAGTACCCGTGCAATCCGCAGTTTCAATTTTTTTTTTTTTTTAAATCTTAATATATTAAATCATTAAATAATTATTTTATGAAACTAAATATTTTTAAACTTAATAAATATAATAAAATTTATAAATATTTTTCATCTGTATATTTATAAGGTAGGCGTCGCCTACCTTGCCTACCCTAGCGAGCCGCCACTGACATGTTTAGATTTATATAGAAGCAGGAATTGTCATCTCATAGAGCCGGGAGCATTAATTAATTTATTAATAATTATAAAATATGTTGTTCTTGATTGGTCTTGAATTCGGGATTCTGCTCAGTAGATGGATGTCGATGCTGCTAATATAAATGTATTATGTACAATTAATTATTTATTCTTTAAAAGAAATAATAAAAAAATATGAAATTAAATTTTATGGCTATCTCAAACTTCCACAAAAGTAAATTAATTTTTAATTAGTTTATTGCATACAATCAAGTGTACAAATCCCTTTAAATTCATTGAATCGATTGCAAACATTATTTTGGGATTTGAATAGAACTACAATACTTTACTCGAAATATCATTATCCCTCTACTAACGACATTAATTTAAAGGGATATAATTTCAAAGAGATCCATTTGAATACCATATATATATATTCCATACATTGAACATTGTCTATTGGTCTCTCTCTCTATTCTAAACTATATAATATTTTAAATAGGTTAACAAAATAGATTAAACAAACCTTCTGAATGTTTATTTTACACAAAATTGTCAATTTCATTCGTTTATATATACATGCATCTTAATTAAGTTTTTATTTCTCATTTATTAATTAACATTTAGTACTAGTGATGTAATGTTTATAGTTATATAATTTTATCTCCTTTGAATTATAAAAAATTTCTCAGTCGAAATCTTAAATTTCATCTTTTTTCCAAAATTGTTAATTAATTCAGATATTAAGTTATTTCTATTTAATCATTTTATTTTAAAATTATGTATCCACTGTTTTAGAACCGTTATTTAGAGTTAATTCTATCATTTGAATACTTAATTATTAACCTTGTAGTTTTGCCTGCGATAATCATATTACATTATTAGCATAGTTATAAAAAAGACATAAACCCTTTGAAATCAATGAATCTATACTATTATGAATATATTATCACATTAATTCAATCTATTAAATAAATTATAATTTAACTGTGATTTATACACTAAACAAAAAATTTCCCATGGAGATATAAATATAGATAATAATATATATTATTATAAATAACTTGCGTGTATATTCTCCTTACTTTGCGAGTTCGTAAATTTTTTTATAATAGTTAGTTTTATATTGCATAGAAAATTATTAAATGATAATCTATTCGACATATAAAAACTAAAACTTATATAAGAATATGATTATACAAATAATTTCTATTCAAAAATTTCAAAATAAATTAAATCTTTTATTCAGAGATGAAATTTAGGAATACATAGGAATATATATATAATATATGCCAATCAGAAGCCAAACTGATTAACTCCAATTTTGAAAATTTAGCTAGTAATGTAATGTAAGGGAAGATAATCTGCAACATATGAAGTGAATAATGAACTTGATAATCTTAATATTGCAATGCAATATACATTTTTCTAATCAATTTGTGTATTTTGTAATCAATAAACCTGAATTTTCTACAAGCTTTGAACTTTGGGCTTCATTTTCTTGGTTTCTTTAAATGTGGAGTTAATCGCTTTGGCTTCTGAGTAGCACATATATTAATTTAAACATTAGATTTCATATGAAACATTTAATCATTTAATGTTGTAATTATTAAACATATTTAATCTCTTTAATTGAAGAAAAATCAATATATATATATATATATATATACCTATATCTTAATATGATTATTTTATTCAAAAATAAATTGTAAATAAAAGATTTACTAATAAGCTTTTATATATACACCACAACATCAAATTGCTTTTAAGTCTTCTTTTTTGGTTGACCAAATGATATATACTCGCTGAAATTAAAATAATAGGTGTATATTGTCATATTGTAGAAAAAATCCTGGTTTTAATGTCTGGGCCTTGAAATTTAATTTTATCATTATATCAAAATATCCATATCTTAAGAAGTTTTCTTCTTATTATATATATAAGATAATAGGAAACAATTTTCTCATTTGAAAAATATCTTTATTAGTTATATAATTATAAATAAATAAATTTAAATAATTATAACATATTAAATATATTAAATTAATATATTATATTAAATATTAAATATACTAATTTATTAAATATTTACTATGAATAATGGATGGATTCAGAACTGACCTCCCCGAATTATTATTGAATTCATTTATAAATTATTGAGCATCTTCTTCAGATACATAACACTTGTACTTAAATTTTTAAAAAAAATTATTGCATTAAATAGTTATTATTTACTCTGTCATTTCTTATTTATATGTATGAGTTTAGTAAAAGGGCTGGCCAAATGGTTAATCGCGAACACTTCGAGAGTAGGTCGATGTAGGACGTTTCAGAGCCGATCGCGTAGTTTAATTAGGAAGATTGACTAAAAAAGGTCGATCACGCATGAATGAAAAAATTGAATGTTGTTCTAGCTAGAATCAAGTTTGCCCAGAATGTATAATATTAACTATAACTTTTTAAAAAAATATAACAATCTCCAATTTATTTATTTTAAAAATAATATATTTAAATAATTTTAGAGAATGGAGAATGTAAAATAAAATAGTAGAGAATAATTAATAAAATTGTATTATTCATTAGTTAGTTCTAGATATAATGTTATAAATCAAATTCAATAGTCTAGTCTATTATAATCCGGAAATAATTTAAATTTAGCCGTAAGTGCTCACAAACTAGGTAAGCATATATACATATAAAAATTTTAAGACCAATAAATTTTTAATATATTTAAATATTAAAATTTTCATCTCTCTTCCTTTACATTTTATAGATGTAAGGACAACATTTATCACTTAAAAGTAATACCTAAAATAGTAATGATACATCTCATCAATTATAGAATACAAAATTTGTCTTTATATGTTTTTGTAATTTTAAAATCCTAAATTAAGACTTGATTTATTTCTATTGAAAAATGAAAAAGATTATAATAGTTGTGCTTTGTATAATTAATGACTTACTTAAACCCCTTTTGGTAGTCTATATGACCTTTGACTTAAACATACAAGGTGTGGCTATTAAATAACGAGACTGCGCGCGCAAAGGGCCTCCAGGAGAGGGTAGGCGGGAAAATGCACCGTTGTACAGCTGGAATGATCTACTATTCCAGTACGAGAACACATGTCTGGCGGTGAACTAGTTTTTTTTCTGAGGCGGTTTAAAATAAACGTGTTTTTGTTCCTACGCCGAAAACGATGTGTGACGAAAAACACGAACAATGTATCAACCCCGACCGAGTGCTATAAATTATTAAAAGAGGCTTACGGTGAGAGTTCTCTATCACGTGTGCGTGTTTTTGAGTGGCACAAAAGATTTTCTGAGGGTCGAGAGAGCACCGAACATGACCAGCGTCCGGGCCGTCCTGTTTCCATTTCAACTCCAGTGCTGGAACACTCTCCTTACTTCCCTGATCTAGCACCCTGCGACTTCTACCTGTTTCCGAAAATCAAGTCCGCACTAAAGGGAAGCCTATTCGAGTCCATGGAAGAAGTGAAAAGAAAAACGGCGGAGCTTCTGAAAGGCCTAACAAAAAACGACTTCGAACACTGCTTTGAGCAGTGGAAAAAAAAGATGAAGCGGTGTGTGGCGAGTGGAAGGGAGTATATTGAGGGTGAAAGTTCGATTGTACCATAATTTTTTTAATTAAACAATTTTTTGTAAGCAGTCTCGTTATACATATAAAAATATAAATGCCTAGTAAAAATCACTTTTTGCTAAGTAAAAATTATTAAAGCACAGTAAAATCTGAAACCGTTCTGTAAAAATAAATATTTATATGATGTTGTAAATAGTAAGATGGAAATTTTTAAATAATTTTGAAATCAAAAATATTGTATTAAATATAATATATAAAATATAAATTATATAATATAATAATAATAATAATATAACATTCTAATAAAAATGAAAAATTACTTATCTTTATTTTAAAAAGTGGCTAATATAGATAATAAAAATAATCTAATAATATAAATGTAAATTAAATATAAATAATATATTATTAAATATTGTTTTGTTTATAACTAAAATATACATTCCTTTACATTAAACAAAAATAAAATTGAAAAAAATAAAAAAAAGAGATAAGAATATAATAATAATAATTTACTGTGCATTCAGTGATTTATACTGTGCAATCAGTGATAATTATACTGAGCATCAAATACTGAACGATTTTATTTATTTTACTGAGGATGAATTACTGTACAATTTAAAATATTTCACCGTGCAAAAACAATAAAATACGGGTCATTTGAAATTTTTTACTGAGCAAAAATGTATTAAAATACTGAGCAATTAATTTATTGAGTTCATTAAATTTAAATAGAATTCGTATATATATTTTAATAATGTTTTTCTAAACTTGGCGTCTGTCTCTCTGTCAGTCTGTTCGCTCTTTTGACAAATTGAAATCGATTGTTTATCGACTTTTTATTGAGATAGACTTTTGAAAATTTTTATAGATATTTCAATCGGTCCCTTATTAGGTATAGAGGAAATATAATTGAATTATAATTAATTAATTTTAATATAGTTAGCGATTAATTACGTTTAGTACCTAACTCCTTTTGTATTGCTCCGATTAATTTTTTTTCAACGGATTCCGAAGCATAAATATTGATTTCAGGTTAGATTTTCATTTTGAAAGTAATTAAGAATATTTTATAGTATTGAAATTAATGATGAATACTTATTAATCAGTTGTAGCGCCAATGAAGAGGGTTTTTTCCCTCAAATGACAGAGAAAAGATCCTTTTTTTTATATATGTCCCAGAGAGAAAAGTAGACAAAGGAATAAAATAAACCCTTTTTCTTTTAAGACAATATGAGTACAAACAATATCTTAAGTATATACATTTATAAAATCTCATATTAATTAAAATTACTTATTTATAAATATGATATAATAATTATTATCCAATAATAACATTTACTTAACATAAATGCATAAAATCAATTTTGGAAGATTAATATTTTTTTTTATTTTATTCAATTTGTGTAAATTTTCGTATAACTTAATCTTTTCTATTTCTCTTGTTATATTAAATAAATTTATCATATTAAAATTGCACTAAAAAGAATAAAATAATTTTTCTATAAGCCTGACAAAGTTTATGGATGAATTGCTTCATATTCAATTAAAAACGTTGGGCGCTTTTAGTTTTGCAATTAACTTTCTTTATAGAGTTATAATTCATATACGTATATACATACATACCACACTAAAACACTTCATTAAAAAGTAACACTATTTCTTCTAATATAATCAACCATTTTGGATTTGATTGATAATATGTAAAGTTAATAACGTTTTTACCGACCGACGATAGTAAGGGAGGTATTGTTTTCACACCAAATTTCACATGTGGAGATTTTTAAATATCTCCACGAATCATGCATTTTCTAAACAGAAAAAAGTATTTTTGGCATGATGTCTGTCCGTCCGTCTGTCCGTCTGTCCGTCCGTATAGATGTGTACAGCCTGAACAGCTCAACGGATTTTGATGAAATTTGGTATATTTACTTAATGCATCAGTGGGATGAATTGATCAACTTTTGGTGCAAATCCGTGAACCGGAAGTGGTAGTATTAGCGATCGACGATAGGAAGGGAAGGGTTATTTTCACACCAAATTTCACATGAGGAGATTTTTTTATATATCACCACGAATCATGCACTTTGTATTGGTTTTATCCTCGGGAAAATCATATTTATTAGTTTTTTCTTGATTTAAAATTATATGACGTCATCCAGCCATTCATGACGTCACAGCCTGGTCTTACATATAAATATATACATATATTATAAATAAAATAAAATTAAAAATATTTATGTTATATGCCTATATGTTTTTTATTACATTAATAGATATATTAAAATTATTTGAAATTGTTTCTGTAGCTGGAAATTAATTTACTTCAAACCGTCGGTCGGTTCGGACCTGGCCACAGGTCAACTTATTTTTTAAATTTTGATACATACTTTGATATAAGTATATTACAGTGAATACCTGGAACACCGAGCTATCGCTCGACCCTTTAACAAATTTGTACAATTTATTTTTATATACTGTAAAAATTTAAATTTTTTAATTATTTATTACAATTGTTAAATGGGATTTCTAAAAATAACACATTAAAAATTTGTTTCCTAAAATGTTTCAAATTAATTAAAATAAATTGATTTTCATTTTAATACCTGGGACACCGAGCTATCGTTCGACCCTTTAACAAATTTATACAATTTATTATTATATACTTTAAAAATTTTACAATTTTTTAATTATTTATTACAATTGGATTTGGCTGGTAATATTGATACCTGATTCATCGAATCGCCATTCAAATAATTTAAAAGAACATAATATAGCTCTATTTTTACCAATATATATTCAATAACCGCAGAATTTAAGTCTTTCTGTCGGGAAATTTTGATGTTATAGGCTCGAAATTGGCTGATGAAATTACATCACAATATTCTTGCATATCTCAGAAATTAATTTTTAAAAATTTGATATCTACATGTTGTCATTCAAAGAATGTTTATGTTTTTAATTTTTTATGTTATATTTATATTTTTATTTATATTTTATTATATTTTTCTAATAATTGCCTTTTTAAATTAACTATAAAACCCTGAAAAGATTCAAGTTTATATGAATAAATCATTTTAATTTTGATCTCATAATTGGATTATCATTTTCAAGTAAGATATTATTATGGGTGGATTCACAATATATGAAGGGACACTTGGAGAAATGTGGATGTTTCGGCCAAGAACTTTCGACTATCGTAGAGCACAGAGATAGATAGATATTACATTTACAATAATAATATATAATTAATTTACTGATTAAATTAAAATATATTAAAAGTAAAAACACAGAAACAAATAAATGTTTTATTATGTAATATACTGATTGAAACTAAATGGATGAAAAAACCTTTTACATTTAAACTTCCAACCAAATATAGTGTTCAGAGGGCAGCGCCCCCCGTCTAGATGTGAGAACGCCTAAGGCAGACTGAACAGCTAGTATATAATATTTTGTATTTACGGAGTCGCTGTATGACGAAATTGATGACGTCATTCGATTCTCTTATATTGAATAAAGATAAATCTTCTAAACGTTTTCAAATAATTTAAATGTATCTATTAATGTAATAAAAAACAAATATGGATATAACATAAATATTTTTAATTTTATTTTATTAATTAATAATTAATTAATTAATTAATAATTTGAGTGAAAATAGTAGTCCTTATTTTAGAAATGGATAATTTGTATTTTTACATTAAAATATGTTTGATATAGGTAATATATTTATGTTATATACATATTTATTTATCAATTTATTTTGTTGGGAGAGATTCCTGCCCTCCCCTTTCTGAGGTTATTATTTATTTATTAAATAAATAATAATACAAATTTATATAAAAATATATTAAAAATTGATTTAATTTATATTATTTAAACTTAATCTAATGAATGCAAAAAAGTATATATAGAAAATAATTTATTTACATATTATTATTATTCTTGTAGTCGTAGTATTACTATTTGAATATAAATTTTTTATTTTTATGTAAAATTGAATTTTTATTTACTCAAACCTTCCCAAAAATGATAGACAAATACCTACCGAAATTAAGATAATATTTAAGAATGAATAAGGGAGAGGTCATTTGCATATATTTTTATTCTCTTAAAATTTAGTTACCTCATTTTATGCCTGGTCATAAAACGCATTTTCCATTGGGCGGAATACTTAATCCAAATGTCAACAATTTTTTTCCCAGCTTCCTAAGATGGATAATGATTCTATTAATTCTATGAATGAATGAAGAACAAAAGAAATTGAATTTTCTCCAATAGCGGCGATTCGAAGGTGGCACTCAGGTCATCCATTTCGATCATCCCGTTATTTCATTATCAAGTGCTCTTTAACAGTGAAATGTTCGTGCAAACAGAGAGATCCCTCTGTTTATCACAGAACATGCCAAAGGGCAAGGGTTTCCATGTCATCGTCAATAGAGAGTATCTTCAAAACCCGGGCATAGATTAAATAATATACCTACTTTAAACCCTCCAAAGGGATTAATTAAACTTCGCTGATAATTAAATCAATCTAGAATTTAAGTTTCTCTTTTTCATTACCACTTATCACACACTCATTAACGCACGATTTTAAAAATAAAGATTCGTGTTGAGGGAAAAAAATCCCAAAGCAATTAATTTATTTTCTTTTAATGTGAATTTTTCCTATACTTTAAATCATTTTATTATATTTAATGCTCGATAAATTAAATTAATTTTAGAAATTATTGTTTGATTTGAAATTTTAAAACGAACCTCGAAGATCTGTTTTATCATAAAAACTTGATTGATGAATCGAAAAGCAAAAATATAAATTAAAAATTAAATAGAAATAAAAAGATAGAATTCTTTTAATCAAATTGAGATTAACAATAGTTTTCTTTTTGTTAATACTGTTAAGAAATCCAACTAAATGGAACGGAGCTTCAGAAGGAGGGAGGATGAAATGATTGAATTTTTTTTATAAACTTATTTCCAAGAATTTAAAAAAGAGCTTATCTATATTATAAATCTGTCAGGTGTTTAGAAATATTTTTGGTGTAAAATATTTATTAATGTTTTTTTGTGTTTTAGCATTAAACATTACTTGAGACTATGATCATTGAATTGTGAAATTAAATCCTGATTATTTTTATTATACTTTTATATTTCAAAGCTACATACCTGAAAGATTTTCTTTTATTTAATACCTCTCCAATTTTTTCTCCTATTCATGTCATAAATAGTGATTTTAAACATAAATAGATTCCTGACAAGACATGACATATATTTATATATATGTATATGTATATATGAAAAAACGATATTATGAAAGTATAACTCTTATACCATATTTATTTCAAATAAATATTTTTTGTAATAAGTTCATGCATGGAAATTTTTATTTCTTGTATTTATTTTTATTTATTTAATTAACCTCATAGGTCTTTATAGTTCAATGACCGTATATTTAATGATGTGTTTATTTGTATGTTAACTAACGTTTTGACTAATATAAGAATATCTGTCTAATTGAATTATACCACACCTTTTAGTATTAATTATATTTTGTATTTTTTTCACTTTTAAGTTATTAAAGGAATTCTATTATTAAAATATACATATTGTAATTTTAATTAAAAATAATTATACTATAATATATTCTGAATTTTAATTAATTTATTTGGAGAACAATATTATTTATATTCAAATAATAAATACGGCCTTGATTACTGTTCAAATTTTATTAATTCATTAAAATATTATTTTTTTTATTTGGTATAATGATTCATTATACTATCTCGTAAGAGATAGTATTGCGATCACGAAAATTTTCGATGTTGAGATTTTGATGTTTTTATACGTTTTAAAGGTTCCTGAATCATTTTCACTAAGGTTGAGAAAAATGTCTGTGTGTGTGTGTATTCAAGATTACGCAAAAACGGTTTGAGCTAGAATGATGAAATTTGGTACATGAGCATTATTCAAAATTCGTAGTTTTCTATCAACTTTTGAGAAATGTAGCTCAACCGGAAGAGGGTCATTACTTACAACGTTTTGATTTTTTTTCCTCTAAAGTGACCGTAAAAATAAAGATATATGTTTGATAATTTTTCACATGATTAATAATTGTATAAAACTGCTATATATAGAATTTCAGCTTGATTGATTCGCTGAAATTACCAGAATTAATTTTTTAACACTGCAAATCTCACGCGCCAACACGCGACGTGGTGCCATCAACAAAAAGCCAAACATGCGCTGGTTTAATATTTATTATTTATAATTTATAATTAATTAAATTTAATTTAAATATAATATATTATGTTATTTAATCCAATTCAAATTTTCGAGATAGTCGAGTGGAGACACTCCAGCTAATTTTTAACAAATATTGCTATTTTTCTATTTATTTCATACATTAGTGATAATGTTAATTTAACTTTAAACGGTTTTTAAAAAATCAGATACATATTATCGAAATTTATTTAATATATATTTGATTATATTTTAAAATTTAAAGTATTTTAAAAAATAATCTATTAAAAAAATTGTCTACCAAAATAAGTAAAAACTAGAATAAATTAATCTTCAAAAGTGAGACCGTCTCAAATGCGATGAGTCACTGGACTGAATGAGTCAGAAGAATAACTTGTTCTCAGAGGAAGAAATGGTACTTTATGTATTTATTTAATTTTTTTTTTTATTTAATTATAGTTCTTAAATTACATATTTGCTTTATTCATATGAAATTGTAGAGAGGAGGGTCTATGATTACTCTATTTAAACAAATATCTTATCAAGAGTGAATTATTCGTGTTTCAATGTTCAATATTATTTATTAAACTAGAATTTGATTTTATTTAAAGCGTATCATATAATTATCTTATATCTAATAATAAATCTACATTAATTAATAAAAAACAAAAATAATTAAATAATATTTAAATACGTATATCCATTAAAAATAAGCTGGAGTGTCTCCACTCGACTATCTCGCAATTTGAATTGGATTAAATAACATAATATATTATATTTAAATTAAATTTAATTAATTATAAATTATAAATAATAAATATTAAACCAGCGCATGTTTGGCTCTTTATTGATGGCACCACGTTACGTGTTGAAGCGTAAGATTTGCAGTGTTAAAAAATTAATTCTGGTACTTTCAGCAAATAAATCAAGCTGAAATTCTATATATAGCAGTTTTATACAATTATTAATCATGCGAAAAATTATCAAACATATATCTTTATTTACGGTCACTTTAGAAGAAAAAAAATCAAAACGTTGTAGGTAATTGACCCTCTTCCTGTTGATCTACATTTCTCAAAAGTTGATAGAAAACAATGAATTTTGAATAATGCCCGTATACCAAATTTCATGATTCTAGCTCAAACCGTTTTTGCGTAATCTTGGTTACATACATACACATACACACACACACACACACAGAGAGAGACATTTATCTCAACCTTAGTGAAAATGATTCAGGAACCTTCAAAACGTATAAAAACATCAAATTCTCAACATCGAAAGTTTTCGTGATCGCAATACTATCTCTTACGAGATAGTAAAAATTATCTTTTATTTATTATAGATTGTTGAATTTAACCCTATTTAACTTTATTAATTTAATTTTAATTGTATTATATATTATAATTTTGGTTTAATTTTTTCTCTATAAGCTTTATTTACGCCATTTTTAAATTCCATAGCTCATCAATAACCTCTGACAAGTGAGTCACGCTTTAATTCTAAAAAAATTATTGTTTATAAATTTTCATTTATTAATTTAATTCTTAAATTTCTTATATTAAAATAATTTCATAAAATAAAAAAGTGATGAGATAAAACATTTTGATTAATTTTTCTCTTTTTACTATTTTGCCAGAGATAGTATTGCGATCATGAAAATTTTCGATGTCGAGATTTTGATGTTTTTATGCGTTATGAAGGTCCCTGAGTCATTTTCACTAAGGTTGAGAAAAATTCTCTCTGTGTGTATGTATGTATGTGTGTGTACAAGATTACAGAATAATGAAATTTGTAACACGGGCATTATTCAAAATTCGAAATTTTCTATCAACTTTTGAGAAATGTAGCTTATTCGGAAGAGGACCATTACCTACCACTTTTTTATTATTTCCCCTCTAAAAATAAAGATAAGTTTTATAGTTTTTCACAGTAAAAATTTTATAAAACTGCTATAGGGTAAAGCATACAGTCATTGGCCCCCTTAAGCAATTCCTAGCAGTCTTTAATGCATATCTGGGCAAATTGCGGAACAATCTGTGTCAAATTAGGTTTGCAGAACATAGATACTATGACTATTTTGATGAATAAAAAAATGACATTTTCAAATAGTACTTTATTAAATAAAAAATCATAAAAAATACAGTTATTGGCCCCCTATTATAGTAATTGTCCTAGCTATTCTATAGTGATTATACAACCATATAACAAACGATTATATAATAGCGCAATTTTTAAAATAAAATCTCTTATTATTTGTGTTTTAGTGATGGGGGTCAATGACTACCTCGTTGCCAACGACTGTATACTTTACTCTATATAGAATTTCAACTTAATTGATTTGCTTAAAGTACCGAAATTATTTTTTCAATACTGCAAATCACGCTCCAGCACGTGACGTGGTGCCATCAACAAAGAGCCAAACACGCGCTGATTTAATATATAATATATAATTTATAATATATAATTTAATTAATTAAATTTAATTTAAATATTATATATATTAATTAATCCAATTCAAATTTACGAGATAGTCGTGTGGAGACACTCAAGATTTTTTACCGACCGATGATAGTAAGGGAGATATTGTTTTCACACCAAATTTCACATGCGTATATTCGTATTAATTAGTTAAGAAAATAAACAAAATTAATTTAAAAAAATATAAAAAATTAAAAGAAAATTTGGGATCGGTTTCATCCCGATTATTTGCACAGGATATCATTTTTGATCTGCTATTTGTTTTTTTACCGACCGACGATAGTAAAGGAGGTATTGTTTTCACACCAAATTTCACATGTGGAGATTTTTACATATCTCCACGAATCATGCATTTTCTTAACAGAAAAAAGTATTTTTAGCATGATGTCTGTCAGTCCGTCCGTTTAGACGTGCACAGCTTGAATGGCTAAACGGATTTTGATGAAATTTGGTATATTTACTTAATGCATCAGTATGATGAATTGATCAACTTTTGGTGCAAATCCGGAAACCGGAAGTGGTAGTATTAGCGATCGACGATAGAAAGGGAAGGGTTATTTTCACGCATAATTTCACATGAGGAGATTTTTTACATATCACCACGAATCATGCACTTTGTATTGGTTTTATCCTCGAGAAAAATCATCTTTATTAGTTTTTTTTAATTAAAATTAGATGACGTCATCCAGACATTCATGACGTCACAGCCTGGTCTTACAAATATATTATAAATAAAATAAAATTAAAAATATTTATGCTATATGCCTATCTGTTTTTATTACATTAATCGATATATTAAAATTATTTGAAATTGTTTCTTTAGCTGGAAATTAATTTACTTCAAACCGTCGGTCGGTTCGGACCTGGCCACACGTCAACTTATTTAAATAAGACTAATTACTGGATTTTGCTCAAGATCGGTATCAATTATTATACTAAATTCTTTAAAATGAATTTGATTTTGACAGAAAAGATAACGCAAAGCAAATGCTTTACATATTGATCATCGAAAAAAAAATAAAAATTCACAGTATTTAATATTTTTGCATTAATTTTCATATAGTATTTAAGAATTTAAAATTTAAACAGTTAGAAAATTAAAATTTAAAAAAAAATTAAAGTGGCGGTGAAATGTAAAAATCACCTTGAAATTTTTTGTGATTTTTTTATCCCTAAAAACCATCGCAATAATAAAATTTTCTTTATGTTTAATTTTATCATTAATTTTATAAAAACTTAGGCAAACAATAAGCAAACAAAAATAAAAATAAAAATAAAAAAAAAAAACAAAAAACAATTGCACTCCATTTTTAAAATGTGACCACCCGAAAAACGATTCCTTGATTATCCGTTATTATTAAAGTGGTAGTAATTATAAGCCCTGAGGGAATATTACCGTCCCAAGAGAACTACAGTTAGGAAAGATTCCGATTAATAAATCGTGCCGGTCGTTAATCCGTGATCTTCCTCATCATCTTCTTTTTCTTCTTTATCTTTTTCTCAAAGCAATGGCCGACATCTTCAAAGACCCGTCCTAGAAGAGAAGTACAGTCAAACGAGACCCATTCTTAGGAATTACAAAAATTTAAAAGACTCTTATATATTTAAACAATTCACGTCTAATTATAAAATGTAGATACGAATATAATTTTATTTACCCTTTCTTTTTAGCAAGCCATGACAGTGAACACCTGGTAATTCTTTTTTCCATTTTTATTCATAATTTTCATTTGATTCTCATAAAAATGGATGTTTTTTTTTCATTTCTTTCTCATAAAAACATTCAATATATATGTATAGAACATGTTTTTTGTAACTGATTTATATCTGATCGAAGAATGAACGTTAAAATATTTTCTAACAATTATTTTTATTAAATTTTTTCCTGAAAACAATAATAAATAATATTAATATTTCTATTCTGTATAAACTAGTCAAATATTTTTCTACATATATTTCTATTTTTTAATTGAAGTGGATTGGAAAGAATGAAAGAAATCTGGGATTATAACATAAATTCCATATTTATACTTTTTGTTCTTCCGTAAAAATACACACAGGATTTCAACATGTTACTCATTTTTTTCATTAGTCATATAAGTATTAAGTCTATGTATAGATATAGCGCGCATATAGTATATATATATATATATATATATATTCCTTCATATAAATCTAGTTTTTATTTTCTAAAATGTTTAGTAAATCATTTTTTAAATTATTTTTGTTTTTACAGTGTTTTATTTCAATATTATATATATATTCTATATATACTATAAGTAGGGGTATTTACAAATGTTTATGTTTTTTTTATTTTTTTGGAAATTTTTTTTAATAGAAATTATAAATTATTCATTTGTGAGATTATGACTAATGAAAAACAATTTCTAATAATAATCATTATAATTTGTATAATATGTAATATCCACAAGTATTTAAAATATGTTTAATATTATAAAAATTATTAATAATACATATATATATATATATATATATATATATATATCATAAATTTAACGTAATTAAATCAAAATATAATTATTTTTTTTTGTTTTATATTTTTTAGATTGATAAAGATTATGTTCCACTCCTCGAATCTTATTAAAAGTAAGTAGTGATTACTTTTATATTACTAATTAATTTCTGGCATAATTATTTAAAATAATAAATCAAAAAACAATCATTTTTTAATTTTTATAAAGAATGTTATTTTATTGATAAGTAGTTTTGTGATCTTTTTCTTGAACTTTTTATTATTTATTTATCTTCTTGGTGATTCATTAATTATTATTGTTTTGAATCTCAAAAGTTTTATTTCTTGACATTTGTTAAGTAGTATTTATCAATTCATTTTTTTTAATGTTTAATTTTTTAATAATTAATTTACATTTTTTCAATATTAAATTCAAAGTATTACTCATGATTATTGATAAAATTATTGAGTATTTTTATTATTAATGATTTTTTTATATTTACTTAAAAAAAAACTTTAATAAATTTTAACTATTTAAATTTTTTTTTGTAAATAATTATTTATTATTGATTGAAATTAAAACCGGATTGTTTATTTTTAAAAAATTGAAAAATGTACTATGGTATTGTTAAAATTGATTATTATAGAATAATCAAAATATCATACAATTTGAAAGATTGTATAGGAATAAAATTCTTTCGAAAAATTTTTTTTTATATAATATTATTATTCAAATCAGATAAAAAGGATTCATAACCAGCAGGAGTGATAAACCATTATATTTTCTCGAAATTTCTATTTTAGTCTAAACTTATTTGAAGAATCAAATTATTATTAGTACATGTATCTAGGACTTTCCGTTCATTACAATTGTTAAAATTTTCTACATATTGCAATGCCCATATACAGTTTTTGGCACAGTGAGTCCCCATTTTTCCCCACCCACCAGAAGCTCAGAGACACCCAGGATCACCACTGACACCACAGTTTAGAGGATGCTTGTGTTCATTCTGGTTTGAAATTTTGAACATATACAAACAAATGGACACACATACATAAAATCACAGCAAATTATAAAAACCTCTTTAGTTAAAATAAACTAAGAAATAAGTTGACTTGTGGCCAGGCTCAGAACCGACCGAGGGTTTGAAATAAATTAATTTCCAGCTTCAGAAACAATTTCAAATAATTTTAATGTATCTATTAATGCAATAAAAAAAGATATAGATATAACATAAATATTTTTAATTTTATTTTATTTATTGAGGCGCTGGCTGTGACGTCATGAAGGGCTGGATGACGTCATATAATTTTAAATTAAGACAAAATTAATGAACATAATTTTTCCCGAGGATAAAACCAATATAAAGTGCATGCTATGTTGAGATATGTGAAAAATTTCCTCATGTAAAATTTAGTGTGAAAATAACTCTTCCCTTCCTACCACTTCCGGTTTCCGGATATACTCCAAAAGTTGATCAATTCATCATACTGATGCATTAAGTAAATATACGAAATTTCATCAAAATCCGTTGAGCCGTTCAAGCTGTACACATCTATACGGACATCATGCTAAAAATACTTTTTTCTGTTAAGAAAATGCATGATTCGTGGAGATATATAAAAATCATTTTGGTGTGAAAACAATGCCTCCCTTACTATCGTCGGTAGGTAAAAATTTAGTTTATGATAATAAATAAAACTTGAATCTTTGATTCTTTCTCAGGTTTTAAATGAAAATCAATAAAAAAAATGAATTTTCTTTCTATTTTGAGAAATTGTTTGAATTAAATTTAATTTAGACTTAAACTGTATTGTAATACTCTTATCAGTATAGAAACAAGCATGACTTCGTTCTTTATTATATTTATTCCATTGTGAAAATGCTCACTCACTGCTCCAATCAACAAACCGTTTTCTCGTTATCACCATGGAATTGTTGCAGTGGAAACTAATTATCGGATTACATTCACTATAAAATATTAAAACTGGTCCACCTTGCAATTCTTCCTCTTTAATTAATTCATCCTGCTACATCAATCAGCACTTAATAACCGCATAGAAAATAAGAACAGAATAGGAGTGGTGCTAAGACACCTAAATCATTTCTATATGATATGGAAACATCTCAACAAGTTAATAATATAGTTTTATGTTATATATTGTTAGATGTGAATATAATTTATTATAATAAATTTAACTTAAATTATTTCAAATAAATTATTCTTTATGGATGATGATGGTATTAATTAATAATGGAGTTGATACAATCTTTAAATATTTTATTAATATACTAGACGAACCCGTTGCAAACGGTGTTTGAAATTTAAATTTAAATTGAATTTATAACTAACTTCATAATGTTACAGGCATCACGTCACATACATGCATACGACGGAAATGATATAGTTTGATTGAAATTTAAACTTTTGGGTTATCTAATGAAAACTATAAACCAAATTTAAAAAATATCATCCTTATAATGTTTCTCTATTATTTTTATTTTATTTTCACTCTTCACATCTTCAAGGTATACTTTACTAAATGTAGTAAAAGAGGAGAGAGGTAATCACAAGAATATTATAAAAAGTGTAACATTTTTTTTAAAAAATAAATAAATATATTACTTAAGGTTTTTATTATTTTTTAATATTTTTAAAAGAAATAAATTAATTAAAATAATTTCTTTAAAAAAATTATTTTGGATTTAGATCTCAAAAGATAATAAAAAAAAATGAACATTTAAAAGTCAATATTATTTTAATTTAATAAAATTAAAATTCTTATAATTTTATCTTTGTCAATTTAAACATTAATTAAATAGAAGTAAAGAGAAAATTAATTAATTATACATTATATATACCGCGGCTCGGTAAACCAGGTACTTATATTAATAATATAAAACATAATATATTAATATAAATAAATTCTTGATTAAAGGAAAATTAAGAAATCTATTTTTTAATCAATTTCACTTTTACTTTGGGTTTCTATTTATGGCATTTTTATAAAAATGTCGATAATATACTTTAAGGAAATTTTTCCATCAATGAATTATTATTGTTAGTTTTAGTGAGTCTTTTGACATGAAAAAAAAAATATTTTACTAATATTTAATCAACTTAATCATTAAATTTCTTACAAACATTGAATAACTTTTAACAAATATAATATATTTTTTTATTTATTTAAAACATTTATATTTCTAATTAATCATTAAGAGAGATGCTGAAATTCAACTAAAATCTTCTCATTATTTTAATTATGAAAAATCAAGTACAAATGATGGATTTACAAAGTTCTTTGAATTTATATGTAATTGCTAGAGCATCTAAAGATCATTAAAGTTAGATCAGCATTTCTCTTGATACATTTTCCTCCAAGCCTGTTTTCATTGATTGACTTTCTTAAACAAATTCCCCAGGCATATAATTAAGCTAATTTATTAACTTAATTATATATCAATATGGCCTCTCAACAGACTAAAAGTCTCTGTTGTTAAATATCAAGCAGATGCTCAATTTTCAATTATTTTAATTAATTACTCTTTTTTATTAACCTCCAAACAAGTTTATACCTAGCTACTTGTAATCTTTTAATCGTTATTAATTATGAAATATTGAAAAAGGCAAACATTTATGCATAAAAGGAATTGGAACTCATTGAAGAGGCATAAAAATTAAAAAAAAAATGAAATCAAAATTTACTTAAAAATTTTTTTTTTTGTTTCTGTTTTCCTTCAATTAAATCATAATACAATATGTACATATTATGTTAAGATCTCACGTGTAAAATTTTGATAATTATTAATATAACTCTTGTGTGTGTTATTTATGAAGTAAACTATCAGAATATACATATTTATAAAAGGACCATGTAGTTTAATGATTCTCAACCTGGGCGATTGACATCATGTTTGGCGATTATTTGACTCGAAGCTTTTGGGGGTCGATAGTTATTTTTAGTGGGCGAAATCATTTTCAATTTTTTCTAAATTTTTTCTAAATTATTTTGCGATCAGGCTTTTAAACATTTCCACTTTTTTTCAATTTTTTCAATATGGTTTTAAAAAAAGGTAAGATGATTTTGCGATCAGGTTCTGAAACTCGATTTTTCAATATGACTCTACGTATCACCAAATGTACGTACCTACCTTAGGAGTTATCGTGCAATTTTTATCTGTTAAAATTTACAGGGGGGGGGCGAATTATGAAGTTGGTCTTACAAAGTGGGCGTTGGGTCCAAAAAGGTTGAGAAACGCTAATGTATATAAATTAATTAATGGACCATATACAATATACATTGTAGATACATAAAATTATGTTGTTTCTTTTATCTCTTATGTATTTCAAACACAATTTATCTCAGATAGATCAATTATTATTCTAGTGAAATTCTTATTTGTTTAATAATTACATATATTTGAATATAAAATATAAGGTGATTTCATTTCTGAAATATCATTTATTTTTTTGACCACCTTGATGTTTATCCATTCTTTAAACAATATATTCTTGAACGTATTCAAAATTTTACTGGGTATATTAAAGTTATGCAAAGTAGACAAAATATAGTTAACTGCTGTTTTCAAAATGGATACTTGAAACTTTTTTATATTTTCGAGAACTTTTTATATTTCAATTACATCTCAAGATTATCTGTTACTTTTGTGTAAACTATGGTTCACTTTTATTAAAAATACAAAAATAAAAGTGATTTAGATTAATATTTTTAAATATTAAAATGCAAATTCATAAAGAAAATTTAAACTGTTGTAAATTTAAAAATTTTAAACTATTGTTTTACTTTTGCTGTAAATGACTACTTATAATTTACAGAAAAAATAATGTTGCAATGTTGCCCATATGTAATACTTTCTACAACTTAACAAGCCGATGTATTTATGCTTCATTCAAAACAGTATTACACAGCTAAGTTATGACTATTTTAAACCAGTTTTGTTTAAAAATATTAAAATTAATTAAAAAACATTTACCATGTATTATACCAGTTTTATATAAAATATAAAAACTATAAACCTCATTGCGTTTTGCTTAATATTCCTCTCAGGCTAGGATCGCCTATTAACAATGAAAACCCTTATTGCAATTTTATTACAGTTTGAAAAATTTGAGTCATAAATTGGTTAAGAATATTAATTAGTTTTGATATTATATTTGGGCACTCTTAATTCTTCTGCTTATCATAGGATCCCTTCTATAACTTAAAATTTGTAAAAAATAAATAAATAAAAAAATACTAAAAACCCGTTAGAAATATTAGTTTTACAATGATAAAGAATTTTAAATTTGAATTTTATATAATCAAAATGTAGATAATTCATTATATACAATGAGAGATTAATTAATACATATATTATAAACGAAAAATATAATTAATAATAATAATATAAATATAAAAAATATATCAAATTATTGCATCATTATAGCCATGGCCCAAACAGGTGCGAAGAAGGGGAGGCATTTGCCTTCTTACAAGAACAAATTATAATAATTAAATGATTTTAAAGTGATGAAACAAAATAAAATTAGGTTGTTATCGAATTAATTCTAATTATTATTTAAAATTGATTTGATTCACATTTTCCGTTCTAAAATATTACAACCTCAACGACCATGACTTCATCCACCCCCTTTTTTATGGTTTTGATCCTGCCTTCATGTGCGATTCTAGTAATAATAATTATTCTAGGATCGTTTGATATAGGATTTTCACAATTTCTAATACTAATATATGAATAAGCATTTCGAAATAGATAATATGTATTCCTCTTCATCTGGGTATAAAATCTAGTATGTTATATGTTATGCATAGTTCGCTTACAATTCAAGGTAGTGGAATTGTATAATTTCAAAGTTCATTAGGTAATCTTCTTGCAACCTAATATAATAGCTTTAAAAACATAAAAAGTTTAGATTCAGGAAGAGAGAACTAATAATTAATATTAAAATTAACCGTTTTCAAGCACGAATGCCTCAGGTTATACTCTCTATTATGTGTGGAATATAAAAAATGAAATAAGAAATGATATAAAATCCTTTGTAATGATTAAAATTCTTATTACACAAATTGGATTAAATTATTATTTAATTAGAACAATTTTTAAATGTCGAACATGGGAAATTCTGAGATATAAATATTTACATATAATTAATATTTTTTTATTTTTAAGCTTTAATGATTATATATATTTGTTTATATTTTTATTTATCAGAAATTCTGGAATTATATAAAAAAATGTAAATTTCATCATTAGTCTTTCTGGAAAAGAAATGAACAAACATTTTTAGATTATAAAAATTTATAATCGCGTGTGTAAATGTTATATTGACTTCAATTACGAATATGAGTGACGAGAATTTAAAGGGCCCTAAGGTTTTTTTTATAAATTTTAATTTAAATTAACAAAATTTGTCCTGTTTTTATGAATTTACTATAATTATAAAAAATCGAGAAGGTAAAAAAGAAAATATATTTTAAACAGGAATGTTTATTATTATTATATTTTATAAGTTTTTATTTTTAATTATTTAATGTATTAAATGTCTAATGACTTCATAAGAATGTTCATTATGAGTGTAAAACATGTAATTAATCTAATTTCTCTTTCCCCACTTTAATCCAAATGTCTTAATTGTCAAAATATTTTAAATTAATGATTGTCTCAAAAACCATTTGAAATTAATTCATTACAGAACATTTTTTTTTAATCTCATTATATTATTATTAAACAAAACATCAAAATAAATAAATAAATGGTAAAAATATATGATATTGCTCTAAATTATAATACAACATACGAGTAGGTATAACGTTTTAATTCATTTTTTCCTTATTTATTTTTTTTATTTTTTTGTTTTTATTTTAGACTATTAACAAATATTTTTTTTTTATTAAATACACCATTCTACATATAAATTGATTTTACATATTTTAAAATTGTTATATAAAGGTATTTTATTTTTGTTATTATTTTGAACAAAAGCTCTAAATTTTCTTATTAAAATTATTTAAATAAAACTTGTCCAATTTTAATTTAATTATAATTTCTACAGCTAAATTGTGACTTATTAATGTTGAATTTTTTTCAACATATTTGTATTTTCAATGATAACACAGGCCTACAAAAAAAAAAAAATTTTGGTGCCTAGGATATTTTAGAGCAGATTTTAACTATATTTTTATTGCTGAATCTAAATAAATAGAAATCAGTTGTTCTGTATCAGCTCTAGAGTTTTAGATAAATTCACTTATCTATCAATGCTTTTTTCTATTTAATACTTTTAAGTATGAGTGTTGTAAAATTTATACAAGAATAGATTATTATATGTTTGCCCTATTGTCAGTCTTCTTTTGTAATCAATTGAATTTAAAATAATAATATTTATGAAATAACTAATTATTATTTTAAAAAATAATTATTATCTTAATTCATTTATTATAAAAAGAAGACTAACAATATGAGATATATAACTGATTGGTTGACAAACTGTTAATAAGTGGGATTTAATCCTACTTATTAGTGCCATCCAGTTAGTTCCATAGAAATCCGATAGATGGAGATGTCTGTTCACTATCTGAAGTGATCTTCAAAGCTTCAACAGCAGTTGAGAGTTGTGATTAATTTGTGAATTCCGGCGGTGGAGATAGATAGAGGTTAGTTTAGCGTCGTATGAAATTTCTCTTTAGTAACGAGTTGTTAAGAAGTAAATCTAAGTATTTGTGTTGTTGAATAGAAATAAAATGAGTTCAAGTAAAAGAAGCTGTGTACATCATCCTGATATTTTTTGCTACATATGCGGAGAATACATGATACTGGAAAACAGAAAAACTATTAGTGACTTTGTAAAGAGGGCTTATCATGGATATTTTAGTGTTAAGCTTGGTGATCAGGATAAAACCTGGGCACCACATATTGTCTGTAAAACTTGTACAGAGCATTTACGACAGTGGACTACCGGGAAAAGGGAGAGTCTGAAATTTAGTGTACCAATGGTTTGGAGAGAACCAAAAAATTACTTTGATGACTGTTATTTCTACCTGGTAAATATTACTGGAATCAATCGAAAGAATCTAACAAGTGGACTTATCCAGATGAGTGAGGGATAGTGTCTTGCAGATAGTCTCTGGATGTTGGGGAAAAGAATATCATCAACAATCCTTTAGTTCCACGAGAGAAAATCATCTTTCCACCACTGCATATCAAGCTGGGTCTAATGAAGCAGTTTGTAAAGGCTCTTGATAAGAATGGATTGCATAAATAGGGAAAAAATTAAAGCAGGAATATTTGATGTCCCACAAATAAGACAGCTGATTAAAGACCCTGACTTCATAAATTCAATGAATGAGATTGAACAAAAAGCCTGGAATTCATTTGTTTTAGTTGTCCAAAATTTTCTGGGTAAACACAAAGCTGAAAATTTTGTTGAAATAGTCAACGAGATGCTGAATAATTTCAGATCCTTTGGGTGTAACATGAGCATTAAGGTGCACTATTTACATAGCCACTTAGACCGTTTTCTTGAATATTTAGGAGACATTAGTGAAGAGCAAGGTGAAAGATTTCACCAAGATATAAAATGTATAAATGAGGATCGCTATCAAGGAAGATGGGATACTCACATGATGGCAGATTACTGCTGGACTTTAAAACGGGATTGTTCCAAAATACATTCAAGAATGAGAGGTTTCTGAAATGTTCAATGAGTAATTGGTTTAAATGATGACTTTTTCTGTTTTCTTTTGTATTAATAAGTAATATCTATGTAATATAATAAAATTTCCATGTTTAATTTGTTTGTTTAAACCATAGTTTTTCTTTTAAAACAGTGAATGTATAATTTAATAAAATTTTGATTTCTTAAAAATTCGAGCTGATAGACAAAAACAAATGGCATATGAATTCAGGGCATCAAATTCATATAAAATCACTTCTAAAATCTTTGGCACCAAAACCACTGTTGACCAGTGTAATATAAAGAACCACTGACAGCAACCGCTCTAGCTTTATTGACGCCCCGGACAAAAAGACAAATGGCCGCCCCTTTAATAGGGCAACCCCGTAATTTACGAAAAGTCAGTGCCTATCAAATCGGTTGCCGCCTAAGTCGGGTAAAGGTGTTCTATGATCAGTTATCATTTCCTTAAAATGTAAAATATGTCTTTAAAGAACTATTAAAGAACCTGAATTAGTTCTTTTATTTTTTAAGTATTAAAAATGACTTCATACACTAATATTTCAGATAATTCTTAAAGATTATTTACCTTTAAAGTAAGAATAAACAAACAAATACATATCTTAAGTTCAATTATTAGATAAAAAGAAAAATTCAATATTACTCCTTTAGTTTTTCTGCAAACCAAGACGTTATCTTTTTCCAAATTGCATAACATTTATTTCGTGGAATAGTAAGAATTTCTGAAAGTTTTTCTCGCCCGCTCTTGGCTTTTATAGATACCAATACAATGCATCCATTGTCTTCTCTTTAACGAAATGCCAGTCTGCTGGTGGCTGCAGATGAAATTTCATTTGCCAGGGTTTAGCAATCACATTCCATTCTATATATTTTACATTCTCTTACCTAGTCGAAAAATATTTTTAATTTATTATTATTTTTCGTAATAACTCTCCAACATAAAACATATATATGTAATAGCTTATTCATTTTCTAACAATTTCTGAACTCTGACCCGAAAGTAAATTTATTTCTGACATATAATCTCGTATATAAAATGTTAGAATCTAAATATTAAAATTATTTATATACTTCTCTATTATTTCAAACATCAAAATCACTTTTTTATTTCATCCCAATTAAGAGACTTATTTTATGATTTAAATATTCTTACAAATACAATAAACGATTTTTACTTGTATTATTATTAATGAAGTAAATAAATTTCTTTATAGTTATCAATAAAAATAAATTCCCACACTATATAATTAACTCAACCAATCATCATTTATTTTCAATTATTTATAAGAAAATATTATCTCATATATGTAATTTGTTATTTTAAAAACTTCATTAATTTTTTTTAATTAATTAAAGGATTTAACATGCATAATTCATAGAAACATTAACCAACAAGCACATGTATATTTTATTAATGCCTCTTATCCCCATTGGCAGAACCAAATTAGATTTTTTCATTTACTAGTACACTGTAAAGGTTATAGTTTTATAATTTAGTAAAATTATATTCAAATCTTTTTACCGACCGACGATAGTAAGGGAGGTATTGTTTTCACACCAAATTTCACATGTGGAGATTTTTACATATCTCCACGAATCATGCATTTTCGAAACAGAAAAAAGTATTTTTAGCATGATGTCTGTCCGTCTGTCCGTCTGTCCGTCCGTATAGATGTGTACAGCCTGAACGGCTCAACCGATTTTGATGAAATTTGGTATATTTACTTAGTGTATCAGTAGGATGAATTGATCAACTTTTGGTGCAAACCGGAAGTGGTAGTATTAACAATCGACGATAGGAAGGGAAGGGTTATTTTCACACCAAATTTCACATGAGGAGATTTTTTTATATATCACTACCAATCATACACTTTGTATTGGTTTTATCCTCGGGAAAATCATATTTATTAGTTTTTTCTTGATTTAAAATTATATGACGTCATCCAGCCATTCATGACGTCACAGCCAGGTCTTACATATATATTATAAATAAAATAAAATTAAAAATATTTATGTTATATGCCTATCTGTTTTTTATTACATTAATAGATATATTAAAATTATTTGAAATTGTTTCTGTAGCTGCTAATTAATTTACTTCAAACCGTCGGTCGGTTCGGACCTGGCCACAGGTCAACTTATTTATATCGGTAATACCTACTTTATAACGTTCAATAAATGATATCAAAAATAATTATGCATATGATTTATATTAAAATTCAAGTAAGTTTGAATTATCTAGGTAGATATTGAAACTTTTTGAACAATTAGCAAAGAAACAAAAATTAAATACAATATTTTAGAAAAAATTCTTCCAATTATATTTTTAAAAATTTATCGAAATGATTATAACAAAGAATATAGAATGTAGAAAGATAAAATTTCATAGAAACTACTAGATACTCTATACTATATTCAGATTGATTGACTATTTTCTAAAATTAAAAAATAAAATAAATTTTCCAACTAAATTATTTAAATAATATGTATATAAGTATATTTATTTTTATATGCAAATTTTTATTATCTATTTAAATTTGAAAATTTATTTTTTTTCTTTCAATAAGTATCCATCCCATTAATAAAATTTGTGAAATTAAATTTATATAGATTTTAAGGAATTAATTTACTCCAATAAAACATGCATAAAAATATTTTTATTTCTTGTACATATGGCAAATTTTATATATTGTAGTATTATCTTTCTCTAAATAAATTAAGGATATCTTATCTTATTATGCTAGCTAAAATTGTATATATCTATCTATCTATATATATTGGTTCTCAAAAACCGCTCTAACGATTTTTTTCAAATTCACACTAGATATAGTATTTATAAAGAAAAATTGAGTTTTATTGATCACATCTCTTGAAACATTCAGCTTCATTATTAATTTCTAAATTGAAAATTATATATGGAAAACGTCAAAATTGGCCTCCATTTTTATTTGTATTAATATTTTTTTTTATTTAAAATATTTTAAAATTTATTATTTAATTTCGAAATAAAATTAAAAATATTTATTTTTAATAAAATATATATAGATATTTATTAATCTCTCTCAAAAAAAAAAAAATAAAATAAAAAACATCAAATCTGCCTGCTAAGACAGTAAAAAAATGAGAATTTTTTATCTAAATATATTAGTCCAGATGGTAAAGTGATGTTTTAACGAGTGGATTTCGTCGGTTCGAAACTCTCCGGGTGAATCGTTATTTAAAAATGAAAATGAAAATAATGAATTTGTTATTTTTTTTCTTTTTATCTATTGTTTACATTTTAATAAATTACTATTTTATATTTATTTATTCATTGTTCTTTTATTAAATTTAATATTTATTAATATTATTTATTATTAATTTATATATTGATGACATCACAAATGACATTTATATTGAAATTTGACTCCCGCCTTTTTTTAAAGAATATTTTATTAATATTTTTTTTTATATTTAAAATATTTTAAAATTTTTTATTTAATTTCGAAATAAAATTAAAAATATATATTTTAATAATATTTTATAATTATAAATTACGATATATATTTATCAATAATAATGAATTTTTTTTTTTTAACTTAATTACAGAGCCGAGGCTCGGGGTCCCGGTATGATCTTAATATATTGTGAGAATTAGATAAATAATGTAGAGAGAAAAAAATATTTAAAAATAGATATTTATTTAAATGAAATAAAATTATTTAATTTACAGAATGAAAATGTCTATAATAATGTCTAAACATTTTTTCTTTATAATTTTACATTATATATAATACTAATTACAGTAGTTATAATATATGGGGAATTTTCAACTTTGACTGCCGATTTGACCATGTTCCCAAACGAATTTTAAAAAAACCAAGACCACTTTACATTTACACATTTTAAGCTCTAATCGAATCCAAAATCAAAATTTAAAAAATCGAAAAACAAACTCACAGATATATAGATTTTATAAATGAACATTTATACAATTTATTTTAATTAATTTGAAACATTTTAGGAAACAAATTTTTAATGGGTCATTTTTAGAAATCCCATTTAACAATTATAATAAATAATTAAAAAATTGTAAAATTTTTAAAGTATATAAAAATAAATTGTATAAATTGGTTAAAGGGTCGAGTGATAGTTCGGTGTCCCAGGTATATATTTTATATTAACACGCCTACTTTTCTATATAATAAAGATATAAAGAATCATATTTTAATTTTTATATAACCAAGAAATCATTTTTTCACTTAAAATATAGTTGTAAAGCCCAAATCTCCGATCCATATAACATCATCGACTGGGCCGCTACCAAAAGGAGTCTTCTCTTGCTCTGACTAGGGCCACCGGTATTTGCCATTAGTCTCGAAAAAATAATATTAAATTTTATATAAATTTATAAATTAGAATATTTGAATTTGTTTAAATTTTAACACATGTAATCAATCATATGCATAAAGAATAGAAAATTTTGAAAATCAACTTGGTATTAAATTCAGAAAAAAAAAATACTCATATATAGAATATATAGACTATTCGAATATAATTGAAACTCTTTCTCTCCCTCTATTTTAAATTTGAAAAAACGGAGTGTTAAGAAATTAAGATTCCTTATACAACATGGATGGTTAAATGAATTGGGCTCCCTACCTCCCTGAGAAATTCACATTAAAAATGTTTATAATATTTTAGTTTATTAAATCAAACTATTATTTTTTTATTTCAATATTTTTAATGTTAATACAATAATTTTTATTTTATAATCTATAAAATAATTTAATTATTTTTAAAAACAACGGTCTTCAATTACAATTTTTTTACTCTCTACTGACTGTTCATTTCATAACTGAAAATAGTGTCGAATAGAAATAGACGATATTACTTGGATTAATCTTATTATGCTAGCTAAAATTGTTTGTTTGTATTATTGAGGACCCCAGTTCAATTCATTTTAATCAGATTGATGCAATGATGCAACATTTAATAATTGTAATAAATAATTAATTGTAGATTAATATTTTTTAAAGGGTCGAGCGACAGCTCGGTGTCCCAGGTATTAATATTACCAGCCAAACCCAATAATAATGAATCATTTTTTTTTAACTTAAGTACCGAGCCGAGGCTCGGGGTCCCGGTACTTTTACTTAATCTATTTTTATTTTTAATTTAAGTATTTAAAATTTTTTTAAATCGATTTTAAATAAAGGAAATAGATATATTTGGTTTGTTGGAGTGAAACAAGTAAAATATTTTACTAACGTTATTAAATAGAGTTTAATTTAAATTATCTGGTAATAAAGTAAATAAATAAATTCAAAGTGTATATAATATATCTCAATATTATAAAATTTATTTTTTTTAGAACAGTCATGAAATATTTTTAGATTTATTTAAATATAAATTTTAAATATTTTTAAATCCATTTAGATGGGAATAAACGATGCTAAACAAATGGGAAGAATTTCAAATTATATAATATATATATATATGTTATAATAATGAATTAAAGGTTTTCAGGTCAAATACTATTATTACCACTATTACAACTACTCTTTTATCTTCGAAAGTTGTTTCATTATTCAAAAATATTTTTCATTTAAAAAATTGAAAATTGAAAAATGAAATTTATTCTACAAAATTATCATGTTCCCTATGATCTAAATATTTTTAATATTAAAAAAATATTAATTATTATGTTTTTATTTGAATGCTGTAGAATTAGGATAGGCGAAAATTATAAGAATAACGTTTTGTATGGAATAATTCTTGATATAAGAAAATAAAATATTAACGTTAATTACACTATTTATAATTCTACCAGAATGCTTTCCTTTCTCATTTTGAAGATAATTATATTCTTATTAACTTTCCTGATATATCATATTAAAAACACGTGTGCACAGTATTTTTTTTCCTTCAAGAATCTTCATTTTATTTCACATTCATTTAATTTATAATTAAAATGAAATTTTTTTTATTTTTACTATTTTATTTCTAAATGAAGACAATTTTTTTTATAATAAAAATAAAGTTAAATTCTTTAAAAGGAAACAATATTTTTATTTAACTTAATTATTTTAAAAATTATTTTTCTTAATTTAAAAAAAAATCTTAATTACATGGATATATATATATATATATAATAGTATTTATTGATGATATATTAATGAGTTTTTTTTATAATTATATAAGTATGGTTAAATTAATATTTTATTTTTAATATAAAACGTAAAAAATTGACTCATCTTATCTAATATATTATATACCTATATATGCCCTCGGGCGGGATCTCGAACTGTACTGTTAGTCAGTAACAGTGTAGTCGGAGGTTCAAGAAATAGTCAAACATAGCCCATTCATTCTATCCAAAGTTCCATTAACGACTAACCCTTGGTCTCTCAAACAAATACCCAGAAACACAAATTCCCTTTTTAAATTTTTTTTTTCAAAATTTTCTTGAAAATTATATCGAAATTGGCACCGAAAAAAATGTCGAGATTCAAATCTCATTAATTCACATAAAAACGACATAGAATTAACTTTTAAAACAAATATACGAGTATAATCAGCGCGAGGGGATGTTGCGCTATTCCTCTTCAAGAAGTAAAAATAATAATGAAATGATGAAACAAAACAAAATTACTTTATACTCCCCATTACTTATAATTATTTATCATTATCTTAATTTTTTAATAAATTGTTATAACCTGAATCTAACTTTGATCCTGGATATTTGGAAAATTATAATTAATATAAATTTTTTTTTTCTTAAACATTATAAAGAGAGTTTTGCATTTAATTTAATTATATTATTATATTATATGTGTATTATAAATATAAAATAATTCTATTCTAAATTGTAGGAATTGAGAAATAATATATTTGATTTATACCCTTCAAATATCTATTTCTAGAGAAACACTATTTTTTCTTTTAAGAAAAAAATAAATTAAAATTTGTTGAAACGTGGAAAACTACTGACTCTCTTTTTACTATATCGCGAGAGATAGTATTGCGATCACGAAAATTTTCGATGTCGAGATTTTGATGTTTTTATTCGTTTTGAAGGTCCCTGAGTCATTTTCATTAAGGTTGAGAATATCTGTCTGTTTATATATACGTATGTGTGTATGTAGACAAGATTACGCAAAAATAGTTTTAGCTAGATTAATGAAATTTGGTATACGGGCATTATTCAAAATTCGTAGTTTTCTATCAACTTTTGAGAAATGTAGCTCAACCGGAAGAGGGTCATTGCCTATAACGTTTTGATTTTATTTTCCTCTAAAGTGACCGTAAAAATAAAGATATTTGTTTTATAGTTTTTCACATGATTAAAAATTGTATAAAACTGCTATATATAGAATTTCAGCTAGATTGAAAGTACCGGAATTAATTTTTTAACATTGCAAATCACGCGCCAGCACGTGACGTTCAACAAAGAGCCAAACACGCGCTGGTTTAATAAATATACTTATTAATTTAATTAATTAAATTTAATTTAAATATATATAATACATGTTATTTAATCCAATTCAAATTGCTAGATAGTCGAGTGAAGACACTCCAGCTTTTTTACTTTCCCGCAAATTTCGTATAAGGGAAGCCTATCGCGGCATTCTTGCTTTTATAACCCTAACTATTTCCGGAGATGCATTGAGATCATGCATGTTATATACTGATTGAAACAAAATGGATGAAAACCTTTTACTTCTTTCAACCAAAAACTAAATACCACTCGGGGGTACAGGGGGCGGAGCTCCCGACTAGATGTGAAGATATAAAAATATATTCTAAAAATATAATTTGTTTTTTTTATAATTTCAGTTGGAATAATATCAAATAGGATCCATACAAAGATGGAAGTTTATAGAAAAGAATAAAGCAGGTTTCTACTTTTAAAACTTCAAATTAAAAATATCCTACTTATTATATGTATTGGTATTGATTATACATCCTTATACATCCACTGTTTATGTAAATGCAAATAATAAATATATTTCTAGGAATTGATTCATTTATACTATTACACATACATATGTTGAGATATTTTTCGAGAAAAAAAATCTAGAACCGTATTAAATCAATTTAATTGAAAGTAAATATGAGAAATCTCGTTTCTCCTGGAATTTTAAATAATAAAAATTTACTATTTTTTTGTTTCATCTTTCCAGTTTATACAAATGTGCAACGAATAATAATAATAATATCAATTTTTTTATTAAATTTTCAAACTAATAATTTCTTATAATATTTATAATGATGTACCATTAAAGGTAAATAAATGTTCGTTTGTGTTTTTATTTTTGTTATTTTTTACTATCTCGCCAGAGATAGTATTGCGATCACGAATTTTGAGATTTTGATGTTTTTATACATTTTGAAGGTTCCTGAATCATTTTCACTAAAGTTGAGTAAAATGCCTGTGTGTGTGTGTATGTGTGTATGTAACCAAGATTACGCAAAAATGGTTTCAGCTATTGATGAAATTTGGTACATGGGCATTATTCAAAATTCATAGTTTTCTATCAACTTTTGAGAAATGTAGCTCAACCGGAAGAGGGTCATTATTTACAACGTTTTGATTTTTCCTTCTTCTAAAGTGACTGTAAAAATAAAGATATATGTTTGATAATTTTTCACATGATTAATTATTGTATAAAACCTCTATATCTAGAATTTAAGCTTGATTTATTTCCTGAAAGTACCAGAATTAATTTTTTAACACTGCAAATCTCACGCGCAAACACGTGACGTGGTGCCAAACATGCGCTGGTTTAATAAATATTATTTATTAATTTTAATTTATAATTTAATTTAAATTAATATATGTTATTTAATCCAATTCAAATTTGCGAGATAGTCGAGTGGAGACACTCCAGATTTTTTTTATTATAAATTAAGTTTTAAATAAAAATAATTTTCTTATAACTTGCCTAAAGGTTATTATTATATAATATATTTGTAAAAAATAATTTTCATATTAAAACATTTTTAATGCAGAAATAGTGTTATAAGGTTAATTTGGAAATAATTTCTATTTAAAAATCAACTAAATTTTATTTAAATTTTATCTATTTTAGAAATAAATATTATCTTCCCTTATTACAGGTTTTTACAATATGGAGCGGTTTTTAGACTTTCATGAACGACTCCTCTACTCTACATACTATATCAATCTATCTATCTTTATAATCTTCTTATACTAGTAAATTTTATGATATAGTCTTTTTGATCTTGAATATTCTTCACAGGACTTTGATGGAATACACGTTTTAAATGTTTTTTAGATGAAGAATCGATCTGTATGTTTCTCATTCACACGAAAATCATTTTCATTTAATTTTTTCTTAATTAATTTAATTAATCAAGAGCAGTGATTCTCAACCACTGTGCCGCGGCACTTTTGTGTGCCGCGAGATTTTCAAAATATGCCGCCAAATTTTACAAATGTAAAGAGGCTCTTAAACATTTCCGACTTTTTTACAATTTTTTTCAATATGGTAAATAAGTAAATACTTTTACACTTATCTTATTCTTTGTGTGCCGCCAAATTGTTAAACCTTTAAAAGTGTGCAGCGGTATAAAAAAGGTTGAGAATCACTGATCTTGGGTGGTGTAAATAAATACATAAATCAAAACACTACAATAATTAATAATAATACAGAAGTCTTTGTAAAACATTATACGTACATATGAATATAATTATTATTATTATTAACATATTAGATTTTTTTGAAATCCCTTAAAATGGTATAAATAATTAAAGAATATCTCATTTCAATTAAAAAATTCAATAAATATGATCTAATACTATTAAATTCATTAAAATTTAAGGCTTTTATTATAAGTTAGGCATAATTTAAATTATTTTTAATTATTAGAAGGAAAAAGAAAAATTGATATTATATTTTAATAATTATGTGTAGGTGAATTACTAGAATTAATATTAATTTTTTTATATTCATTACTGAACATGTTTAGGCAAGTTCTCTGAACCGAGAAAGGATGAGCAACATAAATTCTTATTAAGGGTTTTATCCAAAAGAGATTAATCTGGGTTTTTAAAAAAGAAATTGATTGATGATCTCTCTTGGCTATATACAAATTAAGGTATTTTTAAAATATGAAAAGTAAATTAACGGATATTCATATTAATCAGCCCAGCCAATTTATTATTATCCCCGGATAGTCCCGTAAAGAATCAATTTTTTAAGTAACGAGGTAATTATATACTATTTACTAAAGATGAAAAAATATAATATAAAAATTTATAGTAGGGTGGATAAATATAATTATAAACGGTTTATTTAGATAATTATATTAATTTACATATATGAAAACTTTAATAAAATACATAATCACATCAAAGTTTTAAATACTTTTGTCAACAATTTGCAAGCTTTCTCTCTTATTAAAAGATTAAATGCGATTTGTGAGCTATTTGTTCCTTGACATTCTCCATGACATCTTCATTATTTACAAATTGTTTTCTTTCAAGTGATTCTTTCAAAGATGGGAAAAGCTCAATAATTGTTTTTTAAAAAAATTTAATGAAAATTATATTTTTACCGACCGACGATAGTAAGGGAGTAATTTTTTTCACACCAAATTTCACGTGTAGAAATTTTTACAGATCTCCACAAATCATGCATTTTGTTAACAGAATAAAAGTGATTTTAGCATGATGTTTGTCCGTCCGTCTGTCTGTCCATTGTGTGTCCATATAGAGGTGTATAGCTTGAAAGGCTCAACGGATTTTGATAAAATATGGTATATTTACTTAATGTATTAGTACCACGAATTCATTAACTTTAGGTGTATATCCAGAAACAAGAAGTGGTAGTTTACCAAGTTTTAATTTTATATTCATTGTCCCAAAATATTTCACTTAAAATTTAGTAGAAATTAATAATTGATTAATTAAACTAAGATAATATAATTTAGTAATTTTAATTAAAGTTTTAAAAATATTTTTTTATACTTTATATATATATATATAATATATATGTTGTTTGGAAATTAATTTATTTCAAATCGGCGATCGGTTCTATGCCTGGCCACAACTCATATTTAACTAATTTGTTTTGAGAAAAGGTATACTCGATGCTTGTTACTAATTTTCCTCAAAATAAATAATATTTACCATTAATGACTTGTAAAAAGAATAGAGCATATTATACCTAACCACTTCAACTTAATAATATCCTTTAAGTCATTATATTTATAGATTTCAATTCATATAGTAATTTAACCAACTCTAACATTATATACTGACTATGCAATAAATGTACAAATGCAATCTTTTGAATTGATAATTGAAAGATTTCATATGATAAATTGTACTCTTCAATAAATCTATTTTCATTCTTAATCGCGACAACCAATACTTAAAGTGTCACTATACTTATCAGATTGATCTTGTCCTCTCGAATGTCCTATTGGCAAAACACTTCCGTCACCCCACCTACCTGTGAACATTTATTTTAAAGATAATATGAGCATCACGATACAATATTTGAAAGAGAGAGGTATGGATTCCTGAGCCGGCCAACGGTACTTCAATCCGTGTTCGGATGAAGAGGACTCCTCTTGTGTTGGAGCCCACACGTTGACCTTGCTGCCTTTGCAACCTCGCCCCAATCTATCTCTCTACCTATTATTATCTTCTTATTAAAATTGTGATTTTTACTTTGGAATGCAACTTAGGTGATCGACTCCAAAATACTCACACACACAATTTTTGAATGGACAAACTATAGAGAAACTATAAAGTAAATAAAGAAGGCGCTTCAAGCTAAATTAATATTTTAAAATTAAAAAAAAAAAATAAATGAAAAATTTTGAAATGAAAATATTTATTCTCTTTACAAAATCACATTTTAGAGTTTGTTAAAAAAAATTTTAATGAGAAGTATCTTAAAAATATTGTGATTTATGGATAAATAGACACACGCTAAAGTATATATTCATGAAAATATAGCTAATTAAATAACTATTAAGCACGGAATTTCACTGGAGATAATGGATTTATAGTCTTTTTAAAGTTATTATAGATTATAAAAAAAATACATTTAAAATAGGAACAATTATAAGGCATTTAAATTTCAAAACAAATAAAAATAACTAATTTAGTAGAAATACTTATATACTATAATAATAACTTCATTATATATTCATTAAAATCCTTCCTGAACAACATCAATTGATGTTTATAGTTTAAATTTTCTAGGTGTTTCCATTAAATTTAATTTCTCTCTCCATTGCTTCCTGTTCAATTATTATAAAAATATTAATTTTATTAAAATAAATTAACTAAATAAAAATTTAAAATTAAAAAACTTAATAATAAACTTTATTCTTCTCTTGGTGTTGGTGTAACAACCGAAATGCACATAAAGCAAATAAATTTAATTAATTTTAAATTTTAAAAAGATTTTCCATTAATCCTATTCTTATTTAGTTTTATATTTTTTAAGTTTACATTTATTTTACACAATTAATTGAATTTTTAATGAGTTATTAGGGTTGAATTTATTAAGTTTCAAAGTAAGGTTGGAAAGTCAGGTGTTTAGTGTCATTTTTAATGTGTTAACAAAGATAAAGATAAAAAATATCAAAACTATTTTTTTTTAATTCTACATATAACGATGGTTTTATATTAGTTTCCTTCGCCCTTTTTAATCATGGATCTTTCCTAATTTGAATTTCAAAAAATGAATAATTATAATTCCTATGTAATTAGATCTTTTATTAATGAACTTCGAATTCTTAGTGGAAATCAAATTGTAATCTATTAATTATACTATGATTAAAATAGTCTTTCTTGTTAAAGAAAATACATAAAATAAAATAAAAAAAACTTAACTACTAATAAATTAAATGAAATATCAGATACCTCAATGTTTGTTTGAATAATTTATTCTTTAAATTACTAAATGCTGCTCATCAATTAAAAAGGTTTTTTTCCTTTTTAAAATAACTATTTACCTTCCTTTGTTTGATTTATTTTTTTAGCATTTAAAAAAATTATAGAGGTAATAAAATAAACTTTTTTGTTTTCCTAATTCAATAAAAACCAAATGCTAATGTAACTTAATATTAACATTAGTTACCTAATGGACTAATTTTTTCATAACAACAGCTGTTGGAATATTTAAAAAAAAAAGATTTATTTTTAATCCATTCAAAAATATTCAATCTATATGAAAATATATACAACTGCTAATTATGTAACTATATTTTTAATTTGAACAATCGTTTCTTTGATTATTTCTTTAAAATTTAAAGTTTATAAATTGTAATATATATTTATATAAATTCTTCGGAAGTTGATTTAGCAGAAATTTTTTTACATTTCATTTAATCACTGCAAACACTATTTCTTGGAGGAGTAAGAAACCAAGAGACGTTATATAAAAGGAATAATATAGGAGAAAGCACTGTATATATTTACAACCGGTATTGGTCAGCAAAACTGCAGGATGTTGTCAATGAAAAGTAGCTGAGAGTCAAGTCATTTTCTCAATAATTGGAAAAAGATTATTAAACTTTTAAGACCCAATTAAACAAGAGCTTAGTGAAAATGGCTTGGGATTCGAATAGAGTCCGTATGCTATACAATTAGTAATCAAATGACGTCACGATTTTTCCTACTTTAGGATAAAACAGTTCATTTTTACCGACCGACGATAGTAAGGGAGGTATTGTTTTCACACCAAATTTCACATATGGAGATTTTTACATATCTCCACGAATCATGCGTTTTCTTAACAGAAAAAAGTATTTTTAGCATGATGTCTGTCCGTCTATCCGTCCGTCCGCTATGTGTCCGTATAGATGTGTACAGCTTGAACGGCTCAACTGATTTTGATGAAATTTAGTGTATTCTGATGAATTGATCAACTTTTGATGTATATCCGGAAACCGGAATTGGTAGTATTACCGATCTACGATAGGAAGGGAAGGGTTATTTTCACACCAAATTTCACATGAAGAAATTTTTACATATCTCCACGAATCATGCACTTTATATTGGTTTTATCATGCAGCCCTTCATGACGTCGCAGTCAGCGCCTTATATATTATAAATAAAATTAAAAATATTTATGTTATATGCCTATATGTTTTTTATTGCATTAACAGATACATTAAATTTATTTGAAATTGTTTCTGTAGCTGGAAATTAATTTACTTCAAACCATCGGTCGGTTCGGACCTGGCCACAGGTCAACTTATTTATTTTATTTTTCTACTTCTCTCTCTCTCTCTAGGTATATATATATGTAGATATAGATTTATTCCTATATATAAAACATCTATCTATATCTATATAGATATAGTTATAACGTATATATAGGTTTTGTTTGTTAATTAGTTAAAATTTAATAAAATAAAATCGAAAATTTTTGAGATCGCAACACTATCTCTGGCGAGATAAAAAATGATATACATATATATGATATGATATAAGATTATAGCATTAATATATTTTCGATATAGCTTGGACTGATGTATATACACAGATATTCTATAAATAGCAATGCTTTATTAGTATTAATAATAACTGCTAATTAATCTTTTAATTAATAAGTGCATGAAATTAATTATTAATTGAATTAAATAATATATATTATATTAATATATGCCCAACGTTTTAATATCAATTTAAATGAATAAAGAAATGAATTGAAAATCAATGTATTGAAAAAATACATTCTTTGTGCATCCCTATATTAAAAAATTTGGATAGGCTCCTCTGGTTTAAATATTAGCCTCGAGCACACAGAAAGCGATCTGTCGCGACGGTATGCGCTCCGAGAAAATGCCAAGTGGGTGGCGGTGGTTCGCGTTTGTATATGAAAAAAATTCAGCAATATTACATAATATATCTGATCATCCCAGCATCTCTGTGGACTCTACTCTTTGCTATTGCTAGCCTCTCATTTTATATGAAAGAATAATATTTGTATATCTTTCACAATATTTATTTGTCTATATATATAGACAAATATATATTTTAAATTTATCTTGGCTTTGAAGAGATTATTTCAATTTGAGCATCTTCACAAACAAATATTATAAGTATATTTTTATAATATACTACTTTAACCGATTAAAGAAATTTTTAAAATTTCATAAATATTTTCTTAAAGAATTTAATGTAGAAGGACAAATAATTCATATTTTGAATTATTAATTGAAGTTGTCTAGATTTTAATAAAATTTCATATTTTTTAATGCAAAAATGTTTATATATATATTTGTGTAAGAGAGAGAGTGTTATTTTTTTCACCTGTTCCACGAAAGGAGATTCTAGTCAATGGACTGAGTGACTCTTCTGCGAGAAAGAGAGAGGAAGACAAACAAGTTTCTTATCGGTCCAGTGCACTCTCACTTTGAGATACCTAGCCATTATCCGATTATAATAGCTTCTTATCAGAGTGGAAATAATAACAATAAACTTCATATTCAATGAAATCATCAATTATAGATAGAAATAATATAAATTTTATTGGCAACCGCTACGAAATATATTTATTATATACAATATATATACATATGAAATAGAATTAAGAAGTTAATAGTAGTAAGCCACTAATCCATGTGTTCATGTTCCATGATAGAGGATAGATATTTCACCAAAAAAATATTTAATCTTTTAATAAAATAGGTAATGCAACATTGAATGTGCTGCATTAAATTTAATAATCTATCCCTATCTATCTCTGTGACTCTACGGAACTCGAAAGTTCTTGGCCGCAGCCACCACATTTCTCCATAACCATCACCATCCAACTCCTACTCTCTCCCAACTCTCTCAGGTTCCTTCCTACGTCATCAACCCACCGCGTCCTTGGTTTTCCAGCGGACGTTTCTCATTCGGTCTCCCCACCAATATATTTATTGCCATTCTTTCCTCTCCCATTCTAACCACCTGCCCTGCCCATCGCAGCCTTCTCGATTTTATAACCCTAACTATGTCTGGAAATGCATAGAGGTGATGAAATGCTTCGTTAAGCAGTCTCCACCATTTCCCGCTGACCTCATCTTTCTTTGGCCTATAAATGCTGCGAACAATCTTATTCTCAAATACTCTAATTCTACTCTCGTCTACCAGGGTCATAGACCATGCCTCACAGCCATATTACCTAATAGGCAAAATAATTCTTTTATTAAATTTAACAAATATTAATTAATGTGCTGCCAATTTTCGGTTGTTAAAGGAGATATTATTATTATTATACCTTCTCTGCTTCAACAACCAAAAATTGGCGGCGCATTAATCTTAAAGAAATGACAACTTTATAATTAAAAAGTACCATAAAATATTATTTTATTTTTAATTATATTAATAAACTTTAATTAATAATCCTTTAAATTAATAATATAAATTTTAATACTAGTTTAATTAATTTATCGATTACTATTTATTTATTATATGTATATTATAATTGTAATAAATTAATTAATATTTCTTCTAATTTTTTAATTAATTAATTCTATATCGTAAAATTTGTCATCTATTTTTTACAGGTAATTTATATCAATAATTATTAGTGTAATTTCCAACTGTCATAAGCACATTGACTCATGTTTTGTTTATTAATTTTTTTTTTGTTTACCTCATTAAATTATTAAATTACGATCATTTTATAATAAAACTAATATAACTCTTATTTTTTGCTATCAATAGTTAAACGTAAATAACTAATTATGAAGTTCTTGAAAGTCTCGAAGTAACGGATTTAATCATCATCAGTTCTGTCAATGAAATCGTTAAATGAGATTATAAAAGCCTCTCTCCCCCCCCCCCCATCAAAATACCGATTAATTATAAAGAACAGATTGAGTTTCATTCAATCTACATTTTTCTAATAAATAATGAATTTAATTATTATTCAAAAAATCAATTTATTTCCCGTTGAATTGTTAAAAACGTTTAATTGTCGATTCTTCATATTTTTATTCTCCCCCCCCCCTTCTCTTTTGGCTAGCAATTCACTCCCGTTTAATCAACTCGTGATGACGAACTTTGAGCGCCTAGGGCTGCCACGAGTCACAATCAATCATTCTTTGGTTCAATAAATAAAACAACGAGAAGAAAAAATAAATAACAAAAAAAAAGAGAACCATCCCGGAACGGTTCGGTAACCTCGCGAGGATGCCAACCTACCATTTACCAGTTGGCTGTTACTTATTGGGTGACGCCTCGGGTTATTTTATTTGCAAGGTTCAGGTGAAGATGTTTCGGTTCACAGCTGATGACCTCCAAAGATTCTCTCTCTCTTTAGTAAAGATAATTAAGAAAAGAAAAATATGTATTTATAAATTTACATCACTAGCTATAAATATACATTAATTTACACTATAGAAATATGAAAAATATATTGAATTAAAAGTGATATTAAATTAACGCTAACCATAACTCTTTAATAAAAATTTATTTTTATTTATATAGTATATATATAGATATAGTACCGGGAACACTGAGCTATCGCTCGACCCTTTACAAAATTTTGATATACAATTCTTTAATTATTTTTTACAATTATTAAATGTTACATCATTGCAACAATCTGAATAAAATGAATGGAACTTGGGGTCCACAAAAATAATAAATAAAATTAATAAATATTAAATAATATTTTAGTGAAAAAATATTAAAAAATATAAAACTATCTAAAAATTAATTAATAAAATAACAATGAATAAATATATATAAATTAGTAATTTAATAAAAATAAACACGAAAATAGATTAAAAAAACCATATAAAATTAACTAATAAAAATTTATAAGAATTAACCAAAAATTCAACCACAAAACAGATTAAAATTTTTTAAATATTTTAGAGAAAAAAAAACAATACTTACAATGTTTGCAAGACAAATAAATTACCAAGCCGTATTTGTTTGTTTTTTTCAATATGGATGACGTCATTTGTGACGTCATATAAATTTAAATTAAGATAAAACTAGTGAAGATTATTTTTCTTCAGGCTGAAACCAATACAGATCGATTTGTCTTTATAAATATTATCTATGGTGTGAATTTCAAAAAAAACTCCTTAGAGCGGTTTATTATCTTAAAAATATACAAATCTATATATATACAATTTTTACTAGTAAAATAAGATAAGAAAGATATATATATAATATATATATATAGAGAGAGAATCTAATTTACATTCATCTATAATTTATTTCAATTTCTTTTAGAATATATTTTGTTACGCTCCTAAAATTATACCTTTTTATTTATCGTATGGTACGAATAATTGATTCTAAGCGCCTGTAGATTCCTAATGCTGTCTTCTCGTGTTCTTTTCAAGCATTGTATTTATACTACGTATTCGGGGAGGTCTGAAATTCCGAGAAAGATTCAATGACATGAAGAGATGGAAAGAAGACACCATCCATTTTTTAACATTTTTTTTTCTTTTATCTTAAAGAAAGGCTCGCAAATATTCAACAAAATAAACAAATAACATTCTTTAAATAAAAGTAAATTCAATGAGTTTAAAATATTGATTCACTCTGTGGCTGTTATAAATTTGACACATACTCAAGAGGACATGTTTATTTTTTCTTTTATGTTTTTTTATTAATTTTTTTTTATTAATTTTTTATTTTTCTATAATTAAAATACTGGTGTTTATTGATTTCTCTAAATTAAAATTGAATTAAAGATATAAAAAGTTATTATATTAATTTAAAATATGCGGATGAAAAGGAAATGTTTTTTTTTATTTAGTAAATTGATGAAAGAATTTATTTATTCCTTCGTCCTGGGGCAAAAATTTTCATTCATCATGATTTTTAATGAATTTTATTTTATTTTATTTTTTTAAGATTTACTTTTTATTTAATTGAGCGGAAGAATTTTGTTGATAATAAATAATATTTATTAATCATTCTTAATAAAATAAATAAATAAATATATCAATAAATAAATAAATATCATTCTTTTCTATGGAACTAACACAGTGAGTCTAATATAAAACAAAATATTTGAAATATTTGTATGGACACAAAAACATTTCTGTTTTTTTTTAACTGAATTGTTTTGAATATAATCACAACATAAATATTCATTTATTACAACCAGATCAAAAGTTAAATAAAATTGAATAATACTGAAAAAAATAAACAATTGCCCAATAACATATTCAATTTTAATTTCTAGAATATCAAAGATGATTGGTTTCACCTTTTTTATAATAAAAAAAATATTAATCTAACAAAATATACATATATACATATTTAAGAGCATATATATGTATGTATGTATATATATATATGCATATATATAAATCAAATTCAAGTATTATGTTACACAGACGACTTAAATATAATAGGAGATTCGGCAATTGCAATTATAGATAGTGTAGAAAAATTAATTGAAGCAGGAAAAGAGGTGGGACTAGAAATTAATAATGCTAAGACAAAGTATTTAGTAACAGAGAAGAATAGTAGTAACACACAAAATCTTAATATACAATATATAAAACATTATTTTACCGGTTGTCTTATATGGGTGTGAGGCATGGTCTATGACCTTAAGTGACGAGAGTAGATTTAGAGTATTTGAGAATAGGATTCTGCGAAGCATTTATGGGCCAAAGAAAGATGAGGTCACCGGGGAATGGTGAAGATTGCATAACGAGGAATTGCATGTCCTCTATATAGTTAGAATTATAAAATAGAGAAGGCTGCGGTGGTCAGGACACGTGGCTAGAATGGGTGAAGATAGAATGGCAAAAAATATATTGGGAGGGAGACCGAGTGGGAAACGTCCTCTTGGAAGACCAAGGACACTGGTGGGTGAATAATGTGGGAAAGGATGTGAGAGAGACCCATCTCCAGAGGATAGGGACTGGAAGGTTGTGGCTCAGAATAGGAATACTTGGAGGGCTGTGGTTGCTGCGGTCAAGAACTTTCGAGTTCCGTAGAGTCACAGAGATAGATATATATAAATACTAGCTGCTCCGAGCGCCTTCGGCGCTCTCCACACCTAGACGGGGGCTCCGCCCCCTGTACCCCCCGAGTGTCCCTATTCTGAGCTATAACCATATAACTCCTACCCTGTCCCATCTCTCTCACGTTCCTTCCTACATTGTCCACCCTGTTCACAATTGGTCTTCCAAACGGACGTTTTCCAATCGAACTCCCCACCAATATATTTTTCCTCTCCCATTCTAGCCATGGATTAATTTAATTATTTATTATATTTTAAAGGAACAAATCGGAAAAATATTCAAATTTTATATATAGTTTTTTATATATGTTTATTTATGCAGAAAAAATTAATTGACATAATTATTAATTTAATAAAATACAATTTAATAATAAAATCAAATTTAATAATAAAATTAATTTAATAAAATAAATAAAATAATTTAATAAAATATTAAAATAATAAAAATTAATAAATTTGTAAAAAAAATATATAATACTTTAAAAAAAAAAATGTGCCTTTGCGAGTTTCGAACTGAGGGGGCCAAGTCATAAGATAACGCCTAAGACGGTTCACCCACGAACCACTTATATTTAAAGGCTCCTATCAGGATATATATAAGATGTCAAATTTTCGCCACCAGCGCCTCTATGATCTAGTATGGTAACTAAACTATTTTTAATTAATTAGCACCCCCTGGACACACCTTAGCAATTAGCGGTCTAATAAAAGAAGTCTGACATGCCCTGAGACCTACTGAATATGCATAAAAAATTTCATAAGTCCAGCCGTTTCGGAGGAGTATCATTTCAAAGTTTTGTGACACGAGAATTTTATATATAAGATATAAATTTATGATTATAATAGGTTGGGGAAAAAGAAATCCATTATTTTTACGTGAACTTCAAGACTTTATTTAACATGTTTTGCATTGTCCGATTTAGGTCAAATATGCACCATTTTGTTCTATAATTTGTTGCCATTTTAATGGTAGCTTCATTATGCCTCTCTCATAAAAGTCTTGGTCCTTATTAGCGAAAAACTCCAGCAATTGATTTTCACACTCTTCCCTTGATGCCAATTTCTTATCACTAAAACACGCTTTGACCACGATCGCTTTCGCATAATGTTGTCGTATGTGACCCATTTCTCATCCCCAGTCACCATCCGTTTAAGAAATGGGTTGATTTCATTACGTTTGGCCAAGGCTTCGCAGATGGAAATTCGATCCATCATGTTTTTTGGTGTTAATTGGTGTGGCACCCAAACATCAAGCTTTTTTTTAAACCCAGCTTTGTGCAAATGGTTTAAAACTGTTTTGTGGTCGATCTTTAACTCCTGGGCGATGCTACGACTACTAACATGCCGGTCCACTTCGATGATTTCAGTGACTTTGTCGACATTTTCGACGACGGGCCTGCCTGTGCGAGGGGCATCCTTAACATCAAAAATACCCGAACGGAATCGACGAAACCAAAATTGCGCGTAATTAGCTGTTACAGTATCGGGACCATAAACACTATTCACATTTTCAGCCGCCTGACTTGCATTTTCGCCCTTATCAAAGAAAAACTGTAAAATGTACCGAATTTTCTCTTTGTTGACTTCCATCTTTAACGCCGTGTAACTCAGAACTGAATGGACAAAACAAAAAACTGCAAACGAATTCTTTTAGTGCGAATTGTTACCTTGACAACGAGTATAAATTTGAAATTGTTTGATCGATAATTTACGAGATATCGATCACTACAGCCATCTACCGAAAAAATAATGGATTTCTTTTTCCCCAATCTAATATTAATATTTTAATCTATTCAAAAGGTTATTGACATTTTAAGATTATTATATATTTATATTATTAGGATAGAAAATATTAAAGTTTGAATTGTTAAATTATGTTCCTACTATTAAACGAATTTGTGCTTTTATTCTGTTTTAGGGCAAATCTTTTGGTTCAACTCATGATGATATGCAAGTTTCACAACTTTATTTATATATTTTTTCTGGTAAAAATAACATGTATTAAGTAATTAAATTAAAATTAATTAAATTTAACATAATAACCTAAAATTTGATTGATATAAATGATTCCTTTGATATTTGGAAAGATATACTTAACTTGAGGTAGGTTTAAACTTGAAATATGATTTTATCAAGTCATGCAATGGAGAGCATGTTTAAATTTTTTACTCAAGAAAAATTGCTCGCCTGATAAATAAATCATATGAACATAACATCAGGTGTTATTTTTGTTATATTTTTTTTTAAACCAGATTTAAACGACCTGAAACTTTGTATTAGAGGAAAAGATGACCACAAATTACAGTCTCATTTACCACTAATAAAATAAACAAATACGTTTTACTTACAAATCCTTTTATAGTATATATCTTTTTATAATATATAGTAAATGGAAGTTTCGCTAAATCCTTATAAAATACCTTTAGTTTTACAGGTATTCTTAATATTAATATTAATAAAAAGAGATAATTATAAAAAATTAACTAAATTGATCATTCACATTAGGAAATAATTTCAAAAAAGTCATTTATTTTATATTTATATTTCATTTTTTGCAGTTTTCTTAAAATCGGCTCTAATGATTTTGTTTAAATGTTTAATATTAATATGTTGAACAAAAACGAGTTTTAACACTTTGAGGTACTATTATAGGGTTTAAATGACGTATTTTTAAAATTACTTCCTATAAAATACCATTATTTTTTTATTTAAAATACCTACTATTCTCTTTTTTAAAAGTAGTAATTTAATAAAAGAAGGATCAATATAAAGTTTAAATGAAAGTGATTATCAAAATCAATAACAAAAAAGTGTAAAATGAAGTGGGGTAAGTGAAAGTTGTGTGATGTTCACCTTCAATTTTTTTTAAGTAGAGGTATATTAATTTTATTATTTTATTTTAAATAATAAAAAAAAACTTGAAACATAAAATAAAATTGTGTTACTTGGTGTATGGTATTATTGTTCTTTTACCATCAACGTCATCATACATCGATAATGTTTCAACACCAGGAAGGCAGTGTCGTGCACTTCAAAGAGATCGATTCGCGATCTTAAACTTGTCCTAAGCATAAAATGACTATTTTCCCTCTGAGTTCAAGAAAACAAATAAAATATATAAAATCCCAAACAAATATAGTAACTTGCTATGTATTTTTTTTAAATTTAACTTCCTTTGATTTTTCTATTTAAAAAAAAAGAATTCCCCTAACAAAAGTTATATTCTTCAGTTTTTTTTTAATTCTGTGAATTTATCAAATATTATGTCTAATCAATCTTTTTCTGTTTTTGTTGTGTTGTTGTTTTTTCTTGTTTTATGCATATACAACATTACTACAGGAATCTATTGTTTTCAATCGGAAAAGATTCAAAGTTTAACTGAAAAATAAGGTTAAGATTCTTTACAAATTAAAGAATAAGAAATGATAATATTAATGAGATCGATATTATTAATTTATAAGTTTAATTAAAATAGTAAATATGTTGATGGGATTTAGTTCAGAATGATTCCTGGTGATATAACAAAGAATTCTTTTAATAAAAGCAATGAATAAAGAAAAATATTTCAATCAAACAAAAACAAAATTCGTATTCTTTGGTAAGAGTTCTTTAAGTTCCAGTTAATTTGTGATATGTTTACTACGTTATGTCTGATTATGACATCCTTTATTCCGATTATAGAATTTTTAATTAAAAATATAATAATTTCTATTATTCAATTTTCTTGACCAGGAATTTAATCAGTTATGGTTACTATTTTTGAAAAAATTGCTGAATAACTTTAATAATCAATTAAACAAATTGTAATATTGATTTCTCATAAAGACTTTGATTAGAAAATCAAATTGTAATAATACTTCGCCTAAAAATTATAATGAAAGAAGTATTATAGTAGTATTTGAGACAAAAATAATATGCTTTTTATTGCCAGTGGACAAATATGATTTCTTCATTTAGATTATGCTAAACGGGATAAATTCCTGAAAATCAAGGATGAGTGAAACAAATTCAAATTTTATATGGGAAATGATTTTAAATTAAGACCATAGATTGAATGGGACCCACCCACGTAATTAGCAGCCTATATTTAAGTGGGGGTGGGGCAGATGAGTGCGGCATATAGTATGGTGAAGGGTTTCCTGCAGAGGGTGTGGCACCTGCAGAATGATACGCAATCATAGGCTTTTATCTCTTTACAGTCGGTAATTCAATCCACCTATTGATTTTTTTTTATTCTTCTCTTATTTTTCATATGAAAGGAAGTTTCAGGACAGCTTGGAAAACAGTCAATTAGTGGATACTATAGATCACGTTTATACCAATCGTTAATGAGAAACAAAATAAAAAAAGCCTATCCAAAGGAATGTTTCAATTCACATAGATATTAGCACTTAGCACACAATTATTGTTTGAAAAACTTTTGTTAATTGTTAAATAAGTTCAATTCTATCGGTAAAGTACACTTATCCACTTAAAATTAATTATACGCACTAATATTAAAAGTTATTTCAGTAAAAAAATAAACAAATAAAAATAAAAACATTTCCTGCTCATTAAATTTAAAATATTTAACTATTATTATTTATTGTTATAATTATTAGAACAAAAAAGATAAAAGAAACCAAAGGCAAATAAATAATAATAATAATATCTTTCGTTAAAGTAATTAATTTACTCATCGAGTAAATGAGGGAAAAACCTATTGAAGATCTGTTAACAGGCTTATATTTAATTAACTTACACAGTAAAAAAAGATTTTTTACATTTTTGTCAATTTTCATTCGTTATTAAAAGAATGAAACATGATTGTTTGATATCTTTTAACAAGTAATTTTCTATTGTGAGTCAAGAACCAAGTAGTTATGTATGTTATCATGAAAAAAATACAATAATGACATTAATTATATATATGTTCGTTTAGGTTTCCGTGAAAGTTATTATTATTATGAGAAGTTGCTCAGAGGTTATTTTCATGTTTTATTGAGAGATTTGAGTTTCGATGCCTATTTCTGGGCCATTTTTGGAAGAGTTTTATAGAAGGAAATTTTGGAATTCTGGGTCTTAGTGTGAGTGACCAAAACTCATTGTTTTGATTTTGAATGGGTGGATAATCTTTGACTTACTGCCATCTGAAGTCCCAAAGAATTCTCGACATTATAAGTTATACCAAAACACGCCCGGTCCGTTCGCTATACTCGTATATACATAAATAATTAAAGATGATTTGTGAAACATTTTTCATTAAATTTATTATTTTTAGATTTATTTAATAATAATATTAATATTATTTTTATATTTCATTACATAGAATTTTCTAAATTCTTTTGAGAACACAATTATGATAAAATAATATTAATCAAAATTAAAAGATCTATTTTGATATATAATTTTTCTAGTATTTATGACATAATTTCTCACTGTAGTTTTTGTTAGTAGATTTACAAATGATTATTTATTTCACACTGTCAGTTCTGGGTGGATTGAGACATTTATTTATTATTTAGAATTTAATAGTTATTATTATGTTGATTTAGACTATGAAACACTAACTTTCTCTCAAAATTACAAATATTTTTATAAACTTATAATATAGGAAGTTTTAGGTTAATGACCTGTGGGATCTCGATACTTGGACACTCTTTTAATTCTAATAATAATAAAGTTGATTAATTATGAAAAAGAGGAAAATTCATTTATTTACTATCTATACTAGGCTGGCATTTCGGTTTTGGTTAAGACCATCTTCAAAGCTGTAAAATAACAAAGAGAAATTATGAAATTATAAAATATTTGAATATTTTCAAAATTAATTTTCAACATATATAAATACCTTGTGAGCTGTCAATATAGCTATAATAATAATACGATAATATAATAATAAAGGAATAAAGAATTAAAATTTGAATTATACAGTATATTACAAACACTACATTCTAATTTTTTTTTAATTAAGTGCATTACTAATATAGGTAGGTTGATTATGATGACCATATAATATGCGAAACATTTTTCTTTTAGAAAATTATTTTTTTATTAGATATTATTAAATAAATAATTTCTCATTTTTTTCTTTCTTTTCAATGTTTATTCTACAATCTCTTATTTACAAAACCGTCTCATTACAACATCATTCGGGATTAAATGTCTGATTCATTATCATTAAATTTTTCAATCTATTTGCATTATATAGTTGTTCATAGCTCATTTGTTGAACACTAATCCTCATGGTAGAGCATGCATTCGAATTAAAACTCTGCTATTTTTTTACTTTGTTCTCCTTAAGCCGAACTGACAGGACCAAATCGAAACGCCTAGGGGTTTTTTGTTAAGAAATATAAGCCTAACAAACAGCTAAGCAACCCAACATTCAAAATTAATCATCTAATCAAGAAAAACAATTATTTATTTTTATTAAGTGGAAATGAATCATTTCTTGTTTCATCATTTGTATCCCATTTCGATATCTCCTTTGCATAATAATTGTTGTCATTCTTGAAGTTATTTTTCACACATTTAAAACGCATTTATCAAATGTCTTTCTTTATATTTCATCTTGGAAATTAAATTTAAATAAAATGGACACTAATAATTTAATGCCTTCCTTTTTTTCTATTATGTACTTCATTTCTAAACAGGAAAGACATTTAGGAGAAATGTTTGTGCTTCATAAATAATATTCAGAAGATTTTTTTTTTTTAATTTAAATATGAATGTATGAAATAAAACTAATTTATTTCTTAGCTAAAAAGATGATATGATTTATTTATTTTAGGGATATTAATTAATTATATATATGTATCATTAACTAAAGATTAAATAAATTAAAGATAGATATGTGCATACATGAAAAATAGCTTTCAGTAAAAATTTTAATTGGTTGGAAACAAATTCTGATTTGTCATTTTTGTTTTAAATAGAATATAGCTAATAAGAATGTGATATTTTTGAAAAATATAAAAAAGATCAAATTTTCATATTATAAAACTAAAACACAAAAAAATATTTCTCACTTTTCTTAAAAGCACCTTGAAATATTTTATAATATATATTGTGTGTGTGTGTGTGTGTGTAGACAAGATTATGCAAAAACGGTTTGAGCTAGAATCATGGAATTTGGTTTACGGGTATTATTCAAAATTCGTAGTTTTCTATCAACTTTTGACAAATGTAGCTCAACCGGAAGAGGGTCATTGCCTACAACGTTTTGATTTTTTTTCTTCTATAGTAACCGTAAAAATAAAGATATTTGTTTTATAGTTTTTCACTTGATTAAAAATTGTATAAAACTGCTATATATAGAATTTCAGCTTGATTGAATAGCTGAAAGTACCAGAATTATTTTTTAACACTGCAAATCTCAAGCGCAAGTACGTGACGTCGTGCCATCAACAAAAAGAGCCAAACATCCGCTGGTTTTATAAATATTATTTCTTAATTTTAATTTACAATTTACAATTAATCAAATTTAATTTAAATATAATATATGTGTTAATTAATCCAATTCAAATTGCGAGATAGTCGAGTGGAGACACTCCAGCTTATTTTATATTATCTCCAAGAAATAACAACATAATCTTATAGATTAAAATAATATATATATAATACGAATATACATAAAATATATTTTAGAATTCTTGATCGACGAGCAAATGAGATGAGTTGATTGACAAAGCGGAAGAAGCAATTGGCTTTGGAGTTTAGGCATAAGAGAAAGAGAGAAGTTCCTTTGCCTCGTCTTTAATTGCCCAAATAGAACAGGATGGAACGGATCTTTTGTTCCTGTTTGTTAAGCAAACTCCATTCATGCTATTTGTTTAAAGAAATAATATATAAATTCTCTCATGCATTTTCTCAAGTTATTTTTTTTTTTTAATTCCCTTTCCAAGCGAGGTTGACATATTGGAATAACACCTCTGGCACATAATTATATATATATGGTAGTAATTAAATTAATAGTGTTTATAAAAGAGTATTTTTACTCTTTAGAGTGTAGAGAAGTTGCTCAACCCCAATGATCTCTTGTATTTGATATTTCTCTTTTTCATTCTCTTTTCTTCTTATTTATTTTTTTCTTTCTAATCAAGAAAATATATTCAAAATCCGTTTCGTTTCAATAAACATTTCTACTGCAAATTCTAGAAAGAACCTGATTTCCTAGTTGATATATATATAATTTTTTTCCATTCTTTGTATAGCATTATTGATGTGAATTGTAGCTTTAACAACATGATCTGAATACTAATATTATTTGATAGATCTACTTTAAATTGGAATAAATAATTTATGTCCTAATTCACTTTTCTATAATAATATGTAAATGTATATTCTTTATATATAAATTATTTATAAATTATTTATATAAATAAATATTTTAATAATCATTTGATTTATTTAAATTGTTCATTTCAATTTTATAGCTTCCACGTGCAAACTTCTTTTTCTTGATAAACTTAAATTTTTGTTTATTTAATTTATTTTAAGATTGGATGATAGAAATAATAAGTTACAAAAATTTAAAAAAAATTTTATTAACTTAAATCAAATTGTTTTAAAAGTTTTGCACCCTTTTCCGGGGTCTTCAAGTCACATGTGTTGGCAAACCCTAACCAATTAAACTCTTATAAAAAAAAAACTTGCTAACAATTATATTACTCTCTTCTCTTTCCCTTTTGAATTTATTCATTTAAATACTAATCCCTATTGTACTTTTTGTTTATAATATCTAAATTTATATACATATAGAAAATGTTACTGAAATCAAACGCAACAATCACATTCCAACCGTTCTTATCTTGTGACCCTCCACCCAAATTCTATTCTCTTCTAATTCATTCATTATCTTTCAATCACTATCTCTAACAATTAATCGTATTTCAGTTGACTTCCATATAAATATTTTTTTACTAATCTTTAGAGTCAAATATTCTGACCTAACCTTCTCAATTTTTTTAATTCCTCTCTTTAAATACGCTAATATAATAATAATTCATTAAAAAAATTACTCAAAAATATTTTAGATATAAAATTTTAAAATAATTACTGCTTAAATTTAAAATATTATTTTATACTTTGTTTTTCTCTCATAGGATGACCCTGTGTTTGGTTGAATAATACTCGGATGTCGCCCTCGAGCTGTTTAGAAATTTAATTTCTAAATGGAAAAGACTTTTTCATTTATCATATGACACCTAAATTAAATCATAAACTGGTTGAAATCATCAAAATTTCTATTTAATTTATGAAATTTGTGTAAACTTTTTAGATATTAAATAAATAATGAATTTAGTAACATAATTATAAAATATTATCCTAATATCCTATTATCCTAATGTATTAGCAAGTAATTATTTTCTAAAAATAATTCTGTCAACTTTAATTTAAAGTATTTTGAAATCTTTTGTAAATTAGTTAACTCATTAAATAGAAATTCAAATTTATAGACATTAATGAAAGAAATTGTTTTTAATAACAAGATACCTAAATTAAAAAAAAATAAATCAATTTTAGAGGATAGAGAAAAGGAATGATATCCTTTAAAAATAACTTGAAATTACATTTTAATGATTATTATTTATAATTAATTCAATGTTTTGACAAAAAGTCATTAAAATTAAAGTTTTCTTCAAAAAAAAGAAAAGAAATTATTTTCACTTTGGAAAGTTAAAATAATAAAAGAATTCCTATTAATTTTTTTCCATAAGAATATATTTTTAATTATGAATGTCGTTACATAAAATTTAACAAATTTAATTTCTTCATGGATTCTTTTTTTAATAGCTTCGCTAATGTTTAATTTTTATGATTAGCTGGTGCTAATTTAATTTTAAATAGAAATTCTTCAGTCAAATAACACCGGCTCAACTAAATAAGAATTATAAATTGCGTCCCAAGAAGGCAAGGCCAAACTTTACTACTGATGGGTGTTGGAATGGTGGGGGAAAACAAAATAAAGAATGAGATGTGCTGATGTTTAATAAATTGGCGTAGATTGTAATTATGTCGAAATTGTTTATAGATATCGCATTGTGAAAATTATCAATAAATGTATAATATAATTGAAAATTGATTTGGATTAAATTAATTAAAATTATTCAGATGATCATTCACCTGAAAAATTCCAGCTGCTCTTGCATGTGAATTTAAATAAGCACAGCCTCTCTAATGTTAAACCAGATTTGGTGAATTCCTTAATCATAATTAATTCTTTGAATGAAAGAAATTAAGTTATTCGATTTAATTGACTTAATAAAACCAATCATAATTAATTAAAATTTTATTCTTTTTAATATGAAAAAATAGAGAATTTTTAAGATTTATGAGTACTGTGGAATTATTTTTGGCTATTCAAAATGATAAACTTTTTTTAATTTTAGAGATGTGTTTTTTAGAAGAATTACATGATTTAAATTTAAACAAATTCTATTTCTGCTGATTATTGTATTTTGTTCATTTCAAGTTACGATGTAAAAAGATTATCTATTTTGCATAAATTATATAAAATATTATTAATATTATTGATTAAGTGTTTATAAATTATGCATATAACATGATTACAGTATTTATCAATTTATACAATTAAGTTATCCAGAATGCTTTATATTTTCTATTCATAATTCTGACGTTTTGATCTTTTTTTAATTTATTAGATAAATATTCATGAATCACAAAATAGAATTATTTGTAAAATTTAATTTTACAAAAGTTCTTTTGATTCAAAATAAGAAAATAATAATATAATACAATTTTTTTATAACATTCTTGAAATGGAGAATGAACAGATTGTGAAATCTTGATTGTTCGCAGCCGGCCTAAATTTATTGTGCATATAAGTCGTTGTTAGGTTCCCTACCCAATGATTGATGGGTGAAAATCCGAGCACAATGTGCATCAACAAATGGGCTGCCTTCGGAAACCGGATTAAATCGACAGTTGAAAGAAATCTGAAGGGTGAATGAGGAGGGTGGTTTGGCAATCAGTCCCCAACCAGAGATACATCATTCTTTTATTCCCTCTTCCATCAATATCGTGTTATTCTATTCGAGTTTTCCATTAAAACAATTTATTTGACTCATTCTATTTTGGAAGGGGTGAAAAAAAAGGTGAAAACATTATTATTTAACCAAAGACTTTTATAATACATCCTTTCAGCTTTTAAGTTAATGGATTTAAATTAATATCATTTTTTTTTTTGAAAATAATAAAATAATATTTTATTGAAGTTGATTAAATGTTCAATTTTTACTTTAACTTAAGGTCAGTTACTAAAGTCTTGAAATCTTCTGAATAAGATCGGACTTTTTTAATTAATTCTAATCATTTCTTGTATTAAAATTAATTAAATAATCAAGTGGTCTAAAATAATTTTAAACTTGCATCTACTTATCATAATTAATATTCCATTTAAATTCAAAGATTAAATAAATTAGTTGTCTTCTGAAAGCAAAAGGTGTTTGTTTATTTAAAGTAGACTATAAATCTAAAAAAAAAATATTAATTATTTTCATATAAATTTTATTTTTATGCTCTTTAATTAATTAATGCTGTTAAATTTTACAGTTCAATAATTTTGAATTTAATTGATTAAATCGGACATTGAATTAAATTGAATTGTAAAGTTTTTAGAAAAAGTAAAGTTAATAATTTATTTCAATTTTCCTTAGGAATAATTTTGAAATTTATCGTTAATTTAAATTTTCAGTTTAATTTAGAAGTCAATTTAATTTATTAGTAACAAATTAAGTTGGAAATGTTTGTTTTTTTTAATATTTTATTAAATATAATTTATATATTGAGGTTAAAAATATAAAAGAATTATTTCTGTTTAATAAAACAAATAATAACTTCAAGTTGACTTTAAGTTTAATAAATAAATTTTACTATAGATACTATATATTATAATAATCCTATAATTCTTTATATTTTATTTTTTTGTGGATAGGAATGGATGGAGGAGTGTGGTTGGAGTTGCTAAGAACTTTCGAAATTAATAGCGCCATAGAAAAAGGCAGAATAATTTTATTATTCCAAAAATTGAAACGGACATCCACCTCTCCCCCCAACCTAAATACAAAATATTTTATCATTGTGTTTGTCAACCCTCCATGTTTTCAAAACAGATCTTTTGTCAAATTCTATTCAAAATTAACATAAAATATAAATACCATGAAAAACCACTTGATTCTAAATTTAATTGAGTTCATGTAACAGGAACCGATAATTTACCTAAGTAAATATCGAACAAATTCAGGTGAATTAATACAATTTATGGAATTACATATACGGATATAATTATTTGTGCATGTATATTCAAATTTTGTTTGTTTTAATACTCAATTTAAAATGAAAAATACATGTTGTGAACGGACCAGTTTTTTAAAATGATGTTTATAACTCTTTATTTAATTAGCATTGTATAAAAAACTACATTGTTTTATTTCATTAGTCTCATTGGGACAATACAAACTATCAACAATTTCTAATAATTTAACATTGTATTGTTGATATCAAATATAACAAGAGCGTAATTTACTGTACCTGAGAAAGAGGGATTCAAAATTCATTAATTTTACATATGTAATATGTAATATATATATTAATTAAAATAAAAATAAATGAACAAATGATTTATATTTTTTTCATAGCCATATTTAAACTTTTTAAAAAGACAGCACTTTAATATCCATCTAGGAAAATGTTTCTATAACCAATAAATGTCATTGTCAGTTTAATAGTTATAGATAAAATATAAATAAAAAAAATAAAGGTGGTAAGTGAATCCCGCGAGTATTAAACCCAACTGTTTTTTTTTTAATTCTAATACAATGACTAAATTCTTCTTTATATTTTTGAATAATAATTGCCTAATTCTTTATAATCTTCTATTAACAAGCAATAAATAATTAAGCAATTTATAAATTCGCACATTATATATTATATGTAAACCATGTTTGTCTATCTCTCTTCTTTTTCTTCCATTTGAACAATTTTCATATTTTACTTTGATATATATATATAAAGGAAATGATCATTATTAATTTCTCTCTCTCTCTCTCTAAGCTTCCTGAATATTTCCAAAGCCTAACGATGATAATTCTTGCTTATTTCACTCATAAAACTGCCTGTGAACAACTTGTCTTGGCTATTGAGCGTTTATTTATGAGAGGACAAATCCTGGTTGTTAATCTGTTGACGATCTGCATGCCAATGTGCCGAGATCTCTTCACCTGATGGATCAGGATCAGTATAACAGGGTGGTCGCGTCATTTGCTAACCTTCTCCTTCGTTTATTCATTGTGATTTATTGATAGTATGATAATATTTTATTATTATAAATAAAAATAAATTAATACAAAAAAAAACAAACATAAAAATTTAAAATCTTATAAACAAAAAATTAAAATAAAAAAAAAAACAAGTTTTTTACACACAACTATAGTATATAAATTATTTATATTTTAAGATTTATATATTTATTTCTAAATTAATATACCTACTTATTATATTTTTAAACTTATTACATTAAAAACCAATTACTATAATATAATTTTCATTTCCTTATTTTGAAAATATTCCACATAATATTTATAAAGCATTAGGGGGTAGTGAAGTCGAGTAATTTTTCTGTTTATAGTATATCTCTTTTATAGTAAAACTTATTTCAGTCGTTTTTTTCTTAATTAAAGTAATTAATAACCAAATTAAAACAAATCTAAACTAATATTATTATTATTAATCATCAATATATATTTTTGTAAATATAACCTATGATATCAATTTAAAATAATGATTTAAGAATATCTTAACTAAAATATTTAATAATAGTAATAACTTTTAAAATAAAATATAAAATTCAAATGAAATTAATTAATTTTAATAAATAAGTAATTATTATAAATTAAAAAAACTTTTGGTAATTGTTTACAAACCTGGAAGCTTCAAGGATTTGGATGAAACTTTGCCATTGGATTCCTTTTTTGATTCTAAAGAAACTTTCCTTATGCAATATTTCGCGGTTGCTTATAGTTTTCGAGATGAAGCTTCCAGGTTTGTAATCAATTACCAAACTTTTAAAATATTTTAATTATTCCGGGTGAAAATTTTATATTCATTGTCGAACATGGATGGACAAATTTTCCAAATTGGACATCGGATGAATTATTTTGAAATTTATATGAATAGTTTTATTAATTTCTGGTTTTTGAATATGTAAATTGATTGATGATAGAGATAATTATAAAATGAGAATAATAGTATGAATGATACGTATTCATAACAAACGAACCAGATGTTTTTTAATATTCTTTATACAAAATATGATAAAATAAGGTTAATCTACATTATTTTAATATCTATTTAGAGTGGAATATTATTGAATCTATGTTCAATCAGTGTTTTCAGTGGTTAAAATTAACTTTGAAAGTCACTGTTGTTGGTTGCCTAATTATCAGGGATTCGCATTAACTCCGTTGTCAGTCAGTTGCTGTTCATGTTTGTGTGCGTGTACACATGATAAGTTGCCTCTGGCAGCAATCAAAATCGAATCGAAGAGTGAGTTTTCTATTGAAATTATCATAATTTACTAATACCCGGTAACCAATTAACATTAACAATTACTATATCAGGTAACCAATTAACACCACCTCCTCTACCCACATCTTTGTAAAGATGTCACAAATTAATTTTAATTAGAAGTTTTAATATTTATAAATAAATAATTAAATTAAAAAATATCATAATTTTTTTTGTAGCATTAGTAGCAAAATTATTATTTTTATTATATTTCATTCAATTTAAATTATATATCTAATATTACCAAAGTTAAATTTTATTTCTTAAATTTCATTGAGTCGAACAATTTCCTCTCAGTTATCAAATTATTTTTAATTTTAATTTGTATATAATTATCAGTAATTATTTAATATTTAATATACTAGCAAGATTAAATAATTTGAACTTTATGCATTACAATTATTCATATTAATTAATTTTTCATATTTTTTCTCATTTTTGTGAAAGTGGTCTAGGCCCACTGCTGCTTTCATATGTATGCCCAGATATCAAATAAAATATTTGAATTAAAATTCAATAATAATATAATTGCATTATATTAAAATTATATTAAATTAATAGAAATAAATATTATTATTATTCTAACATTTAATTTTATTTATAATTATATTTCTAAATATGTGATATTCTTAAAAATAAAATTATTTAAACAATTCTTATTTATGAAATATAATTAAATAAAATGAAAAAAAAAATATATAAAAATGATAAAGTTTTATATTTATATTATATCGTCTATAATTTTCTTATGAAAAAAATTTAAAGCTCATTTTTCTTGGAAATTTTCTTTTAATTTTAGAGATAAAAAAATACCAGTGCAGATCTTGTATAAAACTATATCTTTGCCAAATTTCTATTGCAATCCGTTACTTCTTGCTATCCAATCAAACGTGCACATATTTATTTTTGTAAATATTGAATTTTCAGATGATATTTATGAGTCAATTTTGAATTTAGATAAATTAAAATAGAATCGATTATAGTATATTTGGTTAAGATTGTTTAAAATTATTCTTATTTCATGAATTCTTTCTTATTCATTCTTTCTTATTTAAATTAACGGTTTTTGTCCAATATCCAGGATTAATGTCGTTATTCAGCTTAAATTCATATACCTACCAATGCTATATCTAAACAAATATTCATAATCAAGTTTTTTTCTTCCTCCACTTTAATATTCAAATTTTCATTGGCAATAAAATGTTGAAAATGATGTTCAAAGTATTATCTCTATAAATTATATAAAATTATTTAGATCTTTATCTTAACAATTTATTTAAAAATCAACGTGACATTTTCTCGAAGATAAATTTGTGAGTAGCACTAGCACCTAATTAAAATGTTTTTTTTTCTTTTTGTAACATTTTCAACATTTATCTTGTGAGTATTTTTTTAAATAATTTTTACCCTTTACATAAATTGATATGCTATTTCTAATTTCAATGAAATTTTAAACATTAAATAGTAACTTTCCTACTTTTTTTTCATATAGGTCCTTTTTATTCAATCGACCGAAATGATTCAATTAAACGGATGTAGAATGAATATAAATAAATATACATTCAAGTGTGGAAGGGCTTGTTAAAAGCAATCTGATGTTCAATTGCATGGCTTTTCATTTTGGTGACCTTTAAGAGCAGATCACTCTGGAAATTGTCGAGTTAGTCAATCGAATGCTAAATCAAATATACATATAAATAAATAATGCTCAAGCTCTTGAGGTCAACGCTCCTCCGTTTGGCCCCGATCCCGTCGTAAAAATTTTCACTCACAGCCTCTTTTTGTGAGGTCCATTTGCCGCGCGTCTCTCAATAGGCAGTTAATCTTTTTTATAGTTTCTCATAAGCACCCTACCACCCACCCAATAGCAAGTCTGACATACACAGGCGGTATCAATTTTCCAATAAAACTTATCAAATTGAATGTTTCGTTTTGTGACTACTCGATTTGGCATGAGCCCTTATTATCAAAATATTAATATTAAGGAAGGTACGGATATTAACATAATCGGTAGAAGCCAATTATCATAAATAAACAATTTGAGGGCTTTATTTTTATTAAATTCTTTGAAATATTAAAATAAATATTAGTTTTTATAAATACAAAATAAAAAGTGATTTTGAGCTCTTATCTAGTAATAATAAAATTTATAGGGGCATGTTTTATTAAAAATTATTAATCTATTTAGGAGGAAAAATTTAAGATTTTTCTGAAAAGCAGATAAAATAAAAGTGTGTGATTTGGTAAAGTATTTTTTATTTTAAATTTTTTATTTGTTATAAAATTTCAAAAAAAAAAAACTCAGCGGAAATGCTTATAAATAAGTTTAAACACTCTTGAGATATGTTTAATCGAATCACACTTCACACTTCATTTTTTTAGAAAATAATCAAACATTTAATATAAAAGCATCTTTCTGAAATTTAAAAAATAAATTCCTTATACATTAAATCTTATGTTATCATTTTCAGGCCGAAAACTTTCCGAACGACCCTCGTATATCCTTCAATTTCAGAGAAATACTTTTAGAACTTTTTTTTTTTTTTTTTCCAATTAAGATCTACATCTGCCCTTTCTTTGGGCAACAATAAATTGTTTACAATATATTTACAATAATATTTACAATATAATGGAAAGGAGAAATAGGGAGTATTAAGAAGTACTCGGCTCGGTTATTTGCCAGATAGAGTAGGACGGGAGGACATCTCTCAATTTAGGGTTGAGTGAAAGAAAGAGAAGTAAATAAGATAGGAAAGAAAGAAAGGATAAAAGAAAACCTGCTGAATATACAGATTACAAAGGGAAATAGATGGGAAAACGAAGGGAACTATAGCTGAGATCAGAGTAGGAATATAAGAGGTCGATTGGTTCAAGTCGTTTAAGTCTTCGTCCGTTAGTTTCGTTGATGAGTAGTTGTCTGGCTTTGTCGTTTTGATGGTTTGTCAATTTCTGTCGATACTTTGTACAGGTGTTTTTAATTACTTCGTCTATTGTAGGGACTTTAAGGTCTCTATGTAGAATTCTAAGAGGTAGGTACCGAGGCGCATTGGTCATTATGCGTAGAATGTTGTTTTAGGTCCGCTGAATTTTGTTTAAGTTAGAAACACTAGCGGAGCCCCATAACTGAACACCGTATGTCCAAATTGGTTTGAGGATTGTATTGTATATAAGGACTTTGTTTGATAGGGTCATTTGGGAGTTTCGTCCTAAGGTCCAGTAGAGTTGTCTAAATTTGGAGTCAATTTGTTTTTTTGTTTTTTTGATCTAATGTGGGTCTCCCAGGTTAATCGTCTATCTAAGTGTAGTCCAACGTATTTAACTGAGTCACGTTGGGGGATGGGTTTATACAGTTTAACGGGTAGACAAGTCTTTTTATTTAAGGTGAAAGTCACATGTGTCTATTTTTCCTCGTTGACAACTCTCATTTGTCCAGCCAAGGCTTAAGGAGATTGAGGTTTTGCTGGATAATTGCAGAAGCAATGTCAGGGTTGGAGTGTGTGGCTAGAATGGCGGTGTCGTCAGCAAAGGTGGCTATAGTAACGTCCTTAGTCGAATGTAGGTCACTTGTATATATCAGGTACAGCAGGGACCCCAGCACACGTCCCTGTGGTACGCCCGAGCGGGCCTCACACAATCTCCCGCAGGAACCCCCCAAGGACACCCTGAATGATCTCCCCTGTAGGAAAGAGGCAAGGACTCTTGTATAAATAGTGGGGAAAATTTCGTTGATTTTTTCTAGCAAATCCTCATGCCATACACCATCAAATGCCCTAGAGATGTCCAAAAAGACAGCAGAGCAGTAATCAGAGCAGGAGTCACTTACAACGTCCACCACTCTATGTACTTGTTCAATTGTCCCATGTCCCTCCTTAAATCCAAATTGATGGTCATAGAAGAAATTAAGGTAAAATGTTAAACATAAATTAGATGTTAATTAATTATAACATTTAAAACATTTCCTATATTGTATAACCATAATATATTTTATGTCCTTTGCGATACACTATATTTTGTATTTATGAAGCCTAATCGGAACTTATTAAATATAATAATATAATCATAATTTTAATTTATTATTTATAATTTATTAAATTTAATCTAAATATAATATATGATAATTAAACCAATTCAAATTTGCGAGATAGTCGAGTGGAGACACTCCAGATTTTTTTCAATTCATAAAATCGTTTATCTACAAGTGCAATTACAGGCTCTTTGAAAGAGAGAAAGAAAGAGAATTTTTGTCTAATTAACTTTCCATATTCGATATTCAGTAAAAATAATTACTATTTAATTTTCTTTTTAATTCTCTTCTACCTGTTAATTAATAACAAAGAACACTTCCTTTACTTTATATAATTTAGAGGAAAATTATAATGGAACTTATTATTATAATGTAAATGTGAAATTTTATGACATTACTTCCCTGTTGCTTGACTGAGGGAAATAATATAATAATCATTAAATATTATTCACTCTTTAGAATTATCTCTCAATAGTTAAATGTTAAAACAAAACATTTCTACTTCATTAAAATTATTACTACATTTTGGTTAACAAGTTTATTAAAATTTAAACTACAATATATTGTATCATTTCGATGTTTTTTTTTATAAAGATTCAATTCGGAATCAAGTTTTATTAATTGCTTGTAAGGTGATCTTGTTTCAGATGGCAACCCTATTATTTTTATTAACACTTGACGCTTTACACTTTGCGAGATTTTCAATTTATTCATTTTATTCAACGTTTGATTGCGATGGCATTCAAGTCTTCTCTTAATAAAAGGCCCCTTTAAAATTATTTGACTGGCATTCTTCTTTTTTTTTTCTCATCCACCTACAGCATTTCCTCTTTTATTCAATCATCCAATCAAAGAAGATTTGTCAATTAAAACAGAAAAAAAGGAAGATAAATGTCAACAGAACCAGAATTTAAGAACGAAAAACATCACTGATTAACAATAAATTACAGATAGTAAAAGGAATGTAATGATTAGTAAATGAAAATTTACGATTATAAGAATAAATCTAAAATGTCTGGTTAAATTTAGACGTTCTGAATTCTTTTAAAATTCAATCAATAAAAAATTAACTAATCAGAATTTGATATTCAACATTTTAAGTTTCTTCCTATTTCGCAATAGTGAATCATTTTGTTTTTATAATTATCAGGTAAATGGTAAATTTATATGTCTATTATTAATTATTTCACAATTCATTAATATAAATGTTTATTTTTCTTTTTAACTTAGTTTTAATTAGATAAATGTTTTTTTCAATTTGGGTGAAAATTCGAAGGCTATTTCCAAATCTCCCGCATCTGTTTTTCAATTTAGGTCAAGGTAGTAAGGGCAGGCGTTTTTTTTTTTTTATTTTATTGCAATTCGAGGAAGAAAAGTCCAAGAGAATCGTCCCCTCAAACGATAATGATCAGTTGTTAGTTGAAATTTGTGTACACTTTTCATTCGAATTATGTAATTGATTATGATTCTAAAGAAGGAAAGGGGAATATAATCGGTTGAAGAAAAAAAATTAATAATTCCAGCATTAAAGGGTTTTAAAAGAAAAAGAGGATACATTCAAGATTCACAAGAAAAATTAAAAATGAATCATGGAAAATTATAGTCATAAAAGAAAATTATAAATTTCAAAAAAAGCAAAACAAAAATTCTCGTTTTAATAATTTTTGAATTTATATCGAATTTTTTTCGAAACATAAATTCAAATATTTAATAATTTGGACAACTCTAAATAAATAAACATTTTATCTTTATTAGATATTCATGATAAATTAAAATTATTATCGAAACACACTCTTTTTTGTATACCCTAAATATTGGTAGTTGTAGAATATTTTAAAAAAATCAGATTTATAATTTTAGCAAAATTAAAGAAATTTTTATGAAAGTACCCCTATAATGAATAATTTTTTTTACACAAACAAATACATTTACTTTATAGATAAACAAATATAAATATTGTTTTAATTAGTGTAAAATCCGCTATATCCGTTAGGTATTTTTTTAATTTTATTATTTATTTAAATTAATCTAAAACACCTACTAAGAATGAAATTTTGGTCTTTATTCAAGTTTTTAGTCAGATCTGTTTTAACTAGCATGATAACATAGATGTTTATCTTTTAATCAGCATCAGCAAGCATCTTTCTTCTCATAAATAAATATTTACTTTATTAAAACCATCTTCAGAGCTTATGAGTTGTCGATATAAACATAAAATTATTATTATTATTGTTTTTTAACAGCAAATTATTATTCAAATATTATTTTTGTTTATGTTGACAAATCATAAGCTTTGAAGATGGTTTTATCAAAGACCAAAACGTTACTCTAGTAGTAGCCAAAAAAAATGCAATAATAGAAACGGACTTTTCTTCTTTTTCTCATTCATCAAATTTTTATATAATTTTATATATTAAATTATTTTATATTTAACCAGATGTTAAAATTTTTAAATTTATTTATTTATTTTTAATATTTAATTTGTTTTAATTAATTTCACTTAATTTATTATTAAATACCTACTTATTTTGTTTAAAAATAATTTGGTATTTGGATTGTAAATATTTTCTCGCTTATTTAATTTATATCAAATTATCTCCCAAATACCTCTACAAAATGACTTTAAATAAATAAACTCACTGTCAGTAAAATAAAATGTTTTAAATATTTTTTTAAGAATTTAGAACACGATTATAAACATTTCTTTTAACCCAAAAGCAACCCACAAAAATCTCACTTAAGCTAATCCAATTATATATATATATATATATATATATTATAAATTTATAATTGAGTTGGGAACGAGTTTGTAATCAGATCTGTTTCAACTAGCATGATAACATAGATGTTTATCTTCTAATCAGCAAACATCTTTCTTCTCATAAATAAATATTTACTTTTACCAAAGAGTAGACAGATTTTTTTTTAAGTACACCTCTCCCCTTTCACAATCTTCAATATCTCTCGCTCTCTTGATCTTTCATAAGAAAATTGTTTTCCAATTGGGATATGTATTAATCCGGTTTTTTTCTCCTCTTGCTTCTTCTTTTTGGTTGCTAATTTATTTATTATGATTAATTATATTTGCGTTTTAGTACCTCAAAATGCCTCCCAGGCCTATTCTTAATTCTACTTTTTAATGAGAGGAATAAATATATTTTAATAGAACGTCACCGATTGATAAAAAGAAAAGGAGTTGTATTTAAAAATGACAATTACCCTCTGATCGCATGCAATGATATAAAGACCATTGTATTCTTCAGTTGAAAGAAATTGAAGATTGCGAAGTGATTAAAACAGAAACGGTTTTGCTAGAAGAATGATTAAGATTGATTAAGAATTCCTAAATGATTTAGTAGCTTAACTACTGAAACATCCCCACTTGAGTTGTCATCTTTTTGATACTTACAGACTTTTATGTTTTTTTTAATAGACTTAGCATTTCGATTCATACATTTTACAAATTTTTCAATTACCTCTTTATTGATCCCTATTCCCTCCATGTGATCTTTCTTTTCTTTGCATCACGAAGTTAGATTCTCTTCATTTTTATCCACTAATTGACAAGGAATGTTAGAAAGAAATGGAATTTTTATAGTTGAAAAAAGAAACAGATTCTATTGAGATTCTTTGAACCAACTTGTAGCACAATGACAAGAAAATACTCACGAAGTTAAAAACTTCTCTTGTCAAAGCTTTGACGATGTTTTCGCTTTAATACCTTGTTGTATAATAATAATATAAGTAGTAAATGTTCTTTAATTCATTATCATCAATTGATTAGATAATAACGACTAGAATTAAGATTTAAGCATTTTCATTTATTTTTAATTACTTATTTAATTTTAAATTTTAATAAATTTAACAAGATTCCATACCTCGATCTCAAATTTGGCGGTTAAAGACTTATTTTTTGTCAGAATAAAGATAAATATAAAAAATATTTATTACCCAAAACTTAAATATTAATTTTAATATCAAAAATAAAATACTCTATTCTTTTTACAAGTCATTAATCGTAAATATTATTTATTTTGAGAAAAATTAGTAATTAGGATCGAGTATACCTTTTCTCAAAATAAATTAGCTAAATATGAAATGTGGCAGGGCACAGAACCGACCGACGATTTGAAATAAATTAATTTCCAGATAACATTATATATATACTAGCTGCTCAGAGCTCCTTCTTCGCTCTTCACATCTAGACAGAGGCTCCGCCCCCTGTACCCCCGAGTGTCCCTATTCTGAGCTATAACCATCTAACTCCTAACCTGTCCCATCTCTCTCACGTTCCTTCCTACATTGTCCACCCTGTTCCCAATTGGTCTTCCAAACAGACGTTTTCCAATCCAATCGTTTCCCCACCAATATATTTTTCCTCTCCCATTCTAGCCATGTGCCCTGCCGATCCCAGCCTTCTCTATTTTATGACCTATATCTAGAGATGCATAGAGGTCATGCAATTCCTTGTTATGCAGTCTCCGACATTCCCCGGTGTCCTCATCTTTCTTTGGTCCTTAAATGCTAGGAAGAATCCTATTCTCAAATACTCTGAATCTATTCTCATCTCCCAGGGTTATAGACCATGCCTCCCACCCATATAATACAATTAATAATTTAATAATTTTGATCCCCTTTTAAATAATTTCCAGATTGCAACCTCGATTTAAATTCTTTGCAAATATTATTCTCTCTGATACTAATTATATTGTCTTATAACTATTAATTTCAAACCCCATCAATTTTACTGCCTCGATTAATTTTTTTATGCTACTTTAAATGTTATTAATTTATTTAAAAAAAAATCAAAGTAAACAAAATAAAAATAAAATATAAAATTAGCATAACACTAAACTACTATAAAAATAATATTAAAAAATATATTATATATTAAAATCTTAAGTGAAAATCCAATTATGAGATCAAATTTTCTTAATTAAAATAATTTACTCACATAATCTTAAAAATTAATAGTATTAAATTATAGCCGTAATGTGAATGTTTTCAAAGTTTAAAAGGCCAATAAGATCAATTGAGGTATCGTAAATATCAATAGATATATAAAAAGATTTTTATCTGCACATTGCTCAGAATTTAAATTACCGCCAAATTATCGCCACCAGCGCCTCTATGATCTATTATGGTAACTAAACTATTTTTAATTAATTAGCAACCCGCCTATACTATATTCTTTATAATTTTTTTAAAATTTTTCTAATTCAAAAATCGAAAATCGGGCTTCGATGTCTGGTGGCCAGCCCCTTTGTGCTTCCGTGTAAAAAATTCCAGGTTCTTGCGTGCGATAGATTTGGCTGGAGAGCTCGGTCAGACAAATGGACAGACAGGCAGGCAGACAGACAGACAGACAGACAGACACATTACACTTGCTTTTATTATGTAAGATATATATATATATATATAATGTTATATATATAAAGTATAAAAAAAATATTTTTAAAACTTGTATTAAAATGACTAAATTATATTATCTTGGTTTTTATTTATAGTTTAATTACTCAATAATTAATTACTACTATATTTTAAGTGAGATAATTTGGAACAATGACTATAAAATTAATACTTTGTAAACTGCCACTTCCGGTTCTCGGGTATACACCAAAAGTTGATGAATTCATGTTACTGGTAAATATACCAATTTTATAAAAATCCGTTGAGCAGTTCAACCTGTACACGCCTATACGGACAGACGGACAGACATCATGCTAAAAATACATTTTTCGTTTAACAAAATGCATGATTTGTGTAAAAATCTCCACATTTGAAATTTGGTATGAAAACAATACCTCCCTTACTATCGTCAGTCGGTAATAAAAGAATGGTTAGCCTATATTTTTTGAATTTAATTTGACCCTTTGCATCTCTTGTTACAAAATACATTCTAATTTTTGATCTTTGTAGTTGTTCATAATATTTTCAAAATGTGAATTCAATTAATTTTGTTAAAAGTTTACTTTAGGCACTTTTAATAATTAAACGATTCCATTTACAAATATTATACAATATAAATATAATAATAAAATAAAAAAAAATTCCAATTGAGAAATTATATATAGTACATATTAATTATTTATCCATTTATTCTAAACAGCCCTTTTTATTCTCTTTTTTCTACCGTTATTATATTGTAATATTAATTTAATTTATTAGTTATATCAAATACACATTCCTGAGTCTTCAGAGATACAGTTTAATTATTCAAATGAAAAATTTCATGACTTTTTGATTCGATCCATTTTCTTTTTTTTTACATTCGTGAACAAAGAAGAATTTAGCTTTTTGAATATTTAAAAGACGGGTTTAATTAAATTTAAGACATCGTCAAAAAAACGTGAACTCAAAAGGGTGAAGAGATAGGGAATTTCATAAATTAATTATTATTGAGAATGAATGAATGGTTAGAGGGTTTTGGAGGAGTATTAGCAGCAATAAGGATCTAAAATCCGTTATATTTTTTTTTTATATGTGAAATAAAATTTTCAAGGATCTTAAACAAAATTAAATAACAGAAATTATCAAATATTTAGGAAGATATAATAAAATTCTTTCCCTATATATAGTAAATAGTTTAAAATTTATATTTTTTAATCACTTTTTAAGAATCATATAATTATAACAATTTAATATATTAAAGATTATATTAAAAAAAATTCCATTAAATTTGTTTTCCTCATTACTTTTCTTATTATTATCAATTACTTCTATTATTCAAAATAATAAATAAAGTACCGTACTCTTAATAGAGAAATGCATTAACAAAACATTCTCAACAAAAACAAACACAAAGACACCGGCAAGCAAAATCCAAATTATTTATTTAAATTTTTTGAGTATATACATTTTATTAAATTTATTATATAGAGATATAGACATTTGATAAATATTATTTTATATATAAATCATACATAATCAGTAAATCTATTTCTTGACAGAGCATGTAATAACATTTCAAGATAAGAATCCATTATAGTCGTTTTGAACTGAGAATTGTAAACCAGGCAAAGGAAATTAAGACATTTGAAAGCACAAGAAGGCGGATAGCATAGAGAATTTACTCGAATTTTCAATCATGTCAATATCTCAAAGGGCAGATGGCTATCAATAAATGACTAGATACTAGATAAGAAGATTAGCATCTTCATATATCATGTCATTCATGTTGTATAATTCATAGCAATTTTCTTTTTCTTGAATTTTTTTTAATTTTTACTTTCTCGATATTTTATTTATTTATTTTAGTCATTAAGCTTAAATGTAAATATATGTTAATCTATTAAAACTTATCTAATTCTATAAGATTGTTGTAAATTGAAGACTGAAGATAGTATCTTTATGTTTATTAGTTTTAGAATAGTGATCAAATTAAAAGATTTTATTTAAGAATTTAATTTATTATTTTTTCAATTAATATGAAGTATATCATATAGTTGCTCTAGAACTATTAATCACAAACTACTAGTAACTCTCATTGACATTTCTCTCTCTGATCTTACATATTTAGTAATTTAATACTTCTTTCTAATATTTCAGTTTTTATTAGATACAGTTTAATTAAAGACGATTTCAAATTTATTAAAAATGTGTGATTATATTAAAAATTAAAAAAAAAATGTGTTGTTTTCAGGGTAACTCACAATAGCTCTTGGAAGTTGAATAGGGGTTCATAAATTAAGAGACCACTTATTATTATTATTATAAAAAGTAATTTTAAGAACTATTCATTTCTTACAAACCATTGGTTGCCTATATGTAGGCGTTCTTGTTCTCTTTTAAAAACATCCCTGGCATAGTTCCAAATGATTTGGAAAAAATTATTGATTCTCATAGCTTTAAAAAATTATTGAATACTTAATAATTTTACTTTTTTTTTTTGTTTTAGATAAAAATCGATGTTGATTGATCACATACATCCTATTTATTATTTTATTAAGGTAAGAAAAGTTTATATTTATCATTAATATATATATATTTCTAATATTTGTAATGTGATACTTAAAATTTAATATTTGATATTATAATATTTATTTAAATATTTATAAATATATTCTACTATATAAGAAAATTTCTCCGAGGTCGACTAGACACTGACCAAGAAGACATGGTTCTTTTCAACCACCAATTTTGTAATGTTGTGAAAGACGAACTCATTGATCAAGTTTTTCCGAATCTCGAGGAAAATTAGTTGTGGGAAAGAGCCATACTGAAACCAATAAATGAGACTGTTGCGAAAAAAATAAAAAAATCATGGATAAAATAACCAGCAAAGCATCATATAATAATAATATAATTCCATCGACACATTCATGTCATCCGATGGGACTACGAACTATCTCGTGGAGTTTCTCAATAAATAACAAAAGAAAAAACATTGTTTATATATTGGCATTAAAAGTAGTTGTTTATCTTAAATATAGGCTTTTTAAGGGTGTAGTATCGCTAGTTTATCGCTAGTTTATATATATATATATATATATATATATATATATGAATATATATAAAATATATTCAATATTATGTATTAAAATACATTTTTTCATCTTTCAATTATTTTTAGAAACCTAAATCTGAAAAATAAAATGTAATCTGAAAGGATTAGTTAAAATTAAAATATACAAAAGAGATAATAATTTTTTCATTAACAAACAATTTTAAATTATTAAATAAATTTATATATTATCAAATTAAATTTTCTAAATATTTTCTAAACATCGTTAAAAATTGAATATACGTTGTTGAATTTCAAATACAATCGAGTATAACATCTATTCAAGCGATGGGCATGGATAAAGTCAATGAGAGCCGCATTCCGGTTAAATCTATTATAAAGTGTCTTACTTAGTTACGTACCAACACGAATATAATTTTAAATTCTACATAAGTCTTAACACAAAAACATAAACTTGACATAAATAAAAAAATATAAGAAAATATAGTACCTAAACTTATAAAAAACCAGGTTCGAAACGACTGACGGTTTGAAGTAAATTAATTTCCAGCTAGAGAAACAATTTCAAATAATTTTAATATATCGATTAATGTAATAAAAAACAGATAGGCATATAACATAAATATTTTTAATTTTATTTTATTTATAATATATATTATTATGTAAGACCAGGTTGTGACGTCATGAATGGCTGGATGACATCAAATATTTTTAAATTAAGAAAAAAACTAATAAATATGATTTTTCTCGAGGATAAAACCAATACAAAGTGCATGATTCGTGGTGATATGTAAAAAATCTCCTTATGTGAAATTTGGTGTGAAAATAACCCTTCCCTTCCTATCGTCGATCGCTAATACTACCACTTCCGGTTTCCGGATTTACACCAAAAGTTGATCAATTCATCATACTGATGCATTAAGTAAATATACCAAATTTCATCAAAATCCGTTGAGCCGTTCAGGCTGTACAACACATCTATACGGACGGACGGACAGACATCATGTTAAAAATACTTATTTCTGTTAAGAAAATGCATGATTCGTGGAGATATGTAAAAATCTTTGGTGTAAAAAAAACCTCTGACTTTTTGAAGACCCTACGCAATGACAACCTCTATCAAGTCGGTTATCTTATCTTATTATGCTAGCTAAAATTGTATATATGTATTTATCTATATATATTGGTTCTCAAAAACCGCTCTAACGATTTTTTTCAAATTCACACTAGATATAGTATTTATAAAGAAAAATTAAGTTTTATTGATGATATCTCTTGAAACATACAGCTTCATTATTAATTTCTTAATTGAAAATTATATATGGAAAACGTCAAAATTTTTAATACTGCCTGCTAAGACAGTAAAAAAATGACAATTTTTTATCTAAATACATATAGTCCAGCGGTTGGACTGATGTTTTAACGAGTGGATTTCGTCGGTTCGAAACTCGCCGGGTGAATCGTTATTTAAAAATGAAAATAATCATTTTGTTATTTTTTTTTCTTTTTATCTATTGTTTACTTTTTAATAAATTACTATTCTATATTTATTTATTCATTGTTCTTTTATTAATAAAGTTTTAGATAGTTTTATAAGTTTTAATATTTTTTCAATAAAATATTATTCAATATATTTATTAATATTATTTTATTTATTATTATTGAGTACCCGAAGTTCCATTCATTTTAATCAGATTGATGCAATGATGCAACAGTTAATAATTGTAATATTGTAATAAATTTCTATCTTGAAAATTGTTACATATTATACAGGATATTTTAAAAACTATTTCTTTCTTTAATTAATATTCATTTTTTCTATAAGTCAGATATATTTCCAAATATTAAATAATTTTTGAAGTGAAAACTTCTTTAGCGGCGTTGAGCACTTTTGCGGGATGGGGAAAAAGTATAGAACTCGCGTGATCGTGACCAACACCATGAAACCATCTGCTTTCAAATTTCTTATAACAGAGCGCGAAATTTGAATTGTCATTAGAACTGTTTTATAAATTATCTCTAACATATAAATATATATTTATTATGTAAAGTTCATTTCATATATACATATATAATCAAAATTATACGAAATGAACTTCACATAATAAATATATATTTTATGTTAGAGATAAGAATTATAAAACAGTTCGTATTGCAATATTTTAAACAAAGTTGTGTATTTATATATATATAAATATAAGTTACAAATTTGTTTAAAATATATGTTTAAAATAATATATAAGTTATATATATATACATGCATATGAAATTCATCTTTCTCGTGAAATAGCGCGAATTTCGTCTGTTTTAAAATTTCTTACGCAGAAGTTTTCACTTCTGTCGGCCAGTCCCACGACTGCCAATTTTGCTTTTTTAATTCCGAAAAGCTGCAAAGCACGTTTTTTTGTCTTTAGTTTGTTTTATAACCACTTGGGGCGCTAAACAGTTTTTCAAAAAAACACTATAGAAAAAAAATATATGTACCTATATATTATATATTTATGTATTATTGAGGAGCACAAGTTCATTAATTTTAATCAGATTGATGCAAATGTGTAACATTTAATAATTGTAATAAATAATTAAAGAATTGTGTATCAATATTTTTTAAAGGGTAGAGCGAGAGCTCGGTGTCCCAGGTATTAATATTACCAGCCAAATCCAATAATAATGAATCATTTTTTTTAACTTAAGTACCGAGCCGAGGCTCGGGGTCCCGGTACTATTAATTAGATGTCATATGATCAGTAAAACGGGTACTATCAAAATTTCCCAAATTATTAGTTATATATTATTGAGTTCAATATAAAAAATATTGAAACAATAATAATAATTAAACAATATATAAAATAATAGATTTTAATCTTCAATGGGAACGGCGGTTAAATTAATGAAGAACCGCATTTTGCCCGTCATTGATCTGTACTATACTTTGTTAGATTCCTTTTAAAGATATAAAATGATAAATTAAAAAGCTTATATGTAATCTTCATATCTTAAATGACAAAAAAAAAGTAATAAATGAATTTTTTTAAATAAAAACAATTTACAATCAAAATACCTTTCAGAAATGAAATTAAATATTTTCAACAGTCGCTTAGATGAAAGAGTATAGTTATCATAAAATTATAAATTATATGAAAATAATGAATAATTTAAATGGTTCACTCTCTCTCTCTCTGTCTCTTGATAGTGTCTCTTTCTTACTTGCTCGACAGCCAGGTTGTAGATTCCCAAGAGATGCACTGACCTCCATGCAATCAGCTGGAACAAGCCGAGGGGTTTCAAGTCCGATACGATCAATGCCTATTGCACTTGCACTGACACCCATACATTTCCTGGTTGTTCGGGGTCAACATACAAAATTCTTATTCATTTTTTTTCTATGATCTGGAGGAGCGTTACAAAATAATTTTCGCATGTTCGCTTGTCATCATTAGCATATCTTGAACAGATAGTCAAGAATCCGTTTCCGTAATCGGCCAACAAAGAATATTTTATTCCGTTTTTTTATTTTTCTCTTTAAAAATATTCAAGAAGTAAGAAATAAAAAAAATAAATGATTTATTCCTAGTTCGATTTTAATTACAGGGTAAAGGAATATATGCTCTGCTATAAAACAAGTAGCCATCTATCTCTCTATCTCTCTCCCACTCACTCGTCTTTTGAGTAGCATTAATGGTAAAAAATATACATTTATTCTAGAAAATTATATTTATTTTCCTATAAGATCCCTGTGAATAACAAAAAGATCAATTTGCCTTAGAAAAAACATTGCGAAAGAGAAATAAAATGTTTATATATAAAATCTTATAAAAGCGAATACATTCTTTAAAATTGAATTTAAAATATTTTGTTTTTATATTTAAATAAAAAGTTTTTATTGAATATAAAGATAATTTTTTTTTTTATTTCTTTTAAAAAATAATGCATTGGTATAAAAGATGTAAAACAAATGAATGCCTTGGATATGTATATATATATTATTTCAACCATAATAAAAAGTTTTATTCACGAGTTGATTGGGCTATTTAAGCTATATTCAAAGAGCTTTGTATCTAATAAACGATCCATCATCTCATCGAGATGTTTCCTTTCATTCTTTTGGATCAATACAACATATCTCTTAATTTACGATTAATTAATTGGGACAAATTCATTTTCTTTTAAATTCAAATGAAATAAATTGAGATTGGGAATTTGTCAATCATAAATAATTGTTCAAAACAAAATGTCAACAAATTAAATCCTTAAATAGAGATAAATTCAAATAAACAATCTTTTTTATATTCTTCTTCCATATTTGAAGTTTTAAGCACATCATTTAAAGGGCTTGTAATTCAATATAAAAATAAAATCAATCTTCAAATAAAAATAATAATAACTAATCCTTAAAAAAGAAAAGAAGAATCAGATTACGTAAAAGTTTACCAAGTACTTAGTTCTGAGTAACTGTAACAACTCGGATAATAATAATAATAAAAGATTTAATATTAATTAATAATTTTCTTGAATTCTTCTCTAAAGGTTTTTGGCATATTTCTAGTTCTAGATGGGAGACAAATCTGACATCCAGGTCACTTGGGATAAAATATCATATGATACTCTTTTTAAAAATTAAATTTATATTTGAGTTAGTAACTTGAATATAAATAGAAAAACTTTCTTAGAAAAAAAAACATTAATATGAAAAATCTGGAGTTGCTCCACTCGACTATCTCGCAATTTGAATTGGATTAAATAACATATATTATATTTAAATTAAATTTAAGTAATTATAAATTATAAATTAAAATTAATAAATAATATTTATTAAACCAACGCGTGTTTGGCTCTTTGTTGATGTCACCACGTCACGTGTTGGCGCGTGATTTGCACTGTTAAAAAATTAATTAAACTATCAAACATATATCTTTATTTTTACGGTCACTTTAGAGAAAAAAAAAACAAAACGTTCTAGGTAATGACCCACTTCCGGATAAGCTACATTTCTCAAAAGTTGATAGAAAACAACGAATTTTGAATAATGCCCTTGTACCAAATTTCATGATTCTAGCTCAAACCGTTTTTGCGTAATCTTGACATACACTCACACAGAGACAGACATTTTTCTCAACCTTAGTGAAAATGATTCAGGAATTTTCAAAACGTATAAAAATATCAAAATCTCGACATCGAAAATTTTTGTGGTGGCAATACTATCTCGCCAGAGATAGTAAAAAACAAAAATTAAGAAATTAATTAAAATAAAATGCGAGAATGTAATAAATAAAATTAAAATAAACAACTTTTTATTAAACTTTAACCTATAAAAAGAGGTAAGAAATAAACATCTTGGTTTGGATTCCACTCCGAAATTACGATAATACAACAAAAAAAAAGGAAATTTTTTTCAGTAACATCTTAATATCAGAGTGTAGGAAGTGGTAGGGTAATTCATCCTTCAAAACCCTATTAGTCTCAGAGGTATCTGTACAAAATAAATTAAATAGAAATGTCGTATATGATAACACTTCATTAATACTATTTATGTAGATAATGTTTATAAATAAACAATACAATAAAACAATAGTTAGGTCACATTTTGTTTAAATCGTTAGAATAAACAGTTCAATTTTTGGTTATTTTAGTCACTGAGATCAATATTTTCATTGTTTTTCTACATATTACATAAAAAAATCTCGATATTTAAATATACATTTAATCCATTGTTTTGTATTTTATATTTAGACACATAAGTATTGCGAAGCTTACATACATTTTATACATTTTGGATTCATTAGTATATTAATTCGAGTCATGATAGTTATTTTTTATTTTCACAAATAAATAACAATTAGTTAATTATATAGAATTCTATAGTATAGAAATATATATTGTAATCAATTATGTAGTTTTCAATAATAATAATTTCATAGATATAAATGTTTTTTTTTAATAATATATTTGTATATTATAATTTTTATTTAGTTCCCTTATCAATAGAAGATACATATCTATCAATTTTAAAACACCCTATTTTTATTTTTATTACACCATTATAACAGAAACAGTTACATTCATTTCCTATGCATATAAAAAAGTAAATAAAAAATTAAATTAAAATATGCAAAAAAAAAAAATATTATTAATATTTTTCTTTGAAATTATAATATATATATAATGAAGTTATTATTTAAAAACTATAATTAAAGTACACCTGAGTAATAAATCATTTCATCTATGTATTTATATATATATATATGTTAAATATATATATATAATATATATAAAGAAGTAATTACAATTTAGTAGGTAGTTTTTTATGGAGAAAATAATGTTGCATGAAGTTGAAGTTGCAGAGGTGTGATTTTGTCTAAATTAAAAATCTCATGCATGCAAAAATCCTACTAAATAAAAATTGATAATTGAAAGGTTTAATATGATTTTCGTGATGGTTCTCTATCTACCTGTGATCACCATATAGCTTTTTTATAAAAAAACATAAAAACAATGGAGTTAATTCATAAATTAACATTTGTCATAACTAACAGGTTTAGCTTGTTTCAGAGCAAGGAATTTTTTCAGAGGTAAAAATTTAAAAAAAAAATAAATATCACGTTTTTATATTTAAAAGGATTTTAAAATTTCGTATTTCTTTCGAATCATTTGTCACTAATTTGTTTTCCTATAATTATATATAGGTATATGTATATACCAATATATATTTATTTATAATCTATTTTTTATATACATTAATCATTATATATAATATATATAATTTTTTAAAGACAACATAACAACTGAATGATAAAAAAACTCAACGCAGTTAAAATGATTTATTTAAATAATTATTTATTTATTCTAGCCAGTTATAAAGCCCCCGCCCATCTTAATTCACCTTTATGTGTTCTTTAACCAACTTTGAAAATATGTTTATTTATTATTCTTTATTTACATTAGTATTAAATTCATTTAAAGAAAAATATTTAGAGATTTGCAATGTTAATATTTACAAAAATTATTAAATTTCAATATAATGTATTTTTCAAGTAAGAATAAAGCTTTTAGTAAAACTGAAAATATAATTTAGATTAATATATGTAGAAGTTTAGTTATATTAAAAGTAACATGGTTAAAAATTTAAGTATTTCAAATTATTGTTCTTAATTAATTTGCATTGTTTATTTTTACTTAATTTGGTAGTGTTTAGAGATTATTCTGTTTATTAATCAAAATTAAAAATTATCTTTTGTTACTTTAGTCATTATCTTCCAGATTTTAAAATTATTTTTATAGGTTCGAATTTAGTTATGTATTTTTTTTTTAAAAAAATAGACACCTCGTATTGTGTGGATTAATTGTGTTAACTCACATTCTTTTGTACCGGGTTCAAGTCCCAGACCTGGCAAGGGAATTTCTATGGAACGGAGTCAAGTTGAAGCTAGAAAAGTAGCGCCTCCGATCAAGAAAATCAAGGTAAAGGTTGATAAGACCCATACTACTGATCATAGGACTCCTAATTAATATACCCAACTTGATGATGTACGAAAGTCAGAGGACTTTTTCAAAACAAAATAGGCTTAAAAAATTTTGGAATAATTTTTGTAATATACATTTGTTCTTTATTAACAAGTTGTAATTTAATTGTGGTATGATCATTATTTATTTAATATAATAAAAAACTTAATCAAATTCTTTTGAAAGCAAATATTTAACAAATTTTATTTATTTAATCATTTTTAATTTTTAATTTTTATATATATATATATTTTTCTCTTTATGATAAAAATGTAAAAAACTTCATAGAACTTGGATAATGTAAATTTTTCTATCTATATTACGAATAAATTCCAACTAATTATTATCAGTTTTTATCTTATTATACATATAAGATTAACGAGTAAATTGCCCCTTGTTCATTTCTTGAAGTGTTGACATCCCTTCTTTTCCATTAAATGTAAAATGAATGTAGATAAATGGAATATTTCCTTTTTCCAATATCATTGTGTATTAAAAAGTAATTTTTATTAATATTTTTTGAAAGATTATAAATTTTATTACAAAATGAATAATCATATATATTAATAACATTTTTATATATTAACCTATCTTAAACTTGATTTATAATTATTCTTTCAATAAAAATTTTATATTAATTATAAATTAATCATTTAATCGCTTAGCTTAATAGTAAAATGTTGAACTCATAAATTTAAGAGCAAGTCGATAAAAATTAATATGTAATTAATCTAATTTAATAAAATCTCAATAATATATATATATATATATACATAATATATATTATAAAATAAACATATAAAGATATATTTTACAATTTTTATAATATATAGTTTCAACACGTTATGCTTTCCTAATCATTTAGAATTCAAAAAACAAAACAAATCAATATTTTAGTCTTTTTTCAATTTTTTTTTTTCACAAATTCGTTTTGTTAAATAAACCTATATTTTTTCTTTAAATTAATAAAATTGCTTTATTTTTGAATATATTTACACTTTACCTTGAAGAATTCATGAAAGTTATTTATGGAAATTCTATCCAATAAACAAATTAGTTGCCGATTAAGAGGTAATTCGAGATATTGAATTTCGACCGGTCGATTTGAGCTTAGTCCACACTAATGGATATTTAGTTAAAACTCTTCAGGTGAATTTCCATTCGCTTAATATGATTAAGTAGCCCACTCTTTAAAGATATCTTGTTCTATATAAAAAATATATATTTTTAATTTAAAGTTTATTTTTTTGATGATGACATCTTGAATGAAAAAATAAATAAAAATATATTTATTTATTTTTATTATTTTTATCTTTTGATCTTTCTGTATATATATATATATTAGGTAATTGATGGAAAATTTTTTAAAAATTCACATGATTTGATGTGCGATAACGAAAATTTTCGATGAGATTATTATGTTTTTATAGGTTTTGAAAGTCACTGAGTCATTTTCACTAAGGTTGAGAAAAATGTCTGAATGTTTGTTTGTTTATTTGTGTGTATGGGGGGGGGAGGCATTATTCAAAATTCGTAGTTTTCTATCAACTTTTGAGGAGACTTTTTAGACAACTTTTTGGAAGAGGGTCATTACCTACCACGTTTTCATTTTTACTATCTCGCCAGAGATAGTATTGCGATCACGAAAATTTTCGATGTTGAGATTTTGATGTTTTTATACGTTTTGAAGGTTCCTGAATCATTTTCACTAAGGTTGAGAAAAATGTCTGTGTGTGTGTGTATGTGTGTATGTGTGTGTGTATGTGTGTATGTATGTAGGCAAGATTACGCAAAAACGGTTTGAGCTAGAATGATGAAATTTGGTACATGGACATTATTCAAAATTCATATTTTTCTATCAACTTTTGAGAAATGTAGCTCAACCGGAAGAGGGTCATTACCTACAACGTTTTGATTTTTTTCCTCTAAAGTGACCGTAAAAATAAAGATATATGTTTGATAATTTTTCACATGATTAATAATTGTATAAAACTGCTATATATAGAATTTCAGCTTGATTGATTCGCTGAAATTACCAGAATTAATTTTTTAACACTGCAAATCTCACGCGCCAACACGTGACGTGGTGCCATCAACAAAAAGCCAAACATGCGCTTGTTTAATATTTATTATTTATTATTTATAATTTATAATTAATTAAATTTAATTTAAATATAATATATTATGTTATTTAATCCAATTTTAATTGCGAGATAGTCGAGTGGAGACACTCCAGCTAATTTACTATCTCGCTAGAGATAGTATTGCGATCACGAAAATTTTCGATGTTGAGATTTTTGTGTTTTTATACGTTTTGAAAGTTCTTGAATCATTTTCACTAAAGTTGAGAAAAATGTCTGTTTGTGTGTGTGTGTGTATGTGTGTATGTAGACAAGATTACTCAAAAACGGTTAGAGCTAGAATGATGAAATTTGGTACATGGGCATTATTCAAAATTCGTAGTTTACTATCAACTTTTGAGAAATGTAGCTCAACCGTAAGAGGGCCATTGATTTTTTTTCTTCTAAAGTGACCGTAATAATAAAGATATATGTTTGATAATTTTTCACATGATTAAAAATTGTATAAAACTGCTATATATAGAATTTCAGCTTGATTGAATAGCACTGGCTTAATAAATATTATTTATTAATTTTAATTTATAATTTATAATTAATTAAATTTAATTTAAATATAATATATTTGTTAATTAATCCAATTCAAATTGCGAGATAGTCTAGTGGAGACATTCCAGCTAATTTTCCTCTAAACTCACTGTAAAAATAAAGATATATGTTTGATAGTTTTTCACATGATTAAAAATTGTATAAAATTGCTATATATAGAATTACAGCTTGATTGAATCGCTGAAAGTACCGGAATTAATTATTTAACACCTTGACTGGCAATCACGCGCCAGCACGAGACGTGGTGTTATCAACAAAGAACGAAACACTTGAATTAATTTTTAAATTTTTTAAATTTTTATTTAAATATGAAGGTAAAGGTTTTAAATTTAAATTTAATATATGATAATTAATTAATTTAATTTAATAACAATACTATATATACTCTAAATTCAATTTTTTTAATTAGTTAATCCAATTTAATTATATTTAATTTATAATTTAATTTATTCAATTTAATTAAAATATAATATATTTTAATAATCCAATTCAAATTTGAGAGAGAGTCGAATGGAGACACTCCAGATTTTTTTCATTAAAAATATTATTTCTATCTATCTATCTATCTGTGAAGTGTTCCTATCCTGAGCCACAACCATCCAACCCCTACCCTCTCCCATCTCTATCACGTCATTTCCTACATTGTCCATCTACCGTGTCTTTGGTCTTAATATTATAATATACTTGTATATTTAAATTTTATGAGAAAATTTAAGGATCAGACTATGTTTTCTCTCCTTTCTAGAAAAAATCATCACTTCCTCGTCATATTTATATCATTTTAATTTAATTTCTATCTCTGTGGTTCATACGAAACTCTTCTTGACCGTAGAAATCACATTCCTCCACACGTCCTTCTCCTGAGATACTCCCATCCAATTTCCATTTTTAATATAATATAACATTTTAAAAATTTATTTTATTATCAAAATTCATTGTATTAAATTCAACATATTTTATAATATAAGAATCTTGTTTCACACACACACACACAAACCAGTAAGTAATCTGATGTACTCTTCATCTAATTTAATAGAAATATATATATAAAAATGAATCCAATTTATTTATCTCAACTACTCTATAAAATTTTTATAGATTATTTCTCTTCAATGATAGTGATTTGTAAGTAGTAAAAAGATATACTTCATTTAAAATGTATATCGTATTAAAAATATCTTTATTTATTTTTTATTCAATGAATTCATTTATGAAGTCATAACAAAAATAAAATATGAATGGATACATTACAATCTTTATTTCGCGATCATTAACATCTATTGATTAGTGTTGCCCGGTGGAAAAGACAAACCATGTTAACATAAATCATTGAAGAACCTTAGTATTATATAATCTGGAACTATTACTGTAATAGCTCATTCAAGACTTCCGTTGGTTTCCGATTTCAAGAAGAACCTGTTTGAAGAATCAGGTGATTTTTTTTCCCCCTTTAAATAATCTTTAATAAACAGGTCCCTGGAAATGATTATTTTTTTTCAGACAGGATATTTTTTCCTATTTTCATTTAATCCCTTAAAATCATCAACCCTAATACCTATGATTTATACTGTGGTTACTAACCGTGGATGTTAATTACCCAAATGTTCCACGTGGACATATTCACACGAGTCTGCTAATTGAGTGCATTGGAGTCCCATGCTATAATTATTCCTTAATGTCTAGTTTTAATCAAGAGCTATGGCAGGCACGTGGCTTTACTTTACTATTTTATGTTCATTTCAATTAGGTAGTTGTTTTGAGGTGAAAATTGTTTTTTTCACGCATCAACTATTTTACAAGCCACTAGTTTTTTTTATTCTCAACCTGTTTCATATTCAAACTTTTTTTACATACCTATACATTTATTAATAATAATTCATTAACTAAAATATTTAAATTTGATTCTTTTTTTAATTTGAATCTAACATTCCCTTGTATATATATATATATGTATAATCTCTTTTAATAAATCAAACATCTTGTATAAATTGTAATTTTTTTTTATTTCAGGTTTGCAAGTTTTTGTTTTTTTGTACTAAATTACCAGAAAAATACAATTATATATTTCTTTGTGCGGTCAGAGACCGGGATCAATTGAATGCCGAAACGAACCAAGCAACCAACGTTTGGTCACGCAGTTTTTTCCATTTTATTTATTTTTTTTTTTTTTATTATTTTTTTATTTTTAATTTTTATTTGTACCAACCTCGGAAGTAGTACTACGTGTTTTTAAAAATATTTTTATTGGTCAATTTTTTTGATTAAAATTTTAAACTACATTTACATACTTTAGGCTTGCTTTTATTAGTTTTTTTAGTTTTCATGTTTTTTTTTGTGTTTTAATTGTAAAATATTCTTTCATTGATAACATTGCAGAAGTATGTAGAATTTCGATTAAGAAAATGACATTTTTTGGGTTAATTGTTTAATAAGAAAAATGACTTTAAAACTTTTACAATTATAAATAAGTATGTATTCTTTATATAAATAAAATAAAATAAAATAAAGTATTATTTTTCTAAAATATTTATTTGTAAATATTTTATAACCTTAAAGAAGCATACATTTTTTATAGATTTAGAATAATATTTTTTATATTATTTATCACTTCTGAAAACATTCTCATGCCAGGTCCTTTGCCCAAGAAAATAACGCACCTTAGGTAAATATTATTTTTCAACCATTTCTGGATTGGGTTGATTTATTAACATGACATAGAGATTGGAGTGGAGAGACAGGATGTTTAACGGGTTACCTTAGGAGGAAATTTTTTGACAAATTTTAATGAAAAATAGCGCTAAAATATTAAAAATGAAAAAATATAGTTATATATATTTTTTTACCTTTCTATTTAATTCTAAAAATTCGATTGTTTATTATTTTATTGCCTTCCCTTTTTACTATCTCGTCAGAGATAGTATTGCGATCATGAAAATTTTCGATGTTGAGATTTTGATGTTTTTATACGTTTTGAAGGTTCCTGAATCATTTTCACTAAGGTTGAGAAAAATGTCTGTGTGTGTGTGTGTGTGTGTGTGTGTGTGTGTATGTAGACAAGATTACGCAAAAACGGTTTGAGCTAGAATGATGAAATTTGGTACATGGACATTATTCAAAATTCATAGTTTTCTATCAACTTTTGAGAAATGTAGCTCAACCGGAAGAGGGTCATTACCTACAACGTTTTGATTTTTTTTCCTCTAAAGTGACCGTAAAAATAAAAATATATGTTTGATAATTTTTCACATGATCAATAATTGTATAAAACTGCTATATATAGAATTTCAGCTTGATTGAATTGCTGAAAGTACCAGAATTAATTTTTTAACACTGCAAATCTCACGCGCCAACACGTACCATGGTGCCATCAATAAAAAGCCAAACATGCGCTGGTTTAATATTTATTATTTATAATTTATAATTAATTAAATTTAATTTAAATATAATATATTATGTTATTTAATCCAATTCAAATTGCGAGATAGTCGAGTGGAGACACTCCAGCTAATTTATTATGATCCAGAGATAATATTGCGATCACAAAAATTTTCGATGTCGAGATTTTGATGTTTTAAAACGTTTTGAAGATCCCTGAGCCATTTTCACTAAGGTGGAGAAAAATGTCTCTCTCTGTCTCTCTCTCTCTCTCTCTCTCTGTATGTGTGTGTGTGTGAAGACAAGATTACGCAAAAACGGTTTGAGCTTTAATAATGGAATTTGGTACACGGGCATTATTCAAAATTCGTAGTTTTATCAACTTTTGAGAAATCATCCTAAAGAGGACCACTACCTAGCATGTTTTTATTTTTTTTCCTCCTGGTCGTAAAAATAAAGATAAATCTTGGATAGTTTTTCACATGATTAAAAATTGTATAAAACTGCTATATATAACATTTTAGCTTGATTGAATTGTTGAAAGTACCGGAATTATTTTTTTAACACGTTGACCGCAAATCACGCGCCAGTACGTGACGTAGTGCCATCAACAAAGAGCCAAACGCGCTGGTTTAATAAATATTATTTATTAATTTTAATTTATAATTAATTAAATTTAATTTAAATATAATATAAGTGTTAATTAATCCAATTCAAATTTGCGAGATAGTCGAGTGGAGACACTCCACATTTTTTCATTCGTTATATTAGACTGGCTTGTAATTTGTAAAAATTAATTAATTATCTATGAGGTAGAATTTTCTATTTAAGGAGAGGTGACATTTATCTACAAAATTATATTTAACTAGTCTTATTTCCTTCATAGAATGATTTTAATTGGATGAATTAAAGGCACCGTTAAACTCGAACCTAATTCTTACTCCCCTATAAATCATCCGTCTCAATCATTCCAAAACATAGCTTTTCAATTTAATTAATATCTAGTTTTTGAGCAGAAAAATAATAAAATAGAAAAAAGGTTTTTAATAAATTCCTTTCATTCATTAATCAATTTTTTTTTATTCTTATTGATAAGATTAATTAATATTTCAACATTACGGAGACGAACCTGGCGTTATTCGTCCCAATAATGATTGTTAATGGTTCCACTTTTAGATCAATATTATTTGACGTATTTCATTGGATTTTAGAGTGGCAGAGAAACAGGTAACAGAATCTCCATCAGGGGGTGCCCTCAAGTGAGTTCAACATCCTCCCTGTTTCTTAAATGGAGAAATCATGTCATTTACCTTCTACTTCCTCTCCTTCATAATTCTTAATCTGTATTTTCCACTTTCTATTAATACAATGATTCGATAAATGAACAATCCTTCCATTTCAAATAAAAATAAATTAAAAAAAAATTATTCCTTTTTTTCAAAGACAATTCTCATAGAAAATTCTTCATTTTCTCCTATGTCATCGAAAACGTTTTATATGATATTTTTCTTATTTGTTTTCTGTTAAAAATTCTCATTTGTTTAATGATATGTTCATATGATCATAGATAAATTATATAAATAAGTATGCATGGAATGACAGAGAAGCAAAAAATATATATTTTTTTTGTTTAAAACACATTAAAAAAAACTCATTTTCATATATAAAGTTTAATTCTAAACTTGAATTAATATCTTAAATATGTATATACATATATACTATTTAGTGTAATTAAATGGATATTAAGCAGAATTTACCACATCATTTAAGATCAAACGATTTTTCACTTGTAACTATTTAACGAAAAATAGCAATTAACTAGAAATAGCATATTATTAGTTGAAATTAGAGGTTAATTCTAAATACCGGCTAATTTTACCTAAAAATATAAGGTCACAACAAGAACCTAATAAATGTATAGACCAACTTTCGTGGTACATTTTCCAACTCATTGCACTTTTATTTATATAAATACCTTTTGTAAATTAAATCAATTAGTAAAAAATTTCAAAATTTCCACTTTAAACTAATTTCCCTTAATTCCTTGGATAGCAATATTGCTGAAATATACGATTCAAAAGTTAAGGTCATATTTTGCTTTAGTTTATTGATATAATTATCTATTTACATTATTTAAAAAAAAACAGCTTAAGTAAATAATTACATTAAATTAAATAAAATTATTTCAAAATGATTTTAAATGAAAATTTCTCATTATTTAAATATTTATTAAACATTTTATTATCAAAAAATTGTTTTTTAAATACTTAATAATTTTTACTTTATGGAGTACCTATCTTTAATAAAAATATTAATATATTATGAATAGTCAATTTATGTCGTATGTTTAAACAAATAACTTTGATTTTTGCACATCATTGTTGCCTAAGATTTTCTTGATTAGAGGATGATTCACAATTTTGATCCCGTAGACAGGGTGGAATTCGTTGTCTAGACCAGAGGTTCTTAAACTGTGGTCCGCGGACCCCTGGGGGTCCGCGAAGCCTTTACTGGGGGTCCGCAAAGCCATCGTACAGGTGCACGAGAAAATGATGAGTCAGTTAAAACTTTATTAATATAAAAGAAGCGATGGCATGGCTTTGTGAGGAAACAGAGATCAAATACCCAAATTCAACGAAATGTGCAAGAAAACTATTGCTACCGTTTCCATCTTCATATTTAGCTGAATTTTCTTTCTTCAATATTATAATTTCTAATAAAATGTGTTCTACTATATGCAAAAAAATCGTTATTCACCAATCACTGTTAGAAATATCCATCATATATCCTTGTTCTTATGAGATCGTAAGCCAGAAATTAACTAATAAAATGACGTAAAGTACCTAAAGTTGGGATGGGGTCCGTCAAAAATTTTTTTTTCAAGTGGGGGTCCGCGGAGTACAAAGGTTTAAGAACCTCTGGTCTAGACCAAAGCTAAAGAAATCTTCTTGCTAGGTATGGGGGTTGAACCCGGGATGGCGCCCCTCATATTTAGAAATTATAAATTTCTCATTTGAATTTTTTAGCATTAACTAATAAATATTATTTTAATACTCAAAATTTTTATCTCAAAGCATCAAACATTTAATTTATTTTTAATTATTTATTCATTTATAATTACTGCTTAATTTATGTTATTCCCGCAAAAAAATGTAGGTTTGTTAAGCCTAGATAAAAGGATGGCTCGACTGGGCCTTGTTCGATTTGCAAAAATGTCTTGTCTGTACAATTGAAGTACTAGAATCTTTTGGGAATCCCTTTTTAATGGTTGGACGATTCGAGAAATTGCAGATCGTTTCCACTTATGTACTTAGTGGAAATCTTAGATACGAGGGCAAGAGAGAGAGAGAGTCAATAAGTTCATGGTTTTTTCAATGAAACACAGGCTTTTAGATAAAAAATTATTTTATTTTTCAACGTAGTCTCTTTCGTCCAATTTTTTATCCCTTGCAAAAAATAAGATTTGCCGAGGACATCAAAATAGATTTGTTTGTGAGATGATTTCATCGTTGAAGCCGTATCTTTATCCGCTGAGCCATTTCTTCAGGTTTGAAAACACGAAATAGTCACTCGGGGCTATATCTCAATTCATGGATTTTAATGGAAATTCACTTTTTTCCATTTTCTTCGAAAATTACGAGGTAGTCTGCCATTAATGGATGTCTAAAAGACAAAAACTAAAAGACACAGCTGGTTCAAATTTCGACAGGAGTTAGCTGACAGGAGCAGTGTTGCCATTTCATTTAGGAAACGGAAAATTGAAAAAGTCACGGAATTATTGGCCTACCATTATTTAACACAGGAGACGATATCACAGCCGCCATTTATCTATATGAATCAGAATCTACTGTTAAAGCTAATTTATACTAAGATATGATTAAAGAAATGAAATTAAGGTTATTAAATACATACGAAAATTTAATTGTATATTAAATAGTAATTTAATATAACAAGAAATAGTAATAATGAAATAAAAAAATGTAAAATATTTTAAATTAACATATAAATTTGATTCATCGAATGAAGCGAAATGGCGAGTGTAGAGTAGTCTCCGTAGCAAAAGGAACCCTCGCAAATTTACCATTAATAGATGACATCGGTGCGCGTCCAAAACGGCGCAATAAAGAGTGTTTTTTTTTCGAGGTATAGAACTTTAAGTTGGCATTATACTGTTCAAGTTGACGACCGATTTAACAGCTGTCAAGTGATTTATTCTCAGTTTGGTTTGACAATTCACGCCTGAACAACGCTTGCAAATAGTGCAATTTTATTTCGAAAATAATGGTTCTGTGCGGTACGTTCGTGCACTACGCCCATTTTATCCTCATCCATCAGAGCAATTAATGGAACCATGGAACGTTTTCGCACCACGTTTACTCTTATTGATAACTCGCATCCCCAGAGACGCCGTATGGTGCGTACAGAAGAAGCTATTGCTACTGTAGAGCGCGTAGCATTGAGGAAGACCCGAATAGTCAATGGTGATCTTTATAGAGCCATGATTACTAACTTTTTCATTCCTGAATTGAACAACCATGGTGTCCAGGAGCTGTGGTTCCAACAAGACGGCGCAACATGTCACACAGCTCGTGCCACAATCGATTTATTGAAAGACACGTTTGGTGACCGCGTAATTTCACGTTTTGGACCTGTGAATTGACCACCAAGATCTTGTGATTTAACCCCGCTAGACTATTTACTTTCTGTGGGGCTATGTAAAGTTATTGGTCTATGCGGATAAGCCACAAACGCTTAACCATTTGGAAGACAACATTCGCCGTGTTATGCCGATATACGGCCACAAATGTTGGAAAAAGTTATCGAAAATTGGACGTCCAGATTGGACTACATCCGAGCCAGCCGTGGGGGTCATATGCCAGAAATCATATATAAAATGTAATGCTACAAGATTATCTTTCGTATAAATAAAATTCATGTCAATCGAATAATCCTTCGTTGTTTTATTGCAATTTAAAGTTCTATACCTCTAAAAGAAACACCGTTTACATGTAAAGAATAGATATTAATAAATTTTTTGTATATATATAATAATCTAAATTTATGGTCATATTATTTTAATAGAGTTACTATTTTAAAGCATTTATCTATCTTGTCAGTTTTTATCTTGATAAGTCACATTTCCAACACCAAAATACCCTAAATCACAAATTTATTATATATTTTAAGTATTAAATTTTAATATTTCAAAGTATAAATTAATATTTCATAGTATAAAATAATAATATATTAATATTGGTAAATCGCACGTAACCTTTCGATATTTTGGTACTCAAGTTGATACAATTTTATAATTTCTCAAATTTTTCTACTAATTTCTCTACTTTTCCTGAATATGAATAGTTGGAATCCATTGATCCGTTTTGGTGGATAAGCTGTCACTTATGTATTTATTATAAGTAGAGATTCTATTGTTTATTCAAAAACAATTATTTATTAAATATTTTATTTTAGATATTTAAATTTAATTAGAGATTCAATTTTTCCAATAGTTATATACAAAATAAATTAAAAATTATTTTAACTTATCAATCTTAAATTACAATTTGTTAAATCTCATAATTAGTTGAGAATTTCTCCTTACATAAAGTAGAAAAATAATTCATTTAGAAATTAATAATTATTTATATTATCTTGTTTTGCTTTTGGGAATATTATTTCATTAAATTAAATAATACATATTTATGTTTAAAAGAAAAAAACACCTAGATAACAAATGTTTATTTCAATTTACTTCACTTTCTTTTTTCTGGTCAGCATAATTTAATGAATTATTCAAATGTTCTAATTTATATATATTCTCTTTATATAGGTAGAGAAAATATCTTTCAATCTAATAAAACATTTTATTTAACCATTTCAATAACATTTGAATTTCAATGATAGTGGAAGATCAGATCGTTTCTCCTTCCTTATTTTATATTTATTTTCTATTTCCATTAAATAAAAAAAAATGATTCATTTAAAATATATTTTAATTTAAATGTCATACTCACACAAATAAAAATTTTATATGATTAAAGTGTTCTATGTACTATAAAAATCAGATAATAATAATAATTATATATATATAGTCGTACAATTTTGAAAAAACGTGATGTTACATCTGGTTATTTTATTAATGCTTTAACAGATATACAACTGCATTGAAAATATCTCCCAATCATTTTTTTTCTAAATTCTTTTCATTCATGCTATCTTAATGCACCAAAGTGCTATTAATTAACATTTTATTCGGTTGTTGACATATAATAGATAACATAAACATCAAAAGATAGACACATTTCACAAAATTCTCATTCATTACATACCATATAAAAATACGCCCAATTGATTTATAAATTAAATTAAAATTTCATTTGATAATGGATTCTATCTGTTTGCCATGAAAGTAGATGGATTGCCATAAATCTGTAAAATAAATTTTCATTAATTGCTTTTATTTTAATTATAATTATAATAAAATGATTTTTATTTTTAGTTGTAATTGTCAAGTCGTGCATTCTGAGGCCATCTACCGGCGAGTCAACGCGTCTCCGTTTCCCCTCTTGGCTTGATTGAGGCAAGCGGTCGACCGAGCGACCAGTTCTCACTCACCACGACACGCAACAAAGTTTTTGGCGCCACCATGCGAATGCTGGCAGTAACTAATTGAAAAAAAAATCGGACTTGTGTGTTTGGTCTTTGCAAACATACACAAGCCCGATTTTTTATTATATTTTCAAATGCCAGCATAAAAAGATGGTGCCCCAAAAGCTTTGTTTCACGGAGAACAATAGAGTTTAGGGGGCCTGACGCCACGTAAACACTACGCCTCATTCAGAACCCTTGTTTCTGGGAATTCCATCTTTTGCACCCGTTTATCTGCCTTTTTGGCCTCGCCAACCTCCAATTACCATCCTCTTCGTGTCCTTTTTTATCAAACACTTACAAAACCAACAATTCGCTGTACATAAATAACTTGATTGTTCAAATAAACAATTCTCATCATATATCGTTTCTTTTTATTTCAATTCTGCTTTTAACCCGGCCTCTCGGCACTACAGTAATCATAAAATATATTATATAAATATAATATATAGATATTAGTAAACAAACATAAGAAATAAAATATAAACTAATCATTAATTGCTAATATTTTTATTTTTATTTTATAATGAAATTCATGAAAAATTATGCTCTTAAATTTGTAGAAATATACTTAAAGTTAATACCCACACCGCATACTACTTGTAAGAGTATAAGTCGGGTACAACTTTCTAAGAATTAATCATACTTATCTCCAGGGGTCGGCAACCCGCGAAGCCATTTTCAAGGGCCCGCATTCAAATTACTAAGTATTAAAATTAATACTAAATAAGTTGACCTGTGGCCATGTCCGAACCGACCGACGATTTGAAGTAAATTAATTTCCAGATACAGAAACAATTTCAAATAATTTTAATATATCTATTAATGTAATATAAAACAGCTAGGCATACATAAATAATAAATATAAACATTTTTAATTTTATTTTATTTATAATATATATGTAAGACCAGGCTGTGACGTCATGAATGGCTGGATGACGTCATATAATTTTAAATCAAGAAAAAACTAATAAATATCATTTTCCGAGGATAAAACAAATACAAAGAGTATGATTCGTGGTGATATATAAAAAAATCTCCTCATGTGAAATTTGGTGTGAAAATAACCCTTCCCTTCCTATCGTCGATCGCTAATACTACCACTTCTGGTTTCCGGATTTGCACCAGAAGTTGATCAATTCATCCCACTGATGCATTAAGTAAATATACCAAATTTCATCAAAATCGGTTAAGCCGTTCAGGCTGTACACATCTATACGGACGGACGGACGGACGGACCACTTCCGGTTTCCGGATTTGCACCAAAAGTTGATCAATTCATCCCACTGATGCATTAAGTAAATATACCAAATTTCATCAAAATCGGTTGAGCCGTTCAGGCTGTACACATCTATACGGACGGACGGACCGACGGACGGACGGACCACTTCCGGTTTCCGGATTTGCACCAAAAGTTGATCAATTCATCCCACTGATGCATTAAGTAAATATACCAAATTTCATCAAAATCGGTTGAGCCGTTCAGGCTGTACACATCTATACGGACGGACGGACCGACGGACGGACGGACCACTTCCGGTTTCCGGATTTGCACCAAAAGTTGATCAATTCATCCCACTGATGCATTAAGTAAATATACCAAATTTCATCAAAATCGGTTGAGCCGTTCAGGCTGTACACATCTATACGAACGGACGGACGGACGGACGGACCACTTCCGGTTTCCGGGTTTGCACCAAAAGTTGATCAATTCATCCCACTGATGCATTAAGTAAATATACCAAATTTCATCAAAATGGGTTGAGCCGTTCAGGCTGTACACATCTATACGGACGGACGGACGGACGGACGGACGGACAGACATCATGCTAAAAATACTTTTTTCTGATAAGAAAATGCATGATTCGTGGAGATATGTAAAAATCTCCACATGTGAAATTTGGTGTGAAAACAATACCTCACTTACTATCGTCGGTCGGTAAAAAAGGTAAAATGTTTTTGTGATCAGTCTCTTAAACATTTTCGATTTTTCAATATGGCTCTGTCACCAAGTGTGCTCACCGCTGTCATATTATTTCAGAAATGTGCCCGACTATTTAAAAAGGTTACCGACCCCTGCATATCTCGACCATTCCCCAAAGATCACATAATTGCATAGTTTTTTTCAAATTTAAATTCATTTTTCAATATCAATTCTATTTATAAAATAGCAAATTCGCACTAGCATTATATCATTACAGGATATAATATATATATATATATATAATATTTACATTAAACTTTATAATAAATAATTTTAAAAAGATATATTTGAATTAAAACTTCAATAAATTTTGAGTTTATCTTTTTTATTGATTAAAGTAGAAATTTCAAACTAATCTTAACACCTTGGAGAAGTTTATGTGAATAACTTCCTGGAAAAAATCCCAAAACTCCAATGAACTTTTCTTGTGACATTCAGGTGTTCCATTTCATTAGATTGAAAATTGGGATTGAAAATATAAATTAATAAATAAGATTGTTCGTAAGAAAAAAATTAAATTTCTCAATAAAAGTTAATACATCTCCTACATAGTATATTGCTTAATCTGAAATTGATTATTTATAAACAATATTAAACAATATTTGTTTTAAAAGTAAAAATAATTCTTTATATATTTTTATTAACAAAACTCAAATAGACTAAAATTTATAAGTGTATTTGTTGCAGTACTAATTTACCTGTTTTATTACACACATTCTAACAACATGTTTATTAAATGTTATTTCCATTGCTACACGGTGACTATAAATCGTCTAGAAACAGCTTTTTTTCTACCTTTCTGCAGAAATCTAATCAATTGAATTTTCCCTGAAGTATAGATCTTCAATTTAAAATAGTTTTTTTTATGTTATACATGTACCAAAAGTGATATGGATGTATGTGGTTTTGATTTATTATAAAACGAGTTAGAGATTCTCGATTTTACGGGCAGATTAAAGATGCTAAAGTACGTGATTTAATCTTAAAATATAAAAATAAAAAAAAAACAAATGAATTATGAACGTACTCCTTCTTGTGAGTGTAATTAAGATAAAAAAGTACAAAATTTCATTTCGATTTATTTACTATTTATCAAATGAAATTCTACATCTAAAATAGTTTTATTTTTAGACATCATTAATGTTCAATTGAAATTTTACAAATAATAATTTGTATTTATCCTTTAAATGAATTATTTAAAAAAAATTTAAGTAATAGACAAGTCTATTAAATTTTCTATTCTATTCATGAATTCCTATATAGGAAAGACTCACTTCAGGTATTTGAAAGATATTGAGTTTTTCAATTAATCCCCCCTCCCCCTCTATCATAATTTAATTTAAAAAATTATTTATCTACTTTTCTACTTTTTACTTTCTAAACTTTATTGTTTTATTCATTTTCAATTGAATATTTTGTTTATGGTAGATTTTTATATTTCAAAAAGCATAAAATTTCTAGATTTAAAATTTTAAAATAGATAAAACATAATTCTTAAGAATATCTTTTGGATTCAGGAAATATTTATTGATCAAGAATCGATTTTTATTCTCTTTTCATATGTATATATCTATAATAAACAGTAAAGTTTTATTACAAATATTAATGAATTTAGATGCTGTTTGACATAGTAAAGTTTAAAACCAAAATTACCAAAATTTTATATTATTTTATTTTTAATTGATTCGAAAAATCAATTTTCTAATAATAATAGTTATTACTCATATTTAATAATAAAGGAAAAATAAATAATTATACTAATATTTTGTGGTTATTTTTCAGATGATTCAAGAATTTTCCATAAAGGGATTAAGGTAATATGTTTCTACAAATTTTATTCAAAATATTCTTTTAAATTTATTTAAATCTATTTGAATATAATAATATACATTTAATAATTTATTAATCTACATAATCTATTTAAAAAAATTAGTACATTTTTCCTATCATTCATTTCACAAAATGACAAATGTTATAACAAAAAAGATCAATATAAAGAAACAAACAAAAAAATAATTTATTCACACATTAACTTTAAAATCAAATATTTTATTTACTTGATTTCTATTAAATTGTCATTTCCATGTTCTATTCTTCAGCAAAAACAAATGAAAATTGATTTGAATGACCGTATAATTAAAATATCTGATTCAAACAAAAATTAATCAATATGAATTGTGTTTATTCATGAATCAAATCTGTTTTAATATAATACTTTATGACTATTCTCGTGTGATGACTCGACCGTACTCCTGAATTGAGTTTCATTTATAATATTGCATCAACTTAGTGAAAAGATACATTTTATTAGCATTTTGCAGATCCTCACTGATGAATAAGCATTCAGAAATAGTCTTAGATGATAATCGGCTCAGGCTCGATGAATAGAGGATCACGATCTTGTCTTGGAAATCATTCCAAGACGGTTGAACTCTCCAAGTAACCTGTGTGTTAGAGATAATTTGAAAAAATTGATCCGTTTAATGAATTCGTTCGAGGGATGTGAACGCGTGCCTAGAAAGAACCCTTTTTGGATTATCGACCGACAATAACAAGGAACCAAGAAGACGGTTTTTGCCATTTTAGTTATTTTTTCCGATATTAAAAAAAAATTAACGAATTCTTTGGTTATTGTATAATGTAATAGTAGTATTATTTTATTAGGTGACAGAATCATCTTTCTACGAATTGAGCGTGGGGACACCACATTTACAAATATGGAATGTAATTGACTGGATGATTTAAATTAAAGATGGCCTATTATTATTACTTAGATATTGTTTTCTAATTTTAGTCATTTAAAGTTTTCTTCATATTCAACTAAAAACGTTGGGCGCTTTTAGTTTTCATTTGCTTTCTATTTTATTTCTATACAATTAAATTCCTTTATATTTATATATCTACTTACATAGCACACTAAAACACTTCATTAACAAGTAACACTATTTCTTCTAATGTAATCAACTGTTTTGGATTTGATTGATAATTAAAGAGCGCAAAAAAGCATTTGCCTTTTTTAAAATTCTTTACTTCCTTCCTTTCTTATTATAATATATTTCTTTTAAAAATTATTTGATATTTGTTAATATAAGTAAAATTTGTTAATGTTTAAATACTATTTTGCTAGCATAAGCTAATAAAAGAGACTATTTTTCTATAAAAATACAATATTTTTTGGAAAATTTTTGAAAAAAATATCCTTGTTATACCCTTTTTTACTATCTCGTAATAACGTTTTTAGTTGAATATGAAGCAATTCATCCATAAACTTTGTCAGGCTTATAGAAAAATTATTTATTTTATCTTATCTTATTATGCTAGCTAAAATTGTATATATCTATCTATCTATATATATTGGTTCTCAAAAACCGCTCTAACGATTTTTTTCAAATTCACACTAGATATAGTATTTATAAAGAAAAATTAAGTTTTATTGATGATATCTCTTGAAACATTCAGCTTCATTATTAATTTCTTAATTGAAAATTATATATGGAAAACGTCAAAATTGGCCTCCATTTTTATTTGTATTAATATTTTTTTTTATTTAAAATATTTTAAAATTTATTATTTAATTTCGAAATAAAATTAAAAATATTTATTTTTAATAAAATATATATAGATATTTATTAATCTCTCTCAAAAAAAAAAAAAATAAAATAAAAAACATCAAATCTGCCTGCTAAGACAGTAAAAAAATGACAATTTTTTATCTAAACATATATAGTACAGTGGCTAGAGAGATGTTTTAACGAGTGGATTTCGTCGGTTCGAAACTCGCCGGGTGAATCGTTATTTAAAAATGAAAATGAAAATAATGAATTTGTTATTTTTTTTCTTTTTATCTATTGTTTACATTTTAATAAATTACTATTTTATATTTATTTATTCATTGTTCTTTTATTAAATTTAATATTTATTAATATTATTTATTATTAATTTATATATTGATGACATCACAAATGACATTTATATTGAAATTTGACTCCCGCCTTTTTTTAAAGAATATTGTATTAATATTTTTTTTATATTTAAAATATTTTAAAATTTTTTATTTAATTTCGAAATAAAATTAAAAATATATATTTTTTTTATATTTAAAATATTTTAAAATTTTTTATTTAATTTCGAAATAAAATTAAAAATATATATTTTAATTTTCTTTCAATAAGTATCCATCCCATTAATAAAATTTGTGAAATTAAATTTATATAGATTTTAAGGAATTAATTTACTCCAATAAAACATGCATAAAAATATTTTTATTTCTTGTACATATGGCAAATTTTATATATTGTAGTATTATCTTTCTCTAAATAAATTAAGGATATCTTATCTTATTATGCTAGCTAAAATTGTATATATCTATCTATCTATATATATTGGTTCTCAAAAACCGCTCTAACGATTTTTTTCAAATTCACACTAGATATAGTATTTATAAAGAAAAATTGAGTTTTATTGATCACATCTCTTGAAACATTCAGCTTCATTATTAATTTCTAAATTGAAAATTATATATGGAAAACGTCAAAATTGGCCTCCATTTTTATTTGTATTAATATTTTTTTTTATTTAAAATATTTTAAAATTTATTATTTAATTTCGAAATAAAATTAAAAATATTTATTTTTAATAAAATATATATAGATATTTATTAATCTCTCTCAAAAAAAAAAAATAAAATAAAAAACATCAAATCTGCCTGCTAAGACAGTAAAAAAATGAGAATTTTTTATCTAAATATATTAGTCCAGATGGTAAAGTGATGTTTTAACGAGTGGATTTCGTCGGTTCGAAACTCTCCGGGTGAATCGTTATTTAAAAATGAAAATGAAAATAATGAATTTGTTATTTTTTTTCTTTTTATCTATTGTTTACATTTTAATAAATTACTATTTTATATTTATTTATTCATTGTTCTTTTATTAAATTTAATATTTATTAATATTATTTATTATTAATTTATATATTGATGACATCACAAATGACATTTATATTGAAATTTGACTCCCGCCTTTTTTTAAAGAATATTTTATTAATATTTTTTTTATATTTAAAATATTTTAAAATTTTTTATTTAATTTCGAAATAAAATTAAAAATATATATTTTAATAATATTTTATAATTATAAATTACGATATATATTTATCAATAATAATGAATTTTTTTTTTTTAACTTAATTACAGAGCCGAGGCTCGGGGTCCCGGTATGATCTTAATATATTGTGAGAATTAGATAAATAATGTAGAGAGAAAAAAATATTTAAAAATAGATATTTATTTAAATGAAATAAAATTATTTAATTTACAGAATGAAAATGTCTATAATAATGTCTAAACATTTTTTCTTTATAATTTTACATTATATATAATACTAATTACAGTAGTTATAATATATGGGGAATTTTCAACTTTGACTGCCGATTTGACCATGTTCCCAAACGAATTTTAAAAAAACCAAGACCACTTTACATTTACACATTTTAAGCTCTAATCGAATCCAAAATCAAAATTTAAAAAATCGAAAAACAAACTCACAGATATATAGATTTTATAAATGAACATTTATACAATTTATTTTAATTAATTTGAAACATTTTAGGAAACAAATTTTTAATGGGTCATTTTTAGAAATCCCATTTAACAATTATAATAAATAATTAAAAAATTGTAAAATTTTTAAAGTATATAAAAATAAATTGTATAAATTGGTTAAAGGGTCGAGTGATAGTTCGGTGTCCCAGGTATATATTTTATATTAACACGCCTACTTTTCTGTATAATAAAGATATAAAGAATCATATTTTAATTTTTATATAACCAAGAAATCATTTTTTCACTTAAAATATAGTTGTAAAGCCCAAATCTCCGATCCATATAACATCATCGACTGGGCCGCTACCAAAAGGAGTCTTCTCTTGCTCTGACTAGGGCCACCGGTATTTGCCATTAGTCTCGAAAAAATAATATTAAATTTTATATAAATTTATAAATTAGAATATTTGAATTTGTTTAAATTTTAACACATGTAATCAATCATATGCATAAAGAATAGAAAATTTTGAAAATCAACTTGGTATTAAATTCAGAAAAAAAAAATACTCATATATAGAATATATAGACTATTCGAATATAATTGAAACTCTTTCTCTCCCTCTATTTTAAATTTGAAAAAACGGAGTGTTAAGAAATTAAGATTCCTTATACAACATGGATGGTTAAATGAATTGGGCTCCCTACCTCCCTGAGAAATTCACATTAAAAATGTTTATAATATTTTAGTTTATTAAATCAAACTATTATTTTTTTATTTCAATATTTTTAATGTTAATACAATAATTTTTATTTTATAATCTATAAAATAATTTAATTATTTTTAAAAACAACGGTCTTCAATTACAATTTTTTTACTCTCTACTGACTGTTCATTTCATAACTGAAAATAGTGTCGAATAGAAATAGACGATATTACTTGGATTAATCTTATTATGCTAGCTAAAATTGTTTGTTTGTATTATTGAGGACCCCAGTTCAATTCATTTTAATCAGATTGATGCAATGATGCAACATTTAATAATTGTAATAAATAATTAATTGTAGATTAATATTTTTTAAAGGGTCGAGCGACAGCTCGGTGTCCCAGGTATTAATATTACCAGCCAAACCCAATAATAATGAATCATTTTTTTTAACTTAAGTACCGAGCCGAGGCTCGGGGTCCCGGTACTTATCTTTATAGTTCATGAGAAAAACGTTATTTAATAAATTTTTTTTATATTTATATTTTGACTTTTCAATCGGATAAATTTATTAATTTTTCGAGAAGAAAGTATTATATTACATAATCATTTCCGGTATGCATTTTCACATATCAGCATGTTTCAAATCATTCTGATTACAAAAAAGTGGGTTTTCCATTGACTTATGTGTAAGTATGTGTGTTGCAGAAATTTTGTGAACGAAATTCTGGTCAAACCGATCATAATAAAAATTTTATATTTCGGCTTCTATTGGGATGCTAATGAAGTGGCAACATTTTCTCTTAATCCATTCATAAATAAATAAATATAAAAAAGTAAAATGGCTATATTTTTCGTAAATTATAAAAAATTTAGAAAATTTAATATGAAACAATTTATAGAGAAGTAAACTATAAACATTTCATCTCTTTTGAGAAAAATTTTGTAAAAATTTAAAAAACAAAGAAAATGAAACTTGTATTTATTATTACAATTTCATAATTGAGTCAATAAATTAACTGGTATGTATCTAACTAGTATTTTGTTATTAGATATACTAATACTTCATAATATATGGAAAAAATGGATTAGAATTCTCAATGACTTTATCTTTATTCATTCCTGATTTAGAAATATATTTAACTTTCAGAATTTTTTGGTTATTAACTTTAATAGATGAATATTTAGTAGAGAATACAACGGAAATGTCTTGTATTAGTATTATAACTTGTAATCCATTCTGGCAGCATTTAAATCCATGTACATCTAGATCCAAATTTTAAATTAATCTTAGTTTGGATTTTGTTATTTCTTCTCTTCCGAGACGAGTTTAATTTTCTGGTTTCTCGACAGCCAAAATGACAGGTTATACACTCTAATATACAATTTCTTCAAATGAAATCTGATAAAAATAACATTTCATAATTCTACCAACATTTGCATGACTTTTATAAATAATTGAAATGGAACCATTTAAAATAATTTGAAATTTAGAATTGTATTTAAGGATTGAGGAAACGAGATGCTCAGTTATTTTTATTTGCCGCAGGTTACTTTTAACAAATTTAATTTTTAGATAAAACAAAAAAAAAATATAAATATATATAATATTTATTAATTAATTATTTATAAGAAAGTAATATTTAATTTTAGATAAACATTTATAAACTGGATCTCCAATTTTTTATTCGACTACTAATTACTGAAAATTGATCTTTAGCAGATCTTAACTGATAAACATATTTCAATCCCGCCTCATAAATATAATATAACTAGCTGCTCAGAGCTCCTTCGTCGCTCTTCACATCTAGACGGGGGCTCCGCCCCCTGTACCCCCGAGTGGTACATAGTATTTGGTTGAAAGTAGTAAAAGGTTTTCATCCATTTTGTTTCAATCAATGTATAACATAAAACATTCATTTCTTATTGTGTGATTATTTAAAATATATTTTAATTTAATCAGTAAATTAATTATATATATTTTTATTGAATATGTTATAACTATCTACTCGAAAGTTCTTGGCAGCTACAACCACATTTCTCCAAGTGTCCTTATCCTGAACCTCTGTTCCATCTTTCTTACGTCATTCCCTGGTGTCCTCATCTTTGGCCCATAAATGCTGGGAAGAATCCTATTCTCAAATACTCTGAATCCACTCTCATCTCCTAAGATCATAGACCATGTCTCACACTCATATAATACAACAGACAAAATAATTGTTTTATATATTTTAATTTTCATTCCCTTTTATAATAATTTTGATGAGATAAGCCTCTTTACTGCATGATAACAGGCGTTTCCCGATTGCAACTTCGATTTAAATTCTTCTCAAATATTATTATCCTTCGTGATTACATTCAATTTTTCTACATATTCAAATTCTACATTTTGTATGTTAATACTGCTCCTGTTTGTTTCTAAATATATTTATTTATCATTATTAATTTCAAACCTCATCTCTTTTCCTACCTCGATTAATTTTTCCTCGCTATCTGTAATTGCAATTGCCGAATCTCCTATTATATTTAAGTCGTCTGGGTCACCTAATATTTTACAATTGATTTCCGCATCTTACTCTTTCTTTACTACCTTCAAGATATATTTTAAGATCAAAATTTGAAAAAGTTTATCCGGATCTATTGAGTCATGTGTAGGTTTTACTAAAGTCTACAAATAATTAGTGAACAGAGATATTGAATTCGCGGTTTTTTTAATATCTGTTATAATGAAAATATCTTAATTAATGTTAATCGATTTGGCATGAACCCGCAATGATATCGTCTAATATTTCCTCCGCCTATAGTTTATAAGTATTGTATATGTTATAATAGAGTATAATATTTCTTGATCATTTCATTTTGATATTTTAATTTCATTGCTTGATTTTTATTGAATATTTTTAATTATAATAAAATTTTAGAAAATGCAAAGTTAGAGACTTGAGACAATTTATAAAAATTAACGGTATAAAAGTATTGATAAAACTAAAGATAAATTAACAATATATACATTCATTAATAGTATTAATTTAAATTAATGGATTTATTTGATTTTTTATTATTAAGTTCATTTATTAATTGTTTTAGATCATAGTTAATTCCCTCCCTTAAAATAAAAGAAGTATTCAAATATAGAAAGAATAAATACAAAATAATTTAAGTTAAATATGATTTAAATATTTTATTATATTAATTAAAATGAGAACTTTTAGAATAAATTATTTAATTGAAATGATATTTGAATATTAGAATTTAAAATAAAAAGTTAAATATTATAATAATTCTTTGATTGCTAGTTATATACATTGTGTAAAATGAGTCCGCCAGTCAGTGGGCCACGCCTGGCTCTTGAATGAACACGGAGAACTATATAAACTTTAAAAAATTAAATTCTGCGGTTATTGATTAGAATTAGATATTAATAAAATCTATAGCCTATGTTACCATAGAGATATATAAGAATATTGTGATGTAATTTCATAGAAATCGTTTCTTAATTTTTGATGTTCATAATTCTAAATTACCGGTAAAGTGTCGGTTAAGTAGGAAATTTCTTTTTTGTTTGTTTCTATGACAGCAAAAAAGTAAACAAATTACATACATATATACATATATACATACATACATACATACAAACACTCTCCTTTATATATATAGATTAATAAATATTTTAAATTTTCATTTTCTTTAAACAATTTCTTCTATTAAAATGAATAATTATTGATCTACCAATCATTAACTATAAATATAGAATTTTATTTCAATCTTTATTTAATTAAATTGCCTTAAAGAAATATTGAGAGCTTGATTTATCCGAATATATTTATGCACAGAAAACAACCAACTGGACATATTTCAATATTTATATCGTGATTTATTCAAAAAAAAAATGATGGTGAAAATATCAAATAAAATCTTGTATATTATTTAAATAAAAAAATTGCTTTGTCTAAAAAATTAATTAGTTAATATTGATTTAATCAATGGATTATTTCAATAAGAAAAAACAGAAAAAGAAAAACAAAAAGAAGAGAATAAGGAAGAGTTTTGAGATCGTTAGGTCGTTAGAAAATAGATTTAAGGATCCCGTTGAGATCAATGGGTTAAGAATTTTTATTTAAATATTTTTAATATTATAATAAAAGAAATCTTATTTCCTTAACAGATTGATGCTATTGTTTTAAATTTATCATTATATGTACATATTATACGCTATAATATATATATGTTTAACTAAACCAAGTTGATGATGATTTCAACAACTGTGATGCAATCTAAAAAAATGCTAATGGATCAAGGGATTCCTTGAGGTATAAATTAAACTAAATCCGAATATTCAACATTGGTTGTGATAGGTGAAATATATGGCATCGTTTCTAATGAGTTCTTCAAACCCACTGATACCACACCTTAAGAATGGAAGGGACAACACCTAACAACAAAATTTCACTTCAACATCAGATTTTAAAAAAGAAACGAATAACCCTGTTTTTTATCAACTAAAAAAATCATCAAAATTATAATTTGGTAGAAATCACTTGTATTCTGTTTTTTTTTTCAAAATATCTAGTACCTTTACCTATAAACAAATTTAATATGTAAAAAATTGATATTTATATTCACTTATTAAGAGAAATATCAATAATTTTACAATGTTTATTTTCTTTAGTATAATTTATTTTTTTAAATAAGTCAGACTATTTTTTTATTTAAAATTAGACAGGCTTTTGATTTTTAATCATTTTAACAATTATTGTATATTGATTTATTTTTAATTTTTTATTTAATTTAATTTTATTTAATTTTTCCTTTTAAATTTATTTCTTAAAACAAATTCAAAAATTACTTTATATAATATAATTTAATTAATTTTAATTTATTATTTATATATATAATTAAATTTAATTTAAATATATTCTTCTTCTTCTTCTTCTATTATAGGCCTAAGGCCTGTTCTTCTTCACTATCCTCAGGTCTTTTTTGGGAAGAGTATGCCCAGCAGTCAGCCCATTTTTTCGGTGGCTTGGTCTCTTGTGTTGCTGGCCTTCCATCCCGGGCTATATTCTCAGGAGCCTTTCCGCGTTGGCTCTTCCTACGTGTTCGTTCCATTTTTACGGCGAATCTTAACCCATTTGCCGTAATAGGTTCGTTGCCGTGTCGTCAATGTGTTAATCATTCCAATTTTCGAGGCTGTGTGTGGTTCTTTGAGCAATTGTGATTTGCGTCTCTTGAGTAGATTGCTAGTCTCATCTCCGAGACGTGGATGTTCTTAGTTAAGTCGAAGCCCCCCAACACGACAAGGTGACATCCATGGTGGGGCTTGCCGGAGGCAGCTGATGTTAAATTAAATTGAAAATTTTTGTTCTTAGTTGGAATCGAACGCCGACTTCTTGCGTGGAAAGTTGGTATCCTACGCTCTCGGCTACCCTGCCTCCTAATTTAAATATAATATATGTTAATTAATCCAATTCAAATTTAGTCGAATGGAGACACTCCAGATTTTTTAGAACTATTATTTACTGAAAGGCAATAGTAAATAGACTAATAAAGTATTCCCATAATTCTATTTCCTAAAAAAAAAAAATTTCAATATCAATTTTTTATTTTTAAATTACTTATATGGATTCTAAATATTTCTAAATGATTTATTAAAAATTTATCTTTTGATGAGATAAGTATCATGGATTATCTTGTCTCCAAATTCGATTCATTGCTAGAGAAGCAGATGAACGAGTGGTTGGTTGGATTAGCATCGCGAATTTTGTCCCACTTGTGATCTTTATCGGTATTCAACTCGAAATAAGTCGAGTTGAAGCCTGGAGGGCTACATACTTAAAACAACGCCTTTCTCGCGTGAATTTCCAGTTGAATTAATTTAAAAGATTTGGTTTCATCGTCAGAGGAATTCAGGATAGATTAGAGCCATCGAAGGTGTGGATACTGAAACAACGCTTACATTCGTTAATCAGAGTCGGACTTGATCAACGACCTGCAACTTAATCGAGAAATCTTCTTTTATGGAAGGATCATTAGATCGATCATCAATGGATTTTTGTGTCCCGATACGAATTGTTGCCCTTCCCTCTTCTTTGCAAACCAGTTTAATCTATGCTGCTCTAATATTTTTTTCATTTCTATCTTCTCCGGATTGTTATGTCCTTATATTTCATTATTTATTCGATTCGACTCCACTACTTCATGAATTAATGTCGTTATAATCATGAATTTCTTACTTTAATCTGTCAAAATAAAATATTATCTATGGCACATTTTTAATAAACTATTTTCGTATACAGGAAAAATAAAGTATAAAATAAAAACAAAAACAAATTATTATCTTATTTTTAAAAAAATAAATATTTTTCTTGTTATTTCAACTTTTAATTGGAAAAAAAATATTCAAATATATTCTTTAAATTTCCGTTTTTATGATTTCATTTATTTTATATTATCCAACCAAATATTATTTATTTTCTAATAACCGACTTCTTTATATATCTATATAATATATTGTAATATCGTTAAAATAAATTTTATTTTTAAACTTGATGTACATTTTTATAAAATTTTACATAAATGGTATTCAATTAATATTTATTGATATAAATGAATATTTAAATGTTTTAAATGTTTTCACAATATAATTAATTTAACTTATACCATGATCTCTATAATATTATTTATTCATGTTGGTATATTTTTATGGTTTTAACAATAAAACAAATCCCTAAGAATTTAATAGTAATTTATATTTTTACTATTATAATTTATTTATTTATATACTTATTTATTTATTATTATTTTTTATATATTAAATTAATTATTCCATTTGTAGTGTATTTAATTATTTTATTACGTATGTCGTAAATATTAGGTATTATCATGAACTATCATACATTTTAGGAGAATTAAATTATCTAAAATTTAAAAAAAAAGAAATTAAGATTGAAATTACATCGTATATTTAAAAAAGCTTTTAATAACGATATAATTTCTTAGTTAAATAAAGAAATACGAGTTTATGTTTAATTAAACTTTTTTAATTAATTCTCTAAAATAAATAAAGTTTTTTTTTATCATTTTCAAATTTCAACCAGTCTAGTTATTTGATTGGCTGGCCTAAAAATGTATTGAATAATATATATCAGGTGTATTTCTACCTCTCTTCCCATTTACCCCTATACACAACCAAACTGGCCTTCTTTATATATCTCATCTTTCATATGGGTTTTTTTTTTCCTTTTGAGATATGAAAGTATAAATATATACTTTAAGTTTGCGTGTTCTTTGAAATAAAATATTTCCTTTCGGAAATGAATTAAAAAAGATCAATCATCAAAATTTATCTAATCAATTATTTTAATTTTTCAAATCTACAATTTTGGTATAAATATTAAATGTTAATGAATATATATATATTAAGTTAAAAAAAATTAACTGGTGTGTCTCCACTCGACTATCTCGTAATTTGAATAGGTTTAAATAACATAATATATTATATTTAAATTAAATTTAATTAATTATAAATTATAAATAATAAATATTAAACAAGCGCATGTTTGGATTTGTGTTGAAGGCACCACGTCACGTGTTGGCGCGTGAGATTTGCAGTGTTAAAAAATTAATTCTGGTAATTTCAGCGAATCAATCAAGCTGAAATCCTATATATAGCAGTTTTATACAATTATTAATCATGTAAAAAATTATCAAACATATATCTTTATTTTTACGGTCACTTTAGAGGAAAAAAAATCAAAACGTTGTAAGTAATAACCCTCTTCCGGTTGAGCTACATTTCTCAAAAGTTGATAGAAAACTATGAATTTTGAATAATGTCCATGTACCAAATTTCATCATTCTAACTCCAACCGTTTTTGCGTAATCTTGGTTACATACACACACACACCTTACACGCACACACACAGACATTTTTCTCAACCTTAGTGAAAATGATTCAGGAACCTTCAAAACGTATAAAAACATCAAAATCTCAACATCGAAAATTTTCGTGATCGCAATACTATCTCTTACGAGATAGTAATAAAATTAATAATTTAAATTTTAATTTAACATGCCAAAAAAGTGTTTAATTAAATTCTTTTAAAATTTCAAAAATATTGTACTATTTTATTTTCTTAAAGTTTTTTAGTTCCTGGAACATCGAGCTATTGCTCGACCCTTTAAAAAATATTGATATGCAATTCTTTAATTATTTATTACAATTATTAAATGATACATCATTGCATCAATCTGATTAAAATGAATTGAACTTGGGATTCTCAATATTAATAAATATAATAAATAATAAATAATATTTTAGTGAAAAAATATTAAAAATTATAAAACTATCTAAAAATTAATTAATAAAAAAAAAACAATGAATAAATAAATATAAAGTAATAATTTAAAAATGAGATTTTTTTTATAATTTTATTAGTAAAAATTAATTAAATCTATCGTTTTGTATAAATATTTACATTTTTTATTTTCAAATTGATATTGAAGCAGCTAAATTTTAAAATTTAATCTAAATATTTATAGAGTTGAATGTAATATTTTATCTATATTTATTAATAATAGAAATCAGCTACTACTATATTCTTAAATTACTACATCGGGATGTGTCACGATTGGTTTATGACGATGATTATAATCCCTCCAAAAGGAGACTCTTAAAATCTGATTATTATTCAAAAACCATTCCGACCCAATATTTAAAGACCCAGTTAGAATAAATACCAAGTGATAAAATATTAAAAATGTAAATGATTATTTATAAACAATTTTCACCCTAACGAAATTTAATTTTGGGAATAAATTTTAATTAAGCATAGAGAAAAAGAATTTGTTATACCCTCGTAGATAAAATATTTTAAATATTTTATTTATTTGTAATTTTTTTTTATTGAATTTATGTAATTAATCTTATTTATGATATAGAGACATTTTATAATAAGATTTTATTAATGTAATACTCTAAATCTAAATTAAAATTAAAATTTAATGAATAATTTCCTATAATAATTCTTACTTGATCATCACCAAAATCAATTAAATATCTTTTCTGGTAAGGAACTATTTATTAAAATTCCTTTCATATCATGTTTAAATCTTTTTGAAGATGGACATTGAAAGATATTTTGCATCTTTATTAAAATTTTATCTACATATCTTTAAAAGATATCCTAGAAATATATATGAATATATATATATATATATATAAATATATATATATATGTTCTGTATTAAATAACAATTTCTTAAAGATTACAATCTTATAAAATTAAATTGAATGAATTAATTTACTTTCAGTGATCTTTTGAGCTTTTCATTCATTTTCTATGACAAGAAAAACAAGATTTTATAAAGATAGTTATTCATTTTTTTTTTATATAAACACAAAAGATTTTTGTTTGACTCTCTACATTCAATTTAATCACCATTCATAATATGGTTTGATTTAATGTACTTTTATTTTTATTGTTTTTCTTTTAGTATAATTAAAAAATAAAATTTATAGAAGAGTTTTCCATAGTAAATACAGTTGGTTTCACACACACACAAAACCACTAAATAAAATTATTTATTATTTATTTATAATAGAGTTTCATTAAAAAAAATCATTTATAGTCTAAGAAATTTATTATTATTTTCATCTTAATTTGTTTGATAATTTATGATAAAAAAATGTACTCTTGACATTAACATTTTATTTTGATCTACTAGTTAATAAACATAAAAAATTATCAGTACACTTCTATTTACGCCCTTCTTCCTCCTATACAAACTAATCGTATTTATATCTTTACTCTCGTGTACACCTCCTTTTTTCAAAATATCTCAATTTCTATTATCTATTATAAATTAAATACAAATATAATAAATTAATATCTAACATATATATTTGTTCATAAATTAAAAAATATAAACCCATCGATGGAAATTCCTGATTAGCGTTTGGAAGAATATTTTTTTTTCTGTGAAGGTGGATTGGAATTTACACTTAATGGTTAAAGTTATTTACAGTTAGCACTTTTCGCCTTTATACAATTCTTATTTAAAAATAAATTATATTTTTTATTATCTTTAATAATATAAAATTATATATTATTCGTATACAAAACCTTCATTCCTGTTTATTTGGTATAAAGTAAATTTGTGTAAATAAATTATATTCCTTTCACCCACATATACAAGTAATTATTATAATATTATAAACATAAATACAATAATATATAAAAGTAATGTTATAATACATAAATAAATAATATATAAAATTAAATACAAAGTAAAAAAAACTTTAATAATAAAATAAAACTTATCGACTAAAATGCACCCAGATACCCCAAAAAAAAATCTATTATACCAAAATTAAATTTAAAAAATTAACAACTTAATATTAGAAACAATTTATAAAATTCAATTCAAATGAAAAAATAGGTATGCCAAGAACTTTTGTGTTCAGTAGCTTTAGATAGATAGTTTGACAGATTAAATTAAATTCATCATTTATTTTCTCCTTTCATATATGATAACCATTAATAATAAATATCAGAGCTATTTTTTTTAAATCGTACTGCTTGATAGTGTAGTGAATGCTCTCTAATGGTCCAGTGAAGTTGACTTCGCATAGATACCAAGTCAATGAACTTGACCTGATTTAAAACTAGTTTTTTTGCCATATATACACCTTTAGACTTTTTTCCTCAAAAACACCCAAATAAATTTTAATTAAGGTTTTTTTATTGATCATAAAATGAGATACAAACAGTAAAGTTCGCGAATGCGGCTAGACGTTCAATCGACCATGAAAAAATACTTTTTAATCTACTATAAATTTATTGCTTTTTAGTATTCCTATTGTTTTATTTAGGCTTGTAAAAATTAACTATTCAATTGAATACTCATTAAGGAATAACAAAGAATAAGATAAAAATGATTTGATAAACATGAATGAATAAAATTTATTGAAATAATTTTGTCATTTATGTATTTTTTACATGAACTTATATATATATATTTATTTATAAAATAATGTAAATTTATCCTAATTATTCTATTTGATTTATTTATTTGATTTATTTAGTTTATTTTTGGAGAATATAATTTTTTTTTTAAATTGTTTATCTAACTGTTAAAATTATGCAAATAAATATTTATAAATTAAATTTTATTTCTCTATTAGACAAGGAAAATTATAATTCAACATTTATATTATTTTGAAGAATATTTTTTATATTTTATATGTTTAAATCTTCATATTTATAATAATTATTATGGTTAAATTAATAAAACAATAAGTAAGATATTTTCCTATAAATATTAACTGAAAGTGAAAGACGTTATAATTAAAATTATTTTTTGTCGCTTGGAATAAATCTAAATATTCTTTTTTTTTTTTGATTTTAAAATAAATATTTATTTTACTCATTATCACTCCAGAAAGTTTTTGGCCGTAACAACCACACCCTTCAACTGTCCTTATTCTTCGCAATTTCCATCCAACTCCTATTCTTTCCCAATTCTATCACATTCTTCTTTACACTGTCTGCTCAAGGCATACTTGCTTTACCAAGCGGTAGCTTTCTATAATTGATCCCTCACAAACAAGCGTCTTTCCTCACCCACGTGACCCTTTCATCGCAACCTTCTCAATTTTATGACGGAAACTATGCTTGGATAGGGGGGATCCATCCAATTCACTTCCTCGACTCATTAATGTTATCAAGAATCTAATTTTCAAATACTTTGAATATATTCTCTAAAGTCATAGTATAATTTAATATAATATAATATGTAGTATATAATATAATATAATAGGTAGTATATAATATACTATAATATAGTCTATATAATACATCCAGCAAATAATGATCTATTTTAAAAGAATAAACTAAAAAATATTTTAAAATTTTTATCATGCCAACAGATGATAAAAGTTTTTGTTTACTAAAAATATATTGACTTTTTCTGTATGCAAATTTTTGAGAACATCAACATTATTATTCAATTGAGATTCTAAATACATTTCTTGAAAATGAACTTTGTTCTTTTCCATTTGTAAGTAGACATATGCAAAAACATCAGCAGAACTTTCGCTCTATTTACCTATTCGTATTTATGAAATGCCAATACCTACAATTTCTGGTAAATTATGAAAAACATTGTTACCAACACCTCATTCATTTATTTTTAAAAATCGCTTTTATCTACTATATAAGGATTTAAAATTTACAAAATATATAATTATAACTTTATTATAAAAAAAATCGGGAGTGTCCTCCCCTAGACTTTCCCGCTTATAAATAGGTAATTAGGTTATTATTATTATGTTTTAACAACAATAAAAATAAACAAACTAATTAATTTAAATTATAAAGTAAAATGGTTTATATAATATTATATATATTTATAATCCACACCTAACGCTACTTGTATAGGTAAAATGTCACTTCCGGTGGTCAGATCATGATGAAATTTGGTATCTGAATTTTTTTCATATTTTTAAATCTATATACAAAATAGGAAGCAAATATCTCGAAGCAAACTGGTACTTTACTTGAAAGGTAAACGCAACCAGTGTAGGTAAAGTACCACTTCCGGTTAACCGATTTTGACGAAATCTACAAACTGTGAATAATATCGGTGTACCAAATTTCGAAGTCCTAGCTTGATTAGTTTCTGAGTAAATTTGGTCACTGACAAACATTACATACATCCATACATACACACACACAGACATAATTCGAAAAATGGTATTTTCCGACTCAGGGAGGTCTAAAACGTCAAGATCTATCGAAATCTCGAAGTCGAAATTTTTGACAATATTCCAATACTTCCCTTATACGAAGTATGCGGGAAAGTAAAAATTTCAAAAATCAATTGAAATTAAACAATAATAAAATTAAATTTAATGTGTTTATTTTTCAATTGATCAATGAATGAAGAATTAAAGATATTATCAAAAAAGCCACGTAACATTCACACCGATGTCAACTAAAATTGATTATGTGTATATGATTCTAATTTATAAACGAAATAGATCGTGTGGATAAAAAAATATCCTTGTAACATAATAAAACATCAAATTTTTTTTAGAAAAATAAACTGTTATTTATAAATAATATAAATCAGATTTGAAACGTTGCATAAATAATGGATCCTATTAAGTTACCTTCTTCTAAATTACGATCACACTTCGAGGACCACCTCGTGTTGTCTTGCAGGTTATTCATCACACTCAAATGGACCTTCCATCGTTCTGAATATTTTTCACATGAAATCACTCATTTTCTAACAAAAATTTGAAATTCTTTTACAAATAAATAATTTTTTTTATTTACTTTTCCTAGATCATTATTTATTTATTTTTTGAAAATTATTTTTACAATGATAGTAGAAGAGTATTAAAATAATAACAAAATCTTAATTGAAAAATGATTTTAAAAATTTCCTTAACCTTTTAAATAAAAAAATTCACATATCATTCTTCCGTAATAAATTACATTCATATACAATTTGTATCGTTTTATATAATCAAATTTCATTAAAGTCATTTTAACAAATTAATTCATCTATCGTTGTTCTGTTGACAACCTGATGTGAATATTATAAATTCAATTTAAATTATTATATACATATAGGAATTGCCATATATGTTTAGTAAGTAATTTTAATATATTAATAATGATTATAATGAAACTTTAATTTCTAAATAAATAAAAATGATGAATCGGTTTTTCATTGAAGGCCCAATTAAGATGATTTTGGATCAACGCTTTGCGTGTTCTACGCTTTAATTCACGTCCGATGCCTGATACTTTCAAGTCACTCTTCACGATTGATATATTATTCATAAAGTAGCTCACTGACAGGGAGGTTACGGTGGTCTAAAATTTTTCATCCTACATTCTGACTTTAAAAAAATAAATAAATTGATAAGTAAACAGAAATAGTAAAATTATTAAAGGGATTTATATTTAAAGACCACATTATTTGTAAATATTATTTATTAAATTAAAATAATAATTGCACTACGTTTCGATTGCATTTCTAAATAAAATTTACAAGTAATGTGTGGTCTTTAAATAAAAATCCCTTTAATATAATAATTATATAAGTATCTTTCTACGGAACTCGAAAGTTCTTGGCCGCAGCCACTACACTTCTCTAAGTATCCTATTCTGTGCCACAACCTCAAAACCCTACCCTCTCCCATCTCTCTCACGTCCCTTCCCACATTATCCACCCACCGCGTCTTTGGCCTTCCAAGCGGACGTTTTCCACTCGGTCTCCCCACCGTTATTCCCCGATGACCTCCTCTTTCTTTGTCCCATAAATGCTGCGAAGAATCCTATTCTCAAATTCACTAAATCTACTCTCGTCTTCTAAGGTCATAGACCATGCCTCAAATCAATACAATACAACAGGCAAAATAATTGTTTTATATATTTTAATTTTTTAATATTTATAACAAAAACTACAAAAGTTTTAATAAATATTAGTGATAAATAGTAAAATTTTTTATTTAATTGACTCTAATTTCATGTTATATTTATATTCTTTATAACTTTTACAGACAATTTTTTGCCAATTTAAAAAGATTTTTATGATTTCTAATTTTCAAACCATACAGTTCATATATATATATTCATTGTTTATTATAAATAATATTCTATTCATAATTTTCTTATTTTTTTGCCTCTTTAATTATTTATTAAATTTAATAAACTTATATAAAATGAACTCAAAAGAGCTTTATTAAAAATTTAATTAAATCAAATGATCTGATTTAACCCTTTTATCGTAACCTTTTGTTAAGTTTGATTTTTGTGCATTTCTCAGCGAATCCCCTCTTCTTGTATCATAAAACGTCCATCTTTTGTGAAGGCCAATTTTTTTTGTCTCGTTGGCATTATTCTGACTTCAATGGTGTTTTCTGCCTGTTTGTCGGAATTAGAGGCTCTGTTCAATTCTTGATTTAATGAATGCCTCCTGGCGAACAGATGCTCTCCTTTATATAATCTCGTGAATTTTAATAATGGTTCCTTTGATAGATTCCATTCTCTCTCCAGCACTGATAAGAAAGACTCACACTCCAATCAGCATTTCTAATGCTTGCAGGTCGTTTCAAGGGCAGACAATATTTGAATCCACACCAATTTATTTCTTTCCATAAACGAAAGAGAAGTTCATTTTTTCTCGACTTTCTCATATTACCTTATCTATATAATTTATATATTAAATATTCTCTTTTTCATGATTTATTAATTTATTAAAAATCAATCGTTTCCAAGATTAAAGATAAAATTAATCACTTTGTTTACATCTTTTTTTTTTTTTTTTTTTGAATTAATTATTTTTATGAAAAGCAAGTTTTTGTTATCAGCGTTTAGGATTTTATCCCTTGCCTACAAACTTTCACTTATCCTTTAGGTGTTATGGGAATTAAGCTACCAAGACCCAAAATTCATTATAAATTCTATATGAGAATTATTATTCAAGTCCTTTGACTTACTTCAATCATTTCATTTACTAAAGCTCTCAACAGAAGATAATATTTCCTATTTAACATTTTATTTATATTCATTTTTAGAATTATATTAAGTTATTATTAAGTTAAAATTTGGAAAATATATGTATAAACATATTTTATAATAAATTATTGGCTTACTTTTAGTAAATTTTATCATAGAAATCTAAATTAAATGTTAATATATATATTATTATATACTTATTATTAAATAAATTAATATTAATAAAATTAATAAATTATTCAATCAATTAAATCGAGGCGTGAAGAGTTTAAATCAGTGATTCTCAACCCTTTTATTACCGCGGCTCGAAAAAATATTTTACTTTTTTTTTAGAACCATATTGTAAAAATTTAACATACATATAAAATAAAAAATTTAAGTAAAAAGAAATATTTTTAAAAAACACACTTTACTTAAAATTGCACTAAAAAGTAAAAAATAAAATCACTGTAAAGTGTGTGCGCTCAAATTATAATAACACCGTAAAACGTATTAATTAATAAATAAGTACTTTTTCTTCACTTTATATTTGCCATATTTAGAAAATCTCGCAGTACATAGGTTGAAAATCACTGGAAACGGAGAATACATTATATATCTATATAATATATAATTATTATTTTTTATATTTTGTAAAAAAAATATAATCATTTTAAATCATAATTTTTTAATCATTATTGTCAGGCATTTTTATTCTTTGTATTTCATAAAAATAATTAATAATGTATTAATTTATATATCTAGATAAAAGAAATTGTTTACAATATTATGAAAATATCAAAAATGGCCTAACATTTATTAAAAATAATATATTTATTTTGGAAATCTTACAAAGCTTTTGTATATACTATGTCTCTATAGTCAAATTAAAATTCCACTTGAATCATTGCAATGTCATGATTTTGATACCCATTAGTATTTATTGACATCTGTTTGATTAATTACTTTAATTAAGAAAAAAATCAATTAAAATGAAATTGACCGAACATGAGAGCTCTAATGAATGATTTTGCAGGACAACCCTCCCCCCTTATTACTTTAAATACAAATAAATTATTTTTATAATGAGATAAAATAGATATATTAGGGTAGAACTTATTATCTAATAAATATCCGTATTCTATCTAATATTATATCTAATTAAGTGTTAAATTATTTTTTATATTAATTTGCGCTTCTCTTTCCTTTTATTTTCCTTGCATTGGAATGACTAAAATTAAAGTTAAGAACATAATGTTAAGAATCAGTGGTATTCAATGAATATAATGCACTTAATCATTTTCATGTCAGAGGACAACATACCATGTTAGGATTAACAACTTAATCATTAATTTTTTTATCCATATATATATATATATATATATATACGTTGAAAAATCAAATCATAGGGTTCCATTTTTTTCTTGAATGCCATATATGGCTTCTGCCCATATATAATTAATTTTACAGTTGGATTTGGTGTTAATATATATTATATTTAATAAATTTTAATATTAGGATTAAGATTAATTTTTATTTTTCATACAGTCCATAAAATACTTATGTATTTCTAGATATATATTAATAAAAATCAATATAATATTAATATACATTCCTTTTTATTAATGATATATTATATTGTTAAATATACTGTATATCATCATAATTTATCATTTTATTAATAATATCTTACTTACTTTATCTATTCCGGATTTACTACTCTCTCTTTCGTTTTCCTGGTGGTGCATATAATACCCTCTTTGGTATTCTTTCTTCGTCCAGTCTACATATGTCCTTACCATATCAGCTGTTTCCTCTGCACCTTATCCTTACCATCCCCATCATATTTTCAATTTTTTCATTTCTATTTTGACTATTCTTCTTAACCCACAGCTCCTTCTTATCATTTCGGCATTAACGTCTCCCGCACCTCATATGTGATAATATTTAGTACTATGCTTTTGTAGATTGTTTTTTGTTGTTGTTGATAGTTTTACCTTTTTGTCCCATAGTACAGAATTGAGGAATTGTGTTACTTTCCTTCCCTTAATAATTCTTTCTTTAATCTCCCTCTGGCTTTTTTATCAAATATCACCCCACAAGAATTTACATTCTTGGACCCCTTCTTTCTTATTTCCATTTTCTAATGGTAGGTCCTCTACTTTCTCGGTATCAACAGTTCGATACTCAGACTTCCTCATATTGACTTTTAGGCCGTATTTTTTAAAAGTTTCTTCTAGTTTACAACTAAGGTCGTCTCTATAATCAGCCAAGATCTGATCATGCGTGAAGAACAATGTATGAGCCAAAATATTCCCCACCGATAGCCCATATTACTGTACTTTTATCCCACTAGAAAAATTTTAATCCTTGTAGGAGATAAGCCGCAATCTTACCTGACTCCCTTCGATACTTCAAATCACTTAGATATATTGTCACCTATTTTTATTCTTTATTCTATTTCCTTTATATAAATTTATGGTTGTATCTATAAAGGCCGAGCTTATTTTTAGCTTCTCCATTTTTTCCATAGATGACAGACAGACACGCTATCGTAGGCTTTTTCAAGATCTATTATAGCCACATGTGTTGCCAGAATATTTTGGATTCTTTTTTCTAGTATCACCTTCAAAGTAAAGATGTTATTTATAGTAGATCTTTCCTAAACTAAATCCAGCTTGCTCTCTATTTTATTCTTTAATAATTTCATTCTAAAACGAATGTAGATCTTGCCGACCACCATGAGCGATCACTATTATAGTTTACTTCTTTCATCAATCTAACATCCAGTATCTTAAATTCAGAGTTTTGTTTCAAAATGAGGTAGATTTGAGCCTTTGTATGCTGATGCCATCCTTATATCCAAAAAAAAGGAATTCATTATTTTTAGATCAAATATTAACATATTAACCTATCAACGTTATTATTGACATATTCCTCCATAACGGCCAACTACCCTTCTACATTCGTCCACCTACTCTACTATTTCATCGTCAAAGTAGAAATGGACGTAATTTTTGTATTTCTCACTCTTTCGATATTGCCTTTCTTTTTTGTTTCAGCCCGATTCAGCAATATCTATATTTAACCTCTCCAGTTTTGATACGATCTCTTCCTGCTTATTTCTTGGGTCTTGTATTTTCCAGATTCCAATTTTCGTTCTTAGTTTCCTTTATCAGTATCTTTTCATGTTAAATCTGCCAGTGTTCTGAGGTTAATTACTGGGTTTTTAGCATTTGTAAGATTTTATGTGTGAAAAGAGCTGGCCTCATTCCTGAAAGAAGAAGTCTCTATTTAGCACATTCCTCATCTCGCCGGCACAGCTCAAAGACTTAATGAAATACTCAACCTTCCCACCACACGAAGGTTGAGACAAAGAGAGATTAATAATTTCTTAGGTCATTTAATTTTAAAAAAATAAAACAGCTGTTTTGAGAATATCTGTTTCTGATGATGGTATAACAACCGAAATGTACATAATACACTCCAACCCAGTGTTTTAAATAAAAATGATTCTTAATAGGTTTTATATTTTTAAATTTAATTACAATTCACATAACATATTAAAGTGTATTAACTAGTTCTTACGATCAATTCTGTTAATTTAATTGATGATAATTACAAAATAACTTATCTTTCAAACCTATTGAAAAATGCACTCAATATTTGCGGCAAAATTTAAAATTTAACAATTTTTTTTTTAATCTTGTAATAGTCCCAATAGAACCATTTCATGATTAAATCAGAATTCATTTAAGAACATTTCAAATTACAATCTCAAACCCAGAAATAATACTACTTTAACAGATGTTAAAATTTAGTAATATTAGTAAAAATAAAAATTTATATTATACTTCATCTAGCAAGCTTGAAATAATCATTAAATAAAATTTATTAAAATAAAAACCAAAAAAAAAAGATTAAAAAAATGTATATATTTATTTATTAGTTGAGAGAAAATTAAATTGGATTTTATTTATTTCTTTTAAAGCTACTACATTTTTAGTTAATGTTATTATCAATAAATAAATAAAAAAATCTTTGGAGTATGTAAATATACTGGAAAAACTCAGTTGAATGCAGATTTTGAAAATCATGTTTATGTATAATTTGTGCATTAAACTAGTTCAAAGATGTTTGAGATATAATTTGTTAATACTTTAGCTGGAGGTATGTTAGTATTATTTATTTAAATTTGAAAAAAATAATTTAATAATAGAGAATTTATTGCATATTTAATCTAATCAAAAACTTGGGCATATTATAGATAAATATTAATTCATAATAAAAAATGTCAAATCTCTTACTGTGGCTGATTGATTCATCTACTTTTAAAATTATAATTTTATATTTAAATATTTATAGCCATTTCCTAAATAATACTTAACCCATAAAAGATCGTAAAATAATTTAAAGAAATCCAGATTTTTTTTAAAGTATCACTATTTGATTATTTTACTATTTTAAGATAAATTATACGATATAATATAATAATATATTAATCATAATAATACAAGGAATAATTCCATAAAACATATTTTTTATTTAAATTGTGAATTTAAATTTTGGAATAAAATTGTGTAAAATATTTAACAAGAGAGTTAAATAAAAGTTTAGTTCTAAGATTTATTTCAAATGAATAGCCTTTTTATAAATTAAATACCAGCTGATCAGACCGCCTTCGGCACTCTTCGCACCTGGACAAGGTGCTCCGCCCCTATACTCTTGAAGTTTTGTATAGTAATTTGTTGAAAGACTGTATTTAATATATTTACATTTTTTTACAATCTATATATTAAGACCTTAATTTTCTCTTTGTTTTCTTCTTTTCTTGATACTAATCATACGTTAGATTGTATTTATTATATATGGGATATAATACTCCTTAAAATATTCATATTGCATTCAATTATAATTTAAACTTGAATCATGTAAAACGAAAAGTAAGAAAATTTTAAAATATTATATATTAAGCAAAGCTAATCTAAAAACAAATATTTAATAATGCTAATTTAAATATAAAAATTTTATTTCAAAATTATTTTTTTATATGTTTTAAATGCATTTCGTTGTTATTTGTTTAGTAGTCATAAATGGAACCATTCACCCTTTTGAAGCTACTTATAAGTTCCCCTTACCTATGCTATTCCTACATAATTACATGTATATAAATCTAAAGAAAAATTCCCAAAGAAATAATCATATCTTTAATGTTTTATAAAATTAAAATTAAACTTCTAAAAATAAACAACACTCGGTAAAGTTTCATATTGATTGTTTTTTATTTGTGTAACTAATATTTATAGATAATAATCTCTATACCTTTATCATTTGAGAAAAGATCTCATCTGTACACCAATAACAAATGTTCTATTTCTCAAAAGAATTTAAGCTACATATTAAAATATACTAATAAAAAGATGAATCAGAAGAATTATCCAATTTTGAGTGCATATACTTTATGATAGTAATATACGAGGATGGTTTGAAAAGTTTCCGACCTGACCAAGAAAAACGATGTTTTTCAATTTTTTTTTTGCTATATTTTTCAACATAATCTCCATCAACACTGATACATTTCTCATAACGGTGTTCTAATTAATTTAATTAATTAATAAATTATTTAATTAATTAATTAAATTTGATTTAATTTAATTTAAGTCTCATCAACAGTTATGAATCGACGCAAAAATTCGTTTGCATTACGCCTACAGCGCCAAATTGTCGTTAGAAATGGTTTTTCGAAGCAATTTTTGGTCTAACGTTAGGAAATGCGGCACCCACGTTGCACACAGCTTTCCATATTCAAATGGTTTTCCAAAATATTTCGCACACGTTCAGCTGACATCGTACAGGTCTCAGCTATCTTGAATTTTGAAAAATAAAACAAACAAAAAATTGAAAAACATCGTTTTTCTTGGTCAGGTCGGAAACTTTTCAGACCACCTTCGTATATTTTAAAATTTTTAACTCTATTATCACTGATCTTTGATTTTTATAGTTATATGCAAGCATACATAAACATTTTATCTTGGACGTGCTTAACAATCAGAATAAGTATAATAGAAATTGTCATAACTAATCAACCCTTAGGCTTAAAATTTGTTTTCACAAACTTAACTCTGGCTTAATTGCCATAGGCGACCCCTTGGTAAGGGTTATATACAAAATGGCTCCTGAACAGGTAACATTGACAATGCATTACCTGTATTGAAATAATTGGAAATTTACATATATAATAAAATAGACTATTACACTTCACTTTTTGGAAAGAAGGTAATTTTCCTCACACGTGTTCACACCCTTGAAACTGACCCCTCTCCATCACCTACCCCTTAACTTAAATTAATATAAATAAGCTGTCGTTGAGACGGACAGTTCAGTTAGAGTTAAACAGAATGCAGTACAGACGTTTTAGTGATTCCTCGATACTCATTTCACCTTTTGGCCATTTAATGATTGTATTTAGTTCACAAATAAATATATTTTTCTTTCTTGAATCAAATATTGCCTTCTGTTCTACTTTTTAATTATCACCATCCCAGCGGTTAAGATAAACACATAATTGGCATAGCCGGTTATCATAACTGACGATATCATAATTAACGCCGATATTATAACTGGCGTTAGTCGGATATTTGATATTTATCTTTAATTTTTGCTATAAGTGATACCCTCTTCTAATATTATTACTCTTTAGAACAATTTAAAATAAAAATAATTAATTTCATTTTTTTTTAATCTTTTCTTTAAAATTATTTACAAATATTTATTTCGAACTAGGTTCCTGGTTAATTAACTATAAGAAATTTTCATTAAAAATAATTAAAAACAAATCAATTAGTGAATTAACATCATCATAAATAATTGAGTGAAAATCAGTTTCGTTTATTTCTATTTTCATATATTCGTATAGACAAGATAATTTTCTGAGATTAAATATCAACTGTCACAGACATTATAATTAATTTAACTGAATTTGATAAATAGAAATTCACTGGGATGTTTAGAGAATCGACTGCTCCGGTTTCGATGAAGGAGTCGGAGGTCTTCATTGGTGAATGTGATTCATTGGATTCATATCCAGACAGGCACAGTTCCGGATCAGGTTTTCCAAGTGCATGCACACATGCTATCGTTAAAATGTTTTTCAAGTTGTATCGTGTATATCTTTGGTGTAAAAACAAGTTGCTCTATATAGGACTAATGATTCAAAACATTAATTACATCACAGATAGGTGTATGAAAGAAGGGTTGAGTAAGGGAGAGTGAAGAAAGAGTAATGTTTAACAAATTCTTTCTCGCAATCAATAACCGTTAATTAAATTTAAAAAAAAAATAGTGGAAAAAATTATGATAAATCTGGATTTATACATCAGTTATTTTGAAATATAATCTAGAAAAATATAGGATGTTAGAATAGAAGTGAGCTGGTGTGATCCACATTAAAATTCCATTATGGAATGTTCTTTTTTCTTTACGAATCTAATTATTATTATATTTTTTTATTAAATTTATTTATTTATTTAATTAATTTTTTCCCTGACAGTTTATGCCCTTTTACTAATTTCAATTTTGATCTTCTGTTTACCGTTAATCCATTTATTCACTGTTAATTGGATGAATGAATTAAAAAAAAAAATATAAAAAGTTCATAAATATTTTTTATCTTCTAATCTTTTTCTTTTAATTATTTAATTTTAGTTACATTAATCAATAACTTTTTTTTTCTAAAAGTAAAAAAAAAAACGGAAACAAAAAGTTTACACAATCAAAAAAAAAAAATTAACAATTTGAATATCCCAGTTTGGCATTGACCAGTTAACCAATTGGCCATCATATGGTAAACTTTCAATTCTTCCTTATTGAGAAATCCAGTTCTATTTATTATTAGAATTGATTAATTATGGTTAGGGAATTTGAAAATCAAATTTTTCTTTCCTCTTAGTTTAACCGATATTTAAAATTATATTTGAATGTGAAAAAAAAAATATTAAGTTTATTTACAAAATGCATTGTATAGATTTTAATTTATTATTTATATATTAAATATTATACACATTCCGCCTGAAGGCTATGCAACTCACATGTATGTATTACAAAAATAATGGTTGTATCTTTTCCTAAACCCTAGAATGATATTGGAGATAAGAATTCGAAATTATAGTTTCTATAGAAAACACTTCAGGAACTTATTTATGTATAAATGTTCTTGACACATCTTGAATAATTAGTAAATTATATCTACTAGGTATTCATTTAGAAATTATGTTCAATAACTTTCAGATTTTAGTAATAATTTTATTTTATATAATTAAATTTCTCTTATATATATATATATTAATATATATATAGCTAAAACATATATATTTAATTTATTATAAATATATTTTACATTTCTTTCTGATTTTTATTTTTATTTATAAAAACTTAATTATTTATCTAATATATTTTGAATTTTTCATCTAAGTATTTATGTATTTGATAAACTCTAAATTGACATTTGTAATTACAGCTTTCAATGAACTTTTAGAACTTCTTTTATAAAAAAAAATAGATTCAAAAGTCTTTAATACTACCATTTATTAGAATGATAATTTTATCTATCACATTTAAATATTCATCCGAGAGCTATTAAATGAATTATTTTAGCAATTCATTTTTATTATAAATATAAAATTGATAGATAACGGTTATAATTTCTAATTCAATCACTATACTAAGAGTATTTCAACAAAAATGTCTAGCTTATCTATTTCATGAGATATTCATTTTATGATGCTTTGAACATCAACTGTTAAATTCTTCGATCTGCTAAGAGAAGAAATTAAATATAAACGACGAGAATTAACAAATAAACTTAATCTACTAATTGAAGATTATTATTATAATTATCATAAATTTAATTATTATTTGAAATTATTTATAAATTCAAAATTTTAAGAGAAAAAATATTTTTAAAAATTTTTGAAATTGACGAATTATTCAGATAGATAATAATTTTTAAATTCGTAAAAAAAACTCTTGATTCCCACCCTTGGACCCCACTAAATTTCTGATTATTTTTTTTTTTTTTTGACATCAAATACCTTTTAGATAGGATCATCTTGAGCTAGAGAGCAATGGATATAACAAATTAGGATTGGCCCGCAGGCTACAAAGTATTTTGTGTCGAAACGATGACGCCTCTGTTTCGACAGAAGCAAATGTGTTCAAGTCATTTTCAATTAGGACGGCTTTTTGTTGCTCTATAAATTATATATTTTTTTTTTGATTGACAATAGGATTAGTTTTATTTCATAATTAACATTTGTATTTTAACAAATCATAATAATAGATCTTTCTGAAAAACTAACCTTAAGTTTTACATTTTTACTATCTCGCCACGACAACGAAAATTTTCGATTTTATACGTTTTGAAGGTCCCTGAGTCATTCGCACTAAGGTTGAGAAAAATGTCTGTGTGTGTGTGTGTGTATGTAGACATGATTACGCAAAAACGGTTTGAGCTAGAATAATGAAATTTGACATACGGGCATTATTCAAATTTCGTAGTTTTCTATCAATTTTTGTGAAATGTAGCTCATTCGGAAGTGGATCATTCCCTACCACGTTTTGATTTTTTTATCCTCTAAACTGAGCGTAAAAATAAAGATATATCTTTGATAGTTTTTCACATGATTGAAAATTGTATAAAACTGCCATATATAGAATTTCAGCTTGATTCAATTACTGAAAGTACCGGAATTAATTTTTTAACATTGCATATCACGCGCCAGCACGTGACGTGGTGCCATCAACAAAGAGCTATACACGCGCTGGATTAATATATATTTATTAATTTTAATTTATAATTTAATTAATTAAATTTAATTTAAATATAATATATGTGTTAATTAATCCAATTCAAATTCGCCAGATATTTGAGTGGAGTCACTTAAGATTTTTTTTTTGAACTTTTTTTACTTAAATTCTTTAATAATCACAAATTGTCAGTATTGAACATATTGAGCAGAAATGAACTATTGAAAGATGTGATTCATTGCATTAAATTTAACATTTGTTATATACATATAAATAATTATAAAAAAACGTTCATCATTGTTATTTTAAAGCAGTTCATTTAATGCCCAATATTTAGTTACAATTAAATCTTTTGATTATTATTTTTTTTGCGATACTGAGCTTAAAAGTTTTTGATCACTATATACACATTATTTCTGTCTCTATTCAAAATACCACTTCCATCCAATTTCTATCTACTCCCAAATCCTATTCGGTCTCATCTTATTTTATATTATTTGCTATTCCGTTCTTGGCTTACCTACCGGTCATTATTTTAATTGGTTTTCCTATAAATCTTGAAATGGAATTTATGTAAAATTATTCAATGATTTTAGTTTAAAAAACAATTAATAATATAATTCATTCATGAACTGTTCTGATTAAACGAAAATGTGCTGAAATTACAGTGATAAAAATTTCTCGATGAATTGACATTAATTCCCCTGACTCTTTTCATGCAACTCCTACGTCGAATACGAAAATAGAACTTGTTGCAATTTATCACGAAACTAATTAATCTCAATGGTTCATCTAATTCTTCAATTATTATTTATTTTACAAGAACTTGTAAAAAAAACAACTTAATTACTTTACTCAATCCCTTTTTTGCATTTCAATAAATTAGATAAAGTTTAAATCCCATTTAAAAGTGATAATTTCTCCATGAAAACCTAAAATATATGGATGAGTTAATATATTGATGGAATTATATTCGATAATATTGTAATTTTTCTGTCATTTATGTTCAATCCCCATCTAAAGATAAAGAAAAATAAATTTTAAAAACATATTTCTAAACCAATCTTCGTTCTAACGATTATTTTAATGATTGGATTATTAGGACTTATTGCGCAATTTAATATATTAATAAAATAAAAATTTCTTAATCTATAATTTTTACCGACCGACGATAGGAAGGGAAGGTATTGTTTTTCACATGTGGAGATTTTTACATATCTTTACGAATCATGCATTTTCTTAAAATAAAAAGGTATTTTTAGCATGATGTCTGTGCGTCTGTCCGTCCGCATATCCATTGTGAGTCCTTATAGACGTGTGTAGCTTGAACGGCTCAATAGATTTTGATAAAATTTAGTATATTTACTTAATGCATAAGTACTATAATTCATCAATTTTTTGTGTATATCCGGAAACCGGAAGTGGTAGTTTATAAAGTATTAATTTTATATTCATTGTCGGAAAATATTTCACTTAAAATATAGTAGTAATTAATAATTGAATAATTAAACTAAAAATAAAAACCAAGATAATATAATTTAGTCATTTTAATTCAAGTTTTAAAAATATTGTTTTTGATACTTTATATATATACTTGTATATATATAATGTTGTTTGAAAATTAATTTATTTCAAATCATCGGTCGGATCTGTGCCTGGCCACAACTCATATTTAACATTATTATACATTATTGTATAATTATATATGATTTAAATAATCTAAAATATTATTTTCAATTATTTAATAAATTTTAGATTTAAAATTATTTTATGCAGACCCTTCAATTTGAGTCAATCGTCTTCCATTCTTTTCTTTACTACAAATGGAATACTTATTTTAAAATTTTTCTTTAAACAAACTTCTTATCACCTTTTCAAATTATGTTAGTTAAATTGATATGATCATATGGGAGTAGTTCTTAAGTATAATAATATGTATAATAATTGAGTTTTAGAGGCCACCAAGATAGTTGAAGAGATTTATGTATATATCTTATTTTATAGATTAATAAATAATTATTATAATCTGCAATAAACATTTATTTATATACTTCTAAACGTGTGTGTGCTTACGATTAATTAACAAAAAAAAAACAACAACAAAAACAACAACAACATAAAGTACATTAACAGTGAAATTATTTAAATTCCGATGATTCCAAGTCGGCTCTGAACTGGTCTTTGCTTCGTGGAGAGTAACTTTAAGAAGTAGGTGCTAAAATTTTGAGGGTTGCAATTCTCCCCCTCCTCCTTCTCTCCTCCTTCCATCCATTATGATTTGAAAATTATATTAGTTTACGATGAAGTTGATTGATAATTTCCCTGACAAATAACTGTATTGTTTAATCGAAATACTTCTTCGACTCCAAAAGGCTTTTTATGTCTTGTCTGTCCGGCTACTCCACCACTTCTCCCCCTCCTCCTCCCGATTACCTCCTTCGCTCATAGTCCCCCCCCCCTATACTCTTCAAGCTGCTGGAGCTTCACTGCTCTTCTCCCGTGGATTGGTTCTATACAGTCTTTATTTTATCGCGATCAGCGGTGTTTTGAATACAGTCGTTTGTCGACAGGCGGCGCAGACGGCGGAGGCTGCACTGGAGCTTCGCGCTCTTCGGTCAAGGCCTCTTCACCTTCAAGTCTTCCAAAAGGTTCGTCACCTTTAATGACAACGCCTTTCTATTCTAATTCAATTAACTGTCAGCACAAATCAAAAGCCATTCGCTCGACATGCACTCAAGGATTTCGATTTTTTTTATTTTTTTTGTTTACCGATTTCACAAATAATAATTCCCAATCGTTAGTTTTATGTTGTCACCCAAATATCCCAATATGGTATTGAATTTATGGGTCATTATCATTCGTTTTTTCCATCTATAATAAATTTTCTAAATCTCTGTCAAAAATTTTATTTTATTTTATATATATTAAATTAAATTTTCTCGGATGAAATTGAAATTTTCAAAAGAAACATTCATCAATATACAGTCAATAAACTTGTCATATGAATTTTAGGAAGTGATGATCGTGACACCATATACCGTCTTTTTTTACTATCCATTTTTTTTTTTCTTTTTTTAATATAGTTTTGATATTCCAAAAAAAAGTATAAAATTTAATTTATTTTTATATATGTAGATAAGTTTTATCATTTTATAATTGTAATATTATAGGTATCTCACTAGAAAAATTAAATATTTAGGGACATGTGGATAGGGGTGTAGGAAAAATCAGAAAACTTGATCATTCTCCTCCTTCTCACTCAGTTTTAAAATCAATCTTTTTTAAAATGATCTCTTATTTTACTACAAAAATTCTATTATTATATTATTTTACAAAACTGAAGAAAAAAGAATCGTCTTTTTTGGTACAAAAATAATTTTATTTATATCCCTAGTAAACAATTAAATTTTAAAAATTGATTATAAAACAATAACTAAATGGAAATATTAATTTTTTAATTTATTTTTTCTTAAATTACATAATAATTCACTATTTTTAATTTTAAGTGATTAAGTAATTTGAGTTAATTTTTACATATTAAATTTACGATCATTTAATGAAAAATTAATGATTAGAAGACAGTAGCTATGCTTTTCAAGTAGTCATCCATTCAATTAACTTCATCTACATCATGCAAATTATCGTTACTTGTATAAATATTCAATAACTTTCTAATAAAATATCACAAATAATCCATTCACATTCAAATTGTATATATTGCTAGAATAATCAGCCAATAAAATTCGATAATCCTGACACACACAAATGAATTTATTTTAAATGAAAATTATATATCACTCGATTATATTTCGTTTTTACTTTTTATTTTTTATAATTAATGAAATGTTATATTGAATATAATTTATTTAAATAATATCCTTCTTATGTAGATTTATTTTATATCTCAAAAAAAAAACATATTATATGCTCCTCTTCTAGTAATATTGTGATGTTTATAGAGTAATTTATTTATAAATTTTATAGTGAAATTCTATCTCTCTTTTGCTCCCCTCACTCCTTCATTTCGTATTTAAATAAGATTTTCTGTAAAATACCCATTTAAATTTCTAATAATTTACATATAATAATAGTAAATTTCATTATCATGAACCATTTACACAAAAATTGTTTTTAAAATAATTTAATTAATTGATAGTTTTATTATAGTTATAATAATATAGAAAACAAAAGATTGTTGTCTTGTAGGTTTTTATTATATTTTTATTGTTCCTCTTAATAACTCAAACCTCGTTTAAACGTTAATGGCAATTTCTTTCTAGATAATAAATTCCATTAATTATTAAATGAAATCGTAATTATTTCATTCAAATATAAAATAATTTCAAAACTATATAAATTATTTATTTACTTAATAATGTATTTATTATTGAAATATGCCATAGATTGTCAATATTATTTTGGTTTCTATATATTTGATGATTTTATGGATCCAATTATCTAACTTATTGTCAAATATATCAACCTATATATATATATATATATATATATACATAAATTTTAATTAAATAAACATGTTCTCTTAGTTTGTGACATATTATTATTTTATATTATCACACAAACGGTTCTTATGTGTCCACCATTTATAATTATAATTATATATTGTTTATCGTGATAATATAAAAAGTTAACTTAACTATATAATTAATTATCCATTTGTAAATTTGAAAATTAATATAATTTCATTCAATCCCTCTCAAATTAATTTAAATTAAAAATATAATTGAAAAGATATACATACATTTAATAAAATAGGAGAAACATTTACAAAATATACTTTTACTAATAAAAAGATATATTTATATTTTTTTTTCAAATTATTATTTATTATTTAAAATTAAAGAAGTGAAAATTTATTTAATTTAAAATAGTTATTTTTGAATAGTTATTACACACCTTTGGAATTTCATTATTTATTTTAAAATTTGTTTTGTATAATATTATGCAAAATTTATCGAAAATTGCTGTTTACTTTTAATATCCGATTTTAATTTAATTAATTTAGACTTAATTGTTATTCTTGTTCCGGATTTTGATTTGTCGAAAAAAATGACAATCAATTAATTTTCCTCGAACCATTAATTATTCATTAATTGAATAGTAATACTTAAAAAAAAAAATTCGTTTAAAATCAATTATGAAAGGTTATCTTGGCCCAAATTTATTATAATCTATTTAAATTATATTCAGCATTTTGATAAAATAATTTGTATTTTATGATGAGATTAAAATGTTATTTTTTTAAGATTCTTCGACCATCTTTTCCCTTTTTACTGCATCTCTCTCACTTAACCATCTTAGCATCATTCTATTTTAAAAGAAATTGATTTATTTTTTTATAAGTTTTCTTTTTGATTATAAAATAAAACAACCTCTGATTTGATCCTTAAAATAAGAAAGGGAAATAAAATTTTGGTTAGGGACAATTTTTATACACAAATAGTCATTAACAAATGTTTAATCATTATAAAATTCATTGATTTCAATAAATTGGATTATTTTTAAATGTTATTTAAAATTAAATAAATTATTATTACCTATTCATACTTCTTTAAAAATTAATCATTTCTAATCGTGATCTGATTTTTATTTAAGATTTTTGAATGAAAGAACTTATAGTATATTAATATCGAATCTATTGTGTCAGGAAGTGAATAAATTACGATGAATAACAGCTTTTAATTTAATTTCTTAAATTATAAAGAGGCACAAAGAGAGAAAAGAAATGCTCAATATCTGATATTGAGCCATCTAGTCGTGAGAGATAAACACGCTTTTAAGATTTTAACTAAATAAATAAATAAAAATAAAAAAAAAAACGTTTCTAACAAGTTTCGTGTTCTTTTTGACATGAATTTATGGTAAGAAGCCAGTCACTCTTGTCAATTGAAGAAAAATTAAATGTGTATCAGTTTGATATAAAATCTAAAAAAATAAGCTGGAATGTCTCCACTCGACTATCTCGCAATTTGAATTGGATTAAATAACATATATATTATTTAATTTAAATTTAATTAATTATAATTAATTAATAATAATATTTATTAAACCAGCGCATGTTTGGCTCTCTGTTGATGACACCAAATCACGTGCTGTCGCATTACTTGCAGTAGTGTTAAAAAATTAATTCAGCGATTCAATCAAGCAGAAATTCTATATATAGCAGTTTTAAACAATTTTTAATTATGTGAAAAACTATCAAACATATTTTTTACGGTCAGTTTATAGGGAAAAAAATGAAAACGTGGTAGGTAATGACCATCTTCTGGATGAGCTACCTTTCTCAAAATTTGATAGAAAACTACGAATTTTGAATAATGGCCGTGTACCAAATTTCATTATTCTAGCTCAAACCGTTTTTGCGTAATCTTATCTACATACATACATACATACACACACACACACACATATATATATATATATATATATATATATATATACAGACATACTTAGACACACACACAAACATTTTTCTCAACTTTAGTGAAAATGACTCAGGGACTTTCAAAAAGTATAAAAACATCAAAATCTCGACACCGAAAATTTTCATGATCGCAATACTATCTCTGGCAAGATAGTAAAAATGACAAGAACATGCTTTAATATTTATTTATCAATAAATAAATGTATTTACAATTTTCTTCTTTTTTTCTAATTTGTTAATATTTATTTTTATTAATATTTCATATAATTATTAGAGTAGTATTTGTTTTATCTTTTCAAGGTGATTGATTATTTTATAAATTAGGGTAGATCCTTCAGATTAAATTTGAAATAATTTAATTTTTACTAGAATACGCAATCAAAGAGCCAATTAACTAGTGCTATTTTTATATTTTTCTTATTTATTTATCTATCTAAATTTATACATATTTTTAATTTTTGGTATTCATTGAAATAGTATAATAAATTATAATCGTAAAATACCGTTTGTTTAAAAATAATTCTCATTTGATTGATTTTGTTTTTTTGATTTTGATACTGATTAATGATGATTTTGATATTGAGGATTAAACAAAAATTATGCATAGTCATTGAATTTTTAAAAATATTATTTATTTTTTATTAAATTCTTTCAATTTTTTAAACAATTTTAATTAATAACCGTTTATGTAATTATTTTAAATTATATCTAGAAAATATATAAAAAAAAATATTGCTAGGATGGAAGGGGACAAGTTTTGGAGTTGATAGTATAGATGAATGGATCTCTACAAACAAGAAATATTCACAAGTCATCATATCCCTATCATGATAAATTAATGATTCTTAAAAATATCCAACTCATGATTAAGAAATGATTATTTATTTATTTATTTAGAATGGATTATTTGAAATTGTTTCTTTAAACAAATCTTTATTATTTATTTATTATATTAAAAACGTTTATAGTAAGTAAGTAAATCGGGATCCAGAGTTTCATAGATAGTCAATAATCCGACATTATAGTACTAAATAGATTTACTTATATTATTTATTAGTAATTTATATTAAAGTATTTTGAAATAATTATGAATAATATTTAAAAGAGGAAAAAATAATATTAATTGAAATTTTTTTATTATATTATTTCCAAATTAAATATATATTTTTAATGGTCAAACTGCTACTTGACTATGAAAAGTGTATTCCGAGCTGTTATCATGTAATATAGTTTACTGATAATTGAATCTTGACTTAACATATCTATTTTTACAAAAAAAGAAGGGAAATAGAACCAACTGCAATAATTACAGGAGAATTTCTCTTTTGACGACATCGTATAAGATTCTCTCGAATATTGTTTTATTAAAATTACGATCATATGAGGAGGAGATACTAGGAGAATATCAATGCGGGTTTAGGCCAAATCGATCGACTATAGATCAATTTTCATTAAGGCAGATATTAGAAAAGAAACGAGAATTCAATGTTTCTGTTCACCAGATTTTTGTAGACTTTACAAAAGCATATGACTCAGTAGATCGGGATAAACTTTTTCAAATCTTGATCTTAATGGGAATTCCATAAAAACTAGTACGTATGATTCAAATTTGTCTTGTGGGTAGTAAATGAAGAGTAAGATGCGGGAATCAATTGTCAGAAACTTTCGAAATTCGAAATGGGTTAAAACAAGGAGACGCATTATCACCAATTTTATTTAATTTAGTTCTGGAATATTTAATTAGACAAATTGGGGAGAGGTCAAACGGAATCGAATTAAACAAAAACATTCAAGTTTTAGGTTACGCAGACGACTTAAATATAATAGGAGATTCGGCAATTGAAAATATAGATAGTGTAGAAAAATTAATAATGCTAAGACAAAGTATTTAGTAACAGAGAGGAATAGTATTAACACACAAAATCTTAATATACAAGATATAGAATTTGAAAATGTAGAAAAATTTAAATACTTAGGTTCTGTGATATCGAAAGATAATAATATTCGAGATGAGTTTAAAGCGAAGTTACAAACGGGAAACACCTGTTATCATGCAATAAAGGGGCTTATCGCATCAAAATTATTATCAAAGGGGATAAAAGTTGCATCTCCAGATATAGTTAGAATTATAAAATCGAGAAGGCTAAGAATAGGAATACTTGGAGGGGTGTTGTTGCTGCGGCCAAGAACTTTCAAGTTCCGTAGAGATAGATAGATAGATTTTTACAAAATTTTCAATGCTAAATTTTCCTCCATAAAATTCGCTTGAAAATGATGCACAAATGGGCACCGAAACGTCAAAATTCAAATATCATTAAACTATATTATATGCAAACAACCCGGAATTAACTTTTCACTGAACAAAGCTTTCACATAAGCTTTAACGAATATATATATTAAAGGGATTTTTATTAAAACACCACATATTTGTATAATTTATTTATTTACGACGTTTTGACTGCTTATTCTGCTGTCGTTATCAAATACCAAACGCTTGCTCCGATCCAAGCGGACTAAATATGCATAATATTTATATAATTAATATTTAATATAATATTTCTAATTTAATAAAATTAAAATATATATTAATATATATATATATATATATATATATAGGATCTGAAAAAATGAAATTTATTTTATTATTTTCTCATGAAGATGTTCTCCGAGCGACTAAGCAAATTCAAGTCGCGCTGGGACATATATTTAAAACCTCGCTACCCCCTCTTAGAAGCTTACGATTGGCTATAATAAGCTGACCATCTATTGGCTCTTCGTTCAGCGCCTAGCACGCTATTGGTTGTCGAGAGTCCCCACCACTCCGCCTAGATGTCGCCAGCCGGGTATAAAAAGCCGTGAAGCAGGCTAGCTTGCCAGTAGCAGCAGTAGCAGCAGTAGCAGCAGTAGCAGCAGTAGTAGTAGCAGTATCAGTATCAGCAGTAGCAGTTGTGATTCAAGACGTTAAGAAGAACATATCCGAAGAACGAAGAACGAAGAACCGAAGATTTCCAAGACGTTTATTTTTATCTGTGTATATATTTTTTGCTAATATTTCTAAACAAAAACCATATATTTTTTGCTACACTTTTCAATAAAAACGATATATTTTTTGCTACACTTTTCAATAAAAACGATATATTTTTTGCTAATACTTTTCATCAAAAACGATATTATTTTTGCTACCTTTTTCTTCAAAAACGATATTTTTTAATACATCTGCTTCACTATCGAAGCCACCAACCCTACATATATATATATTTAGTTAGTTTTCAATAAATTAACTTTAAATAATTGTTAATTTAATAATAAATAGCCTTAGGTTAGAATTTGCTCATATTTTATTCGTCTTCCTAAACGTTATTAAGAGGAATAAATATTTTCAAATTAATATAATTAAATATATATATGTCAAATTAGACTATAGTATAGAATTCCAAGACTAAACTAATTGGGTTATTTTTATAAAAATGACCAAGACACTTTTCAATGTTGATGGAACTCTAAAAATAAATTCTCATTCGAATTGTATAATTTATTTTATTACAAACGATTGACTATATTAATAATATATTCTATAACAATTTAACTTTACATAAATAACTGTATCGAAAAGTTAATTGTGAGTTGGTTACTCCAGAAAGAGCTTTTACAAATTACCAAGCAATTTGGCAAATTGTCCTAACAACAACAAATATAGATTACCATAAAGAAATATCGCCTCACGAATTTAATATCGGTTTCGTCTCTCTTATCTTCCGCGTCTGAAAAATAATTACCCAACGACCCCACCTCTTTCAGGTTACCTTTTTGAATATAATTGTTAGGCAAGCTAATTTATATTTATAGATGATCAATCTAGATCCCTGATGAAATTTATATGCAAAATATAAACTATGATAATTAAATTTTAAATATTTATCTATATATTATTGATTAGGAAAATATATTTGTGAAAACCTCGCTCAGACAGGGACGATTATTAGTCTTTTAAGTATAAAGAGCTCATGATTTCTTAACCTTGCCCTTCCCATCATTTTCTTTTGTTATCCTTCAATCAATATTATATTATTGTCTTATTAACATTTTAAATAATTTAGAATTACGTAAAATTTTGCAATATGTGTATAAGTGATATACATATATGAATTTTAAACTATTTTTGAAGATAGTTTATATAACAGGTTAAATTTAAATAAACCATTGATTTATAGTGAAATTACTTATTTTTTTTAAAAATTAAGAAAACTTTAAAACAGGAATATTATTTAATATAATTACTAAATCGAATTAATTAGAATTTAAAAAAATAAATCAAATAAAAATAGAAGAGAAATAGAATAGAAGAAAATGAATTGTGAAGTTTCCATTTTAAAACTATGAGATGTTAATTGATGCAGAAAGAATCAATCAAATCCGGGGCGTTTTCCATAAAGCTTCTGCTAAGAGGTGTCCGACCTCCGTTCCAATGTTTAAATCATGATTCTTTTTAGTACTTGACTTGATTTTATCATCCTTCGCTTCGAGGTCAATCTTCTTTCCCCCTTACATATTAAATACCTACATTAATATTCCTAATAATTTATCTCAAAAAGCCAAATCTTAAAACTCTCAAATTTGTCTAAAAGCAAATTTCCTCTCCACTCCCCTTATTTTTCCTTTTAAAACAATATTATCGTTTTCTTAAAATGATACATTCATGATTTAAAGTGGATTTTAGAATATGATAGAAGTTCATAAAAAACAAACAACCTCTTCCATGAAGATTAAAATCATATACCTCAATCGATTTTGACCTTTTGTAGTCAACAATTTTAGAGAAATTAATGCCTTCCAAATTTCCTCGAATCTTCCAATGAGGGTCCTTAAAAAGAAGTATGATGAAGTATCGAAAATCTTCTTCTCTCATCTGTATTATTTTAAACCAAATTTAAACTCAGCTATTATTCCGAAATTGAATCATCCATAAATTTAACTTTTTTTCAAGGCTTTTAGGATCTAGGCACATATTTTATTACATTAGTTTTCTAACTTAAGTATATTTCAAATTTAATATGCCTATAAACAGGGTTGTGTCTGTTAACTCATTACAAAATACTACAAATAAAACTAGAGATTATTTTTGATAAATAAAATTTTATTTTAGCACACGCGAAAATAAATATTATATATATATTATAAAATTAAATTTAAAAACAGATACTTATTTAAAAAAAACATGTCGAAATACATACTTACATAACTTATTCAAATTTTCATCAACCCTATTAAATTCTTAAGTAAATAATTGTATTTTGAGAGTTTCTCTATCGTCAAGCCTTGGAAATGATAAGGGTTGTTTCACTTCAAATATTAGTTTAACAGTAATTGCCTAAAGCTCCTTCATTTTACTGCAGTGATTGCATATTTGATCAATCTTTCTTTATTTTATTAATCAAATCGACAAAAATAAATATTTTATTATTTTTAATATTCTATTCCATATATTATGTATTAGAGAAAAATTAAAATAATTTTCTTAATCATTTATTTTTATAACATATACAATGACATGAACTAAAGATAATAGAGTTCGTCATTAAAACTGAAATTATTTTAGTAAGATTGTTAAATGGTTAAGTTGATGAACCGTCCAATATCCTTGTATCTTGTATGATAGATAACTATAATTATTATATTTGCTTTCATCTGAGAAATTTTGAATATTTCGAAACTTTTAAAAATATTGCCGATAAATCATTGGTCCATCTCATTTTAAAATGACATTTATTTAGCACTAAATCGAAATTCTAAGAAATATAATTTTGCTAAGTTACCAAGTTAATTGCATCATTTTGACCGTGGCGGCCAACAAATATCAGCACAAATACCAAATGGTCCTCACCTACGCAATGCATATCTTTTCAAACGAAATAATAATAATAAAAAAATCAATCAAATTAGACATGAGTGAGTGGAAACAATTTTATAATATTTCCAGAAATATTTGAAAAATAAGCATTGAATTATTATTAGTATTATATTTCCTCTTAAATTAAAATGTGCATATTTTAGTCCCTTCAAGTTTTATTTCGAAATTACATTGAAAAATCTTAATATTATTGGTTTTAAATTTGAAAATTTAATTTAATATAAAATAGCGGTCGGAAAAATAGAGTAAATTAATTCAAATGGAGTAAAAATAAAACTATCGGCGATAATAAGGAAATTTTTCAAATTTTGTATTTTATAAACTAATATTTTTACTTTAATGGGTTAACATTATAATTTTTCCAGGGAGTTAAAATCATAAAATTAATAAAAAAAATAAAATAATCATAAAAAAAAATTTTGAGTAAAATTTCTAGAGGGATTCAGTCTTCACATGTGAAAAAAATAATTAAAAATTTGAAATTAATCATTAATAGTGTTTCAATTATGATATAGTTTACAATTTTTATTTACTCACAAATAAATTTTAAGTAAATTCAAATTTAGTAATTGAATAAATAATAAATAATATACTTTATTTTGTTGTTTTTAACTATCTCACCAGAGAAAGTATTGCAATCACTTTTGATGTTTTTATACGTTTTAAAGGTCCCTGAGTTCACTAAGGTTGAGAAAAATGTCTCTCTCTCTCCCTCTCTCTGTCTGAGTATATATATATATATATATATATATGTGTGTGTGTGTGTAGACAAGATTACGCAAAAACGGTTTGAGCTAATGTTTTTTGGTACACGGCCATTATTCAAATTCGTTGTTTTCTATCAAATTTTGAGAAAGATACTCATCGGGAAAATGGTCATTACCTACCCCGTATTCATTTTTTTCCCTCAAAACTGACCGTAAAAATAAAGAAATATGTTTGAAAGTTTTTCACATTATTACAAATTGTATAAAACTGATATATATATAGAATTTCAGCTTTCTTGAATCGCTGAAAGTACCGGAATTAATTTTTTAAATAGTTGACTGGCAAACACGCGCCAGCGCGTGAGGTGGTGCCAACATTTATTAATTTTAATTTATGATTTAATTAATTAAATTTAATTTAAACATAATATATTTTAATTAATCTAATTCAAATTTGCGAGATAGTCGATTGGATACACTCCAGATTTTTGGAGAGTAGAGATAATAATTTTATTACTAAAAGTAACTGCACTTTAGGTACCACCTGTGGTACAGGTACTACAATTTGAAAACCGCTACTCTAAATCAGCGGTCGCCAAACTTTTTGACACCACGGACCAGTTAATTCATAATTTAAATCCCGCGGACCACTAATAGGATTTTTTAAGTGTTAAATATATTTATAAATAAAAATTGTAATCAAAGAACACATAAAATGTACCTAGTTAATAAAATGAAACTATTATCACGTATTGTTATGAATTAAATCATGTTTTAATGCATCTTAAAACATAACTTAACATGATGAGTAAGTATATTCCACATTTTTCTGCGGACCAGCGAAATTTTCTCGCGAACCACTAGTGGTCCACGGCCCACCACTTTGGCAACCTCTGCTCTAAATCATTTCAACATTACAACTACAAATTCAAAATCATATCAGTAGTATCTATGTAATTTATATATGTGTCTTGTTTAATCTCATTAGACAGTAAATAAATACGCTATCCCTTTCAAGTTTTAATTTGAATTAAATATAACATGTTGTTTATTTCGTTTCAATCCCTTCTGTTGCATTAAATAACTTTGTACAAATTAACTTTTCAATTCTTTATTAAAAGAAACAAGCTAGGAATGAAATATAATTTTATATACACGATAACTTATTTATAGGGTGTTTACTTTTTATTTTCATGTAATAAAATAATAAACATAACATCGAATAAATGTCAATAATCAGAAAATTAAAAAATTACATCTTAACTCTAGTCTTACAAGTATATCAAGTCAACGATTGTGGTGGTTCTTGGATTGGATTCCCGAAGGATCATGGCAAGCAGAGAGGGCGTCGTTCTTTTGCTTTTATGATAAACTATTTCAGGTGGGCGAACTATTCAGTGATCTTCAAAGAATATATACAATAATACAAATTTTCTACAAAGCTAAATAAACAAAACAATGAAATCGCAATAAAATTTAAAACTGATGCGGCTAATCTTCATTTGCAATTGGAATGTATTATAAAATAAAAAAAAAAAGATAGAAAAAGCTTTTTTGACAGAGCGCAACGTTAATCTCTCTCACTTATCTCAAAAAGCAAACTCATTAATTTTCTTTAAAGTAAACCCACACCTGTGAATTAACAACCAAAATAAAATATTACGATGAGTTCGGTTTTATTGATTAACATAGTTAGAGAATGTTAGTCGACAATATTTAATGAGATAAGATGCAAATTCCTCCTCCATCTTTTCATATCTATGCATCTCTTTAACTAACCTAGGATACTTAACAAAAGAAAAAAAATTAATAATCTATCAAATTAAATATTTATAAAAAATACATAACTAATATTTATATATGTATCTAATACAAGTAAATAAAATGTGTAGGCTGATACATGCAACTTTAAAGAATTTTATGATACTTTCTCATATCCGTCTACGCCCCCCCCCCAAAAAAAAAAGAAATTTAATTAAATAATTTTAAAAGAAGATTATTCTACTACTAAAATTAAATTTATTTTTGAACATTTTTTTTCATTTAGTATGTATTTTCTTTATTATTAAAAAATAAAATATAAGAATAGATTTTTTTTATATTAATCGGATTATGAGCATCCATGAGGGATTAACTATACTAGAGTTTAAAGTATTTTTTCATTAATTATAGATTGTTTGCCCAGCTTAAAGCTTTCCTAAAATATTATATTTAATAAATACTATATACCTATATAATATTATAATGAATCAATTCTTTATTTTTTAATAAGAAGATATTTGATTAATTATAATAATAATTTGATTAAATAACTTTATAGTTCAACGGTTGGCACCTCTGGTCAGTTGGTTGTTTAATTAATTCATATAACAAAAAAAAACATCTTTAAAACTAATTTAAAAAGATACTAACAAGCTTGAAAAACATTCTCATCTATTAAATTAAATGATTTAATTAATTTCATCAGAAATTTAAAAGAAGAATAAAAAAAAATTGATCTTAAAATTTTATTAAATTTATGCTATGTACCTAATGAAATTAATTGAAATTTTTTTTTCAAAATAATTTATATTAATTAATAATTTTTTTTCAAAATTCGAAATTTATAATAATATATTTCTCTTAATTTCATTTTAAATTTTCTAGTAATCAATTTAAAAAAAATTTTAAATATATTTTTTTTCAAAATTAATTAATAATAATAATAATTAATTAATAATAATTATCGATTAAAAATAAAAATAATATTATATATATATATATATATATATATATATTTAAGTTTGTACAAGCACATTGAAGTTTTATTATTATTATCTTTTTAAAAGTAATTTTATTTGTAACTTTATAAAAATACTTTTCCTTTTCAAATTAATAGTTACTGGCAATAATAGTAATTTGTTTAATAAGATGAACAATTCATTACAAAAATAATAATAATAATATTATTATTCTAACATTTAATTATATTAAAGTTTTTATTAAAGTACAATTATAGAAAAATAGAAATAACTTATAGAATCTATCAACGACCATCAATAAAATAATAGAATATAATTCTTAGTTTGTAAATGTTGATGCTAGCCTATAAACTTGTCTGTCAAATAATACGTGATCAGTTCATTTATTACCCGACAACATTCTTGTTGATTATATGTCTACTTGTCAGTGCGGTGTGAATGTTTTTGCTACATTCAAGAAATTCAATAAAAATAAGTCCTTTTTCTGATAAGTGGAGATAAATGTATACAATATTATAAATAGTTCAAAAGCAATGGAAGTTGCTTGTTCATTAACGAGTGAGCGATCGAATAACATCGCAGGGCATTATCGGGATCGCCTTTTAAATGAATCCTCCACGAAAAAATTTTTAACTTATATGGCAATATTAATTAATTTAAATTTCGATTTGATTTTTTTTTTATTCTCATTTAAGTGGAAATTTTTCAAGTCAAGCGTGTCTTTAGATAACAATGATATACCTTTTACAATAATTATTTCAAAATGAAACCAAACGGATGGGTTTGGCTTTAAGTACACAACAACATCCCGAAATGAAACAGTACTGTATATAGAATACTACACAATGAAGGCATTGAGTAGTGGTCAACACTCTTATCAGCCAGCCAGGTTTTGATTAGAAGCCAACTGCTCGTTTCTTTTCTCACTCTGAAAATAGATGAGAAATTTCCTAGGCATAATCCTAACATCCATAATATTAGCAAAATAATATTCATTAAATATATGAAATTAATGAAAAAAAAAAAATAAAAAATTTCTTAAGCATTTATTGTCACCTTTATTTATTTTATTGGTTTTTGAAATATAATGTCCATTTTAGTCAGATTTCTCAGATTCTTCAGAAATCATTATTATAAATTGTTAGAAATTATTATTTTATCTAAATTAACTTGGAAAGATTAGATCCCGCAATGTCAAATTCAGCGAACCAGAACTACTATATAACTATTACTACTATAAATCGTTAAAATATTCTAACCTTATTTTGTTAAATTGTTTTTTTTTTTTTTTTGTTAAATTGTTCTACATGACTTATTTATAATTTACATAAACATTTTCATAAAAAAAATTTAAAAAATTTAGGCATATTATATTTTAAAAGCGACACAAATTTAACTATTTTTTAATTGATTTTTATAGAATATACATAATTTTTTTGATCTATTATTAATATTATTATTTTACTAAAAACTATTTATCAGCACCATAGACCATGAACGCCACAGTACACGATGGTGGCAGAATATATTATTTTAATGAGGAAGTTTCATATGCGAATTTATAAATAAATAACGTAATAATATTGAGTGACTGTAAAGGAGAACCTAGATTAATACCTAAAATAAATAAATATAAATGAAAGCAAATAATCATAGCCTTTCAATACCAAAGAAATGTGTTTTTTTATTGTTTTATTAAAATTAGAAAATAAACATAAAAATTTATTTCTAAGATTACAATTAAAAAAAGAAAATTTTGAAAGGTTTTTTCAGAAAATCATTTAAATTATAGTCTCTTCTAATTAATTTATGTTGGCAGAAGATAAGAGAATATAATTAATACATAATTCTTCATTTCTATATTATTTTATTGATCTTTTAACAACATTATAAAAATTTAATATACAATAACTCCTTTTAATAAGTATATCTACTGCATTTAAATTTATAAATTGGCTATTATTTTTTATCAGGATTACCATTTTCATACTCAATTTATGATCTACTACAATCATTCAAAATAATTATCAATATAAAAAGCCTGGGAATTGTTTGTAATTTAATAATTTTAAATGACTTGGAGCAAAATTGCATTCTAGAGCAGTGGTTCTTAAACTGTGGTCCGCGGACCCCTGGGGGTCCGCGAAGCCTTTACTGGGGGTCCGCGGTCCTCGGAAAAAAATCATCGTAAAAATATATACATATATAAATATTTAAAGTTCATTGTTTAACTATATCCTCCTAGAGAATTACGGCTATAATTTAATACTATTAATAATACTATTTTATTTTATTAAATTGATAATTATGTCAATTAATTTTTTGTGAATAAATAAACATATATAAAAAACTATATATAAAATTTGAATTTTCATCCATTCATTCATTTAAAATCATTTTTCGATTGTTCCTTTAAAATAACCCCTCTTAGGGGCTCGGAAGGGGAGGCATATAAGGGAATTTTCTTTCACTTTGTTATTGGGGAAAACCAGGGGAGGGGACAGTCTTACCCGGAAAAACCCAAATTGTCAGCGTCCACTCTGGGGTTTTAAACAGTTTTAAAGCAAATGTTAATTATAAGTTCATTTCTCAACGAGTTGTATCTTTAAATTATTTTTATTAATGTTAATTATAAGTTCATTTCTCAACGAGTTGTATCTTTAAATTATTTTTATTAATTTAATTAATTATAATTAAATTATAGCTAATAATAGTTTATTATAGCTAATAATTTTTTTTAATTTTTAGTGTAATTTGCATGATCATTATTTTATAAAAACACTAAACACATTTTGCAATTTCCCAGAAAGGCTGTTTTTGAGAGTAAGTATAAGTTAGTTTTATGAATAAAAAATATTTATTTTAATAATATTTTAGAATCAAATTACGAAATTAATAATATTTTAGAATCAAATTACGAAATTAATAATATTTTAGAATCAAATTACGAAATATATTTATTATATAAATTAATATTCATTTAAAATGATATTAAATCATTTATTTAAAATGATTTAAAACATTTATTAAAATGATTTAAAACATTCATTTAAAATGATATTAAAACATTCATTTAAAATCATATTAAAACATAGCTAGTAAATAATAATTCGTTATATTTATATTATATTTATATTATATTTATATTATTGTAGTTCAATGTTAATAAATTACTCCATAAAATGGATCGTTGGCTACAAACTGGTTCAACACAGAAACGGAAAGAATCAGATGATGAGGCATCAACAGCAAACTCTACCAAGAAACGCAAAACTAGAAAATATTCGGATGATTATTTATCATTTGGATTTACTTATATTTGCAACAATGATGTGGAAAGACCAGTCTGCGTTCTATGTCAGGAAAGTTTATCCAATGAAAGTATGAAACCTGCTAATCTCAGACGTCATTTACAAACAAAGCACAGCGAGCATGTTAGTAAGTCTATCGAATTTTTTAAAATGAAAAAAGAAGAACTTAATTCAAGTCAGAAATTGATGGTAAAGACGGGATCTGGTGGTATGAGTAAGAAAGCAGTAATGGCATCATATGAAGTAGCTCTACTTATTGCTAAAGCAGGAAAGCCGCATAATATAGCAGAGCAATTAATTCTTCCTGCTACAAAAGTAATTACAAATATAATGTTAGGAACTAAAGCAGCAAACGATATAAATTTGATTTCATTATCAAATGATACGGTTAAGAATAGGATTGAAGACATGTCATGTAATATAAAAGAAGAATTAATATCGAGAGTGCGCAAAAGTCACTATTACTCATTACAATTGGATGAAAGTACTGATGTCACTAATAATGCCAATTTGTTAGCTTTCATTAGATATGAGTTTGAAAATCAAATACAAGAAGATGTATTGTTTTGTGATTCACTACCTTCACGAACGACAGCTAATGACATATTTAACAGTTTGAATAATTTTATAACCGAAAATGAAATAGAGTGGCCAAAATGTGTTGGAATTTGCACTGATGGTGCTCGTGCAATGTCAGGTACAAGAACTGGATTGATTGCTCTTATTAAAAATGTTGCGCCTCAGGTTGTTTGGAATCATTGCTGCATTCACAGAGAATCATTAGCAGCCAAAAATATGTCACCAGATTTGAAAAGAACATTAGACGAAGTAGTTAAAATTGTCAATTTCATTAAGGCTCGTCCACTTAATTCCAGAGTTTTTAAAATTTTGTGTGAGGAAATGGGTAGTCAACATACACATTTATTATTACATACAGATGTACGTTGGTTGTCCCGCGGGAAAGTACTCATTCGCCTTTTTGAGCTTCGAGATGAAATACGATTGTTTTTAATAGATGCGCATTTTGAACTGACCGAATGTTTCAATGATTTTATCTGGTTAGCTAAGGTGGCTTACTTGACTGATATTTTTACATTATTGAACGAACTTAATTTGAGCCTGCAAGGTACTGTTGTAAATATATTTAAAGTTGAAGATAAAATAGAAGCAATGATTAAAAAAATCGACTTGTGGTCGAAACGCATCCAGAACGGTGTATATGAGTCTTTTCCAACTCTCAATGATTTCATAGAAAGCTCCAGTGAAAAATTGCTTAATCAAACGCGTCAATTATTTGTTGAACATTTAATTACTTTGAAAAGCAACTTCAGGAAGTATTTTTCTACTCCTGATCCTTGCAATAACTGGATCAGAGATCCATTTAATATGGAAATTACAAATACTAAACATTTATCTGCACCTGAACAAGATATTCTCGTGGAATTATCATGTGATACAACTTATAAACTAAAATTTAACAAAACTGAATTGAGCAACTTTTGGTTACTTCTCAAGTCAGATTATCCTGCGCTTGCAAATAAAGCACTTCAACACTTGATTCCATTCTGCACAACATATTTATGCGAACAAGCTTTTTCGGTACTATTTTATATTAAGTCTAAATATAGAAACAAATTAAATGTAGAGCCGGATCTTAGATTAAAAGTTTCCAATATTAAGCCAGATATTGAGATTCTTGTTTCAAGAAAACAACTGCATACATCTCATTAAATATGTAAGTTATATTTAGTGAGATAGATGCAGTTATTTTTTAAAATATTTCTTATTTAATATTTTCTGAAAAAAATTATAAAATATTTATATGAATTTAATGTAAGTACCCATTATAATTTGTGAGATTTGTTGCTATGACAATGTTTGTATTTTCTTTCTTCAATATTATAATTTCTAATAAAATGTGTTCTACAATATGCAAAAAAATCGTTATTCACCAATCACTGTTAGAAATATTCATCATATATCCTTGTCCTTATGAGATCGTAAGCCAGAAATTAATTAATAAAATGACGTAAAGTACCTAAAGTTGTGATGGGGGTCCGTCAAAAAAAATTTTTTCAAGTGGGGGTCCGTGGAGTACATAAGTTTAAGAACCTATGTTCTAGAGTAATAGGTCGGCAACCCGAAGCGCCATAACTCAAGACGATATAGAACTCATAAGAAATATTTGTACTTGTTCAACGGCTAAAACTAGATAGATCGTAACCAAAGAAAATAAAAAAGTAAAAAGAACAAATCGAAATTAAATTTCCTCCTATTTGCAATTAGTCATTTATGTTATATCCATAAAGAATGATTCAAATGAATGATTCAATACTATTTTTTCAAGCCATCTATAAGTAATATGTATTTGAGATGAAAAAATAATTTCAACAAAAATGATGGAATGAAAACATCATCAAGTTAATGGTGAACTGAATGCACTATTCATTAATAGTAGTATTAGAAATGAATGATGAATAAATGAATCATACGAACTGTTGTGCAGGTTTGACGCATTCATCATTAGTTATCAATCATTTTAACGGTCAAAAGGTCACTATACTCTCAAGATCATTGGAATAAACAAAAATAATTCAAGTAATCTTTAGTTCCACTAAAAAACTATTGACTTTTAATATTTTACATAGATTTCTTTTGGTGTATAATTTAATATTTTATGTTTATTTTTATGAAATTGTAAATTTTATATTATTCCAAATATTTTTCATGGTTAGCTTTAAAATATTAAACTTGAAGATAGTATTGTATTGATCAAAACCACTAGAAACGGAGCGCAATCTGGTGTATAGGAAGCTTTCTGTCTAAATACTTTCAAAATAATAATTTTTGATTACTGACATCTTTTCAAGCATTGTCATATTACTTTGCTTGCTCAAATTGAACGTTTTTCTTTCAGTGAAAGATTTAAGAAAGATGATAATGAATGAGGTATGTGTATTCTTGATCAATGAATCAAATAGAATGTCAATTCGTAGACAGAGTAATATATATGTATAATAATAAAATTGATTGTAGACATATCTTTCATTGTTACCGTTCTTATTTACTATAAGTATATAGAATAAAATTTATGATAAATTTTATAGACAATTTTAAGTTTCGAAAGATAATTAAATAAATACTTAATAAATTCTCTTATAGAGACATTTTATTAATCTTTATAAAAAAATCTAAATTTTATTAGGAACATTTGAAATAATGATTTAACAAGAATAAAATATAAATAAATATGTATTTCAATTTATACCTATTAGATTGGAAATATTAATTATTATTTTTGTATTAGAAATTCAATATATTATGTTAATAATTAAATTGAAATTTGGAACTTCCTATTAAGAAAATTTGAAAATTGTTAAAAGGGACGGATAAGATAATATTGAGGACAAGCCTGCGTTAAATGAACATCATAGGTGGCCTGTACGGTATATATTATAATAGCCTATTTCTTATTAAATATTAAATTTAAATAATAGCATTTAAATTATAATTAATTTTCATATAAGATAATCCTTATTATGGTGAATATAAAATTTGACTCTTGATTTTTATAGGGAAAAACATTTTAATAAAAAAAGAATTTTAATTTATTTTATTTTCACTAATTTGTTATTTTAAATAGCATTAATATTCTAATTTAATTATTAAATCCTTCTTTGTGTTTTAAAACAAACCTAACTGTTGATGGACTGTGATTGACTATACCTACTAATATTAAAATGTTTATTTAACTTCATATTTAAATATAAAATATTAAAATAAACCTGTTTATTTTATATTTTCTTTCCTATTATTTTTTTTATTAATAAATATACTAAATGATGTCTTTTATATAAATTTGTAAATATATAATCTTTTAAGTGGTAGAGTTATTTTTTTTATCTGAACAATAATAATGTATAATGTAAAAAGTAAATATTTCATTGGTTGAAGGATTCTTTAAGTAACTTTCTCTGTAAGAAACGAATGTCTTTCGTATCTTTGCAGCCATAACCGTTTCTTTTTAATGAAATGATTTTCAAGTAAAGTAGCAAAGAGCATTTTGTTTTGACACTCGTTTCAATTCAAAAAATGTAAATATTCATTATTTATTTATGAATATCAAGGTATAAATGTATATTTTTATTTTATCTTCATTCAATTATCTAATCAATTACTGTCAAGTTGTTTATATTTGATGCCAATGTGAAATTTAAATTAGCTTTTTTTTTACTTTCATTTTTATTTTTTATTTTTACTATCTCGCCAGCGATAGTATTGCGATCACGAAAATTTTCGATCTCGAGATTTTGATGGTTTTATACTTTTTGAAGTCATTTTCAGTAAGGTGGAGAAAAATGTCTGTCTGTGTATGTGTAGAAAAAACGGTTTGAGCTAGAATAATGAAATTTGGTACAAGGGTATTATTCAAAATTTGTAGTTTTTCTATCAACTTTTGAGAAATGTAGCTCATTCTAAGGTGGGTCATTACCTACCACGTTTTCATTTTTTTTCCTCTAAACTGACCATAAAAATAAAGATATATTTTTGATAGTTTTTTACATGATTAAAAATTGTATAAAACTGCTATATATAGAATTTCAGCTTGATGACCGGAATTAATTTTTTAACTCGACTGCAAATCACGCGCCAGCACGTGACGTGGTGCCATCAACAAAGAACTATACACGCGCTGGTTTAATACATATTTATTAATTTTAATTTATAAATTATAATTAATTAAATTTAATTTAAATCTAATATATTATATGTTAATTAATCCAATTCAAATTTGCGAGATAGTCGAGTGGAGATATTTCAGATTTTTATATTATCAAATTATTATTTAATTTAATTTAAAAATTTATTTATTTATATCTTTTTAATACCTCTTTAAAATGTGAGAGCTATTTCTACTGCATTTCTTATATAACTAATTTGGAAAAAAAAATATTTTTCTACTTTTTCGTAAGACCAACGTTAGGGATCAAAACCCTGTATTATTATAAATGTCCCGGAGAATGTCCCAAATTAGATAATCCTTGCATTATAAATTTCATTACACTTATTGTTAATAGAGAGGTTACTTTTCCCTTGATTGAACATCTGGAAAGAAAACTCATTAAATATGCAGCTGGAATTCGATACTAATTAACTTCATATTTATATATAAATATTAAAATAAACCTGTTTATTTTATATTATCTTTTCTATTATTTTGTATTAATAAAATTATGTCTTTTATATATAAATATCTGTAAATATATAAAAAAAATATAAAAATAAAACACATAATAAGTAAAATAAACATAAATATATATATATTTATTTTATTATGATGTTGGACAAAATCTATAATTAATCTTGAATTCATTAATTAATTGATTTCTTTTTTCAAAGATTTTAAGTCTTATATATGTTTTTGTTTTTCCTTTTGTGGTTGATAATTTTTAATTTTTAGTTTTTACTATTACGCCAGAGATAGAATTGCAATCATGAGATTTTGATGTTTTTATACGTTTTGAAGGTCCGTGAGTCATTTTCACTATTGAAGGTTGAGAAAAATGTCTTTCTGTCTCTCTGTTTGTGGGTGCAAGTGTATGTATACAAGCTTACGCAAAAATGGTTTGAGCTAGAATAATGAAATTTGGTACACGGCCATTATTCAAAATTCGTAGTTTTCTATCAACTTTTGAGAAATGTAGTTCTTTCGGAAGAGGGTCATTACCTACCACGTTTTCATTTTTTTTTCCTCTAAACTGTCCGTAAAAATAAAGATATATGTTTGATATAGTTTTTTACATTATTAAAAATTGTGTAAAACTGCTTTATATAGAATTTCAGCTTGATTGAATCGCTGAAAGTACCGAAATTATTTTTTTGAATTTTTTAAGGAAACACTCCAGATTTTTAATATATTTTGTACTGGGACAATGCTTAATATTGATCTATAGTATTTAATTCTCATTCAAATAATATAAGAAATTATTATTGAAAATATCAATTAGTTGAATGAATGTTATTTTAATCAGTTAATTCAAAATAAATAATCAGATTATATTTTTAATGAAATTTTATTAAACATTTAGTTATAATAATTTATAAAGGAGAGATTTGTATCTATTATATATTTCTCATCAATTTTCCTATAAATAAACGTGGAGTACAATTTATAATTTGTCTCGCTCTACCATCAAATATTGAATGGTTTCTTCATCATCAAAATTTCCTTTCTCCTGATCCCTTCCATTGTGGAGATGAATGAATAGGGTTAAAGTGATTAACACATTTCTCTCTCTTTTCCCGTTTTTTATCCCAATGAAAGAAATTACATTACTATTTCAATTAACGTATTTAATGATATTATGGTATAAATGTATTTCCCTAATCTCTTTATTTCTTTACTAATTATATTCAATGAAGCACTTTTCGAATCCAATTATTTTACATTCAATTTTTCTATTTTTTCTTTTCTTTTTCTATACTATATTAGGACATATTATATTTATTAGAACATAAATAAATATACGTTAATAAATCTTCATCGAGAAATTGAATATGGCAATTTTTTTTTACCTTTTTGTTGTTTTTCAATGCAAAAATTTCTTATGCATGTCCTAGGAAGACAATTTTGATTGTATTAAACGGTTAATAGTTGGTTATAAATCTTTCCCTTGACTAAGAAATCCAATAACTTAGCCGGTTTGCCATGTGTTTTAATATCATCGTTGGAATGTCTTTTCTAACGACCACCAATCTTAAATTGTTTAAAAAGAATGAAGCAAATCTTTTCCGGATCATATATTTTAATTCATAGTGTTATAATCTGCTACAAGAGAAATGAAATTTTTTTTTTTGAGACTGTATTTGTATCAGAATACAAATTGCTAAAGTAATGCCTAAAATTTATCTGAGAATTGTGATAAATTTGAAAAAATAGAAAGAACCGAATTTTATTTGAACCAAAAAAAAAATTATTTTTACTAACATAATTTATTATTTATTATTTATTATAGCATTTCAGACTCTTGAAAGGATTTATTGTGTGTTTAATACAACTATATATATAAATCTACAAACATTTCCAACATTTCATGATTATTTATTTATTTTTTTTTAATGTATCAGTTTTGTTCGTTTTTAATTCGGATCCTTTCGAGTTTAAATTAATCCATTAAATAGTATTGTGTTCCATTTGATGAATAGGGATTTGTTGTTTATCTTGAAAAAAAAAATTCTTCAAAAGATTTCTTAGAAGTGTTGATAAGATAAATCGTTGTTTACCTTCGACTGGAGCATTCATTTCTGACCTCTGGCTAGAAATGACATCATAATTCTGAAATTGAATTACACGACTCTTCAAAATTAACCAAATTCTATCGCCTATCATTTCAAATAACTGATAATCTTTTCCTTTAGTAAAAAAAATGAAGAATATTTTTTTATTATCGAATCATCGTCTGCTTTGTGAAAATTGATTGCTATAGAAGGTACTATTTCTGTTTTGAATAATAAAAAAAAATAAAAATATTTTTTCAAAAGGGCTTCATATTGAAAGCAATCACCTTAATCGAATTGTTTTCATTACAATTTCAATGAATTAGTCATGTATCACAGTAACTGTAAAAACGTGTTCTTCCGGGTTTCAATGTTGAATACTGATCGATGGAGTCGTAGAGCCGTCGCGCGGAGGAGAATGTCTCGATACACGATGTGATGGGCTGTTTGTTGTTCTCTATGGAAATCCATTTCAATTCATTTGAAAGCCTTGTTAAAATTAGTTTCCAAACCCAGCCCTGGAACCTGTTGTTGCTTTGATCTATAATATTTAAAGTTATTATACCTTTGCCGGACAAGTTGTACGCTCAAAAAGAATCAGGAAGGGAGAGAAAGAAGGGAGGAACACATTTAAACAGAAACCACAAATTTTAAAGCGATACTACGCACATGAATTTCAACTTTATTAACTTCAAAGACAGAACAATGCCTATATATAAATTATTTATATAAATTGTTCTGAAAATCTGATTTGAGAGATTATTTATATTATAAATGGCCTTATATTTTATTTTATTTTTTTAATTATCCCCGTCATTATATTATCTTTATGTTAGGTGTAAAAAAGCTTTTGAAACAGAAGATAATATTTTTGTAACTAAGTGACCAAAGAAATATATTATCTGATTTCAAATGTATGGTTGGTTGCAGAGAGAAAGGGGCATTTTTATATATTGGAATTTGTATGTTTCCTTTTCTAAATTGTGCTCACCTTGGGACTTATTACCCACTATTATAAAAATAAACAAAGGCAACTGTGAGTTGCCTCTTGGCCTATTGAATGTATATTTACAATATTTTGATCAGCTTCACTTCCTGTCTGTCTGTCTATTCGCTCAAATAAAATCAAAGATTTTTCATCAACTTTAAATTGAGCTAGGCTTCTGAAAATTTTTCTAGATATTTTCTTAGACCCCTAGATGGTATGGAAAAAATATAATTTAATTATAATTAATTAATTAGATATAGCGAATAAATTTAATGAGGTATGTGTTTTATTGTTCGAGGCATCATGTATGTATGTGGTAAAATTATTATTATAATAAAAAAATAAAATAAAAATATTTTCATCTGAGAATTGCTAGAATTAAAAAACATTTTCAATAAGTGACCCCAAAAAATTATAAAAACACATAATAAATTATATACGGGAATATATATATAAATTTAGTCCACAAGAAAAACTTTTTTTTTTATATTTTAATTATTATTTATTTACTACACCAATGTGTGAGGTTTACTTTTTTATGTCAATCATGACACAAAAATCATTTATCTATATTTTCCTTTTCTTAAAGAAGTATAATATGAATGTGGATGTAATAGAAATTCGAATTTGATATACCTTTTATTGTGGAGGAAAACATATACAAATCTGTCAAAAGTAAAAAAAAAAGCCCGTTAAAAATCAACTAATAATATATTAAATATATATAAATTCGTATTCTAAATAAGTAAATCATTGAAAAGATTATGTATTAATATACTTTAGGAGTTGGAAGGCGTGGGCTTTCTTGGGAAAGAAATACTTACAGAAAGGACACTTGGCACTTAGCATGTGGGTAGTATAAAAATTTGCTGAAATGATAATAATAAAAATAATTATTGACTTTGGAGAATCAGGACAGGAACGTTATTGAATATAAATGGAGACATTTTGAAGAAAGAGAAGAAAGAAAAAAAATAAATTTAATTTATTTAGTCATTTAACAATCATGTTATTGTTTCGTTTAGAAAATGATTAATAATTTATAGAATAATGAATATTATATAGAAGAGATGAAAGTAAGCTAAACTTGTTTTGTTTCTTTTTTGTATTAAGGGACCAGTCATTTATGATTTCCAGGCGAGTGAAGCGAACATGTTCAATCTTAATAAAAAAATTGTGGTACTATATACGTATATATATTTGAGTCATTCACAACATAAACTTAATTTATTTTTTTCATTTTTAGTAAATTTTGAAAAATATAAATATTTCAAAAGTATTTTTTTGTTTATAAATTATTTTTTATTTATTCGTTTGTTTTTTATTTAAAATTTAAAAATAATATAAATAATAAATTATAAATTATAATATATATATATATATATATATATATAAATTAATTTATATTAATTATAATTAATTTTCATCTGGTTCAGATCAGTTGTATTCGTTTCCGGAATAGGATAAGGAAAAAGAGTTCCAGATGGGAAATTCTTTAAGGATGAATAGCCGATGATTCAAACCTGTTTCTTCTACTCTAATAAAAGCCATACAAATCATTTAGCTTCACTGATAAAATGCAAGAGTCCTGCTTCGTGAAGAGAAACACAGAAAGAGAAAGAGAGAGAGAGAAATAGCTCTAAAAGGCGATGAATAATTAACACCCGCTCAAGTCCAAACTTAAATGCAATGGGGTTTAGTTTGATTTCGAAACAACGATAATTAAGTTTTCTACAAATTTACATAGTAATCGGGATTCAGTGACAATAACACAAACGGATTATTTATTGAAAAAAGATAACATTTTATTTATTTTTATCGGGTGAAATAAAATAAAAAATAAAAATAAAACAAACAAGATATCAACTCATTAAAAGATAAGCCAGCTGAGATTTAGACCTTAAAATACATCAGAGATCATTTTTTTATATGTGATCGCTAGATACATTTTGTAAAGAAATCTAAGGCAATTTTTGTATATATCGTAAATATACTATATTCTTCTGTATTTTCGCAGCGGTATATTAACTACAAAACCTTTTCCAAGTTAAAATAAAAACTTTGTAGTGGCGTATAATTCGCGACATTTTTACAGTGAATATGCAGATAATGTAGTGAGTTATAAAATAAAAAAATACACAATGTTATTATAAAATATAAATAATATATTGTATAGAACTAAAACAATTTATTTTTTATATGTCATTAATTATTATTTATTTAATTATTGTTTTATCAGTTTATATTATAATACTCAAAACGAAATTTTAATTCATAATGTGCGGATTATATACATAAAAATTCGTAACTGTATTTATTTATTTATTTATTTATTTATTTGGCCTTGGGGCATATTATTCCAATTACTATTTATAACTACATATATTAAATATAATTTCTTATAAACATTTTGTTAATACTCAATTTAAAATCTATACATCTGTATTTCTAAAATTATTTTTTATTTTAATTAAACTTTTAAAAATTAAATTTATGATTCACTTTTTGTTTATGTTTCTTTATTTTATTCTATATATGTATAAAATTGTAAAATTAGTTTTAATGAATAAATATAAGAATTTTTTTTTAATTAATCTACTGAAAATGTTTCGAAAACGACATTTTGTCGATAATTTTTAAAATTAATTAATTTTAATTAAATATTAAAGTTTAAATGTAAATTTGTCTCTTTATAAAGACTATTATTTTGAAATTTTCAAACAACAACACATATTTAAATCTTTAAAAATATAAGTATATAGAATTATTTGAGAAATGGTAAAATAATATTCTATTCTCAGTGGCCGTTTAAGATGATCGATCGAGATTCAAATATGATCTCTATGTTCATTTTTCAAACATAATAATAAAAGACATTTCGAAATTATAGTTTATCCATCCACCGTACCGCCCACCAAGCAGATACACCGCCTCTTCATGCAGATTGATAATAACATAAGCCAAAATATCGAACCATCTCCTCGTTTAGGGATCATTTCCTTGTTCATTTGACGTTCACCTATTATAATTATCTATCTTCAAATTCTTCGACAGATTGCAAATGTTGCTGATATTAACTGATCAACTTCGGTTTCATTTCTAAAGATTCTTATCTGATGACGAAGAATTACATTCCGGGTCTTAATTCAATAGAATTATCGTCATCCGGGTCTTTAATAAGGCTTGAGGGGAGAGGGGCTGGTGGGAGTTGGCAAGCTCTGTGGTAGCCGTGATAATTGGCCACCCTTGGTCCATCGCTCCGGCAGTGCAAACAGGTTTCAGTGGGTTCTCTTGCACCTTTGGATTTGTATCTGCCGAGACCGAGACATCCTTGGTTTGGTCCTTCGTCCGATAGAGGGAGTGCATGCACGCTCAGATATGCCCCTGAACAATGCAACCAAATAACATTGCAGAATCATTCTCCATGATTAAAATAATAGGAATAACTAGGAAATAGATCAAATAAAATAATAATTTTTAATTTTTTTATTATATTAATGTTTATATTTGTCTAAATTCAGGTCAAATTTTTTAAACCTAAAACCTAAAACCCAAAAATTGTTAAATCTTAATATACATATATATATAAAATAAATAAAATATTAAATCTAAAACTTTCTTATTGACCTTTGATTATCTCTCTTTCAATCATTTATTTATTATAAAATATTAATATATATTGAAAACAAAACTTTATACTATTTATGAATATATATTTTAAATTTAATTTATAATACTATTAAATAAACTAAAAGAATATTTTCTTCCCGATTAATAAAATATAATGGAAAGATCATCTTTATTCTATAATGAATTTCTTTACTGTATGATTATATTTTCATTCATTAATTTGATTTCAAATCAAATATATCTTTCAAGTTCAAACACAAACAATATACCATATATATATTTATTTATAAATAATGAAATAATCCATGACTCGTTTCATGATGCAAAAGAGTGAAATAGAAATTCTGAAGTACTGGCAGCTGGCCAACGGAAACAATGAATTAATAAACATGTTAAAATCAAAACTTCAATAGAAGATTAATCATTTTAATGAGGAGCCGGTATAGGTACTCTATAGTTTGGAGCCTGTTTGAATAAAGATGATCATTATAATTAAATTTGCATAAAACATCATTAATCCTCCTCCCTGCTTATTAATGTAGTTATACTTTTTTTTAATAATGCATTCAACGGCGCTTTGGTTATTTCTATTTCTCTATTTTCCTATTTCTAAATAATTAACCGAAATGTTCAACTTTTATTAAGGAAAGAAAATATCAAAAATGAATTAATTGATATATATATATATATATAAATTTTAAAGATGTATTATTATAATGAGTATAATAATAATAATAGTATAATTTTTAAAAAAAATAATAATAGTATAATAATATTTTGACTGCTTATATATGTTTTAATAGGTCAGAGTATGGACAAGTTCATTCAATTTTTTCATAATTAATTTTTATAAATTTTTAGAATCTGCTGTCAAGTTGTAAGATATTTTGATATCTTGTACCTTTGCATATATAAATAAAATACCAACACAGATTAACTAATTTTGTTTGATTTTAAATTAGTTTTTTGTAAGACGTAACCGAAATGGATCAAGAGATAAGTTGAATAGGCATTTGTATAAAGTCGATAATGTTTAAATAAGGAAGAAAAAATAATATGTAATACACATTACAGAAAATACTTCCTGGAACACCGAGCTATCGCTCGACCTTTTAAAAAATATTGATACACAATTCTTTAATTATTTATTACAATTATTAAATGTTACATCATTGCATCAATCTGATTAAAATGAATGGAACTTGAGGTCCTCAAAAATAATGAATAGGGTGACCATATTTCTAAAACAACAAACCAGGACTTTTTTTAGAAGCAATTTGAAAAAATTTTGAAAAAAATTCAGAAAAAATTTTTGAAAAAAAGTACGAAATATCCTAAATATTTATATTGGTCACCCTAATAATAAATAATAAATAATATTTTAGTGAAAAATTATTAAAAATTATAAAACTATCTAAAAATTAATTAATAAAAAACAATAAATAAATAAATATAAATATACTTTTTACAAATTTGTTTGAATTTAAATACTTATAAGAGATAAATTTAAAAGCATTGTATCCACCTGCTCGAAAATGACTAGTAGTTCAATCGAAAAACCACATCCTTCGTTTACGACGTAATTCTGCATTAACACTATAGACTATAGTATTTCAATAAATAGTCAACAAAACTGGTTATAAACGATGCACCTCAAAGTTCACAAACACAAAATCCATTGATCGACTCATAAGTATCATGGAACTTTTATTTTTCCCATCTAAAAATCAATTTTATTCAGTAATGGAAAAATAAAAGAGTATAGAATATCATAAGTCAAACAAGAAACTACAATGCAACGAATGTCGTTTAATATTTGTGTTTGATTCTATGAATATGCTTTGTATTCCAGTTATCGAAATAACCCAACTCTCTCCCAAATAATATTATTTTAGTATAATATAAAAACGTATTTCTTTTGAAATGATATCGAAATATAAGAAATTTTATAGTAATAGTTTTTAAATCTTTTTTCTATCTTTAATACTTGAATAAATACTAAACTATAAGATCTTCAATTAAATGACATTTAATTATTCATAGATTAATAATTTTTATTATTGTTATTAAAAAGTTTATATGAGTACTTAGTGAAAAAATGAACCACTTTTTACATTTTACCTACAAATAACTTTAATATATACTATATATATGTCTTTTTTTTAGAATTGGGATATTATAATTAATGATATCTCTTAAATGTAGATTCATCATACTTTCAATTAAAATTGAACAGAAGTATATAATTATATCATAAATATAAATAAAAATTTACATTATTTTATAGGATTTCACATAAAATTTTATGTGGTGTAGCGAAAATTTTAACTTTTTTTTTAAGAACTCGTTTGTTGTTTTGCATAATAATTTCCTAATACGTCTTCAGTTAAATATGAAAAACGAGCACTAGGTCAACGATTCAAGATTCAAAACACATAATTAGTATTAATTTACTATCAACAAGTATCCGTAATGATACATTTTTTAGCTATATTGTAAATCATCCATTTTCTTAATCAAATCAATCTTTGAAAAATGATTCTTATATTAATGGAATAAAAAGTGATTAATTAAAATATCGCTTTTTAATTTATTTTAATGAAAAATTACAAAAATAATGGAGGTTGAAAATGTAGTCTTGCCTTGGGCGATGGTTATTCAAACTTGAAACCATTAACTTCCATTCATAAAATGAACCAATGGTCTTTGCCATAAGTCCAAGGTTAGAAAAAAAATTATAGTTATCTATAAAAATGTCATAATATTAAATAATAAGTTGACCTGTGGCCAGGTCCGAACCGACCGACGGTTTGAAGTAAATTAATTAGCAGCTACAGAAACAATTTCAAATAATTTTAATATATCTATTAATGTAATAAAAATCAGATATGGATACATAAATAATAAATATAAACATTTTTAATTTTATTTTATTTATAATATATATGCAAGACCAGGCTGTGACGTCATGAATGGCTAGATGACGTCATATAATTTTAAATCAAGAAAAAACTAATAAATATGATTTTTCTCGAGGATAAAACCAATACAAAGTGCATGATTCGTGGTGATATATAAAAAAATCTCCTTTGGTGTGAAAATAACCCTTTCCTTCCTATCGTCGATCGCTAATACTACCACTTCCGGTTTCCGGATTTTCACCAAAAGTTGATCAATTCATCCCACTGATGCATTAAGTAAATATACCAAATTTCATCAAAATCGGTTGAGCCGTTCAGGCTGTACACATCTATACGGACGGACAGACGGACGGACAGACGGACGGACAGACGGACGGACAGACATCATGCTAAAAATACTTTTTTCTGTTTAGAAAATGCATGATTCGTGGAGATATGTAAAAATCTCCACATGTGAAATTTGGTGTGAAAACAATACCTCCCTTACTATCGTCGGTCGGTAAAAACATATACACCAATTGGAAATGAAATTGGGATCAAGTTGAATTAACTAAGTTAAAATATATATATATATATAATATATAAATGAAAATTATATAAGCGTTGAAAGCAATTATTATTGTAGAATGACAGCTTCCTACGTTATATTATGAACAATGCCTGATTTTTATTATTTTTAATTTGTATAAATTGGAAAGATTGAAAAGGTAAACGAATTATGTGCGGTTTCATCAAAAGCTTATTTTCTAAATTACTATTTATTATTTTTAAGATTATATTGTTGTTATTATTATTATTATTTAATTTTGTTTTTGATTTTTATTTGTCAAGCCAAAATACAATTTTCTTGTAAACCAATTATATTTAATTAAATTGATTGAAATTTTATTTTTAATAGACAATTGAATTTTCTATGAAATAAGATCAAAATCAAATTAAATTTTCTTATTCTATTAAGATAAATTATCTGGATAACTTTTTTTATTGTAAAATAAATAAAACGATTAATATAGTAATTGTAGTTGTTTAAATATTTCATTTATCTCTTTATTCAAGATGAAAAGAAGAAAATTTCTGATGATGGTGTAAAAACCGAAATGTGCACCGAAATCTAAATATCAATCAACTTGAAACTTAAACGAATGTATTATTAAAAATGATTATGATAGATGTATAGTTTTATTTTTAATTTTAGTTTACATGACAATATTCTTCAAATTACATTAAATAAAATTTGAACTGGAAAATCAACCCTAATTTTTAATTTTTATAGAAGAGGTAATATAATATAAAATGAAATAAATACAAAACAAAGAAAACATTTAATCCATTTTATATATATAGAGTGGTTGATGAGGTTAAAAAAGGGGATATTTTCATATATTTCACAATCGAAATAACAATATATAATTTATTTATCATTGTTTATATCTACTTCAATAATAATTATAAACAATAATACTTGATTACATATGAAAATATTAAAAACAAACAACAAGAGAAGAATATGAGATAAGATCTCCTATTAATCTGGTTACTGCAAGATTTTATAAATTATTTGCTATTTATCCCAAATAAATTAAAAACTTGTCATTACAAAAGAAGAGTGAATTCTGAATCGCTTCAAATTTCCTCAAAAACTGCAAATACATAATCAAAATTAAAAATTTCATTTCATTTTATTGGTACACTAAAATTCAGTGATTCCATGTCTTACCGTCGCCCATTTTTATTTTTTTATCCTTAAAATAAATTTTCGAATTATTTTTAAATTTCGGGCTAATGTAGACATCTTTATTTTTTCTTCACGAGAAACTCTTTAAAGGTTTCTTTCATTTTCTTATCTTCTATATATTTATATATTCTTTTTCACAGACTAATTAACTTAAACCATTTAAATATTAAAAAGATAGAAGAGAAAAAAAATGATAAAACTATTCTTTAAGCTAAGAGGAAGTTTAAATTTGTTTTTTGAAGAAGAAATTAAAAAAAAGAATAAACCCTCTCTGGAAGAGCTTGATAATATTAAATTTTTGCTATAAAAATTGACGATCGAGATGAATTTTTGAATGAATGAATGTTCAAGTGGTGGTGCTTGATGGGGTTATTTATTGATTATTAAGAAACGATTGGATTTTGTTTCCATCCTATTTCTGGGTGCAAGTTTTCCCGCTGTGTCTCCTCTTCATCATCTTCACCCCGGGACCTCTTGACAAATCGTTCACTCAATAGAAGGGAAACGGAAAAAAAAATTGTGTACCCATCAATAGGCTCGGGGGTTAATCATTGTAAAACGTACCGCAGATTTTCAAGTAGCGAACGAGCCACTTGTCTCACTCTCTCTCGGGTTGTCTTTCGTTAGGGTGCAACTTCCCTGCACTTTTAATGGCTTACCTACCCCAACTAACCAACCGGTGATGTGCCGATGGCGATTCTGCGATTCTAATCTCATCGGTTTTATTATTATTGTTATTATTGTTATTATTACTTTTGAGAATTACGTTAAAGTGCGTGTTCAAAAAACAAGAAAACGAATAATTATTGCATTTATTTATTGAACAGCTGGTATTATAAAAAAAAATTCGAAACAAGACTAAAAACAAAAAAACAAGAGGAAACAAATCTGCAACCCATATGTTCTTTACTGGTGGAACTCATATGCAAATTACAATCATAATTAAAGTACAAAAACACCTTCAATGTTTGTGTCTCGAATCCCTTTTGCTTTCCTCTTGATTTCTTGTTGCTGGACCAGTCAGATCTTTAAAAAATCGAAAGAAGGGAGCGTGACAAACAAACTGGCTTTCAAAAAACAGGGGATCGACTTTTTGGTTGGTGACTTGGAAGAAAACAAAAACGTATATCTTCAAGCCTTTCCTTCCCCCTACTCTTCATGCTAGGCACTACAATTTCCAGTTGTTCTATTGAAAGGGGAGGTTGCACTTTCAGGTTTACCAATATAATAACTCACCAACCCCGTGGATAATCGCCATTAAAATATTTTGCCCCGGACAAATCTAAATAATAAAAACATAACATAATTCATCTCTTTTCTTATCAGCTCCGATTGTATAATATTCGAATAAAATTTGCGGTCTTTATTAAACGGAAAAGTGAAGCAGGACGTTTAAAAAAAATTAACGATTTTTACAGGTTTTCTTTTCAGTCAGTTGCTTTTGCAACTTGCTACTAATTTATCCCAATCGAAAAATGTTCAGGTTCTTTTCCTGAAAATCGCCCAACCCCTTTTAAAATTTTCTAAATTAACCCAATCCAGTGTTTTTAGATTCAAATTTAAATAATTTAATTTACATACGAAGTATATATTGTCTATAAAAATGATTTAATTTGATTTTTACAACACCTTTAGTTATATTTACTACTCGTTCAGACGGCCTTTGGTCCACTTTTTGTCTAGCTAGGGGGGTTCTCTCTCCTCTGTATCCATTAACTTGTCATATATAGCCCCCATCATTGTCATTATATTGACCTCGTAATCGGCAACCCTATCGTTGACGTGTCCACTTCAATCCCGTGATTACCTTATTCTCCTTTTTTTATCAACATAACTATCCTCTTTACCCTCATGATTTCTTTATTATTTACTTTTGTATTAATTAAGTGAAATTGTTTTTTTTTGTATTTTCCTTTTAAAATAATAATTTAAGAAATTGGATTTACTGGTAAATGTTTTATTAATTAATATTATTAATCTGAAAATTTTACGTTTTTGACCCTCCCTTGTAGCCATTTAATATAAAAAAAGTTAAATAAATTAACATGTATTAAATAAATTATTATATTACCAAATAAATTATAGAAAATCTCTCTCTCTCTTTAAGTCTGATTACTATAAATTTAATTTGAATTTTTAATTATTTGGTATAATCTTTTAATATATTTATCCAATATTCTTTTTAATTTAATATTTAATTTTAATATTAATATATATAAATTTGTCAGTATTATTATGTTGATGAAAAAAATAAACATTCTATTTACTTTGCACTGCACTGTAAATTTATGTAAATTTATCTGACAAAGCGAAGGTTACAAGTATAAAATAATTTAATCAAGAACTGTGTATTTAAATAGTACCATATAATATAAGATAATAATTAATAATAATAATTTTAAGGATTTTTTACCCTAAACATAAGATTTCCAATAATGAAAGTTTCATACAATATGTTCTTTTAATAATTGAATAATAATATTAATAGTATACTATTTAAAATTAAAAACTCTACATTATGTTTCAAAAAAAATGGTTAAATAGCCACTTGAATCATTGCAATTTTATGATTGTTTTTCTAAAATAATTTCAGTTATATTATATTTAAAAAAATATCCTCACCTGCAAGATATAAATACTCGTAGACATGGAAGTCCTTATCTGATTGACCTTTTGTAATTGATTATTTTAAGTTTTTTTGAATAGATATTGATAATAGAAGGAAATCGTTATTGATCATAGAAGGAAAATAAAAGAATACTGATGACTAATTTATTAATAATTAAGTTATCCAATTTTAAATGTATAATCTTACAATAATATTCCTAGAAGACAGAGATACAGACAGATACGTAAAATTTTAAAACTATTTTTGGAGTTTACACAGTCCATGATGCGTAAGATGTTAAAAAAATTTTAAATCCTAAGCAATGTTTGAATTTATATATTAATTATTGCTCATATAATGAGATAACTTTGATATAATAAAATTTACGATATACATGTAAAAATAATTAAAATTTATTACTTGCCGTCTAAAGAATCAATTACTTATTATTATTATTACTTATTACAATTTTAGCTATATTTGGAAATATTCAAGTTAATGATCAGTTAGTTAGTAATTTCACTTAAATTAATAGATTAGGTATTACTTTATTTTTTTATACATGTTTTGAATTTTTTTATATCAAAATTATTTATTATAATTATTTTATTATATGTTTTCAATGAAAAATTAGTTACATTTCTCTTTTTTTAAAGCTATAAAATTTGATGGATTTAGCAAAGATATAATATAAAATAATATTAGTTCAAAATATTTTTGCAATGGTCATGAATATGTTTTCAAATAAAAATATTTTTCAATTATACATATTAACATCTACTTATCTAATGTTTAAGAAAGAGAATATTATTTTCTTTATTATTATATCTATGTTTATTTATCGACATATATATAAATTTTAATTTTACAAATATTAATATAAAAAATATCTATAAAATTCCAATCATTATCTGCGTGTCATTAATTATAAGATAATTAAAGATGATAACTTATTAAATGGTTAAAAATTTTAATTTTGTGATGTCGTGAGATGTTTAGTTGAATGTATCGACTTTCTCTTAAATTCTCATAGAATCCAAAACATATTAATAAACTTAGCATTATTAATAATAATATAATATTTTGTATAATTTTATATATTATATAATTCATATTCAAATAAAGTCATCGAGAAGTTTAGAATTCTCCCCTTCACAAATAAAATGAAAATCATTCTATTGTAAACAACACGAGCACCTAATATATATGCAACCATTCATTCTTTATTTGAATTTACTTTATTTTCAATGAGCTAATGAATTAACAAAAATAATATAAAACTTGCATTTGAAAAATTATATTAAAAATCTTTACATTTATATTTAAGAAGAGATAAAAACATATTAAAATGATAAACAATAAAACTAATATGTGAAACATTTTCAATATATCAATTTTCATTAGTTTTAATAATAATATCGAAATGAATATTATTTTCTTATAGGAAATCTTTGTGAATATAGAAAAATATTTTAAAAATTGTTAAAACACTTAAAAATTTGTGTGAACATTGATTTTTAGAGTTTATGGATAAATCAATTCAACATTAATAAAAAATAACAAATCTATTCTAATAAATAATAAAAAATTATAAATCAATCTAATTATATATAATTGCATGAAATTAGTTTTCAATATAAGAAAATATTCATGTTTAAATATAATTTTATAATTTAAGTTGTATTGATATTAATATATTCAAGAAATTATATATACTTCTATTTAAAACATATATTTTGATTAAGTGTAATATTGTTCACGATATTGATATAATACTTAAAAAAATATTTTATTTATCTTTATAATTATTATATATAAATTTCTTTTACAATTCTATTAATAAAATTAAATTAATTTTAACATTCTTTCCTTATATCTTAAAACTTCTAAAAAATTCTAAAATTAAAAACAAATAACACACATCTATTAATATTATTTTTGACTTTCAATCAAACTAAATATTATTTAGTTCAAATAATTATGATTTGAAAAAAATATATTTTGATAAATTTTTTTAATTGTTTTTTCTAATTACAATTGAAATAATATAAGTAGATTTGCTGAAAATTGAGCACCAGAAGTGATTTAACCAAATCCAGTAATTTAATATATATGTTAGATGATTTATGGACAAACCAAAGGTTACCAAAAAATTTTAAAAAAATAAAGAACAAGTATTCAATTAATACTTTCATAAAATGTACAGGGTTAAAAAAAATATTAAAGTGAAAGTGAAACATTGAAGTGAAAAAATTTCAGGTTTTTGTTTTCATATTTATATTTATATAAATATTTAAGAATTTTTGCAAAATACATTAAAAATATCTAAATTTTACCCCTTGATATTTTTATCCTGCAACCAAACAAACAAAAAAACAATTCAATTTTTGTTTGAATATTTATAATGATATTATTTTAAAAATTATTTCGGATATATATGATTTTATATTTCTATTTTAATAAACGTTTAATATCTTAGAGGAGTATAATCTGTCATTTTCAGTCATTTTCTTTCTTTAATCATGATTTTAAAATAATATATTTATTTTGATTACAATTTTGTAGCAATTTTTTTTTAATTTCTTTTTTACTATATCTTTTTGTGCTTATTATAAACTTTAATAATTTTATCAATTTTATGATGAAAAGATGTATAACTTATGTAAATTTTATTTTTTGTAGAGAATTAACTATTTACATAATTAATATTATAAACTCACACTCTAAATTTATATATTACAATTGATAAAATACAATTATTAAATAACTACTATATAACATAATAATTTTCAATGGTTAATTATTAAATGTATAGTAAGTTTAATTATTATTTAATTCTTTCAACTTTATTTAAATTTGTAATAAAATTTTTACGACTGAATATATTAGATTATTTTTTGTTGAATCATTTTTTTTAATAACATTAACTTATTTTTCTTTTAATTGCAATAAAATTAATCAACTTATTATTTTACAAGATTGATAAGTTTATATTAAACCGCAGAATTATTTTCATTTTTAGTAAATCCTTATTGATAATTATAGATGTTTATTTTAAGTTCATTTAAAAATTTAAAAAAATTTGTTTCAGAATTTGATGTGACTTGAATCTTTATGATCTTCTAGATGGTGAGTTCTAATAATAAGTATATATTTTTCTTTATTTATTTAGTTTTAAATTTTTAATTATTGTTTACTGATAATTAACTCAATTGTTTCAAAAGCTTTTTAACCAAATGTTCAATTGTTTTAACTATTAGATTTGTGTTGAATGTTGAAATGTTAAGTATTTAGTTATTTTAATCTCATTAAAACAAAGATTAATAAAAACAAATGAACAATAAAATTAAAGGATTAATTATATATTTATTCAAATATTCTGGAGAGATATTCTTAATAGAATGTGCTGTTGTCGCTTTTTTGAGTTCAACCCTTTTGAAAATTATTTAAAGTAAAATAAAAATTTATAATGCAATTACACATATTATTAAAATAGGCGGCATGTAATTTTTAACAAATCAGAATCGAATTGTCTTATGAGTGTAGAATCAATTAAACTAATCGATGTGCAATTAGTATTTTAAACTTTCAAACTGATAAAATTAGATTTGGGAGTAATGTACAAAGATTATAATGATTTTTTTTATATAGACCTTTCTAATCTTTAAGATTTTAATATTTTAAATTTGTTTCATTCTTTTTGAAATACAGTTGCTCAATTTTTGAAATTTTTAGATAATTGTAACAGTTCTAAATTATCTAATAATCAAAATCTAGAATTTTAAATATAATTTTACTAATTTTCCAAAAATACTTATAATTTTTGACTATGAATAATATTAATCAATTATAGTTCTTGTCCGTCTAATTTGAGGTCAAAGGATCGAATCTCACCAAGTTCAATTGAAAGTTAATAATTACTTTCATATAAATACAGGAGCTGGTAAAAATGAACATATGCCAATAAAATTAAAAGAAAAAAATCAATAAAAAGATATTTTTCAACAAACTTTAGTATAAGTGAAACATTTTATTGAGAATGAATACCATATGCATTCTATTATTATATATAATATTCAGAAAAACAATATAAATTTTTATTTCTAGGAAACGATTATTTAAAAGTCATTCAAAATCCATCAAGTTAAAAATTCTCCTTTATTGTTCCACATTAAACTTTATATCTCTCTCTCTCTGTTCAACTCTTCTCCCTCTCTTTTTATTTCATCAAATGGAATTTAATTTATATTATTATAATAATCGTTTCTTAATATCCGTTACTTTTGACTTTTTCTTTGGCCCTCCTTAATATTCCCCCCTTTCATTCAAAACGTAGCCACTCGCTTCTCTCTCTCTCTCTCTCTCTCTCTCTTTCTAACTAGTTACCTGTCAAAATATTTCTTCGCCATTATGTCTTGTTCAAGTACGGAAGTTTTCGATCCACGATGAGTGTCACTTGAAAATTGGCCACTGACTCTGTTTTTCAATGACCATCATTAAACTGTATAGTCATTTTTCAATGGTAGAGTTCCATCGTCAAGATTGAAGATAAAAATAATTCGCTCAATTCCATTCGTGAATGATCGATCGATGGACGAATGGAGATCGATGCCAATAGACTAATCAGATGTCGTGTTACCTGAATGTTGAGCATCCTTCCATATGGAGTAGATTACATGCCAAAAATTGTTTTTTAAATGTTACTCTGTCAATCATGATTAATCGACTCCCAAATAAACTTGGGAATTTGTCTCATCAATTAATTTCCCAATAGACGAAATCAATAAAATAAATGATAAAGTTAATTCTTTTTCATGTTGTTTTACTAAATGTTTATAAATCCATGTAATAATTTTAAAATTGTAGATTTTATTGAAGTAAATAGAAAAAAAAAATTTTATATCACTCAATCTTAATAATCTTTAAATCAGAATATTATAATATCTATAATTGAAATTATTAAAATCATTTATCGAATTTTTGCATATATAAATAATATATTTGTAAATTATATTCCTTTTAATACATTTAAATTTATATTTAAAATTATTATTTGACTAATTGTTATTAAATATACTAAACTAAAATAAATAAAATTAAAATAATAAAATAAAATTGTAACTTTTAAAATTTTAAATTTAAAAAAAAAAACTTAAAATTTTTACAAAAACCATGAGATACGAATTTTTTATACACTTTAATAATAATTTAAGTGAACATTTATTTAATCAATTGCAAAAATATTCCTTTCATTTATAATATTTTATTAATTAACAAAAAACGAATATAAATATAAAAATAATGGCAATGAAATCTACTTCAACTCTATTTTTATTAGGTATTTAGTCATTGATATATATATTATATATAAATATATATATTATTAGTATTTATTTTTGTTATATTTAATAAAATTGTATAAATACAGTCAAACCTCGTTTAACATCTTAGATTAAAATCCAAATTTTTATTTTTTTTTCTTATTTTAAACTTTATTATCTTATTATCATAATATCCGCTTCTAAATTGTTTTAATTGAAATTTTTTAACTGTTATCATAGTAAACTTTATATTAAATTGTAAAATTGTTTAATATGATGTCCATTTTCTTGATTAATTTAACTTTTGTTAAAACATTATTTCAATACGTTATATTACATTTTGTTTTTGATCAACAAATAATAATAATAAAACAAATTAAAAATTAAAAATCCAATCAAAAAAGAACAAAAAAAAATAATTAAATTAAAGTTTACTTTTTACTTTTAGTTTAAATATTTATTTTCTCAAGAAATCTTTATTAAAGATATATAAATTCCTAATAAGATACTTTGATTTTGAATTCTATTATCCTATACATATTTTATATAAATAATTTTAATTACTATATTAGTTCCGATTTCTCTATAAAGTTATATTAGAAAATAAGCTCATATAAATATCATGTAAATCGCTTCCTTGATAGCTAACGATAATAATAATTTATCCATAATGAGATGAGAGTCGAATAGATAAATCGTTTTCATATTAAAGTTTCATGCTTGAAAACAGTGATTATTAAATTTTCCAGGGCTATAATTTTTCCATTTCTATGCTAAACCCTTGCAATCGATGCATCCGGGCGCCCAGCCTACCTGATGATCTAAAATCAATAACCGTAATAATTTTATTATTTGATTTGACAAGGACTGTAATGGCATCGTTTGAGGAGAATACCCTGCGGGCCGGTTGCTCTTTTGTGCCGAAGGGCTCTTTGGGGGAAGGGGAGGAGAACGGGCCCTTTTCGTTTTGGATTTCGGAGGTCGAAGGGTGACAGGATTTCAACCGTTTTCTTCATCTAAAATTATATCATTGTACCGGGGTTGGGTTGGTTATGGAGTGTTCGTGTGCGCCAACAAGACGAACACTTTATGATACGTTTAACAGCGCAATAAAAACCGTGATATGAATATTATTTACAAGCCATGAAACCTCCTCACGACGACCTTACGTCCTAGTTTTTATCTAACGATGGAACACAAAAGAGAGGGGGAAGAAGACCTCAGGCGAATATTATTAATTGAAATTATACTATTTTTCTCCTAAAAAAGCGACTAATTAAAAGGAAAAGGAATGCTTTTATGAGAAATACCTTTTCTAAATAAAAAAAATTAATTAATTAATAAATTCAAATATATTTTGCAAGAAGATTCCTCTGTCCTCATAATTTATAATTATTTCATATATATATAACTGCATCTAAACGTTTTTTGTTAAAAAAATTCTTATTATTTAATTTAAAAGTGATATAATATATTTTATTTTTTTTTGCAATTTGTTAATTAATTAAATTACTCATTTAAATATGTTTAATGTTTAGTATGCCTTTACAAATCCAGATGTATTTATCAATTTTTTTCTTTTTTTTTTTTAATTTATAAATTATATATATTAAAATATGTCAAGAAAAAACTAATTTTATACATCATATTAATATAAAAAAAGCACTTAACATTAATCAAACTGACATTTATATTTTTCCTTACCTATATTTGAAATGATGATAGACAAATTTTGGTTTCTTATTTTTTCATATTTTTAAATTTTTTAATATAAAATAAAAATCCAATAAATAAATGCTAAACAAATTGAATTTTTTTATGAACTTTAAGTATGATAAATGTGAATTTATTTATAAAATCTATTTTTAAATTAAGGAAATTTTTTTTAAATAAATTTAATATATTTTTATAATAAAATAATTTGTTTCTTCATTTGAAAAAAAAAACAATATTAATTCTTACATTTATATTAATTTCAATTTAAGGGTCATAGGATTCCTACCATAACTTTGTTTTTATATATTTATTTATTCATATCCTTAGGAAAAGTCCTAAATTGAAGTTTATTTTTAGAATGCCGCCTATATAATAGACCAATAATTGTCAGGAAAGAAAAAAGTGTTGTATAACCTTCAGGCGAGTTAAATTAAAATTGCTCATATTTATATAGATTTTAAAAATATAAAATAAATTCAAATAAGTAAATAAATTTAATAAAAATAATTTCAGGTTAATTCATAAGCAATTTAAAAAGTTTAAATTTTTAATAAATTTATATATATATATAATTTACCGAGTTTATTAATTTGTTTTTAGATTCGTCTGTTAATATTTAAATAAATAAAATACGCATTGGACGAATATAAGATCAGATTTATATTTATCTTTTTCAGTTTGATTTTAATTATAAAATTATTTCGGAAAGTCTTTAAATTTAAAGACACTAATTAATACAAATATTTTTAAATTTCACATAAATTGTATTTCAATAAACCTTATATATGTAAATTTTTATTATATCAAAAGTAATATAATTTTATGTTTATGTTAGAATGAAGCCGAAAAAAGAGAAAATAATTTTTTACATTCTCTATTTACAAATTTTATTTAAGGAAGAATCATTACCTTTTTTATTGAAATTTAATTATTTTCTTTCAAAATAACCATTTGACAACATTTTCATGACGATTTTATTTAAAGATTTAATTTCCTTTTTTGGGATTAACCCAGAGTGTTTATATTCGATAAATGTGAATGTTTTTGCTAATGATCCAATTCAAACTCCCTTCCATCTTTCCCCTCTGCCTTGTCTTGCCCAACCAAAATTAATATTTACTTTATTTTTACTAATCTGTATAATCAACTAAACATTTATCTCAATTTAATTTAAATGAAAATAAATTTAATTTCCAACTTTAATAAAATAGCTTTAAATTGTCAGTTGATGTTGTTTAATAGTTTGTTGTTATTTTTGCCGAATTTTAAATCTACTGATTTACTAATTGCACGACAAATTTTAATATACTAAAAAAACTTATTAAAACTAATTCGGTTGGTATGTTTATATATATTTATATTGGAATAATATGCAGCCAGGCAGGTTAATCGAAGCGAAATTAAATGTGAGTTTGTTGATATTTCTAAGATCATCATAAATTTTTCTTTAAAGCTCTAGCCTGTTTTCAATTCTACGAGAAGTATATTTCATTATTTCTTTCCTTTTTTAACTACTAAATAGGGATAAATATATTGAAATTTTAAGGAAAACATTAAATATAATTAAAGAAAAATTATTTAAATTAATTGAAAATGACACATATGCAAATTTATAATTTATTTTTTGTTAAATATGATTAATAATGTTTATATTATATATTTTCTACAATACTAAAACTTTTTATAAATTACTAAATATAAAATATAAAGTGAAAAATAAAATCTTACTATAGTTAATTATAATTATAAATTTAATATAGACCATATACTTGAAAATATAATTAATTATAATTTAAAGTTAACTCTTATATCTACTAATATATGTTAATTAGATATAAAATTTTCAATATGTTATATTAATTTTATTCATAGTAATATCAAACAAATATTATTATTAATATTAGGGTTTCCTATGATCTCATTTGTCTTTCTCTCCCTCACACACACACTCACACATTAGTAAAAACCATCAGCAGTGATCAAACACATCAGAATTTACACTTTGAAGCTCCAATACAAAATAATTAAAATTATCTTTTTTCTTATTTTCTGTTGAAAAAGTATGATTAAAAACGCATAATTTTAATTAACTATTCTATATATTATAAAGATGATATAACTAAATAATAAAGCAACCATAAAAAGTTTTAGATCCAGTTCCTATTTTTCATTCTACAATATAATTTCAAATGTTTTGAACTGAAATTGATAAATTGATTACAAATAATTCTTTCTCAATTATATTCATCGGTTTTAATTATTAATAAAAAAATAATTTACTGTAATATTCTAGTTAAACTGGAAGCAAGAATGTTCTTTATTCTAAGTTCAATATCTTTTAAAAAAATAATTAAGTAAAGAATCAAGAAACAGATTATTATTTATAAGATGATGATACTTATTAATTTAATTATATTATTATCCTTTTTCTAATAATATATAATATATATATCTAAAATTATAATTTTTAATTTTAAATCTTTTATATAAATGTGAAAAAAATAAAAATAAAAAGTATATCAATAAATCTATTAAATTATATAAGGTTAAGAACGATGTTGGTGACATAAACTCCGTTAAAACTGTTTATCAAATTTAAACCATCATCTGATCTTAATACCCCAGGATGTTGTAAAAAATATCGATTTATCAAGTTTTGAATTTTTTGTTAATTTTTATTTTTTGTTTGAAATTTCACAATGATTGACTAGTTTTTATTAAATTTTAACTTTTTTTAGGTTAGATTTACAAAATATATGAACTGTCATTTCTCGTATTTTTTAGATAACTATCGCAGTTAATCCAAATTCAATTAATTAAGGAGTTTAAAAAGCAATTATCATGAATAGTAATTTATTTTCTGCTATGATATTAAATTAAAAAAATGTTGGATAAAACTATACATCTTTGTTGTTGCTCAACTAAATTTAAATTCAAATGTTTTATTTTTAGAAGAATTCATACTGACAATGAGTTATTCAGTTAGTTTCAGAATAAACTCCCCGCCCTTCATATAAATTCTCTCTTTCTCAAAAATGGATTAATTTATTCTTAAGCCATATTATATATTTTTCAAATAAATTTAATTTAATGTTTTTATACTTTTATTAATTTATACTATTCAATTATCTATTAGATAAGTATAAAAATATTTAATTAATTTAAATATTTAATTTATAAGCCTGTGATCTGAGTTCATTATTTATTATATTGCACAAGATTTTTTGTTTAATAATATTTATTTATTTTTTCTCGATTTTATTGTTTGCAATCTAATTGCGTAATAAACTTTTCTTTCTTCCTACTTCTCCATTTCCTCCCAACCCCCTCCTAATCATGGATTCTTTTTTCTTTACAACAATTTATGCCCGGAAGCTTATCAGTCCTTCATTAAAATCTCCAGAGTTGATTTTTCTTTTTAACGAGTTCTTTTCTCATTTAAATATGATTTAATTAAAGTTTTAAGTCAACATAAAAATTATCCTAAAAATATTTTATTTATATATATATATGTAAATTTGTAATTGCCGCGTTTGCTAGAATTCGTTTGAAGCTTGCAACAACATAGCACACATCACAAGTGAGATTCAGAATTGTGACAGCCACTTATAAACTATTTACAAATTGTGTATATAAAATAATAGAATTAATATAGTTTAAATTAATCATATATATAAGGACATTAAAAATCGATTTCATTTTTTCAGGTAATTCTTATAAATCTTCTAAATGTATTTATTTATATTGTTATTGTTGTAAAATAAAATAAATTCATTTTTTCAGTGAACCTCGATTTGTCTCTTAATTAAAAACCAATTTACAAATCGATTTTTGTCAACATGCCAGTACAAGTGAAGATTCATTTCAAGAAAAAGACCGTTAATGATGAACTAGTGAATGCAGTCGAATCAATAAAGTTTATAAAAGATGAAACACTTTATATTTTTCCGGAAAATCTTCAACATGAATATAAACACAAAGAATTATTTGAAATGAGTATTGTCAAAAATGGCTGCAAGAGCATGCTAAATGAAGGTAACTTTCGCAATATTCAAATATCTTTACCAGATCCAGTAGCAGCACTTTATATAGACTCAGATGAAAACTTTGTTTTTAAAAATCATTATTTAGAAGAGAAATCAAACCAGATTATAGTCAAGAAAGATATGACAAATGAAGATTGTGAAGAAAGAAATGAGTTAATAAAATTAGTTAATGAATTAAAAGAGAAATTATCAACTAATGAAATCACTCTTGCAGACATTGAAAGAAAATTTATCATTGAAAAATTTCATGGAAAACAACAAAATGCTCAAGAATGGTTAGAAAAATTTGAGAAGGAATGTGAAAGATATAAGGTGATAAATGAAGGTAAAAAAATACAAGCTATGAGACTATTCCTAGAAGGAAACACTATAGAGTGGTATAGCTCAAAAATGAGAACTTTACCTCTTGAAAACTGGTCAGAGTGGTCAAAATCATTTTTGTTAGTATATGCTACTAAAGGTTGGTCTGAAGTTAGATTTGCATATACCTTTAAATATATTAATGGTTCCTTAGTTGATTATAGTCTTAAAAAGGAAAAATTATTGTTGGACACTGAAAATACAATGTCAGAAATTTCGAAAATTAATCATATTGTTGTTGGATTGCCTATGAACATACAAGATAATATAGACAAAGAAGAAATTAAAAGTACGGATCAACTAATGAATATTCTTAGAAAATATGACACAGAGTACTTCAAGAAGAATTCAAATAATATACAGACAAAAATGAATATCCAACAGAATAATGTAGAAAGAAAAATATATACAAATAAAAACGTTATTAAGAAACCATGTTACATGTGTGAAAAACTAAAAAAATTTAATCGCTATCATCCCGCTGACTTATGTTTTAATAAACAAAAATATTTAGAACAATTTCATATAAATTTAACAGAAAATATTGAAGAAATTCCGACAATTGAACTACAAAAAAACTAGCGGGCCCGGAAAAATTTACGCCATTAATTAAATTGAACGTTTTAATTAACAATCAAAAAAATATCAAAGCTATTTATGATAGTGGTTCCAATGTAACTTTAATAAATCACAATATTATAAAACAAATAAAAGCTAAGATAATGAAAAATAGAAGTATCTTCAAGACAATTAATGGCTTAGATTTTATTAACAGCCGGGCGCGTCTTCGCTTGACAATAAACAAAATTGAAGATAATCTAGATGTTTATATAATTAAAAATAATAACTTTTCCTATGATCTCATATTAGGATTAGATGCAATAAAAAAATTCAAGCTCATTCAAGATGAAAATTTAAAAATTTTTCAAAAAACCAGTAATAAAAATATAATTACTGATAAAAATGATAATGATAATAAAAATGAAATAAAGGCCCAAATCAATTTTAATGAATATATTAATGAGAATGAAGTTGAATTGGATCATTTAGAGAATACTAAAAGAAGAAAGATTGATGAAATAATAAAAAGACATAAGTCAGTTTTCGCTAAAAATAAATATGATGTTGGAAAAGTTAAGAATGAAGAAGCGCAAATAAAACTTAAAGAAGATAAATATGTTTCAAAGAAGCCATACAGATGTTCATTGCCAGACCAAAAAGAAATTGAATCTCAAGTCTCCAAATTACTAGAAGCTGGATTAATTGAAGAATCAAACTCACCATATGCTGCACCTGTTACAATGGCTTTTAAAAAAGATGACGGTCGAAAATCGCGTCTCTGCATAGATTTTAGGGAATTGAATAAATTAGTTGTGCCAGAGGCTCATCCATTTCCTAGAATCGAAGATATTATGGTAAAAGCTGGTGAATGCAACTGGTTTTCAGCTTTTGACATAAACTCTGCCTTTTGGTCAATCCCTATAAGACAAAAAGATAAAAAGAAAACGGCATTTGTCACACAGAATGGACACTGGCAATGGAATTGTTTACCATTTGGTTTAAAGGTATCATCCTCAATATTCCAGAGAACCATGGCAAACATTATACGACGCAATAAATTAAATGAATTTACCATAAATTATATTGATGATGTTTTAATATTCTCAAAGACCTTTGAAGAACATTTGAATCATATAGAACTTGTACTTAATGCAATTGAGAAAGAAGGCTTTAAACTGAAGCTATCCAAATGCAAATTTGCAAAAAATTCAGTGAAATATCTAGGACACATTATTGAAAAGAATAAAGTCAGTCCCTATAAAGACAATTTAATAGCAATTAGAAATTTTGAAACGCCAAGAAATAAAAAAAATGTGAGACAATTTTTAGGAAAAATCAATTTTTATCATAAATACATTGAAAATGCGGTTGAAAAACTTGAACCATTACATAATCTGCTAAGAAATAATGTAAAATTTGAATGGAACGAGGACTGTGAAAAATCCTTCAGATTTGTGAAACAATATTTATGTTCAGGGCCAATATTAGCAATATATAGCCAAGATAAACCGGTATATATATATAGTGATGCCAGTGGTATCGGATTAGGAGCCATATTAAAACAACCTCAAGAAGATGGTATACTTCATCCGGTAGCATATTTTTCAAAAAAGTTAAGCCCATCTCAAAAGAAAAAGAGAGCTATTCACTTGGAATGCCTTGCGATCAAAGAGGCCATATTATACTGGCAACATTGGTTAATAGGAAGAGAATTCATTATTGTTTCGGATCATAAACCGCTTGAAAGTTTGAAAGTAAAAGCAAGAACTGATGAACCTCTTGGCGATCTCATGTATTATCTATCTCAATATAATTTCAAGATTATATATGCTCCAGGTAAAGAAAATGTAGAAGCTGATTCCTTATCAAGAAACCCGGTTCTAGAGAGCTTTGAAAATGAAGAAGACGTTTTGAAAGTTACAAATTTAGTGATATTAGAAGAAATAATTGCTGATCAAAACTTAAATAAAGATGAAATCAGAGACTCAAAAAATATAATTAAGAAAGGTGAAGTCTGCTTCAAAAAGAATAGAATTTTTGTATCCGAATCGTTTGGACAAAATCTTATAGAAAAACTACATAACTTCTACGGTCATATAGGAGTTAGTCAACTAGTTCAGAAGATAAGACCTCATTACTATTTTAAGAATCTGGATAAACTGGTGGATCAATTCTGTAAAAGCTGCTCAGTATGCATTGAAAATAAATCTAGAAGATGTAGAGTGATAGGCTTAATGTCACAATTGGGACCAGCAACCAAGCCATATGAAATTATGTCTCTAGACACGATAGGTGGGTTTGCTGGAAATAAATCAACTAAGAGATACATGCATATCCTGGTAGATCATCTATCACGATATGTTTTTATGTCAACATCCAGGGGACAATCAGCAAGTGATTTTATAAAATTAATTGAACCTATAACAAAGAATAACTCTATAAAAACTATTTTGGCAGACCAATATGCAGGAATAAATTCAAGAGAATTTAGAGATTATTTGAAGAAAAAGAATATTCAATTGATTTTTACTTCTACCGATTGTCCGGAATCGAATGGTTTAAATGAACGTCTAAACCAGACATTGGTAAATAGAATGCGTTGTAAGTTCAACAGCACTGAGAAAAAGGTTTGGACAACTGTAGCAGAAGAATGTGTTCAAGATTACAATCAAACAACACATAGTGTTACAAAATTTTCACCAGCCTATTTACTATACGGAAAGAAGTCTGAAATTGTTCCTAAAGAATTTCAAGAAACATATAACTTAGAAGAGGATCGGAAAGAAGCAATACAAAATTCCAAAAATAATTTCACAAAGAACAAGAAAAGAATTGATAAAACGAGAAGCAATTATGAATTTAAAAACAATGATTTAGTTTATATAGAAAAAGGCAATAAATTAAATAGGAACAAGCTGGAAACATTAAGAAGTGGACCCTACCGGATAATAAGGAGATTATCAAATTCAATTTATGAAGTTGCCTTCGGAAGAAGAGGCCAAGATATAACTCTTTTTCATAGTAAAAAACTAATCCCTTATATCTCGAAACCTTTTCGAGACTTAAGGAGGGGAGGTGTAAATTTGTAATTGCCGCGTTTGCTAGAATTCGTTTGAAGCTTGCAACAACATAGCACACATCACAAGTGAGATTCAGAATTGTGACAGCCACTTATAAACTATTTACAAATTGTGTATATAAAATAATAGAATTAATATAGTTTAAATTAATCATATATATAAGGACATTAAAAATCGATTTCATTTTTTCAGGTAATTCTTATAAATCTTCTAAATGTATTCATTTTTTCAGTGAACCTCGATTTGTCTCTTAATTAAAAACCAATTTACATATATATATATATATATATATATATATATACCTACAATTAAAATAAAAATAAATGGATTGCTTACAAGTAAATATTAAAGATATTTGACGACATTTACCAGCTATTTATATCAATAAATTACTATCATCGTTAACTTAAAATAAAAATAAGTAAATAAATCTAACAAATATGAACACATAGACACATTTATCAATTTATACTCGATTAAGCTAATTGATCATTTCTTTAATTACTTCATTATTTTAATATTAATAGAAATAAATCATTTACATGTTTAGTCATCAGAACATCAATGAATAGATTATAAATGCATATATTTTTATGCAAAGTCTCTTTTAACTGTAACTAAATATATTCTAATATAAATCATTGAATTTTAGACATTTGAAATAATTAAATCAATATGTTAGTGACAACGGTATTTTATAAACCAGATGTATATATTAAAAATTAAATGAAATCAACCTTTTTTTTGAAGAATGATCTTCCGTCCTATCAATCAAGTCATTAGTATATAAATATTAATGAAATATTGCTTAATATTATATTTTGAAAAAATTTGTCTTTTATTTTAGTTTTAAAAATATATAAAATAATATCATAATTTTTTTAATAGAGATAAAAAAATATTTATTCTCCTTCATCCAAAAAGAAGTTAATTATATATTTTAATCTTTTACCAGCTATTTTCTATTAAATTAATAAATTAACGGTTAATGTGAGAATACGCTAATTCATAAAATAATTTCCAGGACATAATATTTTAAATAACTTGAATTGAACAAAATTTATGTTTCTATGAAACGAATAGTTTATGTATTATATATTCTCATAAACAGAATTGGTTAATTTCTTTTAAAGATAAACTCTTCATGATTTGATTTGAATCCTTTTGTTGGTTTGAATACATAAAAGATCCCCTTACAATTAATTTTAATCCTCTAGTTAATATACAAATTTAGAGGGGCGGTGTTGATTTTAGAGTTTTGATTTGTTTCTCTTATTCTCTTTAATTTCTAATTTTAGTTGGTGGACTTTGCTGGAAAGTATAAAACACTCCTCCGCCCCAATCGCCAATAGAGGGCCCCTAAATGACAGGTAACGTAAATCCGGCCAGTTCCATTTAGCAACTACCCCCCCCCCCCCCCACCATTAGAATTGGATCGTTTCTCTGATGGTGATACTAATTCTCTCTAATCCCCTGTGTAAAGCAAATTTTTGCATTTACATGGGGTGGGCTGGTTTATGTGTACACCCGCTTTTGATCGGGGCTAATGGCCGCCTGCTGAATCCACACTGAGTTCAGATATGGCCCGTGTGACACTCTCGGGGGCTGCTTGCAGACTTACCCTCACAAGTCGCAACCCCAAACGAGTTCAACAGGTTCCCCTATTGTCAATGACCATTTTATAACATAATATACATTTCTTGTAAGGAGTTGGATCTAGTAGATTTCTTTTGGCTATTTAATAGAGATTGCGAGATTGTGAAAAAAAGCGACCCTCGAGGGGCGCAGACCAAGCAATTGGATCTCTTAGAAAAACATTGCCATAGAAAAATATTCTCTCTATAAATACAAGATAACTCAAAAGTCAGTTGCTTATTCAAATATACATTCCCATTTTTAATTTAAAAAAAAATGATCACAAATGTATTCATTCATTTCAACATCTAATTTATATCCAAATAAATAATACTAAATTCAAATTTTTTATTTAAGTACATTTTATATTATACAAATCCTAATGAAAAAAGAAATACCAAGGAAATGTTAATAATAATTTTCTTATTTGAATGTGTAATGATTAGAAATTTAAAAATAAAACAATTAAAATATGTTAATCAATTGTAACGTTATCCTGTGTCAGGTGAATAATGATAAGATTAGAATTTAATCCATCTAGTTGTTCACTAGTAGTTTTATTGTCGATTGCATTCCTACATATTTCAAGGGATATATCCAAGCATAATTATATAAAAATATAAAGATATAGTAAAAATAAAATTCAAATATTTATATTTGTATTAAAGTTATACATACACATATTATAGTTACTACTCGACGAGACTTTAATAAATTTATAATCTAAACAGATTATGAAATTTAAAAATTAGAATTCATTTGAATGAATTTTCATTTATCTAAATCCTAATAAAAGTTAAAAATGAAAGATTTAAAAATAAAACATGTATTATAATCAATTATATTATTAATATATTATTTATTTTTTTATTTATTTATAGCCTTTTTGGTTTTACATTAATTGCTTACATACTAAAGAATTTACATAGAGTAAAGCATACAGTCGTTGGCCCACTAAAGCAATTCCTAACAGTCTTTAATACATATCTGGGCAAATTGCGGAACAATCTGTGTCAAATTAGGTTTGCAGAACATATATACTATGAGCATTTTGATGAATAAAAAAAAATAATTTTCTCATGACATTTTCAATAAGCACGCAAAAATCCTAAAAAATACAGTTATTGGCCCCCCTGTTATAATTATTGGCCTAGGTATTCTATAGTGATTATTCAACCATACAACAAACGATTACATAACCATAGTTAATAGTGCAATTTTTAAAATAAAAATCTCTTATTATTTGTGTTTTAGTGATAGGGGGCCAATGACTGCCTCGGGGCCAACTACTGTATACTTTACCCTATGTACATTAAATATCGTTAATATTATATTAAAATATATTATACAATATATTAATTATATTATTTATATTCTTTGGAATTCTTTGTGTCGTTTTATTATTAAATAATATCAATACCATTATACTCTAATATCAAAAATACTTTAAACATTTTATTTATATGTATGTTTTAATACTTGAGAATTAAATTTAAAAAAATTCCTATAATTTTGTTGTTTTTTTTCTTTATAAATTATGATTTAAAACAATTCTAAATTATATTGAGAAACATATTCAATCTTAGTGTTAAAAAAATGGTTAGAACTGTAACAAGTAACAAGTACCCTTTGGACAACCCTTGGTGCATCCCAAGCAATTATCTAACAACCCTCGTGATCGTCCCGCGTTCCCCTTTCCTTTCCATCTCCTCTTGATGGTTCATTCATACCCTTATGTATATTCGATAGCTCTCTCAGCAGGTTATCTCACGTAGTCTGGTGCAATCTGATATGCTGATATCTTCTGGAGGCGGAGGTGGAGTTATCTTATATATATATATATATATATATATATATATATATATATATATAGAACGAGAGCCAGACAAAAGTCTTGAATGAAGAGAAAGATTTCGGAAGAGAGGATGAGAGGGGTTCTCTGGGATGGGACGGGCGGGTGCGGGAAGGGGAGGAGGATTGTATTCAAACGTTCTTTTGAATTGCCAATGCATATATATAGTCCCGACTTCCTTTTCTTTGCTCTCTAGAACATAGAAGATGTCATAGTAAGCCTCGCTATTTTCCGAGGGCTTTCAACAAGCAAACAAGCAACAGGCCCGTGACTACTTGTTGCACGGTGGCAGCTGTTAGCCAGGTGATCCAGTCTCAGCCAAATACAAAAAAAAAATCCTTTAAGGCGTCCGGCCAGGCTGAAGACCGCCTGCCTGTTTATTAATATTGAATTACGTGGCGTGCGCGGCTGAAGCAAAATTTTGAAAAATACCACAAGATATGCATAATATTAATAAGAACGGTCATTCAACTTGCTAACCCTTCCTGTCCCTACACCGGAAGGGTTCCGAGTTGATCGTATCATTTTACGCGTTCCGGTAAACTCTTGATCCAACTTCATCTCTGGTTAGAGACCCTTCCTCTTGATGGTCCCGTCATAATTGCGGTTTACACACCAACCCCCCTCCTGAATAAGATTTATGATTCTTTTATGAAAATGAGCTCAATGGTACCTTTCATTTATTTTTATAACATCAGACGAAAACAAAATGATTTTCATTTAAATAATATTATCAACAAAACAACTTTTGCTCGATTTATGTTAACGTTTAAACAACCTGTTGGACGACTATTAGTTTACATACCGAAAAAATGACAAACAAAAAAAATGGAAAATAAATATTAGAAATATAAATAATAATAAAAATATTTTCCTGTTTTAATTAAATTATTTAATATTAAAATATTAAATAACAGAAGTGTATCTAAATTAAAGATAAGTTAATTTTTACTCTAAATAATTCACAAAAAAAATTTCGATATAATAAAAAATAGAAATTCGTAATATAGTTTAATTAAATGAGTTTAACTTTTTAATTGTAACTAAGATATTCTTTAAAAATTATAGAATTAAATTACTTTTTAGGTGAATATATTATATAATGTCAAGAGTCACTGATAACAATAGTTTTTATATTTAAAATTTTAACCCGTCTCAAAGAAAGTGAATTGTTTTTTATTTGGACTCAAGGGATGTATATCAATTTTGGATCTATTTAATTTTAAATTTTTGTTTTATTTTTTGATAAATAATGATAAAAATTTCAAATGTATTAAAACCCTTCTTTTATAGAGATAATCATAATCATATCTTATATTTATTTATTATTAAATATTAAATATATATATTTAATTTATGAACAGACTGTTTTATTTCGTTTTAATACGATTTCAATTTTTTTAGGAGAATTAGAATAATAAAAAAAAATCTTTTGTGAACCAATATTGAAATCATTATTAATTTGTACTCTTATTTTGTGTTTATATTTGAAAGTTAGAAAATATATATTTTTAAATATTTCTCAGTTTATATAACTCCTAGTGATTAAGTATTTTGTATTACAATAAATGTTTTAAGAATAAATGGTTGCATAATTTTCAGGCAACATTCTTTTTTCTTGTGAGGGAGATAGAAAAATAGCAAAAAAACTGAAAAGTTTGATGTTTTATAAAATTATTGTCTTAAACTTCTTTTGAGAGATTAAATATTTTTTACATAACAAATAATTATTTTACGAATAATAATAATTTTACGAATACAAAAAAACTTATGGATTTCTGATTATCATTTAATTAAAATAAAAAGATTTTCAAATTTAAGATTAAAATTTCCTATTAACATTAAATATATATGCTAAAAAACGCTTGACTTGGAAAATTTTCAAGTATAATAATGATAATAATAATGAGTTTTATAAGACAATCTTTTTCCTAACCTTACCTGTTGTATAATTGGAAATTGTTGGTTTGAGAGAGACATCCATATATTCACTTCTTATTTATTCACAATTTAAACTAAACCTTCTTAATAAATCATAATAATTTATAATTTCAACATTAATTTATAATTTTTTAAAATAATCTTATCTTATTTAACCTGTAGAAGAAAAATAATACAAGAGTATTTTTAATTTAAGATAAAATGAAATAAATTAATTTCCAGCTACAGAAACAATTTCAAATAATTTTAATATATCTATTAATGTAATAAAATAAGTATAATGAATTTTTATTTACTTTCCAATTTTATTTAATATAAATTTTAATTTGGAACTCTGAGATTCTTAATTATTTTAGTCTCAATCTAAATTAAAATATTTTTTTATTTTGTTATTTGATGTGAAGGAGTTTGAGTTTTTTATCTTTAGAACATGTTTCCTTTTATATATATTTTGACTGATTTTCTCTGTAAATTACTTGTAAATCATCCTATAATCATGTAAGTCAAACAATGTCAGCAATTCTTGTAAGCATTAGATTAATTTTTATGAATTGCATATTAAAATTAAAAAAAGTTTAAATAATTAAATCGGACTTTGTATCTACCTACTGCAATTCATTCATAAATATGCATAATATCTCTCTATCGAAGATATTTATATAATAAAAGCGAGTAATAAATCAGTAGGAGAGGAATTAATTAAAATTAATGAACGGATTTTAATTTGATAAAAATTATGACTTTACTTAAAAGAAAATATTTATTTTTACTTGACTTGATCTTTTTAAGCTAACTATAACTTTATATTTTAGTTTTTTAATTTATTTCAATCCACTTTTAAAAACAATATATATTATAAATACCTATGGATTATATAGAAAATAATAAATATATGGGAAATATGATTTAATATAAATAATTTTATATATAAATATAATTTATTAATGAATGCTATTTTTTTTATTTTATGTGGAAAAAGTAACATCTGAAAATAATTTGGTGATGTAAATTACTAGGTAGGTAATATTATACAGATTTCAAATGTATACCTATAATTAAACTTTATTTTCTTTTTTTTTGGTGACTTATATTTAAATAATTTTATAAAAAAAAATATGTAATGTTTTATGCTAATAATATAAAAAAAAAATTTATAGTATATAAAATTTATTTTTCAATTAAAATGAAAAACGCTTTAGGTGGTCCTAGATGAGAAACAAGTGAATAAGACAAACGAAAAATTTCCAAAGAGAAAATTTCCAAAGAGAAAATTTCAATTCTTTTGCCACTTTATGTTTATTCTATTCAGACTGCTTGTCTCCAAATTTATTTGCACTATTCTTTTGAACATAAATGAAAGACGAAAAATAGAAAACGAATTCAGAAGAAAGGAAATATTCTTTTTCACTTCTCCTCCAAAAAGAATAACCTTGAAAGTTAGCTCAGGTAGCTTGCTAAAATCCTTCGTTCCATTTATTCGCACTGTCCTTTTAGAAAAAATACCATTTGTTTTCCCAAAATATACCTATATTTTATCTAGGCATTGAATTTCAAATGTATACATATTTGGTTTCTTTACAATTACGAATATATATATATATATACTAAAATTATTATTATTTTGATTAAAAATTGTTAGAGGAAGAAGGGAGAGTATGTTAAATTGATTTTGCTAAAAACAAATTTGTTTATTATAAAATTTTAAATCGATAGATAATTAACCCGTTAAGTGGTTATGACGTATATAAGACGTATATATTTGTCTTACCCATTAAATATACCAAGAAAAATCATGATGCGAATATATCCGTCATAAGCGCTACACTCAATCAAGATCAAGAAATTAATAAATGTGAAATCTTTTAGTCGATGATAAATGAATATGTAATATTACATTTTTTAAATATTTTTTTAAGCTAGCGAGAAGGGATGTATTTTAGAGATTAATAACTATCTAAAATTATCAAATAAAAATTTCTCTCACAGTTAACAGTTAATTAATGTATATACTTGAATTTGCAATTATATCAATACAATAATAGATAAGTTATTAATATATATATATTGGCCACTCAGAAGACAAACCGATTAACTCCAATTTTTTAAATTTTGCTAGTAATATAATGTAATCTGCAACATATGAAGTGAATAAATAACTTGATAATCTTAATATTGCAATGCAATATACATTTTTCTGTAAACAATAAACCTGAATTTTCTACAAACTGTGAACTTTGGGCTTCATTTTATCAGTTTGTTTATATATATTGAATATTATGAAAATTCATAATTTATAAATTTTTATAAGTATTTAAATCAAGGATGAAAAAATCTTAATAGGTAATATATATCAATTCCAACTACATCAATTTACAAGTTAATTATGTGATTAATTGTCAAGGTTTTTTTCCAGTGATTCGAATGATATTGTTTTTCATACATATTAAAATTTATTTCGGTTATATACACCTTATTTCTTTTAATAAGCAATAAATCAAAGTATATTTCTAATATTTTAGAAACAATATCATTACTGAATTAATGTATTTTTTAAATTATTTACCCCTTAGCAGGTCCTACCCTCCATTAACTAATAATAAAGAAAATAAAAATTCCTACCTCTCTCACGAATTATTAAGTGACACCTAGAAAAACATTTATTTGAATTAATAAATCTGTTTTAATTTTTAATCGTTCATTTAAAAGAACAAAACGTATTTTTTACCGACCGACGATAGTAAGGGAGGTATTGTTTTTTAGGTGATATTCATTTTTTGAAATCAAATGTTTCTATTTTGATTAGTTTATTGTATTCAAAGTGTAAACTATTATTTCAATAATTTAAAATTTTCTTAAAAATAACTTTATAAGATTTGAAAAAAAAAAAGAAAAAAAAATATCTATTATTGACGAATTTTTTTTAAGGGTTTTCAACTACTTGTTTGTTTCCTGTCATTTCTTTTCGCTATTTGTTCTTCTAAGATCACATATGGCAAATCGCATGTCCATCCAGCATCAAACTACATTGTAGTCTTTGTTATACTATTCAGGTGTCTGTTTACTATTCTTTCGAATATATTGGAAATTTTAAGACGTGAAAGCAAGAGAAAGAGATAAAAAAAATTGAAAAGCTTTTTTTGCTCCATTCTCTCGTTTCGCAAATATCTAGATCAAATACGTTTATTGGTATAAAAAAAAAGGAATTTGAACGAAAAAATGTTCAGGTAAAAATATCCTTTTGCGCTTAAATATACAAACATCTTTGAAAGATCAAAATTAGGTTAATATTTAAAATTTAGATTACACTGTCTTTTGTTTGCCATATATAAGATTTAATAGCTAGTACTAAGACCAAAAGTGGTCTTTGACACTCCTTTAATTTGGATAGGGGTGCCCCCTAAGTAGAGGATAAAATTTTATTGTAAGCCTATACATTTTAGATTGAAATTTATATTCTGTGAATCCGTATATTGAAATCTTAAATTTATTTTTGTTTTATATTTATTAAAACAGAAAATTAATTCTATATATCTTTATATTAATATAGTTTATTATTATTCACTTAAATTTATTTTAATTTATTCATTTAATTCAATATTCATTTTTCACTGAATATTTATTATTTGACAAGAAACAAAAAATAAGGACAAATAGAAAAAAGAATTTTAAAAAAGTGAAAAATTCTTTAAGATTGAAATTATTATATTATTATTTTTTCAGAAATTAATTATACTTTATACTATTATTATTATAATTATTATATTATATATTATTTAATTTTTATTGTTTTTGAAATTAAAATTTAACTCTGTGGTTTCACTTCTCTTCCACAGCAGTCAATTTTACAGGAAAATAATATAAAAAATACCTCCCTTACTATCGTCGGTCGGTAAAAACAAAAAACAAAATAAATTTTAAAGTTAGAAGAAATTAAGATTTAAAATTCAACAATGTTGATATTTTGAACACTTTTTTTCAATATTTTATTTTGATGACACCCGGAACCCACCTACTGACTTTTTTAATTAACAAGGGGAGGTCACGAAATGATAACAATCGATTTTGATAAAACTCATTGTATCGTTAGAGTATCACGTCATCTTTCTGGGTAAAAGTATAAGACGCATTACTCAAGCGTTTGCGAGAAAAAGGTAATTGAAATATTATCACACATTGTTGTTAAAAAAATAATTTTATTTATTTCCAGAGGATATTTACGGATTAACAATAAAATAAAGACATATTTTTATAATAGACAAATAAATAATTAAAATGTATTACAACATGATAAAATTTAGTAATTAATTTTGTTTAAAAATTCTATTAATATAATAATTAAAAAAATTATTAAGAAAAAAAAAAGATTAGTCATTAACTCCTCCATTTGAGAAGAAAGTTCTCTACCCCCCAGAACATCTCAGATCATTATTGAAATTCCATGCTAATCTACTTAAATTAAACAAATTTACTTCTGATTGGATTTATTTCCTCTTCCTCAAAAAATAATTATAGATACATAAGTATTTTTTGCAAATATTACATTTAAACGAAATGTTTTTCTATTCTTAATAAATTTAATTTATAGATATTTTTAAATATTATTATAAAATTAATTTATATATATATATATATATATATATTTATTGGAAATGAACATCCATTTTTTCATTTTAGTTTTAATGGTATAATTTATTAATGAAAATTTTATTTAATATTTATATTACTATAATGTTTTTATAAAAATAATAATTAAATAGAAAAATTAATTTATTATTTTTATTTTTTCATATAAATTTATACTTTTATTTATAACATATTTTAGGTGCCACATTCAATTTGTATTAAATTTTTATATGATTCTTCATTTTATTATTATTATTTTTTTTTTTGTTAAATTTCGCTTTTAAAATTGATTCATCGAAGTTTTTTTAACCAGAATAGTAGACTAAAAATTGAAAAAATAATTCATTTTTATAAATTTATTAATATTTATAATTATTATATTTAAATCAGATAGTTAAAATGAAAAGAAAAACGAAAGAAAAAAAAGTTGGCACACAAATTTTATAATTTATATTATAAGAGTATTTTTCAAAATTAAAATTAATTCCTGATGAATAAAATTTAACTTCAATGACTTTCTTTCCGTTTTGTTAAATATTTTTTTTTCCTGAATGCTGGAAAATAATTTAAAATTTAAAATTTTTCATTTTTTTTAAATATACTTTCATGATTTTTTTTTTTTTTTTGATATTAAATTTTTTGCATTTCTCTTTATTTTTATTTTAGTCATACATCTTTTTACCCCCCTTATTTTGAATCATCCCTTTTTTACAGAATTAAAAAAAAATCTTCTAGCTATTTGCATTTCAGATTGGCATTAATGGATAAAGAATTCAACGCCCATTTCTTTCATATTAAAATTACCCTTTTAAAATTTGAGTAGAAAACAAATTCAGAACAAATACATTTACACCATTAGTATAACAAAGATAGGGAAGGTGACAAAGGAATCCTATAAGGGTAGTAAAGTAGCCATTGTTCTTTTTTGTTTAAGTTATTTACGATCTTGTATTAAACTATTTCTGAAAACTGACCATAACACGAATATTTATTACCTTTCATGTCATCAATGTTTCACTGTCGAATTTATTGTCTTTTTTTATTTAAAGGATTTTATTTTAAGTTTATATAACATTAAAAGAAATAAATAAATTCAATTTATATGTATCTATAAATAAAAATTCAATTTTATTGTTGTAGAAAGAATTTAATTCATAATAATATATATTTTTTTAATCATTATGTGGGGTTGTTTCAGCCCGACTAGTTGTGTTTAGATTGTTCAATAACTAATTATTTGATAAAAAATATTTTCATAATAAATAGTAATCTTGAATTTATATAATTTTTTATGGCAAATGCCTCAACTATTATCTATTCCTTTTAATTTATAAAACACTACAACAAAATAAGTCTCTGATAATTATTTCATATTTTAAATTTAAGAAATATTTAAAAATTTTAATATTCTTATTCTAAAGAAATACATTTATTTGTTTATTTATAATAAATTTTCTACATTAAAATTAATAAATCATATATATGTATGGAAACTGTAGGAAGGGAGTCTGAAAGAGCTTGTTAGTGTCACTTACATATGTTTTCGAATTAACATTTTTTTTTTTAAATTTTATAAAATAAATATTAAAAATACACAATATTTTGAATTTTTCAGAGATTCTTTGTTAATTTAAATTATAATAAACCTATATAATTTTTTTACAAATATTACATCTCCTTCCCTAAAAATAACTTGAATTTTAAAAACCTTCTCTAGTGTTATTTGTTATAAACTTAACTATTCATAATTTTAAAATTTAACTCATCTATAATAATTGCAATATACAATATATAATAACAACAATATCATATATATATTGTAATATATAAGCATAAAAATGCCCTTTAATAGGGAAAAGTAGTTAAAATTCTATAAATGAACATTTATAACAAACATTGACATATCCGAGTTCATCCCCTCAATAAATTTCATGACATGTTTCTTAAAAATTTTAATAGAACAAAAGACCTAAAAAGGCGACAATATAAAAGAAATATTTTCAATTGATGAAGAGAAAGTAATTTTATGAATTCGCCTTTTAAAACTAATAAACCCCACTATATTCTATTCATAAATACCAGAGTGCTTCCAAATTAAATTAAACATTAAATTTATTAATTTTAAAACCCATTTTTTTTCATAACCCAACCCATACTAAGCCTCCAATATACGACAATATATATATATATATATATATATATATAACATTCATTTAAACTTTATCGGCTCAAATTGGTTTTCCAATAATTAAATTCTATTTAGAAATTTATTAATAATTCCTAAATCTATTTATAATTTTCTAGTTTATTTATATATTATAATATAATATTATGATATATATATTTTTTTAATTAGAATATTATATTATGAATTTTTTAAATTAATAATTCTGATTGATAAGATTGATTTCATCATATCTAAGTCCTCCGCAACCTGTCTATACTGATATTTAAGAACATTCCTTATTTTTTTTCCTCATTTTAATTTTATATTTCTTTTTATCCTTATGTAGGATTATTTCGTAAATTTTCATTTCATGTAGTAATCTTTTCTAATATCATAATTTTTTTTCATTGATTTTTTCTTAAAATTTATATCATTGCCCTTTGCTCTTTCGAATTATCCCAAAAGGCATCTCTCGTGTCCATATAAGACCCTCACTCTTTTCTCTATTCAAATTTAATTGAATATCTTTGTCTGGTCCTTTGTCTTTATTCATACCATGACAGCTATACTAAACAGATTCTTTCATTTTCTTTCTCTTCTTTTGTTTCTGCGTATTCCCGAAAACACATAACTGCATCCATAAACAAAGAACGCGAATCTAAAGAGAGTTTTGGTGGTGGCAGCGATGTAGTAGTGAGGATTTGGAGGGGAGGAGATAAAAGAATTCAAAACAAAACGTCAAATAAAAAATAAATCTGTATTTATTCTAAAAGGTCACATACATATTTACTATATTATTGACTCTTATAAATGAATTTTTTTAATATTTGTCTATTAGATTTTATCTTTTTGAAATTCATTATAACTTATTAATTAATAAATTGTCTATTTTTATAAAATATTATATATTTTCAATTTTTTTGTATGGGTAATTTATTTTATGATAAATAGAAATAAAATGAATGAATAAACATTTCAAATTATTTTAGAAATTGTGAAATTTCTATATTCTTTGGAGTATGAGTGATACATTTAATATAAAAGGAGGAATAGAAAAGGTAGCTAGTTGTTCGTTTTAGATCAAAGAGAACAAACAATACCAGTGCGAATACTAAGTTTTTTTGGGGTGAAGTGTAGAACTAGGTCAATGGTAGGAGGGGGTAGTGAGGGAGGGGTCAGGGTATAATCGTTAAACGTTAAACTTATAATTGATATTGGAAAATTACTATATATATATATTAAATGACTCCTTGTTTGTTTGTTTTTTTGTTTTGTTTGTAAGAAAGAGGGGTATTGTTTTTAAATATAATAAAATTTCAAAAATTTTAATAATTATAAGTTACATAATAAAATATGAATTTTTATTAATATGAAAAAAATCTGGGCCTTTTATCAATTAATTTTATTTTTTATACAATAGTCAATACAAATTAATCACATTTTATGAATAATAATTATGTATTATATTAATTGAGAATTTTAAAATTAGTCAGACATGAACCTTTGAACTTGTACTTTATAACTAATAGCCTGCACTTTAAGGGGAACAAGATTTTTTTTCTTTCTCTGAAAACGAAATTAATTAATTATACTGAAAAGGATAATCCATTCGAAGACTTCATGTTTTCTTAATCCATTATTGGATCGATAGGGTTATTAACACTAAAATTATTTTAATATCAAGTTTCAACGACCTTGCATATCCTACCTAATCTAAAGCCTTTTTAATACCATTAAATTAGATTTAAATTATTTTTGGAAATCAATTACTAATATCATTGACATCTTTAAAATATCATTTACTCAATTAAATTAAAATCGTACAATCATAATTTTTTGAAAAAGTTTTCATTTATTTTACAATAAATTAAATAAATAAAAAGAATATTAAATATTGTAGCAATAAGATTTTTTTAAAAAATACATTTTTTTTAAATGATTATTTAAACGTAATTTAAACGAAGTAATTTTCTTTTTTGAGAGGAAGGGTTAGGTTGAAGGTGTTAAAAAGTTTTGAAATTTAATATTTTTTTATTTATAACATTTTTTTTAATCTTTCAATTCCCCCTTGATCAAACGTTATTTATTACATTTGATATTAACATTTCTATTGATATTCAAATAACGGGAATAGTTATTTGCTCTATATGTATTAATTTCAAGATAACTGTAACTAAAACAATGTCTTCATTGACAATTCAGAGACCTTGTTTTAGCCAATAAAATGACAAGACGTGGAACAAGTTTTTTTATTTTATTTTTTTAAATTTAGTTTTTGTTTAGGGTATGTTAAAATGACAAAACAACTTGTGATGCATTTCTTGAAAATTAAATATTACATTCCAGAGATAATTTAATCTCTCTTTTGAACCAATTTTTTTTTCATTTATTTATTTTATGTACAAGGTAATATACATTTTTAAAATTTCTTTGACATCAAAAAGACAAAATTATTTAGAACATTCAGAATAATAATCCAAATGTAATTATATATATAATTTATTTTTAATTTATATTTCTAATACAATATATATATATATATTTCTTTTAGAATTTTAAAAGTAAAAAATCTGGTGTGTCTCCACCCGACTATCTCGCAAACTTGAATTGGATTAATTAACATAGATTATATTTAAATTAAATTTAATTAATTAAATTATAAATTATAAGTATAATTGAATTGAATTAATTACTTAATTAATAAAAAAAACTACATTTACAGTAAAGTATGGTTATTGAATTAAATTAATTAATTAACATATATTAAATTTAAATTTAAAATCTTTACCTTCAATTTTAAGTCAAAATTTAAAAAATTAATTCCGGTACTTTCAGAGATTCAATCAAACTAAATTCTATATATAGCAGTTTTATACAATTTTTAATCATATGAAAAACTAACAAACATATATCTTTATTTTTACGGTCAGTTTAGAGGATAAAAAAGAAAACGTGGTAGGTAATAAACCTCTTCCGAATGAGCTACATTTCTCAAAAGTTAATTTCTACGAAAAAACTACGAATTTGATGATTCTATCTCAAACCGTTTTTGCGTAATCTTGTCTTCACACACACAGACAGACAGTAATTTTTCTCAACCTTAGTCAAAATGACTCAGGGGTCTTGAAAACGTATAAAAACATCAAAATTTAAACATCGAAAATTCTCGTGATCGGCGGGATAATAAAAATGCAAATATCTCAACTACTAATACCTCCAGTATTTTTTTCTTATGTGCCAAATTTTTTGCAATTTATGTATATTATGTAATTTAATTTGTATATTTTTTACAAAAAAATTTATTCATTTTTCTAGATAGAATGATATAATAATAAAATAAAATTTGCTAAGAAATTATTTATTTATAAATTATAAATTATTACCAGTTTAAAAGTTTGGTTTCCCAAGCTACTCACCAGATTGATTAAAGAAAAAGAAAAATCTGAAGAGGAAATCATCCAATTAGATTTTTTTCTCTTCTATTCCTCCAACCGTATGTTAACTTGTATGGAAAGGTATATACAACATCCAATTGAGGAGCAGATGTGTAGCAAGGACCGTGGCCATCTGCCCCCGCACGAGCCTTTTGGTGCCCCCGGGTTTTGATCATAGGCACACCTTGCTGGGCACGTGGCACCCCGACAGATTGACTATGACCAGATCTTAATTATCTAATAGGAGCCACCGCAAAAACACCATCGCGGTCCTCTCCCTCTTTAACTACTCGAAGACTCAACCAACTTACTTTTTCATTAAGGGCCATTTGTTTATCGTTTTTCAATTGAACATCAATTATACAAAGAATGATTCTTTACTTGAATTATAATCTAATCATTCATTTTCAATATTCTTCATCATTTCATATTGTTAATTCAGAATATTCGCGAATTATAGCGAAATCCAATCTTTATATAAATGATATATACCTATATTATTATTATTATTATTATTATTTATTCAAGAATTATATATACAATCATTCTGTATGTTATTTCGGTCCACCTGATTTGGGTGGTGACAAAAAAAAATATCAAAAACATACGAAAATCAAACAAAAACAAAATAAAAAAAGCAAAACATATACATAATAACTAACACTCTATAATCAACGATCATAATGTCTCAAATTGAGGGCACTCATACACATAGACCCGATATACCTATATTTAAACTCAAATAATATGATATTCATCAAAAGCAATAAATTTTCTTTCTACATTTATTGTAGAATATTTGATTCTTTTTCTCCAACAATGTTGTATTATTAGATTTCCTTGAGGGACAAGCGCCCTTTCCATCACTCCTCTTTTAGACAAAAAACAACCCTTATTCTTCTTTCCTATAAGGGAGAATTATGTAAAATTATTATGATTATTGGATTAATAGGTTAGATTCTTTCATCATTTCCTTAATTAAATAGCTAATGAGTTCGAACTCATAGTTAAGACTAAGAATTTTTTCCCTACAATATATATAAGATATAAGTATATATATATTATTTGGCATGTTTGGAAAATAATAAAGAGTGAATCATTGATTTTGTGTTAAATATAAAAACATTGAAAACCCAATATTAGCATTTTATATAATAACAATGTCTTTTTAATTCATTATTATTAAATAAAAAAAGGACTTAAATAAAACAAATTATATGTATTAGAATAATTATATTATAATATATATACTTGAACAGGTCAAGACCCACAGAGGGTTGTCGAGCTATTGATAATGATATTATAATATATGCAACCTTATAATAACAAAGATGCCAACTCGGTAATTAATTTTTCCATTTCAAGTAATATTTTATATTTTGATATATATATATATATATATATTAAATTGATACAAATTAATAAAATAATATTAAGAATTTAATAACTATAAATATGTCTATTAAAATTTATAGTTTTCTTTATCAGTTTAACATATTTCTATAAGTTTTTCAATAGGTTTTATGATAGACAGGTTGACTACCATATTCCAAGAAAGAGAAAGATCTAATTTTCTTTTCATTACTAGAAAATACAGAAAAATAGACAATTAGGTTAATATTTTTATCCATTATGAATGGTCTATTTCTAAATAAAAATGATGTATTAAATACTTAAGAAATTAATAGAAATGCAATAAATAAAATTAAATTTGAAATAAGGTTAATGTATAGGATTTTTTTTAAATCGTGTCAGTATAAAGATTTAATAAAATTTAATGAACTATAATTTAAATATATATATATATATATATATATATATATTTAAATTATACTAGTACTTAATGAATAAAAATAAATGGTTTATTTTATTTTATTATTATTTTTATTTTTCATATTTCTATTTTCAAATATATCAGTTCTTTTTTTAATTTTCCATACGTAAATACCCATTTGATATCTCCCCCCTCCATAGAGGTGCATTTAGGGTCCTGAGGATGTCACCAGACCGATACACAATAGCCACTGCATCAGATAGGCCGAGGGAGGTGGAGGGACGCACGTGCCCTCTGAAAGCCACGCGCATCAGCTGGTCTGATCCCCCCCCCACTCCCCCCTTTAGCAGGCGCCGCAGCCGTTGGCCAGCAATGCGCCAGATTACAGCCACTTCAGCCCTTTCAACCCTCTTCTAATTCGCTATTCTACTAAATCTACACAAAATTGATTAGGACAATATCGTCATTATTATTATAATGAATATTCTCCAGATCTCAAACATTTGAAATTAAGTCTGATTAATTCTTTTAGTTTCTTTTAATTTCATTCGCGATTTTCTCCAATTTTGTGAATATATTTATAAATAAATTATTAATATAGTTTTTTTTATTAAAGAAAGAATACTTATTTCATGAATTATTTATTTTTTTATCAGAATTACTATTGTCGTTTATATTCTTTAATATTGTTTCAATTTTATGGAAACATAACATAAAGAAATATTGGTTTGATTCCGAGTGACTGGTTGGTTGCCTACCCCTCGGGATCTTCACTCATTCACCGTTCTCATTCAATAAAAGGATTCGATCAAATTTTCTTCAACACTTCAATGAGAAATTTTTTGATTAATTTTTACTCGGGTGATATATTATAAAATCATATTCTTTATTTGACTAAATTGAGATTTCGACAAACTTGGAATTATTTTTATCTCTTAAGTTATTATTAACTATTTTAAATTTCGACTTTAAATAATGCTTAATTTTCATAAGAATTTAAATAATAATATCATTACTAATTTTATTTAAAGAATAAAAATATTATATTAGATGTTTATTAATATAATTTATCTATAATTATATATAATATTCTCAATTTTTTTCAATGAAACAATTTATATATATATAATATCTAATAAATAAATTAATATAAATATATTAATTATTAATTATTTAAAATAATTATTTTACTAGAAATTTATTTTAAAATATCTATAATTGACATTCATTTTTAATTAAAGTTGTATTTATATCAGTAATTGACTCAGTAACGTATAGGTTTTTTAAAATTTTGATTTGATTTAAAAATATTATTAAACGTTTCTCTGTTATTAATATGTCTATGCTTAATTCTCTTATGAAAAAAATTGATTACCAAAACATTTGCCGAAAACTAAACAGATTTTATTGCTTGATTTTAGATCCAGATTTCTTATAATAAAATAGTTTAGCGAATATTTTTGGAAATTTTATTAATTTCTACATGATTATAATATTTAAAACAAACAAATAAATAAGCAATCAACAAAATCAAATATATTATTATATACTATATATACTTATATATATTTTTTTTTTTTTTTTTTTAGATGTTTGTCGAAATGTCCACGCGCACCTGATTTTATGCGCCACCTCGTGAATTTTGTCCATTTACCAATCTCGAGTATGCTTCTGGTTTTGAACGTCTCCCATTGGTTCTTTTCTGCGCAGGAAGGCTCCTTGGCACTGACCTGCCTCTTTCTAGGGGTTCTGGAGGGTCTCCGGAACAATAGGGCGCCCCTTCTTCCCCCTAAAGGGCTGGAGGGGGGCTCAAGGCCCCTCCTGCTCTGTACCGAGCACCCAGAAGTGGATGTTGTCTTGCAACAGTTGGCTTTCGGGTTGAGCCAAGGAAACAACTCCAGTGGACCTAGTCCAGTCCAGTCTAGGCCTGACTAGATCAGTCCTTCATGCTTGGATTTCTCCAAGAGTGAGTGTTCACAAGTGAGGAGGAGCAACCAATTGGACATCGATATCCATGGTGAATAGTCCGTGATGTGTGGCAATATTAGGCATGTCTACGTTAATATTGCACTTGTCCCGGCCTATTTACTTTGGGATCGTTTCATCGATTCGAATTGCAACAAGGATTCAATTTTTTTTATTGAATAGCGGATTTCAGGTCGTGATAAGTGCATTCTTGTGACATACACTTTCAAATTGCACTTGTCCCGGCCTGCATTGCCTATTCCAAGCATCGATATTGGCGGTCTCCATCATCAAAGTCTCCTGGTGAGTAGTAAGTCTTATCAACGTATCTGTTAAAATTCTCGGCCCAATTGAACATATTATGAGTTGCAAACGGGTTTCAAGCCCACGTGCATGACACACCGTCGCTCTATGCTTGTCGTCTGTTTGTGCTTTTAGCAAATTATTATGCGAATTGTTCATAAATTCCCTTAATCACGTTCTCGGCATCTCTTCTCTGGCTCGTTCGGGTTTTTTCTCATGCATGTTACAATTCTAAATGATGCTTCATTCCTTCCATTCCTTATTTTTTTTATTTAATGTACATATATTTTTAAAATGCGTTTTCCATTATAAAATTCAAATATTATTTCAACAAATCAATGTAAATCGATTTCATTGAAATTTGACATTTAGTAGAATATATTAATTTTTTTTTTCTATTTTTATTTTGTTTTTATTTTATTTATATTTTTTATTTTTATTTTATTTTTTTTATTTTTTTATTTTTATTTTTATTTTATTTTATTTTATTTTATTTTAATTTTTATTTTATTTCTTATTAATTAATATTAACTACTTAAATTATTTCTTTTGAATTAATTAAATATTATACGAATTTTCATATTATCTATAAATAATTAATCTGTTTATCTTTTTCTGTTTAATATCTGAATTAAAATTAAAAAAAAAAAATTGCAACTTGGTAAAATATTTTTATTTTCATTTTTTTCATTTTTTTTTAATTAATTTGACATAGTTTTTTCAGCGATTTCTCTTTTGATCATCTAACTACATTTGGGGTATCATATAAAATTCCAAAACTATTTTCAGATAAGTGTTGATAGTTTTTCTACTGTTTCAGGACATCGAACCGAAACCAAAGGCCGAGTTGGCATGTTTTCCCGAAGGTTTAGCCTTGAAATAGGGGCTGTTTTTTGACCGCCCAATTAAGCCTCTGAGGGAGGAGGGAAATTTTTTTTCAGCTTTACCATGCCTCGCTCAATGAACTGCACTCCAGCGACAACAACCTTCCAGGGATGTTTCCTTTCCTTTCGGGTAAGGGTCAAAGACCTTTCTAGCCCACCTTAAAAACCCTCCCTACCTTCCTTTTTTGCATTCTCACCCACGGAGACCTTTTTTGGGTTGGGTTCCCATCAACGACACGGAGATGGATTACCTAACGGGTAAGGGAATTTTATTATTACAAAAGGGATGAGGGGGTTCAACTCCAATACCCCTGTCATTCTATTTTACCGACTCTTAAAAAGTAATATGTTTCCGTTTTATACTTTTTCCATCATCCAAAAAAGGGGCCAAACGAAGGGTAGATTATCATTTCTTGTGGGTTTGATTTATATAAAATGGTTATCTACATTCAATATAATAGCATTATTAGACTTAAAGTATAAAAAGATAGAAATTACAAAAATATATTTGTAGATTTAAATTGAAAATTTTTATAGTTGGGATAAAATATAGATTTTACAAACAATTGTAATTTACTTATTTTATTTAATAAATAATTAGATATTTAATAATTATTAAAAATATTAAAAAAAGAATCATTCAAACATTTATTTTATTAATAAAAAAATTGTGAACGCAGGCAACGTGTACATTACTTAAAGTACTTCCTTTTTTTTAATTTTGATAATTAAAATTTAAATTAATTAATTTAAGTAAAATTTAGAATTGTTAAAAAAATGTATATAACAGGAAATAGTTCTTGTAATCAACAAGTTGTAAATACTAATAGTTAAAATATATAGTTAGATATTATCAGATGTGAAGTTATCAAAAAACAACTAAACATTTAATTAGAAATGAACAATTAATTAAATATAAAGGTTTATTAAGTGAAATGAAGTCATTCCAAGTTTTTTTTTATTTATACAAAATGTTTTATTTATTTTTAAGGATTATAAAAGTGTTTATATTTCGAATAATATCAAAACTAAAATTTTCTTAAATCGCTAATAAATGAATTGGTTATAAACCAATCTATATTAAGGATTGAAATGTTATTTGTTCAATAAAATAAAATTATTATTACATAAAATTATTTTCTCTCAATTTTATTTACAGCTTAGCTCTCATTCCTCCAATCAACTATTATTTTAAGGTATTTAAAAAAAGAATTATTTTTTATTTTTTAAATGATCTAAATATTATACTTACAAAATAAGGATTCAAACAATTTTTAAGACCAGGAGGGTAGCCGCGCGGTTATCGCCCTAGTCCGCCGAATTTGATCTCGAGGGATTGAACATCGCCAAGTTCATTTAGATTTAAAAATAAAAATAAAATAACTCCACAATAATTTGATTTGAATTTTGGAAACAATATATGAGATAATATATTATAATAAAATATTTTATTTCTTTTATTAAAATATTTGTTGAATAAGATCTGATGTTTACATTAACTAAATAGAATTATTTAATTTAAATGATATAGGATTGATTTATTGGAAAATTAGATAAAAATTATTTATTTTCTTTAATAATTCTAACAATTACCAGCTTTTAGAAATACATTTTGCAAATCGAGGGTACGATAAGCATACACTAGGAGAGATATACATACATTATTTATTAATTGATTAATTTCTATAAACTATAAATCTTATTTATAAACTATACTATATTATATTACTTCATAAAATTAAAAGGGTGTTTATACATCAAAGATGAAATGGAAGAATTGAGGATATTAATTAATCGACCCAGGTAACAAATATAGCATCGCATTATTCTCGGGAGACGCAAAAAAATCCTAAAAATATTTATTTAGATTCTTCGGTTATATTTAAATTCTGAATAGTATTAGAGAGCGTATATCTATATATGGTAATATACCAGAGGTGGGGAACTTACGGCCTCCGCATAGTATTTGTTAAATAAATTGATAAATCTATAGAAAAACTATAATAATTTCACAAAAGTTACTTTCTAAGGTCAATCAGCTTATGCGGTCTCTTATTGATTTAAATGTGGCCTCTAATGGTAAAAAGGTTCCCCACCTCTGGTATATACTATGAAAGTTTTAATTATTTCTTTATTTAGAATGCATTATTTGAATACATTTTTTAAACAAATCTTTATAATATATTGGATTGACTTCAAAACATTTATAATAAGTCTGTATAGTATAGTAGTCAATAATCCAAAATTATAGTTAAAAAAAGCTTCTGAATTATCTAATATAATATATAATAATCTAGTATATTTAAAGGATCAAAGTGGAGAAAAATATTAAATTTTAATTTATATTCTCTCACTATTGAAATTTCAAGTGCTACTTTTGATTATAAAAAGTAATTCTTGGCTATTTTCGTGTTTATAATAAGAAGATTTGAATCTCGAAGGTTTGGCGACTATTTTGGCACAATTTCAAGAGATTTGGATATGGAATTTTGTGATTTTTTGGTTTTAAGTAACTTGTGGTATTAACAATTAATAAAACGAGACACTGGTCAACTGAACACTTTTTTGTAATATGTATATTAAAATATTAGCAGAAATGAACAATTGAGTGGTTTAGAGGTTAGCATGACAGTCTACCGTCTACCACAGCGTGGTGGTCCGCGAGAAAATTTCGCTGGTCCGCAGAAAAATGTGGAATATACTTACTCATCATGTTAAGTTATGTTTTAAGATGCATTAAAACATGATTTAATTCATAACAATACGTGATAAGTTATAAAAACTCAATGTTTATGTAATCTTTGATCACAATTTTTATTTATAAATATAATTAACACTTAAAAATCCTATTAGTGGTCCGCGGGATTTAAATTATGAATTAACTGGTCCGTGAGGTCAAAAAGTTTGGCGACCGCTGGTCTACCACACTGAAGACTCGAGATTGGGCCTAGGGAAATTCAATAATTAATGTCTCTTTAAAGCTCTGCGTGGTCCTCGGAGTTTATTCGTAAATAATAATAATTAGCAGCAATGAATCAACTTGAAAAATATATTGTATTCTAGAACAGAGAGAGAGAGAGAGAGATATCCAAACTACACCGCCATATGTTGGTATTCTAAAACTATTTTTCTTAAATTGAAAGGCACATTTTAGTTAAATAAAAATTTTGATTAATGTGGTTACAATTTTCAAATATAATAATATAAGTCAGAGGTTCTTAAACTTATGTACTCCGCGGACCCCCACTTGGAGAAATTTTTTTTGACGGACCCCATCCCAACTTTAGGTACTTTACGTCATTTTATTAGTTAATTTCTGGCTTACGATCTCATAAGAACAAGGATATATGTTGAATATTTCTAACAGTGATTGGTGAATAATGATTTTTTTGCATATTGTAGAACACATTTTATTAGAAATTATAATATTGAAGAAAGAAAATTCAGCTAAATATGAAGATGGAAACGGTAGCAATAGTTTTCTTGCACATTTCGTTGAATTTGGGTATTTGATCTCTGTTTCCTCACAAAGCCATGCCATACCTCCTTTTATATTAAATAAAGTTTTAACTGACTCATCATTTTCTCGTGCACCTGTACGATGGCTTTGCGGACCCCCAGTAAAGTCTTCGCGGACCCCCAGGGGTCCGCGGACCACAGTTTAAGAACCTCTGATATAAGTAATTTAGTCTAAATTTCTTCTTTTACTAATTAATATTTAATATTTTAAAAAATTGATAATATTTTGTCAAATTTATTTTCTCAAAATAATCAATCCATATTTGAAAAATAAAAGTAAAAAAAAAAAAACAAAAATATATCTAATAAAATATTAATTACAAATATATATTTAATTTAAAATGATTAAGAAAAAACTACTTAATATATATATAATTAAATAAACTTAATTAATAATAATGTCACTACAGCTTTGAAATTATTATATGAATATTTCTGAATAAAGTTGAATTCTTAAGTTGATGAAAAAAATTAGTAAGAAATTTAATTTCTAAGCAAACAAAATCTTATATAGGAGTATATAAATGGTATGTATATATAGATAAGGTGAGTATATATAAAGTGAAATACGATTTATTAGAATACCGAGTATTTCATACAAGGAACTTGTATTAAGCGATAATGTATTATATTATTTATAGTTGCAAAATAAAAAAACACATAGAATAGAAATATTTCTTTTTATTTATTCTAAAAATTGAATGAAATAATAAATAAGATTATCTTTATATTTTTTGTTTCTTTCTATCACAAATAAAATTGTGAAATTTTTATTAAATAAGCTGGAGTGTCTCCACTCGACTATCTCGCAATTTGAATTGGATTAAATAACATAATATATTATATTTAAATTAAATTTAATTAATTATAAATTATAAATAATAAATATTAAACCAGCGCATGTTTGGCTTTTTATTGATGGCACCATCGCAAGTGTTGGCGCGTGAGATTTGCAGTGTTAAAAAATTAATTCTGGTACTTTCAGCGATTCAATCAAGCTGAAATTCTATATATAGCAGTTTTATACAATTATTAATCATGTGAAAAATTATCAAACATATATCTTTATTTTTACGGTCACTTTAGAGGAAAAAAAATCAAAACGTTGTAGGTAATGACCCTCTTCCGGATGAGCTACATTTCTCAAAAGTTGATAGAAAACTATGAATTTTGAATAATGTCCATGTACCAAATTTCATCATTCTAGCTCAAACCGTTTTTGCGCAATCTTGTCTACATACATACACACACACACACACAGACATTTTTCTCAACCTTAGTGAAAATGAATCAGGAACCTTCAAAACGTATAAAAACATCAAAATCTCAACATCGAAAATTTTCGTGATCGCAATACTATCTCTTACGAGATAGTAAAAAATCTTAGATATGGAGTTTTCTTTTGTTCATATCTGAAATAAGTGATTTAGCCCTTATGAAGTGTATTTTTGATTATTTGAATAATTTATTAATTAATTTAATTTTAAATTAATGAATCAACAATAATTAAATTTTTATCTTTTTTTTTTTTTAACAAGATTATTTTGTTGTTTATTATTTTGTTCATTTCATTTAATTCGACTAAAGTTAAGAATCATCCCCTGATTTTATTTTATAAAGTGGTTCTATGAGTGAGTTGACCGTTGGCCGTTGACCATTTCTAACACAACGAGTTATTGAATTCAACGCTTTGATCGTTCCAACTTTAATCTTCCTACCTGTTAAACCGAAATGACGGCTATTAAATTCAATTTACTTTCAAATCTGTCTAGGACTGATTTAAATTCCTTTATCCCTGGGATTTGATGTGTAGAAAATGTTGAAAATTTAGGGGTAATCATCCCTTATGAACAAAAAACCGGATTCATTCATATGCATCCTAAACATAAAATAAATCCTGGATTAAACTTTTGGATTAACCGTTAATAAGTTTTGCAAATAGAAGGGAGAAGGGTTAAATTGATGTTTAATTTAAAATAATTTTGAGTTGAAGTCATGATTTTATTATTTTTTTTAATCCCCCCTAAAAAATATACCATAAATGAATTGTAGAAATTATAGTTAAAGGTATAGTTTCAACTACTATTTCATTTCAATTTGACTAGGAGCATTTGCCTAGACAAAAGCCATTTGGCTAAATCTTTATTGGGCAAATAGCTATAATTATTACAGTAGCCAATTTCGAAATTCAAAAAAAATTTTGTTCTTTATTGTATATTTATCTAACTTCAGCTTGGCATAACTTCAAATTTTAATTTGTAAATAATTGTTTTAGCCTACAGTTCACTATAAATGACAAGGATAAATCTTATTTTCATTTAAATGAAAAATATAAATCCACAAATGTAAAATAACCATGGAATTCTGACAAAATAGAAGAAATAATAACGCATTAAAATAGAGTCTAACAAAAATGACACAAGTGATGTCTTCAGTCGATAAATACTATTTATCCAAATATGGCCTTCTAGAAATAATAGTTAAAGCTTTTGGCCAGGCAAATGCTATTTTCCTAAAATTGCCATTTGCCTACTTATACATTATTATATATATAAATGTTATTATTTTTAGCTATATAAATTGAGGATTCTTATCATTTTAAGCTATTTTTTTAAATAATAATTTTCTAATATTTTCTTTTTATACCTTCGAGAAATGTTTGCCAAAGGAATATTAATATATATTTTTTTAAATATATTTATTAAAATAAAGAAATTTGTACAAATAAATAAATCATCCCATGCATATTTCTGCGTACTGTAAGAGGATCCACGTATGGACACTTGTGTATTATTATGAATTGTATTATAAGTAAATTATGGGCGCCAAGCTTTGGGTAAATTGTCTTTATCTCAGAATACAAAAGGGTGTTAAAAAAATTTAGGGGAAAAGGAAAAAAAAATTAATGTTTGCACTAATACACTTTAATTAATAAAAAAAAGTTTAAACAAATTAAATATAAGAAATTTAATTTAAAAAAAAAATAAGATAATGTAATTCACTATTATTACAGGGAGTAACAGGAATAGTTATCACAGGGTGTCATGATTTATAAAAAAAATAATTATGTCACGGGACGTGATAGTTACAAGGTCATATCAGGATGATATGTCTTTTTCAACTGCCAATTCTCAACTCACTAAATTATAAAAACTTGGAGGGAGATTGTTCCTCCCTTTAGTCGAAATATTATATCTATATACATTTATTACATTTTAACATTAAATCGACAAAATAACTTTGTTAATATAATATGAAAAATAGAAAAAAATAAAATGAACAATAAAAAAAAAATATAAATACTTTGTGCGTTACAGTACTTATTTTTTTCATTCATAGAATAATAATTGGTAAATTATTAAAAATCAATTTAATTTCTATAATTAATTAATTTCTATAAATAATAAAAAGTCGAGAAAATTTCTATATTTATCTCGATTAATAAATTTACTGATTTTTTTTTTCTTTTAATAATGAGATTTATTTAAAAGTATATGCGATATCTTCTATTTGTTTCTGATTTTCGGAAAATTTCATTTATCGATTTTATAGAATGATCAATTGTTGTTCAACTCGTGTTGTTGTGAACATGTGGGTGTATCAGGGGTTGTAAGAGGGGTGGGGGCAGCTGCCTTTCTCCCTGGCCACCAACTGCTGTTGCCCTTTGAAAGCATGACTAAGAGGGCCGTCACTCTTCTCTTCTGCCCCTTTTCAAGGTTTATTTTTTAATATGTTTTTCATAGAAAAAAGTAGTTTATTGCCTTATTGCCCCCTACCCTCTTCCTCCTTTCTAAATTCACACAGATAGTCGAAATTTCCCTTAAAGGCAGAGAAATCATAAAATTAATTTAATTCACAGTGATAAGTTTTAGTATTAAATTTAATAACTCCGCTTTTATTTTTATAAAAATAAAGATATATATTCAATATTTTTTGTGTACGAATAATCTAATTATTTATCTGAAAATTTCATATTCAAAAATAATTTCTTTTTTTCGTTTTCATTTAAAATTAATTTTTCAAAATAAATAAATCAATAAAATAATGTAATCTATTAGAGGAAATAAAAAAACCCCAATTTTAGCATATCATATATATAATTAAATAAAATTACAAATTTAAAATAATTATTTATTTCAATTTCCCTTAATTTGTCGTATCATTTCAATTATGTCCTAACCCTTGGTTAGTCAAATCATTTTATTAATTTCAGATTTTGATGAAATTCTTATTTTAAACTTCTATAACAATGTCTATTTACTCTTTTGTTTTTGTTTTTTTTTTTGTTTTTTGTTTTTTTTAAAGAAATTAATTTATATATATATTTAGAATATATAAATATTTAGAAAAGTTTGAAAAACTCATTGATTTTAAATAAATATATAAATCATTTAAATAAATAAAATTTTCATAAAAAATGAAAAAGTAATTTTAATATAGAGAAACTGTAATTGCTTTTCTCTTTGTTTCAAAGTGAGATATTTCTAAAGTATAAATTTAACTTTATTATACCCAAATGATAACACTTGAAATTAATTCAAATTAGTTTATTGTATTTACAAGTTGTCCCTGTTGGCACTTGGTGATATATACAGAACTACTAACAAAGTTTTTGTCATTTATGATTATTTAAAGTAACATGACTAAAAATATGTTGCAAATGAGATTTTTAGGAAAAATACATACATATGAAATATAATTTAAGAATAAATATATTCATTAATAAAGTAATAGTATAATTAAATGAACTAAAAACAATTATTAAAAATATTTAATTTTTGATATTGAATAGATTATAACTTTAGGTATTTTTCTCTGATTTCAAATACAAAAGAGGTTGTCCTTGGTTCGAGACTCGATGTAACTAGGAGAGTAGCAGTATATACAACTTAGAAGGCATGCCTGTCAGGATTATTTACTAAATGACGCATTCTTATCAGAATAGAAAATCAAAAATATAATCAAGAAGAAGAACCTGTCGAAGAGTATTCCGTTGCTTGTGACCTCACTTTGTTTTATTTTATAAAAATATGTGTTAGAAAATAGATTTGTGAATGAGAATATAACTCTTAAAATATTTTTTCTTTTTAAATTATTTTTACAATAGTGTTTAAGTTCTAGTACTTCAAGAACTACTGTATTACTAGGAAATATTTAAATACTACAATTGGAAAATATCTTTATATTAAGTAATAACAAGACAAAGTAATAATATGTATAATTTTTATCTTTGGAAAATGTGGTTTATCGGGTTGGAAATAAACACTAAAATTTAATGAATTAGTAAGATAGTCTATTTAAACCATTTATTTCAAAGGTGTAGACAAGAAAATTGTTAAACTTTGTGCTTTTCGATATAAAAGTCACAATTTATAAAATTTTATCGATGATATCTGCACAAAACTCATGCAGAAAAACAACTGAGATAATTAATTCAGTTCTCTTTAGATATATATCACTTTACGAATTAAGAGAGATGTTCATCAAAAATATGCTTTACTAGAACTTCAAATTTACATTGATTATAAATTTCTGTATACAAATCTAGTATTACTTTTATTTAATCATAATCTAAAAACTGTAAAAGATACATTTTATCAATTTTAGTTAAGAAAGAGCAGCGGTCGCCAAACTTTTTGACACCACGGACCAGTTAATTCATAATTTAAATCCCGCGGACCACTAATAGGATTTTTTAAGTGTTAAATATATTTATAAATAAAAATTGTAATCAAAGAACACATAAAATGTACCTAGTTAATAAAATGAAACTATTATCACGTATTGTTATGAATTAAATCATGTTTTAATGCATCTTAAAACATAATTTAACATGATGAGTAAGTATATTCCACATTTTTCTGCGGACCAGCGAAATTTTCTCGCGGACCACTAGTGGTCCACGGACCACCACTTTGGCAACCTCTGAGAAAGAGTATGCTTCAAACTAATGTCTCCCAAGAAAAAAATTTGTAAAAGAATTCTTTATTTTAACAATAATACACAAATATTCGTAGAGAATAACTAAATATGATGAAATATCATGACTTTAGCTAGTGAAACAAGTTATTCAGTTATCCAGAATTAGATATTAACCCAAAATATGGGTAATTTTTGATATATTCCAACAATTATGTATACTGTTGTTTAAAATTCAACATTTTAAATTATTTGAAAGATCAAATAACGAAATTTAGACATGTATTGAAATTTATAGAAGAAGAACTTGAAATGCAAATTATTAAAAAATCACTAATTTTTAAAATTTAATTTAATTTGATTATCACTGTGATATTATATTTTATACTGTATGTCGAAATAAATATTTATTTTAATAGGAATACAGAAACAATTTTTTTATCATTGTTAAATCACTGTTTAATAATTTTCAAAAATATCTTAATTCATGTAAAAGTTAATTTCATTTTATATTAATAAATTTTTATCAACGTTTCATTGTTCAGAACATATTAAGTCAATTTTATAATAAATATATTTACATTCGTTGACTTGAACGAAATAGGAGGGGACAATTCAAGGTCCTGCTTGTGAGGGCGGCTCATCATACGAAAGGGGTGCCTTTGTCTGACCGATGATTGACACCTCTATGCCATGCCTAAACTGAAAGGGAGATATCAACCAAGGAGATGGGATAATTAAAGGGTAGGCCTTCTTTTTTGAAATTTTGCAAGCACAAACAGCTTGCCAAAGAGCTTTTTGCAACGTTTCAACAACAATAAATTTACAGAATATTGCCTGATTGTTGCAAATAAATAATTATTCAGGAATTTGAGTTTTATCAATTATTTATGATTATTGTAGTAGTTGATCTAGATTTTTTACAAAATAATCTTAAAATGAGAAATATAATCTAATATTAAATATTGAAAAAATTTGTTTATTAGAATAAGTAGGTATAAGTATAAGTATCCTCTCATTTAACTACAAATACAGATAAATCTAAAATAAAATATAATATTTTTTAATTTCTATTTATCAAATTTAATTAAATATTTTATATATATTTTGAAAGAATTTTTAAAAATCTTAAATTGTTAGAGCTAATAAAAACATCTCTATCTACTTCAATTATTATATATCTTTAGGAAGCTAATGTTAGGTGTTCATCCAACACCTCCCCTATTCGCTAGACGCCCCTTTTCTCTTCTATTGAAATTTATAGATCAAATTACTAGATGTCAAATAAATTCTCGTATAAAAAGAACCAGCCCCAACAGTGTTTATTGTGGATTGTGTTTCTTGATTCAAAGAGAAATCCTAGCTAATAATAATAATCATGTAGTTAGTAAATCAAGATATAATTTTGAAGAGGTTTCTCAATTCTATAAAATCTCTTTTAACAATAAAGAAAAAATAGAGTAATAAAATAAAATAGTTTTGAAAAAAATGGCAAAAAGACCCCAGATATTTTCAAAAAATAAATTAGAAAAGTTGATTGCTCAATTGACCAACACTTTGATCATAAAAATCATTTAAAAAATAATTGATATGTAATATTGCATTCTTATGAAATGTTTGTAATGTATATATGGATATTATATTATATTCTTAGAAAATTATAATTTTTACTATCTCGCCAGAGATAATATTGCGATCACGAAAATTTTCGATGTTGAGATTTTGATGTTTTCATACGTTTTGAAGGTTCCTGAATCATTTTCACTAAGGTTGAGAAAAATGTGTGTGTGTGTGTGTGTATGTATGTAGACAAGATTACTCAAAAACGGTTTGAGCTAGAATCATGAAATTTGATACATGGGCATTATGTAAAATTCGTAGTTTTCTATCAACTTTTGAGAAATGTAGCTCTACCGGAAGAGGGTCATTACCTATAACGTTTTGATTTTTTTTCCTCTAAAGTGACCGTAAAAATAAAAATATATGTTTGATAATTTTTCACATTATTAAAAATTGTATAAAATGACTATATATAGAATATTAGCTTGATTGAATCGCTGAAAGTACCAGAATTAATTTTTTAACACTGCAAATCTCACGCGCCAACACCTGATGTGGTTCTATCAACAGAGCCAAACATGCGCTGGTTTAATAAATATTATTTATTAATTTTAATTTATAATTTATAATTAAATAAATTTAATTTAAATATAATATATTATGTTATTTAATCCAATTCAAATTGCGAGATAGTCGAGTGGAGACACTCCAGCTAATTTTTTAATAATCTTATAATTTTTTTTTAAAAATTGTGTACTTGTTTTTAATTTGAATTTCATTTTAAAGAGTTGTTATTTATTCTCAAAGATATTCATTTTATTTAATTGACTCAATAATTTCAGGTAAGGATAACAAAAAATTTATTTAAAAATAGCAAATATAAAATGTTAATTTTTAATCAATTTCTAAATTATCTTCTAAAGATGTATCAAAAAATCTTAAACTTTAAATATACATTAAGTTGGACCAAATATGCTTATAATTTTTGATATGAAATGTTTAAATTATTCCAAATTTCACTTATTTAATAAATTAGGAGAATGATATTGCTTCTTTACTTTATTTATATAATAATTTAATTTTTCTTAAATAATTAATAGACCATTAAAGTATTTTATGGTGAGAAAAATTAACTATAAATTTTAATCGAAAAGATTTAGAAATTAGTTTGATAAAGGTATTTTGGATTGTTAATGCACATTCTATTGAATATTAGACATCTTTGTTTTTACTATGATAATCATAATATTATATTAACATTTTTTTTTAGTTTTATTAGTTAAATTTTATATAAAATATAATTAAATTAAATCGATTGAATTAATTAAATTATTAATAATTTCATAAATCAATGTTGTATATATCTAAAGAGGAAGAATTTAATTAAATTTAGCTTGTACATGTTTATAACATCTTTTAAATTAAATATTAGTAATTTTCTTATTTCCCGAAATATCCATTTTATAATTTTCATATAAATAGAACACTATACGATTTTTTTACATCTTTAAATTAATTGTTAATTGATGATTTTATATTAACTTCAAATAATTTCATCAAATGTTGAAAATTATTAATAATTATATATATTTTAAAAAATACCTTTAAATGAGTGGAACATTTAAATAATAAATTTAATAAACTTTCAGGAGAAAATTTTTCTTTCAAATTACAATTCAAAATTATATATCATTTCAGTAAACGAATAAATAAATATTTGTATGAAAAATTTTCCATTTGAAAATGTTCTATATTTATATCTATAAATTAAAATTAAAATTTGACTTGGTTTGACTGGATCTTTATTTTTTCGTTCTCGCTCTTTAAAATGTCATTCTTCAAAGTATTGTCAGACCAAATGGCCATTTTAAAAATAGTTCATTCTCTTTTGTACCATCAGCTGCAAAGATGGATTGCCAAATTCGAATTGAAAAGTAACGAAATTGAGAATCAGACAAAAACATTCGGGGTGCGTTTTTGAGGCCCAAAGCACGGTTTGGCAGAAAAACAACTCACGATGATTCATTCAACCGATCTTTGATCTCGATGGGGTGGGGAGTATGAATAGGACCAACTTTTACCTGCATGGGCCTTTTGTACAATCCAGAACAAGAAAGAGCGCCGGAGGGCACAGGGATTCAGGAGCCAAGTCTTTGAACCCCTCTTAACGGAAGAATGACCAGCTTATTTCCGATGTCTCCAAAACCACATAGGACCACTCGAACTGATAGAAAATCCATTAACTCATTTGACCATTATTTTATATTTATACATCAAATAATTATATTAAAAAGTATGTATAGATATGAAATATGGAAAAAAATGATGTATAGTGGACTGAAAAGAGTGAACCAGCACATTTCTCAACCGCATTAATATATGAATGAAATTAATTTTTAACACCAATTTAATTCTAAATGATTAACAGGTTCATGTTTTTATGGCATTAGTTTTTTTAATTTACATATTAATGTTGAGTAAGCCAGTGTTCTCTTTTTTTCCATCACTGTATATACATCTAATATAAAAAAAAGTTTTATAAAACTAAATATTGTAAAATTTTATTATTTATTATTTTATTTGTAATTTTTAATATTAATTTAGAAAAAAAAAATTTATAAATCTATAATAATAAAATAAAGAGTTAATTTTAATTTAAATATTTTTATTATAAATTTCAACTATTAAATGATATCATTTTAATAAATAATTATTATATTTTTCTATTTTATATTGAAAAATGAAATAATGGAAACAAACCAAGTTTACTCCCGACATAAATTGTTCATATTCAAATTACATATTTCTGATATAAAAATTGTATTAATAATTTTTATTTTACTATTATACATCGTATACTTTTATAAAAAATTTATTTTATGAATTAAGCTAATCAAATTAAAAAAAAAAAATATGATTGATTATTAAATTGAGAATATATTAATCTTAAATGTGGATATTCGGTGGAGAATTATTTTATATATTTAATATGGCACAAATATAAAATTTGATGCCCACCTTTTTTATTATAGATTTTGAAATAAATCAAATCATTCTTCAAATATAATTACTATATCATTAAATATTTTTTAAAAAAGAAATCATCAAATTACACTAAAATTATATATCACTAACGAAATTTTTTTTTAAATTTTTTCATAAAAATTTTTACAATAAACGCTCTAGAATTTCAAATATCTTTGATATACATTTAATTTATAGAAAGTACTAAAATCAAATAATAATTAATAGATAAATATTATATAGTATCATATGTTGTTATTTATTGTACCATAACTATTATTTATTTTTGTAAAAGCCATATGAAATGTTTCATATAGAACGGAAAGCAATATTTGTATAGGCCGGGAAAGGATTAACAATTCTTTTGTTAGTCATAACATTTCTGAAAACACTTTGGAACAAAGATGCGAAATTTTTGAAAAGCTTAGGGGAATAGAAATCTTTGCAAGGGACATCTCCCCCAATGGTTTCAAAAATTTCATATTATTAAATAATAATAAAGGTTGTTTACTTTATTTAACTTTCTTTCATTCTTTTTGAATGATATTTCCCACACAAATGGTCACGAATCAATAATTTTTCTAGTAAGACTAAATTTATTTTATTCATCTTTTAAAGAAAGGACGTCTTTGAGAGGAGTCTTAAATTCAATTTAATCATTTAAAATATTAGCTTACCGAAAAATTAGTAAAAAATGAAATTTAATTGGAAAATTTAATACATATACACAGGGCGCATAATTATATTGTTGATGTCTTCAATTAGAAATACATATAATTAAAAATTTTAAAGAAACATGATTGAACATTTAAAAAATGTGAAATTAATTTAAAAAATTTAAAATATATTTATTAGATTGAAAAATTTTTTTGTTTTTTTTTAATGTATTTAAATCTAAAAGTTTGAAAATCACTCTTTAAGAAATTTTATTTACAATAAATTATTTATGATTTAGTTTTTTTTTTAAACATTATTTTATAACATAATAAAAATTATTTGATAACTTCCTAAATACAAGGTTAATATTGTAGATCAATTGCAAATAAAATTGCTTTTAAATTAGGTGAGATTTATTTAATTTCCAAGGGCATTTACTTAAACCGATCAGTTCAATCGCAATTCTAGAAACCTGATTAAGATCTTGATTTATTCTCGAATAACTCTAAATTTATGATGAAAATGTTATTGTTGTTGTTTCATTACTCAACATAAATTTGTTTTAATATTTTATATATATAGCTATATAAAATAAATGATCTATAGTTTATGGATAAACATTACTACTCCAAAATGTTATTTTAAATTTATATCTATTTAAGAAATAAATAAACATAATCCTTTATTTTGATATCTTTCTATTAAAATGTTGCATATTCATAGTTAAGTCCGATCAAGATTTCTTAATGACTTTTCATTTCAATAAGTGGGGATATAAATTATCTTAATAGAGTTGATTTGAAAAATCATGATTTAATGACACGAATTTAATTGATTCTCATTATTTTTAATTTATTATTTAAAATTTATTTATAATTTTGAAATGAAAAAATTCCGAGATTAATTAGGAATATTTTATTGATACGTAGGGAATATGCACTTGTATTAAAAATAAATTGAAAATCACTCTTAAAGAAATTTTATTTATAATAAATTATTTATATTTATTTTTTTTTAAACATTATTTTATAACATAATAAAAATTATTTGATAACTTCCTAAATACAAGATTAATATTGTAGATCAATTGCAAATAAAATGGATAAACATTACTACTTCATTAGATAGATCAATTAAATATTATTATATGTATCAATTTATTAGTGAATTAACAAAGGAGGGGCCAATACTACTTTTTATTTTATTTTTTCCAATTCTTATAACTAAACAATATTCCAATAACTATTCAATTATAATCATGAAAATGATTATTTTATTTTTTACGTTAATTGGAAAAAATATTTCAAATTCAATTTAATAAATTAATCGTCATTTCAGACGATAATAAAAAGAATTATCCAAATTCTATCTGAATGGAATGTAATTAGAAAATGGTGAGATATTGTTGCTGTGATAAAATTAAATAAGTACTAATACTTATTCATAAATTATTTTTTTTTCTCATTTCAAATGTTGTACTATTACTATTGATTCTATGAATCAATGTATTGATGAAGATGGTGTTGTGATATTTAACATCAACGGCCTCTTTTTACTATTGATTAGCTTCATTAGCTTTTATCTATATTCCAATTCAAATTTTCAAGATAGTTGAGTGGAGACACTCCAGATTTTTTTCATAGAATTGTTTTTTAACATCTTAACTTAACTATATATAATAATAACTGCATAGACAGCCTTTGACGTTATTCATATCTAAGAAGGGCCTCTCCACCCCCACCCCTTACCACCAAATCGATTTTTATTGAAAGTCTGTATGAAATAGATCTATATTTATTTTGACTCAATAACAATATTTCTAATTCGTACTTCTGAGCCATTTTAAGGTTGAGAAAAATGTGTGTTGTATGTATGTAGACAAGATTATGCAAAAACGGTTTGAGCTAGAATCATTAAATTTGGTACACGGACATTATTCAAAATTCGTAGTTTTCTATCAGCTTTTGAGAAATGTACCTATCACTTTTTCATTTTTTTCCTCTAAACTGACCGTAAAAATAAAGATATATATTTGATAGTTTTTCACGTGATTAAAAATTGTATAAAACTGCTATATATAGAATTTCAGCTTGATTGAGTCACTGAAAGTACCGAAATCAATTTTTTAATACATTGGCTGGCTGTGACGTCATGAATAGATGGGTGAAGTCATATATTTTAAATTAAAAAAAAACTAATGAAGATGATTTTCCCGAAGATAAAACCAATACAAAGTGCATCATTAGTGGAGTAAAAAATCTCCTCATGTGAAATTTGGTGTGAAAATAACCCTTCCCTTCCTATCGTCGATCGCTAAAGTTGATCAATTCATCATACTGATGCATTAAGTAAATATACTAAATTTCATCAAAATCAGTTGAGCCGTTCAAGCTGTACACATTTATACGGACGAATGGACAGACATCATGCTAAAAATACTTTTTTCTGTTAAGAAAATGCATGATTCGTGGAGATATGTAAAAATCTCCACATGTGAAATTTGATGGGAAAACAATACCTCCCTTACTATCGTCAGTCGGTAAAAAAGGAAAATATCATATAATTGGAAAATAACTTTTATATTAATAATGAAAATAAAATACATATCGATGAAGCTGATTCTCTGTTAGATTCTTAATACAGAATATTTTTCCTCTCTTCACAGCTCATAATACAAAACATTTTCATTCATTCTTCAATATAAGTATATCTTTTTCTCTCACTTTATACAATACAATTGATAAGAAAGAATTAACATCTTATTGAAATATTCAAAAGATTCTCTACACATCTTTAAATATATATTTAATTAATAATATTAATAAATATCCATTGATATCTAGAAAAGAATAAAATAAAATATAGTATTGTTTTAAATCAAATATGAAATGATAGATTGAAAGGTTTTCTTCAAATTAATGAATTTACTATTTATTTTCTTATTTTTTTCATTGTGTATTTTGAAAAAGGCCCATGTGTGAAAAGTTGGGACAACCGCCCTCTTGTCCATTGGCACTTTTTTTTCCTTTTTAACAGAACAATTTGAGGGTTGTCGGTTTGTTAAAATGTGATAAACTTCTTTGTTTCTTTTAAAAACAAAGTTAACAGGCATTTTGTTAAATTCTTTTGGGAAATATATTGTAAAGTGAAATTTTTTCAATTCATTCATATGTGAACATTAAAAAACTAGAAACAATTTGTTAAGTTGATCATAAATTTTGACATTTGAATTAAAAAAAAAATTTGCTATGCCGTTTTTAGGGGTCTTCGATTCTTTCACGCTTTTTTTTTGCTTTACATTAAAAGACAATTTTATAAGGAACACTCATGGGAATTACTATACAATTCATGAAAAATGTCACACACAGTTTCTTCTTTCTTTCTTTATTTAATATTTTTAAAGGAATTGTTTCATTTTGTTCAATAACATCTTGGTTCTTCTTTTGTCAAATTAGTAACGTTCCATATTAACTTTTAGTATTCTTAACATAGAAGTTTTTTGTAAAGATTGACAAATTTTTATCTTATCTTATTAGATCGAGGTATATAATATTAATGATGATATTAAGTCAATGATCCAGTGTAATCTTTTTAAATATTTAAATAAACAAGTGGGATAATAATCCCATATAGTTAGGTTTAGGTAAAATCATTTGTTTGCTCTTTAATCATATTTATTTGACTTACAAATTTATCCTAATATACATCTGATGATTATCATTGATTAACAGAGAGTTTATATATATATATATACATCCTCATCACCATCCGATAACAATATATATATATATATATATAATTATTATAATAAAAACATAGATTTGAAACAAAATTAATAAAAATAATAAAAGGTCAATCGAAGGTACAATGGAATATATACAATAAAAGGAAATATAGACATTCAGTTTGAAATATAATATTATAGAAATTTAAAAAAATTTAAATATAATTAAAACACTATTGGTTAGGGATTATAGTTTCATAATTTTATAATCATTTAATTATTTTTTTTTATCTTTTGCTGATAAAATGCAAAAATATTAGAGTGGTTGGAAAATATCGAACATATTTTCAGTTATTAGCATCTCTTCTAAGAACATACTCCAAGTATCAGCTAGAACGGGGTTTGGCTTTCGTTTGATTTCAATTCACTTTTCAATAGTCGAGAGATTTTCAAACCTTGGCGAACATCTCTTTGGTCTGTCTTTGATTTAATGAATGGTATATCAATGTTTCATCTAAAGGAGTTTAAGTATTGTTTGGTGGCTGTGGATCTTGGTTCTTCCAAAGGATGCTAGTAATTGAAAATAAGTACGACACGCACCAGTAGTGCCCTCTCTCTGATTTTGCTCAGACTTTTCAAACCGCCCTCATAAATAGTATTAACTAATTTAATATTCATTTTTTAAAATACACCTAGATAATAAGATAATTACATTGCTAATTTTCAAATAATTAAATTCTAATGTAAAGGAATCTGATGCATTTGATAAATTTATTTAGGTTGATTCAAAACGATTCCTCTTCTTAGTTGAAGGTTTAGTAAGCACTTTGAATTTTTATTAATTCTTTAAATAAAATCATAACTAATTTTTATGGATTTGAAAAATTTATTCAATAATATATATTTTTTTATTGAAAATATGAATTAATTTATTAAGGATATGAATTAAAATATTGAATCATGACATACATTTTATGAGTATAAAATAATTTATTAATTTTTCTTACATCTAAACACAATAGGACAAAAGAGAAATAGCAACGACATAATTCAGTATAATATATTAATATAATAATTAGGATTTGAATCAAGTAGTCCAACTTTTAAGAAGACACGATTTAATAACTTTATTTTCCACGCTTTACGAAATATAATTCATAAATTTAAATTTTTTAAGAAAACTATTTAGATTGTTTATCGTTTAAGAAAAAAAAACAACATATTTTTACTAACATTTTCTAAGAATAATTATGAGTTATCTTCTAGGTTAACTAAAATTTACTATCTAAAGAAATATATTTATAATCATTTAGTTAATTAATTGTTGACCTAAATAATTAAGCAATTTAATTAAATATTTTGTATATATGTCGTAGGCAATTTTAGGAAAATAGTATTTGCCTAGACAAAAACCATTTGGCTAAATCTTTGTTGGGTAAATAGGTTTAACTATTACAGTAACCAATTACGAAATTATTGTTTTTGTTCTTTATTGTATATTTTGTTTTTGTTCTTTAATGTGTATTTATATAACTTCAGCTTAATATAACTTTAGAGGAGGGTGCCACAATAATTTTGCAGAGCGGCAATGGCACAGAGAATTTACTTTAATTATTTATTAAATTATTTTGTTTATATCTTTTTTTTTAAATATTCGTTTTCTTATTAAATTGTTTTAATGGATTAAAAGATTTTTTGAAAATAAATAATATTTGGGTATTTTTTCCAATCATCTGACATCGGTCCAATAAATGTGCGACATTTTCTGAGCTATTTTCCTATTCAAATTGAAATGAAATAATAGTTAAAGCTATTTGCCTAACAAAGATTTAGCCAAATGGCTTTTGTCTAGACAAATGCTATTTTCCTAGTCAAATTGAAATGAAATAATAGTAAAAGGTATTTGCTCAGGCAAATGCTATTTTCTTGCTATTTGTCTCTATAACATATATAAAAAATGATATTATTGAATTTAGTCGGTAATTTTTTAGAATAATTTTTAATCTTTTTGAAAAACAGAATATGTTTACAAGTATTTGACAATTTTTTTTGACCCCTTACTTTTGATCCTATTATAATAAAGGTCGATGATATCAAAAACGCCTAAAATGCTACCGAAATATATTCTAATGCTTATTTAAAATAATCTTAATTCAATTTCATTCTAATTATTATTTTAAATAAAGTTTTATATTTAAATATAAAGTATATAAGTCGTCCATCAGGTACAAGGTTAGTGTCGGTAAATTGTAAATAAAAATAATTGTAAATCTTATAATTTTTTGCTGGAAGATAAAGTTTACAATTTACTTAAATTTTTTGTTTATAGCGGTTAATATGGGTAATAAAATCACCTTTTTTTGATCCAATGCCGAAGGGTGAAAATAGACATTTTTTTTTGTTAATGTTTTTTTATCGTTATTTTTTAACTTTCCCCGAAATATACCCAATGGTCACTTTCTCTTGTCAACGCTGACCATTTTATGACGGATAAAATATGACTGATAAAATTTATTTTTTACTCAACACTATAGATCAATCTATTGCCATGTTTTATCTTCAAGCACATTCTCCAAAATTGGGTAATATATAAAAAAAAATATAATTCTCATGTATATTTCCATGAAAAAGATATTTTTTCATTTAAGAAAGTCTTTTTTATTTTTATTTTTTAAAAGTTTTTTTTAAATATAAGTAATATTTATTCATAAATTTCTTTATTTGATATCTAGAGTTGATTTGCTGCTAATCATTTTACGAATAGGATTGAAGGGATGTAGTTTAGTGAAGAACTTCCAAATTCCTTATCGCTATTGAGATTCCTTTTAATTAAATACATTTCCTTTAGACCTAAAATTACCATCTATGAAAATATAGAAATAAAAGACTAAAAATATTAATGAAATTCATATTTTTATAAATTTTATTTTATAAAATAGTTGATTATAATATATAATTCATAGTAAATAGTTGAATTTCTTTAAAATCTTTTATAAAATTTGCTGTTTTCTATCCTTCAAAATTCAAAATTAAATATAGAATAATAATAGTAAATAACCATGATAATTATGATAAGTTTTTTTTCTCAACTTCTAAACTTCCTCTTCCTTTTCTCTTTTTAATCACAATAATTGGTAATCAGTTACTAAGTTATTCTCATTTAAACATTATTTTTTGTATATATCACTTCCTATTTATAAAACCTGATATAAATATCGTCGGTTTGGAAGAATACCGTCACAACTCAAAAATTATCATAATTGAGATTTTTATATAAAACTATTGCTTATTCTCAATTTATTATGTGGAAGAGAGGCACAAGTTGTAACTACTGTTAAAATCACTAGATAGCATTTAAAAGTCTGTAATTCCAGCAGTTTTATACGGTCATTCTGTGTAAGACCGTCACATGTTAGTTGTGTCTTGATTGTTATTGTAGAATTATATGAAATAGTGTCACATTTTATAAAGTGTCCTGATTGTGATTTCATAGTTTTGGTGAATACAGTAATATTTTGTGTTGGATTATTGTGCAGTATTCAAAAGGCGAACTATTTTTTGGGCAAGACTGTTACATATTTAAATAAGGGGGTGTAAAAGGGTTCGTAAGTGTACATAAATTATAAATTATTAGTTGAAATCATAGTTTAAAATGCCTCACAAATATGTAGAACCGTTTGTTTCTATTATTTATCCCTGTAAAGATATAATTGTTTTAATATTTTACAAATTTTGAAATGTCTTTCCTGGAAATATATTAATTTTGAGTTGTGACGGTATTTTTCCAAACCGACGATATGTGTAACCATAATCATTTAATTGAGGCGGTTAATGAATTTTAATATTTTATTTAGATCATAGTTATCTTAAATTATTATGATTTTTTTTAAATGATTCTTATTTTATTTGAATAATTTTTCTTTTCTATTTAAAAGTGAAGGGTATAAATTTTATTTATGTATAATAAAAAAAATAGAAGTTTTTTTAGTGGTTTATGAAGTCAAAAATATTTTTAAAGCAACAATTAAAATGACTATTAAATTGTCATTTTTTTGATTTTAGTTTTATTATTTAATTATTAATTACTATTATAAATTTTAAGAGCAAAAATACATTATAAAAAAATCAAAATAATCATAGTTTTATAATTCAAATAAATGAAAATCTATTACATGCAGACTTTCTACCAAATAGTACTTATTACTTCAGAGCTCCCTGTCTAGGTGCGAAGAGCGCTGAAGGCAGTTAATTTATTAAAATTATTTAATAAGCTCCTAGAAGTTAGTCTTTTAGTGCTACTGCTGACAAAGGATATTATCCACACATTATCTATTTAAATCAACATTGCTTTGTTATTTTTAATCTAAATTCTATAAAATTTCGATATATATATATAACGATCCATTGAATTGATTTAATTAAATTAATTTAGTTTGAAATTTAATAAAATAAAACTATTAATAAAATTATATATATTTTTACTAATGAACAATTACATTTATAGGCCATTAATTAATAATAATAATAATTAAAGATAATGTTTATATAAAGAAACGGAAATCTCAAAGATGTTTAAACTGCGCCCAGATAACAATAATAAAATGCGGCACAAATGGCAATAGCTGAAATAACAATATTTTCATATACCTAATTATTAAAAAAAATAAATGTTGGCAATATCTTACTTATAGTGGTAAGCAAATAAAAAGCAATATTCAAAAACCATGTTCTTAATTATTTAAACTCTAAAACTTTAAATTAAACCATAAAGAAAATTTGATTGTAGGGTTTGATATCAATATATCTGTTAACAAATAATCCATAGTTATTCTTTTGCAAATTTAATTAAATTTTATTTTCATGATTGTTTTCTTAAATCTTATTTTAACTCTTAAATTTAAAAATAATCAAAGAGAAAATAATTCAAATTAATTAATAAGAGATGAATAATTATAAATTGAATTTGATTTGATTTTTTTTTTTTTAATTTAATTTAGTTTGAATTATTTATGTAAAAATATCTATGAAATTAATTTAAATCATAATAATAAAATGTGCATTAATATCTAAATTTAGAAATTCTTTATGAACGGTCGACTATCAGCTTTGTAAGCACCAAGATATTCAGTTGTCATCTTCTATAATCTATTTAAAAAATGGTATTTGAGTGTGCACATAGTTCAGAATGAAGTATTTTTTTGCATATCTTTGCGTTTCATCACCTCTAGAATTCAAAAGTTACTTTAGAATTTTTCATGTCTGTCCGGAAAATTATGAAGTTCTAGACTCAAAATTGACAGAACCGATTTCTATGAAATTACATTACAATATTCTTAAATACCTCTATTTGGACCAAAGCTACATATTATATCAATATTTATTCAATAACTGCAGAAATTAATTTTTTAAAATTTATATAATACTCCATATTGTCATTCAGTCCCTCTGGTGACTCAGAGAAGAACTTGTTCATTTCCGACAGTGAATATAAAATTAATATTACTAGCAATTTCCATACAAAGAATCTTTAAAATTTTATTTTAATTTCTAATATTCAAAGATCATTTCAATTAATTAATTTATTCTAAATGTTCTCATTTTAATTAATTTAATAAAAGATATTAGATTATTATTATTATATTATTATTTAGATCATATTTATATTAAATTATTATTTATTTATTCTTATTTTATTTGAATATTTCTTGTTTTTATATAAAAGTAAAAGGTATAAATTTTATCCAAGTTTAATAAAAATAACAGAAATTACTTTTTTAGTATTTTATGAAGTAAAAATTATTTTTAAAATGTCAATTAAAATGACTAAATTATATTATCTTTGTTTTTGTTTTTAGTTTCCTTAGTCAATTATTTTATTTATTACAATATTTTAAGTTAAAAAATGATTTTTTGGTCATATAAAAGTAATAATATGATTTTTTAGACAAATGATATAAAGGATTTATTTGAAATTTTTGACTTTTTAAGTAAATTTTTAAAATTTGTTATTAATCAAAATGATTATATTTTATTATAATCTATTAATATGATTCTTTTTATGTTTATTATGTTTAATAAATTCTCTTTTATGATGGGAAATTAATAACAAATATTATTAAATTGTATATAAATTTTAACAATTATAATATTTTAAATTTTGTATATTTAGGTAATAATATTAAAATATGGGTATTATATTTGAGAATATTTAAAATAAATGTAAGTATATATTGATAAATTTATAAAAAAATACTTATATTAATAATGTATACATTATTCAAATATAATTAGAGAATCTCTCTCTCTCTCTAATTTAAATTTTAAAAAAACGGAAAGTGTTATTAAGAAATTCACATACCTCATGCAACATGGGTGGGTAAATGAATCGGAATGGGCGAGGACATAAATTAAAAGTTTCTTCTAAAGGAGAATATGAATATTAAGGCCAAATCGGACAACATGAGATCATATCTAATCTCGCTAAGAACATTCAATATTTTTGTTGACAAATTATTCAAAGTTTTGGCAAAAAGCACATGATTCAGTTTACATTAAATCTTATATAAATAAACGAAATGAAAATTTTTATTTGTTTAAATTGTAATATAATGAATTTGAGTTAATTTCTAAGTTATACTTATTATAATTGTATTAATTTCTTTCATCATTAAATATTAATTTTATTATAATTTAATATTTTATTTTAATCCTAATGAATTCAAATTTACTTCTTCCCTTATTAATCTTCGCTGGATTCACCAGACTATTTTCTATTAATAATAAACAGAGTGCTACCAATTAAATTAAAGATCAATTTTATTAATTAAAAAAACCCATTTTTTAATAGCCCAACCCATACTAAGCCTCCATATATATATCATTATTACAATTTAAATTTTATTTATTAAAATAGGTATATAACATAATACAATAATAGAATAAATATAAATATATTAATTTGCATAAAATTAATTCAAACTTTTTAATATGATATTTCATCTTACCATCATTATAATAACATTTATAAAAAAATATTAACATTTTATTTAACAAAAAAATAAATTTTTCTTAATTTTATTTTTAATTTTCGCTAATTAATTTTTAAATCTTTTTTTACCATTAATCAAGGCTTTTTATATATAATTTTTAAAAATTAAATAATTTATATATATGCAAGTTTATAAACAGCTTGAATTATTCGCCATTTATTGATTAAACACAAACTCTGTAGGGGCAGCACCATCGGTCTATTCGAAATATTATCAATTTTGATTAGTTTAATAAAAATTTCTCATAAAATCTTATTAAATTATTTTAAAACAGTTGAATCTTATATAATTTTAGCAAGATTCTAAATAAAATAGTTTTTTAAAAACAACAAAAACTATTTTTAATATCTACCTATGAAAATCAATGTTTTATCATATGATAAACCAAGATGGCCGTCTATATATAAAGCTTTTGCCTAGGGGTTGTTGATGTACTCGCTTCGGCGGTACATATACTAAAATTGGAACGATACAGAGAAGATTAGCATGGCCCCTGCGCAAGGATGACACGCAAAATCGTGAAGCGTTCCACATTTTTTTTTAGTACTAAAAGAATAAAAATACAATTTATTCAAATATAGAAGGTACGGCAAAATTAAAGAATTAATTGGTTTTCTGTCTTAATAAATATACAATTGGCATCCAAACGCAAATTATGAAATTAAATTTTTATTAAAAAAATAATGTTTACAATATTTTTCATACACAGGTGTACAAAAAAAAACTATTTTAAAAATCGAATATTTATTATTTTCCAAATCATTTTATCAGGCATATGGTATCGAAACAATAACATAATTTATTTTCTTATAATTCGATTAATTTACAAAAACGTGAAACATAAACGATCATAAAAAAGTTTAAGAGTTAATTTCAAGAATTTCGAAAGAATAAAAAGTAGTTCAAAATATTTTTCTACACTATTATCGTACCTAAATTTTTGATAGAAAATTAGAAGTTAACTTATTTTAATAAAACTACATAGGGTTAATTTACATTTCAATTTGTGGAAAATATATTGTATGTGTGGCTCTCTCAATATATTTTTTTTGTATTTAAAAACAAAATGAAACTTATAATTTACTCTTATAATTTAATTCTAATAAGTTATTCCCAGGGTCATACTATACTACTATTGGCTGTTTGGGCTACATACCAGGGGCGTGTATATAAAGATGAGGAAAAATATGCTTAAACTAAAATTGAAATGTAGGTTAACGGGAACTTCATTTAACATAATAATTCTATTTATAACTGCAATGAAATATTAAAAATCTGATTTAAGAATTTTAATGTCTAGAGCCAGAACCGATTTTAGGGTGTTGAGCGCCCCGTGAAAAACCAAATTTGGCGACCTTTCATACAAGTATATACAAATATAGTGCAAATTAAAAAAATAATAAATAAGTTGACCTGTGGCCAGGCACAGAACCGACCGACGGTTTGAAATAAATTAATTTCCAGCTACAGAAACAATTTCAAATAATTCAAATAATATTTATTAATGCAATAAAAAACAGATATGGATATAACATAAATATTTTTAATTTTATTTTATTTATAACTAGCTGATCAGAGCGCCTTCGGCGCTCTTCACACCTAGACGGGGGCTCCGCCCCCTGTACCCCCCCCCCCCCGAGTTTCCCTATTCTGAGCTATAACCATCTAACTCCTACCCTATTCTATCTCTCTCACGTTCCTTCCTACATTGTCCACCCTGTTCACAATTGGTCTTCCAAACGGACGTTTTCCAATCGAACTCCCACCAATATATTTTCCTCTCCCATGCTAGCCATGTGCCCTGTCGGCCCAGCCTTCTCTATTTTATGACCTATAATTTAATAATTTTGATCCCCTTTGATAATAATTTCCCGATTGCAACCTCGATTTAAATTCTTTGCAAATATTATTCTCTCTGATACTAATTATTTTGTCTTATCACTATTAATTTCAAACCCCATCAATTTTCCTGCCTCGATTAATTTTTTTATGCTACTTTAAATGTTATTAATTTATTTAAAAAAAAATCAGAGTAAACAAAATAAAAATAAAATATAAAATTACCATAACACTAAACTACTATAAAAATAATATTAAAAAATATATTATATATTAAAATCTTACGTGAAAATCCAATTATGAGATCAAATTTTCTTAATTAAAATAATTTACTCACATAATCTTAAAAATTAATAGTATTAAATTATAGCCGTAATGTGAATGTTTTCAAAGTTTAAAAGGCCAATAAGATCAATTGAGATATTGTAAATATCAATAGATATATATATATATAAAGATTTTTATCTGCACATTGCTCAGAATTTAAATTACCGCCAAATTATCGCCACCAGCGCCTCTATGATCTAGTATGGTAACTAAACTATTTTTAATTAATATTCTTTATAATTTTTTTAAAATTTGTCTAATTAAAAAATCGAAAATCGGGCTTCGAGGTCTGGTGGCCAGCCCCTTTGTGCTTCCGTGTAAAAAATTCCAGGTCCCTGCGTGCGATAGTTTTTGCTGGAGAGCTCGGTCAAACAAACACACAGACAAACAGACAGACACATTACACTTGCTTTTATTATTATAGATATATAAGGAGGCGGTGGCTGTGAAGTCATGAAGGGCTGGGTGACGTCATATAATTTTAAATTAAGAAAAAACTAATGTAGATGATTTTTCCTGAGGATAAAACGAATACAAAGTTCATAATTCGTGAAGATATGTAAAAATCTCCACATGTGAAATTTGGTGTGAAAACAATACCTCCCTTACTATCGTCGGTCGGTAAAAAAGGGAAAAAATATTTTATTTTTATGTGTTTCGCTAAGGCGCTAATTGGTTTACAGGCCAGAGCGCCAAAATTGATAAGAACAGCCCTGACTATTTCTTTGGAAGTTTAATGAATATTATATATATATATATGTTGCGACTTCTACGGATGACTCCGCCTATCGCATCCCGCCCTCCACCTCGTCCTATCATTCCAATCTCCCTCCTCTAGTCCCCTGTCATCCATCCTCATCAGATGGCCATACCATCGCAATCGCTTGGTTTCAATTTTGTTAATGATGTTTTCTTCTATACTCATCATTTCTCTTATTCTATCGTTCCTTACGTGGTCGAGCCGCCGCAGCTCCGTTGCCAGAAGTCCATCTCCACCGCAACAGATTCTCGCTTATTAATCTCCCACGTCTCGGCACCATAGGTCGCTATACTCTCCACGATTATGTGGTAGGGTAAAGCATACAGTCGTTGGCCCCCGTAAGCAATTCCTATCAGTCTTTAATGCATATCTGGGCAAATTGCGGAACAATCTGTGTCAAATTAGGTTTGCAAAATGGTGAGCATTTTGGTGAATAAAAAAAAAATAATTTTCTCATGAGACATTTTCAATAAGTACGCAAAAATCCTAAAAAATACAGTTATTGGCCCCCTGTTATAGTAATTGGCCTAGGTATTCTATAGTGATTATACAACCATACAACCAACAATTACATAACCATAGTTAATAGCGCAATTTTTAAAATAAAAATCTCTTATTTGTGTTTTAGTGATAGGGGGCCAACGACTGTATACTTTACCCTATATAGTATGTTTAGTGTTCCGAGTTAACTTAAATAATATTATAATATAATATCTAATAGCAGTGGCGTACCTAGGGGGGTGCGGTCCGCACCGGGCGGCACTTATCTTGGGGCGGCATTTTTTATATTTAGTTATAGTTGTAAAAAGCAACTTATTCATTTCATATTTATTTTTTTTCTTTCTTGAATAATAAATGATTATTATGATTATTATAAGATTACTATTTGATTTATATAAATTATGACTAACTATATGATTTCGAATATTATTCCTCGGTGTATATAAATGCATTTTAGGGTAAATTTTGAATTCTAATTCCAAGAACAGGATAATAATTTTATTTTATTGTATTCATTAAAATTCGTTGAATTCGTAAACGCATCTTTACGATTTTGTTCGGCAATTTTTCCTAACTAAAATTTTTTGATATCAGTTTATAAATGTCATTTCTTTTGAAAAGTTTATATGATTACTTTGAAGTGATATACCAATATTTTTTTAAATCATCGATTTTTCTTTTGAAAAGCAGGGCCGGCGGAAAAAATATAAATATAAATTTTGAGAGCATTATACACGATTTTTCTAGTATGAAAGCTAGAAGTGTAAATATTATATAAATATGTTTACGAGTGCATACAAATATGTGTAAAAAAATTTACTCTGTGTATTAATTAATAGTGATTGAATAACTTAATAATTTGTTTATGTGCATTAATTTATAAATACCACTATTTGATTGACTTATAATAAAAAGGGCGGCAGAATGGAGATCGCCCCGGGCGGCAAAAGTTCTAGGTACGCCACTGTCTAATAGGGATGGTCTTTGATCTAATATTATAACCACGTAATGTCCTTCTTGATTTAATCTATTAATCAATAATTATTATTTACTAATAACTAATAAATCAAATAGCTAAATATATTTAATCTTTTTTATATACTTTTATAAGAATTACTATATATTTTTTATAATTTTATATTTAATTATTTATGTAAAAAAATGTTTCTATTGGCATTGTGATTTTTCTTATTTTAATATATTAAAGTTAATAATCATGTCTTATATCTTCTAAAATGTAGTTCTTATACTTCAACTTGTGTGTGTATATATATATATAAGATAAACAATATTATTTGCTGAATGAAGATAACTAGATATAGAACTTCACGGATAACTAAATGAATAATTTAATATATTACTGATCATTAATTAATTAATTAATATGAATTTACCAAAAGTGATAAATATATTTAGACAATAATAATAAGAAAAAATTGATTTTATTTTTGTGAATATACCAATTAAAAATAAAAAAAGTTTTAAAGAAATAATAAATAAAATAATAAAAAATTGGTAAATATATTAGTTTGAAACTAAATGGCGCCATGAAGTCGAAAATAATATTTCGATAATAAATAATAAAAAGTAAAATATTAGTTTTAAGTTCTATTTGTTCTTATTTTTAATCTGATTGTTATTGTTAATTGTGTTATAATTTATAATAAATAACCATCCCTTTTTTTCTGTAACATTTTCAAGAACCAGTAATTGTAGACTATTATAGTATAAGATGACTTCAGGATCAAGGAACTTACTCCTGCAATATTTAACTAAACATTGTTTGAAAATTTTTGAAAGATCTAGTTGCACAATAAAATTAAAAAAATTGTACAAGTTTATTAATATAACATTTGTTAAAAATATATATATACTATATGTATTTAGAACTTTTTGCACTAGCAAAATATTAATAATTTATATATATATATATATTATAAAAGATAGACGTATTCGAAAAGAAATAACATATGGCCTTTTATATCTTATTTAGATATTAAATAATGAAAATCTTATAAAAAATATCAATCTATATTTATATAATATTCACTTTAAATAATATATTGTTTCTTCCCTAAATTAATAGATGGCCAAATGGGATAATGTCCAGAGGCATAAGTTAAGAAAGCTTAAAATACTTTTTAGTATGTTTATGCGAGATACTTCTCTTAAAATTTCTTGGTTGAATCAACCCCCATTTAATTTCTATTTTCCTTCAAATCCATTTACTTAAAAGTTTATACGTTCTACGTATATACATATATAATAACTAATACTCCAAACTTAAAAATAATTTTTAATGTCTTGACTGTAAATAATATATTATTAAAATTATGAATTTTCTAAAATTTCGTTAATTAAATTTTTCTAAAATAAAATAATTTAGGATTATGCCATTTTATGGAAATATAATTTAAAAAAAATACAAAGTTTGTATTAATATTTATTTTGTTTTTAATCTGTAGAGATCACATTACTACCACCGTAAAGGATTCATTTGAGATTTTTATCAAAATCAAATATAGTAAATATATAAAAAAAGCTTCTAATTTTTTTCCTTCATAATCATTAAGCTGAGATTCTTAAAAGAAAAATTTTTATATTACATGTTTTAATTGAAAATAAATAGTTTTCAAAATTAATATCTAAATATAAGAAATAGATATTAGCAATTGTTTCGGCATTAATATTTATTTTTTTGTATATATATATATATATGTATATATTAAATAAATATATATATATATATTTATATACTTATTATATAAAAATGTGATGAACTCAATTTGGTGAGTTTGTCTTTCGATACAACATTATTATGAAATATAAAATAAAAATACAAAATAATTGCTTTATAACTTCAACTAGCTTGGTTTTATTTCTGGGCCAAGTTCTTTTTCTTAATAATTAAGTATTAAATAAATTTTTAATAATATTTATAAGTATATTAATTATTATAATAAAAGACAAGTATTACAAAGAAGACATTTGCACAATAAACAAGCCTCACATTGTACAATCAATTTATGAGAAGATTTACAATATGTTGGATGTTAAAATGGTAAATGATTTAAAATATTTAAGTGAAGGTTAAGCGGGATTTCCAAAGGTAAGTTTGTTAAGATTATAAATTAAAATAAATTCATTTTTATGGTTTTTTGGCACCAAATGAATTTAAGATATTTGCACATTAATATTTTCAAACTTGCTTATGATTACCCCGCTTTAGGCTTGTAAAATGATTTCATTCTTTATACTGGTTGCTGGGGAGATGGCTGAGGAGGTCCTGGAGAAGGCATTTGAGAAGGAGGGGGAGGAGGTTGTGCAGGACCTTGAGGGGCCATATGAGGCACAGCTTGAGGAGAGGGTGGGGTAGTACTTGGGGTGACATGAGAAGGAACAACACCACTTGGATCAGTAGGCTGTTGGTTAGGTTGAGGGTTCATATTTTGATTGGGATTTTGATTAGGAGGTGGACCCCATCCGCCTTGTTCAGCAGCAAGTCTTTGATGGGCTTGTTGTCTTGCTCGAAATTCGGCTGCCTTCAATTGTTCTAAATGGAATTGTTGACGTTCTGTTATTAATTGTTGTCGTTGATATTCAAGACCTTCCCGTTCTCTTTCCATTGTCGTTTCTAATTCTTCAAAATGTCTTAGTTTAATTTCTAGTTTTTTCATTTGCGTTTCTACTAGAAGAGCTACAAGTGATTTAATTTTCCTTTCTTCAACAGCTGCTAAATGTTTTGCTTTAACTGCTGCTGCAGCAAGAGCAGCTGCAGCGGCTGATTGTAATTGGGCATCTTTTACAATGCGATCGGATTCTGTTTCTTTTACAATTTCTTTTTCTGATTCTTCATCTTCTTCTGTGGGAGGCTTTTCTTGTTTAACAGTAACATCATCTGTATCCATTTTTTCTGTCTTTTCACTGGTAGTCGATTGGGTAGAGGCTTCATCTTTCTTTTCCTCTTTTTCATCTTTTTCTTTCTTGTCGATATCCATTGCTTCTGGTTTATCGGTTGAATCCTTCTTTGCTTCAGATTCACTTGTAGAAGTTGGTGCAGTTTTATCTTCTTCTTTTTCTCCATCTTTCTTTTCTTTTTCTTTGTTTTCATCTTCTTCTTTTTCTGGCACAGTACCAGCAATACCAGTCTAAATTTGTAAAAAGTCAACGTTAAAAAAAATGTAATTTTGATATTCATAAAGATATTTTGTTGAAATTTACCTGTGCTAAACCAGCTGCAGGATCATATTTGCCATCAGTTGTTGAAGCTTCGACATTTTTTACATGAGCATCCATTAACGCTGCAGGTACCTCATCCTTAAAAATATATATTTATATAAATTAATAATAATTTTTATTTTTTACTTTTTGTTTCTTTGAAGAAAAAAAAAAACTACCTTAATATTTGCAAACTCCTCCATTGCTGCTTTAGCTGCAGAAGCAGCAACGCGGGGGTCAACAACGGAGGCCAAAAATGCGACAGTGGACATTATTGGATTTCCAGATTTGGAGAATGGAATCGGTTGATAAGCAAGTGGCCCAAGAGCACCCCCTAAAAAATCAAAATTAAAATTTAAATATTTTAATCAAGTGAAATCCCATAAAAAATATTATTTAATTTTAATTAATTTTTATAGTAAATTAAAAATATATTAAATTTATCATTCATTTAATAGGGAATAATAATAAAAATAATTACCGGCTTCATGGTCTTCTAAATAAGGATCTTCTATAGGTAATCTTAGAAAGTGGAGAATACATTCATCTTGAGTTCGACTACCAACGTGTTCACATACTTTATTCCAGTCATCTTTATATAATTCAAGACCTTCAAGTAATAGGAGGGTTTCTTGTTCATTCCATTCACGTGTCATTGAAGCAGCTGATTTATTTTTTAATGCTGCAGGTTTTCGAGCATATTGATCTAATTTAAGACCAAAATTAGAACCTGGCTCTAAAATATCTGAACGTTTATTTACATCCCGCTTCTCCATATCCAATAAAATCTTAGCAGCGGATGGTTGCGGAGTTTTGGGAGGATTAACAGGTTGAAGTCCACTGGGAGTATCAGATAAAACATGGAAATGTGACGTTGGTGGTGGGCCCATTGATGTTGGGCGACTGTCAGAATCAACTTGATAATTAATCAGACCCCACTGTTCTAAAAATGCATGAACTCGCATAATTGCACATACATCACCCGCTAAATTTCTTCTACAAGCGGTTGAAGTTATATATTCGGTTGGGTTGAGTCGATAAGTGTCAATCATAAAATTACGATAAGCTAGATATATTTCAGGAGTTTTTGATTTATTTTTGGCATTAAAAAATTCTGGCAAAGCTCTTTTTTCAACAGTGTGTATAGAATTGTAATCAAACCAAGCTGAATAACTGGGAATGATAATATGATGCGTTTGTTCAGTGACGTTGTCTTCTTGGGCGTCATCTTTATTCGTAAACTCTTGAGTATTAGTGTCTGATGCTTTCCCTGTCTGGCTATCTTCTCCTTTATCAGCTTCTTCATCCAAATCAGCCATCATGCCTCCTTTAATTGGTTGAAGATCATTGTCTTTTTTAGATGAAGAACCTAAAACCAAAGCTATTTAATAGATTTTTAGCTATTGGTAAATTGTTTATTTAATTAATATTTAAATATATTTCAAATATATTAAAAATAAAATTACCTGGTTTCGGAACCGTAACTTCTTGTATATTAGGTTCTGGAATAGGTTCTTCCATATCTTTTGTCAAATCATCAGCTTCTTCTTCACTTTTAAGTTTTTTATTTCCTACAGGAGCTCCTGGACCTCGTCCACTAAAAATTTAATATAAAATGTATTTTATTTTTAACTATTATAGATGTATTAATTGTTAAAGTTAAATGATAACAGACTGATTAAAGGGGGATATGGATAGAAAAAATTTATTTTATTTTTAAATCATCATTTGATTTGGAACAAAATATCGTTTAATTAATTAATACTAAAAAAACTAAATTAGATATTTTTAAATTCATTAATACGAATTTTAATTGCATATTTCAACTTTTATGCAACGTAAGTGTGAATATTTAAAAATTCAATTGTTGAGATTAATATCAAATTTTCTATCACATAATTTATTTCTCTCATATCTATAATTTTATAAACTTTATACCAATTATTATAGTGTATATATATATTTAAATAATTGAAAAATAAAATAACCTCTACCTTTTTCTTTTCCCAGGTTTAGGTGCTGGAGAAGGTGAACGTTTACGTTTGTGTTTCTTTTTACTTCGATCAGGATCAGATTGATTCATAATATCATCAACAGAAAGACGAAGAGGATGAATTTTCTTTCTACCATTTTCATCAACTTCATAATCTTCTTCTGTCATCCATTCGTTGTATTCGTCAGTATTTAAAATCCATGTTGCTGATACCTAAATAACAAAAATTAATATTTAATAATTATTAAATAAATAAAAACTAATAAATTAAATAGTGTTTTAAATGATATTAGTAAAGATTTAAGTTGATTTTTAAATCAACATTTTTTGACTTACCCGCCATATGCCTGTGTGTGCTTGAGGAGAATCTGGAGGATCCACCGGTAATTCACTGTTAATCCAAGTATCATGTGAATCCGGAAAATAATACCAATGAAGTAAAACCATTTTTTCTCGTCGCATAGTGGGACGAGCTAATTCTTCATCCAAAGGATCCACTTCTGGATATATAATGTGAGTTGCTTCATCTTCATTATCTTTTGAAAAAGTAATAATAAACAATTAATTATTATAAATATTGTAGAGTTCAATGGAGCAAAAAATAATTGGAATATAGAATATGTACCTGTGATTGTTCCCTGATGTCTTTTAATGATATCTTTTACTTTTACTTGAATATTCTTATCAACTTCTGGCCTTACAAATACACATGGCATCACAAGACATTTATTATGAATTAATACTTTTTCTACATTCATAAACATTTCAACATTGCGATCCATTCTTGATGGTGACTAAAATATAATAAATTTGTATTACATTTCTTAATAATAAATTACATTTGAAATCTATTTAAAATTATAATCTTTTTCATTAAAAAACTATTTTAAAAAATATCAATAATGAAATTTAAATTATGATTTGTTTTAATATGTGTCAATCATAAAATGAGAGTATCAGATAAAACATGGAAATGTTACGTTGGTGGTGGGCCCATTGATGTTGGGCGACTGTCAGAATCAACTTGATAATTCAAGTCATCTACAAGACTTCAGTATTTATAATTTCTAATAGATAAATCTAATTAAAAAAAAATTAATAGATTTATGTTAGAGAGAGATTTACCTTTTAAGATCATTTGAAGGGTATTTTGGCATTAATTATTATTATTAGTAATAATATAATAAAAAAGTAATAAAAACTTTTCAAAACAGACAAAAATTTGCAATTTTTATATATAATACATTTTATAATTTAATGTTTTGACGTTAATAATATTTGTATTTCAATTTTAACAAAAAATCGTCTTTTTAGATTTCGAATTTAATAAAATTTGATTATTATACTAATTATTTTTAAATTTATTTTTATAGTATTTTCTTTCACATATTGTTATAATATATTAATTACACATACTATCATATATATTATTCTGTCGGTTTGGTGAATTAAATTAAAAGATTTGTAAATCTAAGAAAATGAATTAGTTTTAAATATAATATTATAGATAATCAAATGGATTTTCTTACTTAGGTATTCCATTCTTATTATATCAAAATTTCCAAATTGTTAAAGAATTTCATGTTCATATATAAATATTATATTTATAGTTATATTAATATAAACTAATATAATAGATATTGAAAATAATAAAAATAATTATTATAATAATAATTTACATGAAAAAATACTAATGACTTAAATAAATGCAATTCTCAATCTTTACTCTAAACAAGCATGAATCATTTGTCATAATTACCTGAAAGTCATATCTACGCCATCCCTGATCACTTTTAAATTTATATACAGTAGCCAAAATGTGACATAAAGCACCACCGGGCTTGAAATCCAAAAAACATCGCATCTAAAAAAGAAAAAAAATATTTATATAATAAATTCTCCATAACTTTTTAGTTTATATTATTGACGTTTTTACAACTTACTGGTAGTCTTGTAAGTGGCGGTTTAATAACATTTTTACCTAAGTTATCTTCTTGAAATTGAATCAATTGAATTACAAGTGTAGACAAACTTTTATTAGTTGGTGGATCGGTTTGTACATACTAAAAAAGCAAAGGCATTATGTCTACTTGATCTGACCGGAGCTGCCACATCTAAACATTACCGACTCATTTATACTTACCCTTTTGCAATTTTTTAAAAGCCATGTGCGAATTCCATCAAATAATGAGATTGTTTCTGGCGATTCATAAAATTTTATATTCGGTCCACCGTCCTTTTTAGGCGTAAGAGAGATCATTTTTCAACAAATTGATTTGTATTGAAATCGGCTATAAGAAACAAGCAGGACGCTTCTGGCTTATTCGGGTGGAGACATCCGAAGCTAGCCGAGCTTTTCCGATAATCAATTCAAATAAAAACCCGGGTAATATAAATGCTTTTATCTCTCAAAAAATAGATTTTCGTAATGTATTTTTATAAATTAATTAAATTTATATAATAATTTAAATAAATCAATCATGATTTTAAATTGAAATAAACTTTTTAATTTATTTTAATATATATTTATATAATTTTATATAATTTCATAAAATTTTATTTGATTGATATAATAAATAAAATATTGTAAGATCTTTTAGGACTGTCAATTTAAAATGAAATTAATAGATTTAACCGTAGGCACTAGTTTAAAAATTTTAATGTCTTATGGAAACTAAAATTAAACTTACAAAATATGAAACTTAGAATAATTTTTAATTAAATTTTAAGTAAAGTGTTTAGTTAATATCTATAACATATTTCCTATAAGCGCATTTCGCTTCTTAAACCACGATTAGGACCATATCAGGCCCCCCAAACTCTAGAATTGTCTCAAACAAAGTTTTTGGCGCCACCATGTGAGCGCCCCCAGAAACTAATTGAAAAAAAATCGTGTGTGATGTGTTTGGTCTTTGCTTTAACAGTTTTTGGAGCCACCATGCGAAAAATCGGGCTTGTGTGTATGTATGCGTGTTTTTACCGACCGACGATAGTAAGGGAGGTATTGTTTTCACACCAAATTTCACATGTGGAGATTTTTACATATCTCCACGAATCATGCATTTTCTAAACAGAAAAAAGGGTCAAATTTTACTTTAGGGGCCTTTTTTAAAAATTAAAAAAAATGAATAATAACACAAAATAATGTTCAAAAAAATGATTATTTATTGAAATTAATGCGCGGAACTAATCAAAATCACAAGCGAAAAAGCGTTTAAATAACTTTGGTATGAATAAAACTATTTCTAAAATAAAATAAACCGAATTTAAAAAACCGAAAAAGTCTTTAAATAACTTTAGTATGGATAAAACTATTTCTAAAATAAAATAAACCGAAAAAGTCTTTAAATAACTTTAGTATGGATAAAACTATTTCTAAAATAAAATAAACCGAATTTAAAAAACCGAAAACTTACACTTTTGTTGTATCACTTGTTAATTTAAGTGGGCCATCACTTTTGGGACACTTGTATTTCGGTTCAGTTGGTATTAATTGCCAATCTTGCAACTGTTGAACCAAATTATCACTATTGTAAATCATATGAATTTTCACTAAATTAAGTGTTTCCGCCATGTTCCGCGCTTCAGACTGACTCAAACAGGAAAGGGATATGTTTTATATGTTTATATCAATCAAAAAACACGTGTTAGAAAAAAGGCCCCTAAAGTAAAATTTAGCCGAAAAAAGTATTTTTAGCATGATGTCTGTCTGTCCGTCCGTCCGTCCGTATAGATGTGTACAGCCTGAACGGCTGAACCGATTTTGATGAAATTTGGTATATTTACTTAATGCATCAGTGGGATGAATTGATCAACTTTTGGTGCAAATCCGGAAACCGGAAGTGGTAGTATTAGCGATTGACGATAGGAAGGGAAGGGTTATTTTCACACCAAATTTCACATGAGGAGATTTTTTTATATATTACCACGAATCATACACTTTGTATTGGTTTTATCCTCGGGAAAATCATATTTATTAGTTTTTTCTTGATTTAAAATTATATGACGTCATCCAGGCATTCATGACGTCACAGCCTGTTCTTACATATATATTATAAATAAAATAAAATTAAAAATATTTATGTTATATCCATATCTGTTTTTTATTACATTAATAGATATATTAAAATTATTTGAAATTGTTTCTGTAGCTGGAAATTAATTTATTTCAAACTGTCGGTCGGTTCAGACCTGGCCACAGGTCAACTTATTTTATTTTATTTTATTGGGAATTTAAATATTATAGATTTTCCAGTTAAGTGAAAAATTATTTTTTCAGATATAAAACTAACATTTAAGCAATCAATTATGCTTTTTTAAAAAATGAAAGTTTTATACCCTAACAGTGGCGTACCGTGAGGTTCTTGCGCCTGGGGGCAACTGAGAAATCAGCGCCCCCTTACGTATATATATATAATTTAAGTTTTTTTAAAGAATATTAATGACGAATAACGAAACAGGTTTAACAGATTTTAATAATATTTATTGACTTACACAAAATACAGTTTAACTTGAAATATTAATTCTTCTTTTGTTCCAAATTGGCTTCCCTAATTTTGCGCCCCCTAAATTTGGCGCCCGGGGACATATGTCCCCCCCTGCTCCCCCCTAGTTACGCCACTGTACCCTAATAAATAAGTTTTCGCTTAGCTGGAAATCCTACAATCTTTTATGTCATTTACATACCTAAAATAAACGAATAATGTTCTATGTAATATATAAGATTTATTTGAAAATAAATTAAAATTATAAAATGCTATTTACAAATTATGTTATGAGTAAACACTAGTAATCATATCTTTTTCACACATTGTTTTGTCATTTATTGAATTTAATTTTCGCAATAAATTAATTTCTCATTATTTTAATACATTTTTGCTCAGTAAAAAATTCCAAATGGCCAGTATTTTATTATTTTTTCGCACGATAAAATATTTTAAATTGCTCAGTAATTCATGCCTAGTAAAATAAATAAAATCGTTCAGTATTTGATGCTCAGTGTAAATATGACTGATTGCACCGTATAAATCACTGAATGTGCAGTAAATTTTCTGTATTATAATATTGATGAATTCCTCCATTCTATTTAAATATAGGTATTATTTTAATTTTTTTTTTAATTAACATTTTTAAAAAAAATTATTTAAATATATAAATTAAATATATATTTATATCTGGTATTATATCGCTCAAGAAAATATAATGAATTTGTTATTATTTACTTTTTTATGTAGATTTATAATTGAATTTAATTTTGAAATATTGATTCAAGAAAATATTTCGACTCACAAAAATTTTCAGTGGTTCTAAAACAAAAAATGTGAAATTAGGATAGCATTTTTACCGATATGTACAAGGCAATATGTTTTGTAAGTATAGCCACTTTATAAAATAAAGGTAAGTGATTTTTCATTTTTATTAGAGTATTATATTATTATTATTATATTATATAATTGATATTTTATATATTAATTCAATATTTTTTATTTCAAAATTATTTAAAAATTTCCACCTTACTATTTACAACATCATATAAACATTTCTTTTTATAGAACGGTTTCAGATTTTACTTGATAATTTTTACTTGGAAAACAGTGTTTTTTACTGGGCATTTGGATTTTTTACTCACTATTTAGTTTTATACTCTGCAATTTTTTTTCCTACTGGGCATTTGAATAATCTACTGGGAATGTGTACTGTGCGTATTATTGTAATACTGAGCAATTATTGGTACCCTTTAATTTTCCACTTGTGCGAAAATTTTGACAATTTTTAACTTGTAATTATTGAATTTACATTCCTAGATGAAACGAGCAATGTTCATGTAATATATAGTATATAATCTTATATATTTACAGAGGCGCATCCAGGATTTGATTCTGGGGGAGGGGGTGACTAGTTTCTGTGGGCGCTCACATGGTGGCGCCTAAATCTTTTTTTCAGCGAAAACAATAGAGTTTAGTAGTCTGTTAAATGGTCTGTGGACCATATTAACCCTATGGGCTGTTTGGGCTGGAAACTTAAGGGGGCGCCACGACTGTAAATTTTTAAATATGTTTAAACTAAAAATGAAATGTAAGTTAACGGGAACTTCATTTAAAAAAATAATTTTAATGCCTAAACCTTATTGCGCCAATTGTTTTAATAACCCAGTATACCAAAATTGATAAGAAAGGACCTAAGCACGATCAGAAACTTTCTTCAATTCAACTTAAGAGTGTTTAATTTAGACAAATTATTTTTATGGTTTATATTCTATAAGTTTAATTTTTTTACAAAAGTTAAAAGTTATTAATAAGGTGTCCTTTAGTTATGTTTCTTACTTTTTGATATTTTATATAGAACTAGTAATATGTATATAATATACTTACAGAAAACTTTGAAAAGAATATTTTACGATTTATACATTAAATACAGTGTGATTTTATAAAAGTAATTAGATCATATATTGTTTTTTATTAAAAATGACTTTCTTATGATAAACCTAAGTTTTTAAAAATCAATTAAAATAATTGATTTTAAAATTAATTACTGACATCATTTTCGTTTTAATTGGAATATAATCTTCTCGAAACGCATTTATGAATTTACCTTCAGATATTTAATTGGGGTGACTGACGTCACTCACCCTTTTTGCTTTTGCCACCCCGTGGCGCTTTTCCTACCCCGTTTCTCAGTCGTTCGTCGACTTTTGAACGGAGAGTATTCATCTATTTATTCTCTTTTTTTAAATACCAGAAGAAATGTTTTTAAATGCATGGCTCATTGATTAATAAAGGTACGAATATATCTGAATATTTATTTTCACGTCCTTTTCAAAAATATATTTTTTTATATTTAGTTTCACATACATTTTTTATATTTGAAATATAATAATTAATTAATAGTAAAATAAATTTATTATAATTAATATATTGCTCAAATTAATTCTGAATATATTGAATTTTATCTTTACCTAGAATATAGGGTTAAAATCTTTTTCTTTGTTTTTGTAAAAAGATATAAAAAAAGTTACATATAAGGTCTTAAATATATCCTATATACAAATATATATAGAGATAAATATATCTCTTTTTAAATTTTATATAGTAAAAATAAAATTAAAATTATCAAAATGTTAGATAATTAAATAGTAGATCATGTCCATTTTCCATTTCCTTGTAAAGATCGACTTTGGATAGTTTTTATTTCTTATCCTTGTCTCTAAAAATGTAATTTAAATTTAGCGTTTATAGTTAATATAGAAATATGAATCATCTCCAAAAATAAATTAGATCTGTCTTAGTTTTTATCAATTACTAGTTTTATTATTAAACGAGTTGTTCAAAATTTTAAATTGTATCGGATATATAAGGCGATTTCCTTTTGTCTTCTTTAATCATCTATAACAAATAACTTGTTGCATTTACATTAAAGCAGATAATAGATAAAACTAAAAATCAACATAAATTAGTATATATTGGGCACTTGATATTTAACATAAATAAAAACATCTCTTTAATAGAGAATGAGAGGCTCGGAATATTAATATTTTGAGGCCCATTCATCATCATAATTATAGGAAGAAATTTTAAGTTATTCAGTACTAAAGAATTAAGAGTTTATTTCCAGTTAATTTAATTTGAGCAATATACACTATAGTAATTAATATTTCTTTTAAAATCTGAAAAAATTAAAAATCATATTGTGGTTATTAATAAGCGTATTTTTTATCCATTATAAATATTTTGTATCTCGTTTGTGAATTTTAGTATTCTCTCAATTAATTAATATATATATATATATATTATTATTATTTGATTTTACTCTTTCATTTCATTCAGCCTTCTTAGTTAAAAACATTAAAAAACTTTTAAAAATTATGAAAATAATATATATATTTAGAAAACTAATTAATAATAAATATATGTATTATATTGATAAAATTAAATAAAACCAACTTTTCATTAAAAGTACCTAGTTAAGTTACACTTTGTAATATGATATAAGATAAAATTATAATATTGTAAAATTGTAAAAATTGTAAAAGTAGTGTTTAAATATATAATGAAATGTTTCAAAAATTTGTTTATATATATATATGTATGCTATTTACAAGAAGTCATCTTGCAAGGACACTTGTATTCCCAAGTGGCAGGCCTTTCTTAAATGCGGTTTTAATTATAAATGAATAATCCAGTTGTTAAGTAGGTTAACCCTTTTCAAAGGTTTTGGAATGGTTAGAATCTAATATTAATCCTTATATTTTAATTAAAAATGAGATAATTAAATAGAAAATAAATGGATCCCTAAACTTAGGTATATTTTTTGAAATTAGATTAGTCTAGTCTTTTTAAAAAACAAAATGCCTATATATTTAATGAATAAGTATAAAATAAAATTTTAGAATTTTCATATAAGATATGACATAAATAATTTTATAAATATATATATATATATATAAAAGTATATATTCTAGAGTTTTTTTTTATACTTAATAAAAATAAAAATAATTTAAATGGTAAAATTATATTTTTTAATTAGAATTCAATATTTATATATTTCGTTTCAAGTGCGTGATTAAAATGCATTTTTCTTTCCTTTCGTTTCCCTCTCACCATGAAAGTAAGAGAAATCGTAGTCTTTTAAGTTCAGACTTTTCCTGATTGATCTAAGTCCTAAGCTTAATGATTCAAATAAAGAAAGATCGATTGGGTGCGAGGCCGGAGAGGGATAGATGAGAGGTGAGGGGGTTTTTAGTATTTCTCCATTCATGGGGAAGGCTCTTTGGACTTTGAAGAATATTGAGGGCGCCGCAATGGCGGGGCACGCCCTGGGCTTATATGGCACAGGTGTATGTTAGAAGGGATGGACAGCATAGGGTGCGTCTCCGCAGATATAGTGCGCAAAATAGACACCAACTAAGACAAAATATTTCTAAACAAGCTGGTATTTTTAATCGATAAATATTAATAAGAACTATTATCGATTAAGAGGTTTTTTTAATTGCTTTCATATCGAAAGAGAATCTCAATTAAAATATTTTTCTATTTTTCAAATAAATATAATTAGAAGGAAATATAATTTAACTAAATAAAAGAAATATATATATATATACATAATTGAATTTAAAAATGGAAACTATTAAACATTTTAATTTAACTCAAAATATTATAATTTTGTTTCATTTTTTTGTTCCGTTCATTTAAGCATCTACTTATTTGTAATGAACAATAATTTTAATTCGTATTTTTAAGCAACTCTTTTTTTTTTATAAAATTAATTAAATTAAATTAATTAAAATTAAAAAAAAATAATTTTTTATATTTTTCTTTAGTTTTTATTTATTATAAATCAATTTATAATTTATGAAATATTATTAACATAACTTAATAATTAAATACTATTTTGATTTATTTATTATTTGTATATTAAAACTAATTTCTATATATGTACTTTTGATTATTCACTTTATTATTATTAGAATTCGTAAATAAAATAGCGTGATGTTATGCTATCTAGTTAATAATATATTTTTTAAAACCAAACAAACAAACATGTTGAATTGAATAGATACATATCATAAATCATAATTCTAAAACCTTCCAACAACATTTTCTAATCAACAAAGTTTCCTGTGTTTGTTGACAGAGGGTTGAAAGAGGTTCACTGTTTTAATTTCAAGTAAAATGACATTTAATTAACTAATATAATATCATGGATAATATCAACTTAAGCTCTTTTCTCTTTTTTATTTAAATAAAGCATTTCTAGTTTTGTTTATTTTCAAACTTAACTCTTTAATTTACTTTAAATTACCTATATTTAAAATGAAATATTGATTGTTAAATATATATATATATATATTTAGATTGATAGATAGATATAGAATGTTTGTAGGTATATATACTTATGTTGTTGAATTATTCAAAAGTATAAATCAATTGTATCATTAATTCCATAGAAAATCAAGAGTATTTAAAAAAATCGACCGTCAGAGTAGTTAGTATTTTCAGATAAAATTTTGCATTGTTTGGTAAGGGATCACTACAATTTAATAATGAGGTGAATAACAAATATTTATCATTCTTCTTCTAATTTGAACTAAATTAATAATCTAAATATTGTATTAACTTTGATAATTCTAGAAATAGTTTATTGTATCTATGAACTTATACAATGATATAAAACAAAATTAGGAATTATAAATTAGTCATAATGTGGTTAAAAAGGACTTAAAAATGTCAACATTAACAGTCACCAAACATAGTGCGTGTGTTCAACTTAATAATTGCTCCAATTTAATAATCTTATTAATATTAATCAAATGTTTTAATTTAACAAATTGCATTATTTTAAATTAAATATAAAATAAGTTTTTAAAAGTTTAATTTATTTTCAAATCAAAAATTAATTTCCAAGTATTATTTATGATATTGGATTTAAAAATATTTTTAAAAATGTGTTTCTTAAATAAAAGCCAATGAGAGTGTCACCCCAATAAGTCATACATGTATAATAAGATATTTATAAATTACCGATCGATTTCTCTCATTCCTTTTCTACATTCAGTGCCCTTTACTGTTCACCCACCTCTCATATATTATATCTGTCGAAAAATAATATTTACTCTAACTATAGTATGATTCTATTAATTATAAAGTCATTATTTTTTAACTTTTTATTTAAAGATTAATTTTTTAAGAAAAACGAATAAATGAAAAAAAATCAAATTGATAATGGAAAATTTTTTTTTTTAGATATTTTAAAAAAATTTTATATTAGTTATTGTTGAATATTGAATAATGTAACCAAAAATCTTTAATCTAAATTAAAATATATAAGATATAAGTTATTTCTATATTTTTATTTTATCTTATTATACTAGCAAAACAACATCAGCCTCGCAAAAAATCATCATTATTAAAATTTCTAGTTTAAATTAAGAAAAAACTTACAAATAGAAATTTTGATAATAAAAAAATATGGGACAGCACTTCCTTAAATACAGAATATTATAAATAAATATAATATTAAAAATATTTATTTAAATAATATTTTGTAATCAAATTACGAAATTTATATTTATTATGTTATATCCACAGGCCATACTTTTCTGTCTTAAGATGCATTAATACGTACGTTTAAGGACTGTATGTTTTATGATTATTTTGACTATCTCGCCATATATATATATATATATATACTAGCTGCTCAGAGCTCCTTCGTCGCTCTTCACATCTAGACGGGGGCTCCGCCCCCTGTACCCCCCCGAGTGTCCCTATTCTGAGCTATAACCATCTAACTCCTAACCTGTCCCATCTCTTTCACGTTCCTTCCTACTTTGTCCACCCTGTTCCCAATTGGTCTTCCACACAGACGTTTTCCAATCGAACTCCCCACCAATATATTTTTCCTCTCCCATTCTAACCATGTGCCCTGCTGATCCCAGCCTTCTGTATTTTATGACTTATATCTAGAGATGCATAGAGGTCATGCAATTCCTTGTCTCCGCCATTCTCATCTTTCTTTGGTCCATAAATGCTGGGAAGAATCCTATTCTCAAATACTCTGAATCTATTCTCATCTCCCAGGGTTATAGACCATGTCTCCCACCCATATAATACAATTAATAATTTAATAATTTTGATCCCCTTTGATAATAATTTCCAGATTGCAACCTCGATTTAAATTCTTTGCAAATATTATTCTCTCTGATACTAATTATTTTGTCTTATCACTTTTAATTTCAAACCCCATCAATTTTCCTGCCTCGATTAATTTTTTTATGCTACTTTAAATGTTATTAATTTATTTAAAAAAAAATCAGAGTAAACAAAATAAAAATAAAATATAAAATTAGCATAACACTAAACTACTATAAAAATAATATTAAAAAATATATTATATATTAAAATCTTACGTGAAAATCCAATTATGAGATCAAATTTTCTTAATTAAAATAATTTACTCACATAATCTTAAAAATTAATAGTATTAAATTATAGCCGTAATGTGAATGTTTTCAAAGTTTTAAAGGCCAATAAGATCAATTGAGATATTGTAAATATCAATAGATATATACAAAGATTTTTATCTGCACATTGCTCAGAATTTAAATTACCGCCAAATTATCGCCACCAGCGCCTCTATGATCTAGTATGGTAACTAAACTGGTAATGGTAACTAAACTATTATATTCTTTATAATTTTTTTAAAATTTTTCTAATTAAAAAATCGAAAATCGGGCTTTGAGGTCTGGTGGCCAGCCCCTTTGTGCTTCCGTGTAAAAAATTCCATGTCCCTGCGTGCGATAGATTTGCCTGGAAAGCTCGGTCAGACAGATAGACAGACAAACAGACACATTACACTTGCTTTTATTATTATAGACGCAAAAAAGATTTGTGCTAGAATGATGAAATTTGGTACATGGGCATTATTCAAAATTCGTAGTTTTCTATCAACTTTTGAGAAATGTAGCTGGATGTAACCGGAAGAGGGTCATTACCTACAACGTTTTGATTTTTTTCCTCTAAAGTGACCGTAAAAATAAAAATATATGTTTGATAATTTTTCACATGATTAATAATTGTATAAAACTGCTCTATATAGAATTTCACCTTGATTGAATGGCCGAAAGTATCAGAATTTTTTTTTTAACACTGCAAATCTCACGCGCCAACACGTGACGTGGTGCCATCAACAAAGAGCCAAACATGCGCTGGTTTAATAAATATTATTTATTAATTTTAATTAATAATTTATAATTAATTAAATTTAATTTAAATATAATATATTATGTTATTTAATTCAATTCAAATTGCGAGATAGTCGAGTGGAGATACTCCAGCTAATTTTAATTTATGTTTTATAAATTATTTGAAATAGATACCGCTGCTCGGTGAACCAGCTAATATATATATATATATAAATATGAATGTCAACAACTTATTTCTATCTTATCTTATTATGCTAGCTAAAATTGTATGTATATATCTATCTATCTATCTATCTATCTATCTATCTATATATAGCCATTGGTTCTCAAAAACCGCTCTAACGATTTTTTTCAAATTCACACTAGATATAGTATTTATAAAGAAAAATTAAGTTTTATTGATCATATCTCTTGAAACATACAGCTTCATTATTTATTTCTTAATTAAAAATTATATATGGGTGACGTCAAAAATGGCATCCATTTTGAAATTTTACTCCCGCCTTTTTTTAAAGGATATTGTATTAATATTTTTTTTATATTTAAAATATTTTAAAAATTTTTATTTAATTTCGAAATAAAATTAAAAATATTTATTTTTAATAAAATATATATATATTTATTAATCTCTCTCAAAAAAAAACAACAAAATAAAATACGGTTGGTTGACTCCCGCTTTTTTTTAAATGATATTGTATTAACATTTTTTTATATTTAAAATATTTTAAAATTCATTATTTAATTTCGAAATAAAATTAAAAATATTTATTTTTAATAAAATATATATATATTTATTAATCTCTCTCAAAAAAACAACAACAAAACAAATAAATGTCTTTGAAAGATGGTAAAAATATGTTTGTTATTATCAAAGTTTCTTAGACCAGTGGTAAGATCAATTGTTTTTACTCCCCGAGTTCGAAGGATCGAAACTCGCCGCGTGCATTTTTTTTATCTATTTTCGTGATTTATTTATTCATTGTTCTTTTATTAATTAAGTTTTAGATTTTTTCAATAAAATATTATTTAATACATTTAATAATTGTAATAAATAATTAAAGAATTGTATATCAATATTTTTTAAAGGGTAGAGCGAGAGCTCGGTGTCCCAGGTATTAATATTACCAGCCAAATCCAATAATAATGAATCATTTTTTTTAACTTAAGTACCAAGCCGAGGCTCGGGGGGGTCCCGGTACTTAATAATTAAATTAAATAAACATGAATGAAATAAAATCAGAATATACTTATATATATGAATAAAAAAATGTGCTCTTTTTTTAAATTTTAAAAATGTTAAAAATTACAATGAATCTAAAAAAATATAACAATGTAGAATTTTAATTTTGTAAGTGTTTTCGATTATTAATATTGATTTTAATAAGTCAATTTTAAAAAACAATTAAAAAGTAAGGATTAAAATAAGATAAGGTTATTGATCTAACAAATGATAAAAATAAGACCTTGGTAGAAGAGTAATAATTTTTAAAAAACTATACTAGTATCATTAAGACTCAACCCTCGAAACTTTATAATTTCTCTTCTTTTTTTTTTATTACTAGTTTCAATTTCTAATTTAATTTCTCTTAAGACAAACAGCTTTGGTAATACTTTATATGAAATATATATATATATATATATTTAAATGTCAACTCTATAAATATCTATATTTCATATTATCATCTTTATCAATCGATATTTAACGCAGGAAAAATACAACATTTGAAATATTTTTTAATTAATTTAATAGTACTGAGATATTGGAAAGAACCTCCTTTCAAATATAACAACAATGTCTTCATTTATTCAGAATATCTTCAATCATTTTAATAAAACGACAAACTCCCATTTCAATCACTTATTGCCTTGAGGTATTCCCCATCTTTCGACTAGACAATACACACACACATAGCTCCATCTATTATCATAGTCATCCGTATTAAATATCAATATTGTAATGAAATTTTTGGAGTAATCATTTTTCACTTACAATCAATTTTTATTGAATTTTATTATTAATTAATGTATTGACATCGGAAACAAGTAAATTTGCGAAATTTAGAATTAATTGAAAGTTAGTTGAAATTTGAGGACACCATTCTAACCAAACAAAAAGACTGATTTAAAGTATGATAAAAGAAATCATTTTTTCCTCTAAATATGTTTCTTGGGTGTAAGAAAATTATTCCATTAGATTAACCATGATTAGAAAGAGGGCATGTGCACAAAATATTTTTATTTATATGTGGAAATCACACTATGGAAATTAATTCACCTGATAGTTGTTATGCAACCAATATTTCTTTTGTAATTAGGAGATTAATTAACATGGAGAGGGGGGGGGGTAATAGTAAAATAATATAAAAGGTTTCAAGAAATATTTCAATTTAATATATCAAAAATATTAAATATTATATTATGGTATTATATTTTATTTATTTATTTATTATTATTTTTATTCCCTTCCATAATTATGACCTAAAACACCTGTGAATATGGGTTTATTTTCCAGTTTAATAAAAATATAATATTTAATATTAAATTATCTAATAAAATATTCTTACAAAATATTATATAATATTGATTTTTATAATTTCATCTCTATTAATTCTTAATTAATGTATTTAACAATTAAAAGAAAAGAAGAAAATTATATTTTTCTTTATTTTTTATGTAATAGAACTTAGTATTTTAATAATATTCTTATATCATAAAAATAACTGTTTTACCAGTTAATCAATAACTGACATTGAATCGATTTGTTAATAGAACAAACTTGTCATTTATTTACCTGCATTTTTATTTGCTTTTTACCTATTTGTACAATTTATTTTAAAGTTGAATAGGTATGTTGTGAGTGAGAGAAAAAAAACAAGCTTTTGTTGCAATAAATAAAGTAGGTCCTTTTCGGAGGAGCTCGCTTCAATCAAAATTGAGTAGAAGACAAAGCCCTACGGACACTTTTACTACTTTTACATTTTATTCCACAGAGAAAAATCATTTTTCTTTTTATCTAATAAAACATTTTTTCACTATAGTGGATTAAATTCAGACATTTTTGTTGATGCCTTAATGCTGAAATTATAAAAAGGAAATAAATTTCATTCTAGATTTATAATGACCGTAAATCTCATTTGATTTAATAATTAATTATTTTGCAAAATATTCAAATAATGATATTTGCATTTTCTTTGATTAACATTTTTGTTATGGATTTCTTATGAAAATATGAAAAATGACGATAATGCAAATTCATTATAGTAATAGTTATCTTTATTTATGATAAATCTTTTGGTATTAGGGGAAGGAGAATGAAAAAGGGAAAAAAATTTTATCCCCACATATATCAAATTTTGTATTATTTATTATTATTAACTGTTTTTTTAATTTATTTTAAGTCGTTCTATTTGTTAATAGGTATGCAATTTTGTGAACGAAAAAAAATTTGTACAATTTTGTATGCCGAATTGGCAAAAGCAAATAAAGTTTATTATTATTATTATACTTATGATAAATTAAATGAATAATTTAGAAATTAAATTAAATAGTTTGATCTTTTTGCCTAGAATGAGAGAGTAAGGGGTTCGAATGAGCGAAGCGTCAGCTTCGGCGGGGGCTTTGCCTTCTTCAGCAGTTGAAAGTCATTCCAAAGGTGCAATTAGAAGAATCAGCAAAACACGACAAAATAGTGTAGGTAGTGGACAAAAAGAAGATGTTTTCACTCTTGTGCCTACAAAGTCCGAGGTAATTATATTATAATATAAGAAAGTAAAATATATAAATTTCTAAAAATAGCATAAAAAAATGAAGATTATATTTTAATACATTGTAATTTTATTTAATACACATATTAATATATAATTGATTATATAAATAAGTTATGTTTAATGAATGGAAAGGTGTGTATAATTATTTGTTATAGAAATCTTTAGGAGATGTATACTAGGATTTTTTATTTTGATAAACCAAAAAAAAAACAATTTATATAAAACAAATGTATATAAAACAAATGTAAACAAAATTATTATATTATATATAAATAAATACCAAAGGAACAATACCTATAATAAATGAATTGTGAAATTATTTAATTGTATTATTTATATTTTTAAAGTTATTTTCTAAACAACTTAATAAAAGTTTTAATAAATTTAAAAAAAAAACATGTTTTGCCAATAGGGCATAATAAAATGATTATAATTATGAGTAGATGATATTAATGTTTATCAGGGAAGTTTCATTCCGTATCCTACAAGAGTGAATCAACGTAATAATTGTTCAAGAATCAATGAATGTGAGTAGTAAATAAGAAAGAAATTATTAAAACTAGATCTATATACTATATATAATGCAAGGGATAGGGGGGAATGTATTGATCAATTTTCATTTTTGAATTAGTTTTGTTGACGAAGTGAAATCTAACTAAATAAAATAAAACTAATATAACTAATAAAATAATAAATACCTGTTTTAGTCTTGGGATAGTCCATAACTCACTTAATAAAAAAAAATATATTTCTATAATTCTATAATGTAGAGGAGAAAGGTAAAGAAAAGAAAAATATGCAATAAAATATTTTATTTTTTTCTCTAATTAGATTATCATTAAAAATAGAATCGAAACATTTTTCTTGAAATATTTTAAATTCATTATTGTTAATGATTTTGTGTAGTGGGTTAACATTTTACATAAGTATTAATCAATGAAAGTGATAAGTGAAATTAAATAGCGATTTTTTCCAATATTTATATTTTAATTAAACTTTATTTTATTAATTAAATTTGTTATTAAATACAAAATAATTTATAAAAATTGGATCATTTTCTTTATTATCGAACGATATTAATGAAAGGAAAGAGATGGTCATCATTAAATAATCATTAAAGCACCCTCTCTAAGGAAAGTTGTTAGAATTTTAATGAAATTTTGTTGTTTCCTTCCCCGCCCCCTCTCCAAACGTTAGTCGATAAGTAAATTTATTCATTGAAATTATCCTTACGAAAACTTAAAATAAACTTATTAATAAAAATTTGTGAATACTCATATTGATTTTATGTGACAAGTGATATTATTCGGATTCTTTGATTTATTTATTTTTCTATATATCTATTTTAATTTAGATTCGAAATAACGAATAAATTATGCAAAATAAAAAAAAATTGATTGAAATTTCTTTTATTGATTAAATAATTAGGGTGGGTTATTTTATGCATTATTAATAAGGATTTCATTATTGACAGCCCTCACTTCGAAAAGGTAGTGAGGTTCCCAGTATCGAGCCTGAAAGCTCAAGTGCAGGAACGTCTGACTACCATCACCAACTCCATCATCGAGACAGTCTGGGAGCCAATCATGTCGATTCACCAAAAATCACTCGTAAATTTATCCATAATTGGAAACAGGCGTGTGATCGGACCAAAGACAGAACTAAAGAATTGCTTAAACGATGGAGAACTTTACCTGATGGTGAACACATCGATGAAGACGAGATGAGTGACCAAAAGACAAGCAGTGTACAACCGCCCCACTCAAGCGGTTGGAGCGTTCATGTTTGGTGTAAGTATTTACATATTTTAACACTTTTTTTTTTATTTTATTTAAATTTTTTTAGATTATAAATAATATATTATTATTAATTTTTCTTTTATTATATGTACCTACTTATATTTTTAAATTTAATATAATGCAATTGATGAATTTTGATTTAATTGATTTTGGTTAACATTATAATAATAAAAAGAAGAATAATGTATATATTATCGTATTTTATATTATTATTTTATAATAATAACAATTTTTATACATTCTTTATAAAAAAAGCGGGAGTGTCCTCCCCTAGACTTTCCCGCATATAAATAGGTAATTAGGTTATTATTATTATGTTTTAACAACAATAAAAATAAACAAACTAATTAATTTAAATTATAAAGTAAAATTGTTTAACACTATTATATATATTTATAATTTACACCTAACCCCTACCCTACCTATAGGTAAAATGTCACTTCCGGTAGTCAGATCATGATGAAATTTGGTATCTGAATTTTTTTCATATTTTTAAATCTATATACAAAATAGGAAGCAAATATCTCGAAGCAAACTGGTACTTTACTTGAAAAGTAAACGCAACCAGTGTAGGTAAAGTACCACTTCCGGTTAACCGATTTTGACGAAATTTTGATAGAAATCTACAAACTGTGAAGAATATCGGTGTACCAAATTTCGAAGTCCTAGCTTGATTAGTTTTTGAGTAAATTTGCTCACAGACATTACATACATACATACACACACACAGACATAATTCGAAAAATGGTATTTTCCGACTCAGGTAGATCTAAAACGTCAAGATCTATCGAAATCTCGAAGTCGAAATTTTTGAGGATTCCAATACTTCCCTTATACGAAGTATGCGGGAAAGTAAAAATTGTTCACTTTTTACTATCTCGTCAGTTTTCGATGTCGAGATTTTGATGTTTTTATACGTTTTGAAGGCCCCTGAGTCATTTTCACTAAGGTTGAGAATAATGTCTGGGTGTGTGTGTGTTTGTATGTGTGTGTGTATGTAGACATGATTACAAAAAAACGGTTTGAGCTAGAATAATGAAATTTGGCACACGGGTATTATTCAAAATTCGTAGTTTTCTATCAACTTTTGAGAAATGTAGCTCTTTCGGAAGAGGGTAATTACCTTCCACGATTTCATTTTTTTCCTCTAAACTGACCGTAAAAATAAAGATATATGTTTGATAGTTTTTCACATGATTAAAATTTGTATAAGGATATAGAATTTCAGCTTGATTGAATCGCTGAAAGTACCGGAATTAATTTTTTAACACAGCAAATCCACACGCCAGCACGTGACGTGGTGAAATCAACAAAGAGCCAAACACGCGCTGGTTTAATAAATATTATCTATTAATTTTAATTTATAATTTAATTAATTAAATTTAATTTAAATATAATTAATTTAATATATTTAATTTAATATATCTCCAGTTTTTTGTCTGAAATACTCATATAATAACACTAATATATATATATATATCTACATATATATTTAAATAAATAATATTAATATATTTTTTTTTGATATTATATTTATTAATGTTAGCAAGGATTATTGTTTTTACGATATAATTATGTATGACCTAAATCTTCTACAACGATGGTATGAAAATTAAATTGTCTACTTTTACTCTCTATTTTGAGTAAAGTAAATATAAAAATGTATCCGTTTATTATTTTATATGTTTGAAAATGACATTTTCTATTTTTTACAAAAATTAATATTATTTTATAATAATTTTGATTTATTAAAATATATAGAAGGCTGACAATCAACAGAGAGTCAGTAGGAAGTGAAGATAAGAAATAAAAATATTTTACTTTTATTTTCACCAAAATATCAACGATTCGGACCCTGGTCAAAACCGTATTCAGGCCCAAACCAGCCCCAGATCTCGTAATTTTTTTTTTTTTTTTTTTTTTTGTTATTAACATAAAACCCACTTCAAAAACCAACAATACCAACACGGAGATATGATATTTTTATTTATTCCCTTCTCATTATAATGGTTGACTGTCAATTTTCATACTTCTAATAATATTATTTAATATTTGTTTAAATTTATTATATGTTATAAGTAAACATTTATTTCATTCATTTAATAAAAAAAACAGGAAATATTTTTTTATTGAAGGACCAGTATACTATTTATGATTCATTTAAACCTAAAATCTGTTCATAAATGTAGATAAATGGTGAATAAAAATAATTTATTTTTGGATCAGATTATGAATTTTATAGCCAACCAGTGATGAAGTTAATTTCAAACGTTTTTATAGACTTAATATAATTTTGTAATTGAAATTGATTTAAACCCCATTCAATCTATGAATAGAACCATGTCGCTAAAATAACTCTAGGTTAAATATTTAGACTTGTTTAATTTTACTCAAAAATCTCTTTTTATTTAGTATTTAAAAAATATCTGAAGTAAAATATATGGGTCAAACTCCCCTCTCACTTTTTTATTTGTTGTTGTAAAGTGTTGAAGATTGCATGTCCTTTCTCTCACTCTCTCGGCCTCTCTTTCGTATTTTCTTTCTTCTTCCTTTTCTTTTGAATTGTTCAAACAGGAACGATTGAGAATCTCTCAAGGAAACATGTCACTGGGTCGTTTGTTTAACTTGACAATCTTGAAAGATGTTTGACTCAAGATTTTGGAAATCGATTCCTACGGGAAACCAGGTTCATTTAAGATAAATTAAGATAAACTGTAATTTCGTTTACAAACTCAAAATATGGAACATAAAAAAATACTCTTAAATATAAATATATAAACATACTTATATTTATTGTATATTTATTTTATAATTAAATAATTAATAAATTATATATGAAGTAGAAATGAGAAGAAAATTTAAAAATAATAAGTAGATGGGATCCGGACAGAATTAATCAAATATTGTGGAAAACCTTTAGTAGAGTGTATGCACAATTTAGTTCTTTCGATTTTCATAAAAAAAGATTCCATTAGAATGCCAGGAGGAAATTATTATCCCACTTTTTAAGAAGGGAAATAGAACGATATGCAATAAATACAGGGAAATTTCTCTTTTGTCGACATCGTATAAGATATCTCGATTTTATTAAAATTACGACCATTTCTAGAGGAAATATTAGGATAATACGGATTCAGGCCAAATCGATCAACATTAGATTAGATATTTTCATTGAGGCAGATATTAGAAAAAAAATGAGAATTCAATATTTTTGTTCATCAATTATTTGCAGACTTTAGTAAAGCATATGACTCAATAGATCAGAATAAATTTTGATCTTAACGTAGAATTTGAAAATGTAGAAAAATTTTAATATTCAGGCTCCTAATCACTAAGGATAATAATATTCGAGAAGAATTTAAATCGAGGTTGCAATCGGGTAACGCCTGTTATCATGCAGTAAAGGGGCTTATCTCGTCAAAATTATTATCAAAGGTGATCAAAATTAAAATATATTAAACTAATTTACATTAATTATTTTGTCGGTTGTATTGAATGGGAGTAACCGACAGGATTCTTCGCAGTATTTATGGGCCAAAGACAGATGAGGTCAACAGGGAATGACGGAGACTGCATAACGAGGAATTGCATGACCTCTATGCATCTCCAGACATAGTTAGGGTTATAAAATTCCTAAGGCTGCGATGGGCAAGACACGTGGCTAGAATGGGAGAGGAAAGAATGGCGAAAAATATATTGGCGGGGAGACCGATTGAGAAACGTCCGCTTGGAAGAACAAGGACGCGGTGGGTGGACAATGTAGGAAGGGGCGTGAGAGAGATGGGAGAGGGTAGGGGTTGGATGGTTGTGGCCAGGATAGAGACACTTGGAGAAGTGTGGTTGCTGTGGCCAAGAACTTTCGAGTTCCGAAGAGCCACAGAGATAGATAGATAGAATTAATAATTTATTATTGATATTAATTTTAATTAATTTTAGAATTTAATATCTATAATTATAACAAATTTTTTATCTAAATTTTTTCATTTAAATTATTAAAAAATCCTCTTTGTAAAATATTCTTTATCCTAATCCGCCCATTTACATAGATTTAAAATTAAGCAATCTTTGGAAGAAAGGTAAAGGGCATGAGATTCCTCCCTTTACTTCACTGTGAAAGAATTATTTTTAATTAAAATTAATTTAAAATCTTTCTAAAATAATAATTAATTTCTGGTTTTTACTTTTATTATTATTCGGGTTTATACATGGTACCTACTTCCTAGATTTTAAGTGAAATCTACTATATTAAATGTAGAATATAAGATTTATTATATTCTCGATTTTATTATTCATTTTATTAATAATTTCTCTTCTAATATAGTTTTTTTTTCAAACTCTCTCTCAAAATTATATTTTATTATTATTAATAAAATTATATATATAATATTGTAAAGGTTTTCTTGGGTTTCTAGGGGGGGGAAGGGGAAGGGGAAAGAATCAATTAAAAAAAATTAATATAAATAATTTTTTTATTTTAATTAATATTTAATTTAATTTAAATTAAATTGATAAATTTAGAATTAATCAGAAGATAATTAATATTGATTTTAATATTAATTAATAAATCCATTAATTAATTTCTTATATTCCAATCAATTAGTAATTATGATTTAAATTAATAATTGAGGTTTTAAAAGATAATGAAGGTAGGAGAAATGAGGGGAAAAAATATGGCGTCCTTCTAATTCGACAAGGGTCGTGAATGAAGGAGATAATTTTAATTTGTGGTCCAGATAAAGATATAGCACTCAGATAACAGTGATTCCAGCGTGAAATAGAGAAAGAGTTGTACAATGGAAGAGAGTGATTAGCTTATTAGATGTGAACTTTTATAAATTTTATTATAAGTAAAATAAATAACGTTAGAAAATTTTCTTTCAAGAATCTTTGTTATTTTAAGCAATAAATCATATTAATTAGTTTTACAAATGGTAATAGAAATAATATCAATTAGTAACAAGAACTTAAATTATAATAAAATAAAAGGAAGGAAATAAAGTCTTATCCGTGTCGTGGTGTGGAAAAGGCGGCTGACATATGATGTCGTGATGATTTCCAAGAGGTCCAGATGAGTAGATTTTGTGAGGATCGAAAGAACCAGGTTGTCTTGTGTCTTCACGGGTTGAGATCAATTCCAATATTTAAATATTTTGTTTGGAAACGAATGAGAGTTAAAAAGCATTTAGCAACGCAAACATTCTATAAAAGTTGATTGTGCAAAATAGAACACGTCTATTCTCTCTGGTGTCTCGATAAAGAATAATCTTTCCAACAATATCAATAATCAAAATCAACACTCGGATAAATTCACTCACACTCTCACATAAACACACACAGACCTGGAGTTCTTCCGTCTCTTTCTAATTCTAATTACAAAGTTGTATTTTAATTAAATAATTTATTTTATAAATTAACTAATTATCTCTCTAAGTGAGATCACATTTCAAATTCTTAGAACTATTAAATTATATAATATTAAAATACATAAAAAGAAAGGGATAGAGATATTGGCATTAATAAATAAAAAAAACTTAAATATAAAATAAAGAAATTATTAAAATTAGGGACTGAATTGAAAATATCAGTACATCCTCCACCTTTGTAAAAAAAAAAAAAAATATTTCTTTTGGAGATGAAATGTTCACAAATCACAAAAAAATATAATTTTTTTTTTTTTTTAACATAATTGTTATGAATACTTAAAAAATATTACATTGGCATTTGTATATAACAAAACAACAAAAAACTTTCAGATATTTGGCCCTTTTTTTTTTTTAAAGAATACCAAATTAATACTGGCAATACAGAGGTTTGATATGGTGGATTCTAAGAAAACAATTTATAAAGAAGTTAACAAGTAGCAGAAACACAACGAATTGGTTCACACTGACACCCACAGAATAATTATAGTACTCTAACGTGACACATTAAGGTTGGAGCAAGTCTGGCAATAATCATATTTAATAATAAGTAATACAGGTCCATTGGAAAATTATCAGTTTCGATTTTCTCATTTCTACTTAAATTTAATTAGAATTCATGTTTCATTCTTTATTCAATACTTTATTGCTTTCATAGCATTTTATATTCTCTTTAATTATTCATATCTCATTTTCATTTAACATTTGTTTCTCTATAAAAATCCTATTATCTATAACATCAAATTCTTCTATATTATTTTTCGCAAATATCAGAAACCTCTCCTTACCATCTCACAATAGAAGCGATTTCAATCATCAAAACAGACTAAGAGACAGACCCGCTTGGTGGCTCATATGTCAAGGCAAAGTCTTCAAATTACACTTGTTAAAAAAATGACAAAAAATTATTAATTGGAATAAAAGGGTTTCAAAATCCTCCTATTATACTTGCCGATATTTTTATTTGTGTGAGCGTTCTTAATTTCATAAGTTCTCTCTCCACCATGGAGCTTTTTATTGATTTGAAATGGTCCTTCGATTTGATTTAACCAATACCAAATCTCTTTAAAACATCAGATAATTCAATATTCTTTTAAGGGGGATGGTTAAAAGAAACTTAGAAAATTTTTTTAAAATTGAAGAAGGCAAAGCAAGGTTTTTATTTACATAAAATTTTTTAATGAAGACAAATTAAAATTTTATCCGAGGCAATTAATTTAAATCTTTTCTTTCCTCGATCCCAGAGGATATTTTGGGATTTAAATTTTAGTGTTTTAAAATGTGATGTATAATTATCTTGATTGACAAACCATTGCTTCATTCTCTTCTTTGGCTTTCCCTTTTTCGTTAAATATGGTTTCAATCTCTTGTTATTTATACATTTTTTAAGATTTTTTATAAACATTTTTCTTTTCCATTTGTACTTAATATTTTCTAGTATCTGCTTCTTTATCAGATTCTTTATTTTCATTACTTTAGTATTTTCTTTAATTTCTTGTATATTTTCTAGTTCTTCTTTTGTTTCTACTTCCATCTTTTCAAATTCATTTTCATTTTCTATATTAAAATCGGTGTTCTCTTCTTTAGAAACCATTTCTTCAGCATTTTCATCAATTTCGATTTCAATTAACATTTTACTCTCCTCTTTCGGAGTAGATTTAGAAGAGGTTTCTTCTTCTAGGGGTGTTTCATCAGTTTTTCCAATTGATTCATTTACTTTTTCTTCTTCTTTCATATCAAGATTCTCTAGTTTATTTTCCTGTTCCTCTAGTGTTTTATTTAAATCATTACTATGTTGTGGTAATTTTCCATTTAATTTTAGAGAGAAATTTCGAACATCATTTCTTAAAAGGTTAGTATTTTTATTTAATTTTTCAGTTTGATTGTCTAGTTTTATATTTAATTCACTTCTAAATTCTCCCAATAGCTGTTTCAATAGCTGAGATTGATCATCAAATTTTTTATTTATTTCACTTCTAATTTCGCCAAACAACTTTGTCATTATTGTGACAAAATCCACTTGACTAAGAGGGTTATCACATGGAACCGCCTCAACACTCACCTGAGTATCCGTGTGACCAATCAATTGACTTTCTACAGACATCGGGCTAACATCATCAAATAATTGGGGTTGAAACATCTCTGTATCAGCCTCCGTATTAATATTACTATCAGTGGCCATATTGCTTAAAAATTAAAAAAATTAGTTACAAATAAAAATGTAAAATTCAATTTTAACAATACAAAATTTCCTGCGTGTCTTCTCTCTCTCTATTTCAACTCCGGTAAAAAACAATTAAATTAGAAGCCAAATTATTTAATTATTTTTAATTAAAACAATCTCGGGGGGATGCCTCCATGTAAAGGTTTTCTTGGGTTTCTAGGGGGGGAAGGGGAAGGGGAAAGAATCAATTAAAAAAAATTAATATAAATAATTTTTTTATTTTAATTAATATTTAATTTAATTTAAATTAAATTGATAAATTTAGAATTAATCAGAAGATAATTAATATTGATTTTAATATTAATTAATAAATCCATTAATTAATTTCTTATATTCCAATCAATTAGTAATTATGATTTAAATTAATAATTGAGGTTTTAAAAGATAATGAAGGTAGGAGAAATGAGGGGAAAAAATATGGCGTCCTTCTAATTCGACAAGGGTCGTGAATGAAGGAGATAATTTTAATTTGTGGTCCAGATAAAGATATAGCACTCAGATAACAGTGATTCCAGCGTGAAATAGAGAAAGAGTTGTACAATGGAAGAGAGTGATTAGCTTATTAGATGTGAACTTTTATAAATTTTATTATAAGTAAAATAAATAACGTTAGAAAATTTTCTTTCAAGAATCTTTGTTATTTTAAGCAATAAATCATATTAATTAGTTTTACAAATGGTAATAGAAATAATATCAATTAGTAACAAGAACTTAAATTATAATAAAATAAAAGGAAGGAAATAAAGTCTTATCCGTGTCGTGGTGTGGAAAAGGCGGCTGACATATGATGTCGTGATGATTTCCAAGAGGTCCAGATGAGTAGATTTTGTGAGGATCGAAAGAACCAGGTTGTCTTGTGTCTTCACGGGTTGAGATCAATTCCAATATTTAAATATTTTGTTTGGAAACGAATGAGAGTTAAAAAGCATTTAGCAACGCAAACATTCTATAAAAGTTGATTGTGCAAAATAGAACACGTCTATTCTCTCTGGTGTCTCGATAAAGAATAATCTTTCCAACAATATCAATAATCAAAATCAACACTCGGATAAATTCACTCACACTCTCACATAAACACACACAGACCTGGAGTTCTTCCGTCTCTTTCTAATTCTAATTACAAAGTTGTATTTTAATTAAATAATTTATTTTATAAATTAACTAATTATCTCTCTAAGTGAGATCACATTTCAAATTCTTAGAACTATTAAATTATATAATATTAAAATACATAAAAAGAAAGGGATAGAGATATTGGCATTAATAAATAAAAAAAACTTAAATATAAAATAAAGAAATTATTAAAATTAGGGACTGAATTGAAAATATCAGTACATCCTCCACCTTTGTAAAAAAAAAAAAAAATATTTCTTTTGGAGATGAAATGTTCACAAATCACAAAAAAATATAATTTTTTTTTTTTTTTAACATAATTGTTATGAATACTTAAAAAATATTACATTGGCATTTGTATATAACAAAACAACAAAAAACTTTCAGATATTTGGCCCTTTTTTTTTTTTAAAGAATACCAAATTAATACTGGCAATACAGAGGTTTGATATGGTGGATTCTAAGAAAACAATTTATAAAGAAGTTAACAAGTAGCAGAAACACAACGAATTGGTTCACACTGACACCCACAGAATAATTATAGTACTCTAACGTGACACATTAAGGTTGGAGCAAGTCTGGCAATAATCATATTTAATAATAAGTAATACAGGTCCATTGGAAAATTATCAGTTTCGATTTTCTCATTTCTACTTAAATTTAATTAGAATTCATGTTTCATTCTTTATTCAATACTTTATTGCTTTCATAGCATTTTATATTCTCTTTAATTATTCATATCTCATTTTCATTTAACATTTGTTTCTCTATAAAAATCCTATTATCTATAACATCAAATTCTTCTATATTATTTTTCGCAAATATCAGAAACCTCTCCTTACCATCTCACAATAGAAGCGATTTCAATCATCAAAACAGACTAAGAGACAGACCCGCTTGGTGGCTCATATGTCAAGGCAAAGTCTTCAAATTACACTTGTTAAAAAAATGACAAAAAATTATTAATTGGAATAAAAGGGTTTCAAAATCCTCCTATTATACTTGCCGATATTTTTATTTGTGTGAGCGTTCTTAATTTCATAAGTTCTCTCTCCACCATGGAGCTTTTTATTGATTTGAAATGGTCCTTCGATTTGATTTAACCAATACCAAATCTCTTTAAAACATCAGATAATTCAATATTCTTTTAAGGGGGATGGTTAAAAGAAACTTAGAAAATTTTTTTAAAATTGAAGAAGGCAAAGCAAGGTTTTTATTTACATAAAATTTTTTAATGAAGACAAATTAAAATTTTATCCGAGGCAATTAATTTAAATCTTTTCTTTCCTCGATCCCAGAGGATATTTTGGGATTTAAATTTTAGTGTTTTAAAATGTGATGTATAATTATCTTGATTGACAAACCATTGCTTCATTCTCTTCTTTGGCTTTCCCTTTTTCGTTAAATATGGTTTCAATCTCTTGTTATTTATACATTTTTTAAGATTTTTTATAAACATTTTTCTTTTCCATTTGTACTTAATATTTTCTAGTATCTGCTTCTTTATCAGATTCTTTATTTTCATTACTTTAGTATTTTCTTTAATTTCTTGTATATTTTCTAGTTCTTCTTTTGTTTCTACTTCCATCTTTTCAAATTCATTTTCATTTTCTATATTAAAATCGGTGTTCTCTTCTTTAGAAACCATTTCTTCAGCATTTTCATCAATTTCGATTTCAATTAACATTTTACTCTCCTCTTTCGGAGTAGATTTAGAAGAGGTTTCTTCTTCTAGGGGTGTTTCATCAGTTTTTCCAATTGATTCATTTACTTTTTCTTCTTCTTTCATATCAAGATTCTCTAGTTTATTTTCCTGTTCCTCTAGTGTTTTATTTAAATCATTACTATGTTGTGGTAATTTTCCATTTAATTTTAGAGAGAAATTTCGAACATCATTTCTTAAAAGGTTAGTATTTTTATTTAATTTTTCAGTTTGATTGTCTAGTTTTATATTTAATTCACTTCTAAATTCTCCCAATAGCTGTTTCAATAGCTGAGATTGATCATCAAATTTTTTATTTATTTCACTTCTAATTTCGCCAAACAACTTTGTCATTATTGTGACAAAATCCACTTGACTAAGAGGGTTATCACATGGAACCGCCTCAACACTCACCTGAGTATCCGTGTGACCAATCAATTGACTTTCTACAGACATCGGGCTAACATCATCAAATAATTGGGGTTGAAACATCTCTGTATCAGCCTCCGTATTAATATTACTATCAGTGGCCATATTGCTTAAAAATTAAAAAAATTAGTTACAAATAAAAATGTAAAATTCAATTTTAACAATACAAAATTTCCTGCGTGTCTTCTCTCTCTCTATTTCAACTCCGGTAAAAAACAATTAAATTAGAAGCCAAATTATTTAATTATTTTTAATTAAAACAATCTCGGGGGGATGCCTCCATGTAAAGGTTTTCTTGGGTTTCTAGGGGGGGGAAGGGGAAGGGGAAAGAATCAATTAAAAAAAATTAATATAAATAATTTTTTTATTTTAATTAATATTTAATTTAATTTAAATTAAATTGATAAATTTAGAATTAATCAGAAGATAATTAATATTGATTTTAATATTAATTAATAAATCCATTAATTAATTTCTTATATTCCAATCAATTAGTAATTATGATTTAAATTAATAATTGAGGTTTTAAAAGATAATGAAGGTAGGAGAAATGAGGGGAAAAAATATGGCGTCCTTCTAATTCGACAAGGGTCGTGAATGAAGGAGATAATTTTAATTTGTGGTCCAGATAAAGATATAGCACTCAGATAACAGTGATTCCAGCGTGAAATAGAGAAAGAGTTGTACAATGGAAGAGAGTGATTAGCTTATTAGATGTGAACTTTTATAAATTTTATTATAAGTAAAATAAATAACGTTAGAAAATTTTCTTTCAAGAATCTTTGTTATTTTAAGCAATAAATCATATTAATTAGTTTTACAAATGGTAATAGAAATAATATCAATTAGTAACAAGAACTTAAATTATAATAAAATAAAAGGAAGGAAATAAAGTCTTATCCGTGTCGTGGTGTGGAAAAGGCGGCTGACATATGATGTCGTGATGATTTCCAAGAGGTCCAGATGAGTAGATTTTGTGAGGATCGAAAGAACCAGGTTGTCTTGTGTCTTCACGGGTTGAGATCAATTCCAATATTTAAATATTTTGTTTGGAAACGAATGAGAGTTAAAAAGCATTTAGCAACGCAAACATTCTATAAAAGTTGATTGTGCAAAATAGAACACGTCTATTCTCTCTGGTGTCTCGATAAAGAATAATCTTTCCAACAATATCAATAATCAAAATCAACACTCGGATAAATTCACTCACACTCTCACATAAACACACACAGACCTGGAGTTCTTCCGTCTCTTTCTAATTCTAATTACAAAGTTGTATTTTAATTAAATAATTTATTTTATAAATTAACTAATTATCTCTCTAAGTGAGATCACATTTCAAATTCTTAGAACTATTAAATTATATAATATTAAAATACATAAAAAGAAAGGGATAGAGATATTGGCATTAATAAATAAAAAAAACTTAAATATAAAATAAAGAAATTATTAAAATTAGGGACTGAATTGAAAATATCAGTACAATATATTGTGATATATATATATATATATATATACTAGCTGCTCAGAGCTCCTTCGTCGCTCTTCACATCTAGACGGGGGCTCCGCCCCCTGTACCCCCGAGTGGTATATAGTATTTGGTTGAAAGTAGTAAAAGGTTTTCATCCATTTTGTTTCAAACAATGTATAACATAAAACATTCATTTCTTATTGTGTGATTATTTAAAATATATTTTAATTTATTTAGTAAATTAATTATATATATTATTATTGAATATGTTATATCTATCTACTCGAAAGTTCTTGGCAGCTACAACCACATTTCTCCAAGTGTCCCCGGTGACCTCATCTTTCTTTGGCCAATAAATGCTGGAAAGAATAATCTGAATCTACTCTCATCTCCCAGGGTCATAGACCATACGTGGCTCAACGGTACTCGAAAGTTCTTGGCAGCTACAACCACATTTCTCCAAGTGTCCTTATCCTGAACCTCTGTTCCATCTCTCGTACGTCATTCCCTCATCTTTCTTTGGCCCATAAATGCTGGGGAGAATCCTATTCTCAAATACTCTGAATCCACTCTCATCTCCTAAGATCATAATGGTCTATGTCCATGTCTCACACTCATATAATACAACAGACAAAATAATTGTTTTATATATTTTAATTTTCATTCCCTTTTATAATAATTTTGATGAGATAAGCCTCTTTACTGCATGATAACAGGCGTTTCCCGATTGCAACTTCGATTTAAATTCTTCTCAAATATTATTATCCTTCGTGATTACATTCAATTTTTCTACATATTCAAATTCTACATTTTGTTTGTTAATACAGCTCCTGTTTGTTTCTAAATATATTTATTTATCATTATTAATTTCAAACCTCATCTCTTTTCCTACCTCGATTAATTTTTCCTCGCTATCTGTAATTGCAATTGCCGAATCTCCTATTATATTTAAGTCGTCTGGGTAACCTAATATTTTACAATTGATTTCCACATCTTACTCTTTCTTTACTACCTTCAAGATAAATTTTAAGATCAAAATTTGAAAAAGTTTATCCGGATCTATTGAGTCATGCGTAGGTTTTACTAAAGTCTACAAATAATTAGTGAACAGAATTATTGAATTCGCGGTTTTTTTAATATCTGTCATAATGAAAATATCTTAATTAATGTTGATCGATTTGGCCTGAACCCGCAATGATATCGTCTAATATTTCCTCAGCCTATAGTTTATAAGTATTGTATATGTTATAATAGAGTATAATATTTCTTGATCATTTCATTTTGATATTTTAATTTCATTGCTTGATTTTTATTGAATATTTTTAATTATAATAAAATTTGAGAAAATGCAAAGTTAGAGACTTGAGACAATTTATAAAAATTAACGGTATAAAAGTATTGATAAAACTAAAGATAAATTAACAATATATACATTCATTAATAGTATTAATTTAAATTAATGGATTTATTTGATTTTTTATTATTAAGTTCATTTATTAATTTTTTTAGATCATAGTTAATTCCCTCCCTTAAAATAAAAGAAGTATTCAAATATAGAAAGAATAAATACAAAATAATTTAAGTTAAATATGATTTAAATATTTTATTATATTAATTAAAATGAGAACTTTTTTAGAATAAATTATTTAATTGAAATGATATTTGAATATTAGAATTTAAAATAAAAAGTTAAATATTATAATAATTCTTTGATTGGGAATTTCTTTTTTGTTTGTTTCTATGACAGCAAAAAAGTAAACAAATTACATACATACATACATACATACATACATACATACAAACACTCTCCTTTATATATATAGATATATAGATATATAATATATTGTGATATATATATATTAAATACTAATACAGAGTATATATTAACAATATTTTATTTCTAATTTTTGAAATATTTATTTATAAAAATTTTAGCTTAATTTATAATAAATTATTTTATTTTTTTAATAAATTTTACTTTTATTATCAATCTTATAAAAAGAAGTATGCAAAATCCATCGGCCTTAGAAACAAGTGTTACATATTAAAATGTATGAAAATTTAAAATTTACAAAAAGTTGGAGCTGAAAGTCAATAAATTTCATATAAATAAATATTTAATTCTTTTGGAAATAATAATGAACATTTTTTTATAAAAAAAATGTGTGAAAGCGATATAGTACCTTCTCTTTCTCTCGTAAAATAATTAAAATTATAAAACAAAAACTTTATAGTATAAAAATTATAAAATTTATATAAAAATTGTCTTTATGTGAATATTTACTTAATAAAAAATATATTATTATAAGTATTTATAAATGTATACTTCAGAATTTTAACTTTTTAGATAATTAATCTGGTTTTTCTTTGGCATAAAGAAATTTTAAAAAGAACTTTCATTTATGATATTTGATAATAAACAAAAAAAAAATAATAAAACATTTTTGAAGAGATATAGGAATAAATATACTATACATAATAATAAGTATTTCTCTCCGTAATAAGAATTTCTGCTAAATTTTTAATTTTTAAATTCAAATTATAATTACATATATCTAGTTATTACCTTTTTTGAGAAGTCTTTGTTTAATTATACATTTTACTCATATTTCAAGATTGATTGCAAGATATATATATATATATCTTTTATTCATCTCTTCATTTTGTATACTTACATAGGTAGTACATATAAATTATCTTAGATCAATATTCTCTTTTATAAGATAAACTTTATACATGATTAAAAAATCAATCAAATTGTTCTGGAAAAAGTAAAATATATTTGCAACTCCAAAATTTTTAAAGAAAAATTCATACAAATATTTCTCTTTCATTGAATATAAAATATATTATTTAAGTATATATATAAAATGTTATATTGTATATAGGATAATATATTTTAGTATATGATAAATAATAAGATTCAAAATAATTATATTAAAAACTGAAAAATGATATATGTCTTTTTTCTTTACCTGAATTACTAATAAAACAAATATAATTTATAAGAAAAGTATCTCTATAATTTGAATAATTAAAAATAATAATTATGTCATAATTTAATTATTTAAATTGATATTTAATTAAAAAATACTATTATTTTTTCTATGAAAATTAATAAATACAGATTTTTTCATCCTCTCGGGCATAAATTTGTGTTAGTGAGCGGTTCGTTCTTAAGTTCAATCGATAGTGCCTTTTGGAGAGGTCACAATTCTATTTTGTTGTTGCCTAGTGCAGGTGAATAGAATTTAAGTTCTTAACCTTTTTATTTATTTTTAGGCCATATATGTTGGGTGAGAAATTAATTTTAATATTATTTTTTCAGTCATCATCCGTGAGATTTCTATCAACGGTGTATTTTCCTATGGAATCTTTACATATCATATCAATACATTTATATCATACTATTTATTTATTATATTTTGAGCTTATTAATTAATTCTAAACTAACCAATTAATTAGTTAGATATTAATTTTCTTTGAAAATGTATTAATATATTTTCATATAGATTTTTTTTCTAATTTTACTTAACTTTTTTAATATTCTTATTCATTTATTTTTTTTTAATATACTATATATCAAAATAATTTTATTTTAATTAATTATCCTGAATATTTTATTTTTAGATTATTGAATTACTAATTTACTTACTAATTTTTTTTTCTTTTTCAGCCACTTGGGTTAAACGTGAGCCAAATGAACAAGAAGAGGTTCCACCACCAATGGTCATATTGAGTAAAACTCAAACAAATAAATTAACACATTTCTTTACCCATCTTTTAGACTGGGATCGGGATGAGACCATCTCAGAATGTGATTTTGATGCGCTGAGTGAGGTATTTTTCATGTTTTTTATTATTATTATTTATACGATTACAATTAATTTTAAAAATTATTTTCTTCCATTTTTTCAAGCGATTTCGACATTTTGCTGACTGGTCCACAAATTCACCCGAATATTATGTTTTAAAAGAAGTCGAGGTTGGTTTCCAAGAGGAATTTTTATATAAAGATCCAGCTACAGGGAAATCCCTGCCTCAAAATACACGGAGCCGATTTCAAACAACTTCCTTAGATGAGTGGCTTCTACATTGGAGAAGATTAATCCATGGTCGGAAAAATATCAATGATTTACCCATATGGCTTCAATATTTTGCTAAAATAATCTTCCAAGTGATAAACAAAAGTGGTATGTCGATATATATTTTATTTATTAAATTAAATATATAAGACTGAAGTGAAATTAATTAAAGGAATCTATGTAATTCTAATAAAACTTATTTTTACAAACTCAAAGAACTTCGGCCACACCCCACCCTATTTAAACAAACATATTTTTTAACAATTTTAATCGCAACGATTTCTTCGAATCATTTTCATTTCCCCTGTTAAGAAGAATATAAATTTAAAATTAACTATAAGTAAAAAAAAAATTGTATAGTATATTTATGAAGTTTTTTCATTGTTTTGTATCACCCCATCAAATCTCATTCGCAGGATCAGAGGTGATCTCACGCGACGAGTTGCGCATGTACTATTCAACATTCTTGGGACTTGACACGCAAACAGTTGGCGAGACGCTCGATCTTGCTTTTAATAATATGACCTCCGTAAGTAAACATTTAATAATTAAAAAACTTTTTAAGAGTGATACATTTATTCTTCGCGAACAAGAGAAACAACCTACTCTACTATCTCTTCAAAGGGTTCTCTTAAATAAAAAATAAATCATTGAAAATTCCATTATATTGAATATTTTATTCTTTCCTAATTTTTTTTCTTAGAATCTTAATGTAACATTATTAAAATAAAAATCCGCTTTTAAAAATTGATTAATATAATAATACTAGTGATAGAATATTTTTTTATTTTTTATAATATTCATTTTTTTTTTATTTAATTTATTTAATTTATTTTGTACAGAATGGACAACACCCGTTGAATTTCAAGCTTTTCAAGTTGTGTTTCACTAATTTCATCTTGGGAAAAAATCCTCATGGATGTGGACAATATTTATTTGGTCCATTTCCAGGCATGGTCGAGTATTCCGTGATGTTTCCTATTGATTATAGCGCATTAAATACACCACCAGAGTGTCTTGAACAGTATAGTCCATTTCGAAAAAGTAAACGACATTCAGTTATTGTGTGAAATTTTGATCAAATTGAAAAGTTTTAATTTATACTGCCAATATTTTTCATAAAACATTAATAACATATATTATTTATAATAGGATGTATGTTGGATTATTATGTCAAGATGAAAAAAAAAACAAAAGTTGATTTTGTAAAAATATATTTTACAGATTTATAATTAATAAAACAACCATTAATCAGAAATAGTAAAAACTTTAAAATAAGCATACAAATATTATTAAATTTTCTTACATTAAAATTGTCTAAAAAATATACATATAAGTAAAAAAATCATTCATTGCTTAAGGAACATTTTATTAATAACTAATAAAAAATTATAGGTATTTAAAATTTTTAAAAATATATTTATAAATATCAGTCATCTAGGATCCTCGAAAGGATTTTCTGGAATTTGATTCGATGTAAACTTTTCCGCTAAATTTTTTGTCCTCTCTGATAAAATCGGATTCTCTCCTGAGGGCGGATTTTCTACTTTTATTCTTCCTGCTTTAGACCACGTTAATACTGCAGGTGTTAATTCGATCTGGCTGTTCCTAATAAAGAAAAATATAAATCTTTATTATAAAATTGCATTTTAAAATCAATAAATTTTAATAAAAGACAAAGATTCGAGAATAGAGATTTTGCATAAATTTTATAAAATTTATAAATAGAATTGAATTAATGATGCAAAAATTATAAAATTATCAAAATATTTAAAAGTATATAAATTTAACAATTCTTATTCTTGGACGATTAAATGCATTTCAATTATTAAATTTATAATTAGACATAAAGTGCCTTTCCTTTAAAATTGTTGAAAAACAAATATTTTTATTGGATTAAAAATATTTAAAATCTATTTAATCTATATTATATAAAACATTTGAACAAATTAATATATTTAAAATAATATAGAATATTTTCTATAATAATGGTATAAGATAGAATATAGTGGGATTTAAAAATAAATGAATTATCAAATTAAAATATCACTGAAAAATATAATATTAAAAATAATAGTTATCTAAAAAATAAAATTTTGAAAATATAGATTTTTTTTTAATTATCTGTACCAACCCTGAAAATGAACTTTCATCCAAAGGAGAGTGATGTTCAATTGATCCTCTCCCTGAACTATGAGGACTTGATAGTTGTGTGATCGAAAAAGTTTCTTCTATAAGCACATTTTTTTCCGTGTGAATTGAATCATGTATTACTTGAGGTAAATACGGAATATCTCCATTTTTAAGCGATTCACAGACAAAATCATCTAGGAACGATAAAGTTAGATCCAATGAACTGGTTGGATCATCTTCACATAATAAATCAATCCTAAAAATATGCATATCAATGAGATTAACTTTAGAAGGATAATCTAAAAATATATAAATATGTTTAAATTCAATGTTAAAAAAAAATGTTTGTAACTTTTGATGTAATTGATTGAATAAAAAGTTTAAAATCATAATTTTATTATTATATTAATTTATTAATTTATATAAATAATATTATATATATAAAATGGTTAATTAATATATAAATTGTTTTTATTTTAATTTTCCGAATTTCGTTAATAAAATTAAATCAGAACTTATCCTTTAAATAGGTACTTTTAAATAAAATTTGCTTTTCCAAGCATCTAATTAAAATGATGAATTAATTAATAATTATTAAGAAATACCAATGATTATTTAAATAAATATTTATTGGGAAATAATTAAATGATTTTCTTTGAAAATAATTTTTATAAAATAATTAAATATATATATAATATAGTATTTATTGTTTAATCATACCTGCTGGTATCCTTTAATGCTTTGCTAATTGCTGCTGCATATTTTATTTTTGAAATAGTATTTTCACACGATGTTTTTAAATGAACATAATTTATAGTACTATCTTGTATTTCATTAAGAAAACTTTTCGCATTTTCTGTTATTTCACCACTATTCATCATAATATCTCGAATTGAACACACAATTTTTGTTAAAAGGTTTGGAATATCGTTATTTTCCAAATATTTTGAATTTTGAAAAATTTTAAATCCTAAATCTGTTAAAATATCAATAGCTTGTTGGGCGGAATCGTTAGAATCTTCATTTGATAATTCTAATTCAGGATGGAAATGACTTAAAGTCCATACATAAAGCCCTAAAATTGATATAGGCACTGTACGAGAATCAGAATATCTTTTTAATTGCTTGAAAATATTTAATCTGGCGTATTTAATATTTGGTGCATTTTCTAAAAACAAAATCAATATACATATATATATATATATTAGTCATTTACTTAAAACATTTATTTTTGTAATTTTTAACATATAATATTAAGATTAAGATTAAAATAAAATATAACGAATTATTAACAAAAGTATAGAAAGAGTGGATTATTACATTAGTATTTACACATTTTATAATGAAAATACATTGAAGATTTTATTATATTAAGGCTGAGTTTGCACAGAATAATAGGATAATATATTAATATATTTTATAGATAATAGAGAATACAAAATAAAACATATATTTATTTTTATTTGCTTACTTACTCTTAAGAAGACTTTTCATAATCATAGTGTGAATTATTTTAACTTGATCGGGTAAACAAACTGGCAAAGCTCTTACAAGTAATGCAAGATGCCAATATTGATTTTCATCTGGGTATTTTTCAACCAAATAGAGTATATGATCCATCTGATTCCGGATTAAATATTCATTATCTATACAGTTTTCACGTATATAATTTAAAATATGATTGCATATGGTGAATGCGTTTTTTGGATTTGCAATTGATCTAAGAAGTGAGATAGATTTTCTTATTATACTATGATCTGGATGGTCGAAAAGTTCAAAAGTTTTTTGTTGCATATCTGTAGTAATTTCGATTTTATGTTCACTATATAAACGTTCTAATAGATCCATTCCTGTATAACTAAAAGAATAAAATAATCTTAAAAATTAAATTGTTTTTCAAAAAATTACAAATTTTATTTTACATCAAAGTAGGATTTTTTGATCTCATCAATTTACTTGCAAATAAAATTGCTTTATTTATATATTGTGTATCGTTTGTTTGACTTAATAATGTTAATATACATTGGAATTTAATAGCTATTACGATAACTGGTTCCTTTTGATTTGTTTCCAAGTAAACTAAAGTATTTTTAAGAATTTCAAGATGAGACGGAGATTTGTATCCAGATTTTTGTAATAATCTAAAAAAAGATATTTCTTTTAAATATAATTATAATTCATTTAAAATATATCCTGAAATTAGTTATTAATTTAGATTGATAAAATTAATATAAGGTAGAAAAACAATATAAGTATATTATACATATTAGGTAAATTAGTTCAAATAACTCACTCTAGTATCGTAACTTGTGTCCATGGTAAACTTATATCATAATACTTATATTCTTTTGGCAATTTATCTTCAATTATTTGTTTTTGAATTTCAATTAAGGCAGGAGCAAGATCACTCAAAACATTGGGCGAAATCTTTAAAAATAATTAATACTAGTTTTAATAACATTTTTAATATTAAAACATTAAAATCTTACTTTTGATAAATCTCGAAGATAATTAATTACTTGAGCTACAACCATTGGATATTTATCACTTAACATTGGAATAATATGACTAGAAAAATGTGAACAATTATCTGGAATAGTTAAAAGAAAATGATGAAGGGCAATGACAGCTTTACTCCTAATCATTTCCTGAAAAAAATATTAAAATAGATAATAATTTATGGAAGAAGTGTGATAAAATAGTTATAAAAGAAATATTCTTAAATAAACCAATTATGTTATTGAATTAAGATCTTTATATAATAGTGAAACGAGAAGTAATATGATGCTTAAAACATTTAATATACCCATAGCTCTTAGAGAATAAATTAAAGAAATAGAATTATTTAATTAACTTTTTGAATTGAATTCTAAAAAAAACATTGTTATTTATTTTTAAATTAATAAAGAAAATGATTTAAAAAAAATAATAATTAATTATATGAAAGAAATGAATATAAAAGTGTGAATTTACTAAGAATTAAAAATAAAATATTTTAATAGATTACATGTAATTCTAAATCTTTAATTTGTCTAAAAAGTAATTCATTATATAATACATCCTTGAAAATGCTTATAATATTTGTTATTAAAGATATATTAAAAATAAAGTCCATTTGTCATCCTAGAGATTTCTAGGAGAATATTCAATCTAATAAAACAGATTATGTTGTATGAGAAATAAAAAAAGTTAGTTCTCAAATAAAATAATTATTTAAAATTAGAAAAAAAGTTAATTGCTATAAAGATCCTAATCAAATATAAACCAAAAAAAATACCTACATTTGAATGATTTAATTTATCAACGATGTGTGTAAGGACATGTGGTGCTTGATCATTGGGGATTAATCGAGATACTCCAGAAAGAGCCATGCTAATAACAAACATATTTTTACTAGTCAAATCTCGAACAATAGTGTTTACTAATAATAATGAAAGGGGATCACAGTTATTTAATAAAAATAAACAGGCCAAATATCCTAAAACAAAAAAACATAATAAAGATTAAAATATAATATATATATATATATATATTACTAATAAAAAAAAATTAAAAGGATGACTTTTTATAATAAAAGTATAATTTTAATTTGGGAATAGATATATTCAGTTATATTATAGGAGAGTATTAGTAACATTAAAACATCTTAAATTTTACTTATATGAATCGAATTTACTTGTTGGCATAACTCTAATGCCTATTTTATATTTATTTATTTATTAGCTTAAATGATAAAAGTTATATACAATATTTGAAATTAGTTATATATTTAAATATACAATTAAATATATATATATATAGATATATTATATTTATTTATTATCAGGATAAATTAGTATCAGACCCTTCAGGGCATAAACCTTCACAAGTTCGCCCCATTCATCCCTTGATTTAGTTTTTAGTTTTCATCCAGGTTACCCCTGCCATCTTTAACTTAATCTAGCAATGGATGTATAGGTATATATATTATGAGAAATTATTTCCGGGATATTTTTACGAATAATTGTGAGATTTAGGTGTCAACGTTTCGGCGCCGGTTTTGCCGCCATTTTCAAGAGAATTTATTTATGAGGGAATTTTTTGGGATTCTGGGTATTAATCTGTTTGACCAAGAATCGATGTTGGCATTTTGGGTTTAATAGGTAGGTGATTTTAGACTCGGGCTGTCGTCAGGAATAGACGTGTGTCAGTGCCAAGATTCTTCGGAATTTCAGAATACAGTAAGTACAAAATCACCCACCCATTCAACCCAAAATCCCAACATCGACTCCTGGTCACACAGGCTAAGTTACAAATCCTAAAATATGTCTTCCTAAATAACGTTCTTGAAAATGGTGTCAAAATGGGCGGCGAAAAGTCAAGACTCAAAACCCAGAACCAAACGTGAAAATAATCCGGAAATAATTTCTCTTAATAATAAAAACTTTCACGGAAACCTAAACGAATATATATATAAATATATATATATTATTTTCATAATTAAAATTTTATAATTTCATCCACAATATATATACTATATAATAAATAAACTATAATTTAATAAAACCAATTGAATTTATTATTGAAAAACCAAAATTTTGACCTGTAAATATATTATAAGTTAATATTTATATAAAAATCAAAAATTACCTGTTTGTTTATCCTTTAATGATTCACTTTGGGCTAATTTTACTGCATGAATATTTGCAAAATCTGCTTTATATCCTAATGTTTTTGCAAAAATTACAAAAGTTAAACATTGTGTAATCACATTATTCCCGGTTGAATGGTCCTTTAATTTAATTCGAATTTCATCTAAGCAATCATTTATTAATAAAAATTCTTCCTAAAAATATATTATCAAGTATATTTTTAATTACTTTCAGAAAGAAAATATATTATTACTTACATTTCGTGTTCGGGCTAAAATACATTTTTCAAGCATAGCCTGAAGTCCCAATTTTGAATTTAATGGGGAAAATAAAAAACCAAAATAATCGAATAAGCCACTCATTATAAAATATATAAATATGTTTCATGTATGGAAGACTTGATAGTTAAATAATGACATTTATCAGCTGCCTTGGGTCTATTCAGGTTAGGTTGGATATATTCACATCTTTTGTCTGTTGCACATTTTTGAATAGTCCTAAGTATATATATTATAATTAAATCGTTAAATATATACATATATATATTAAATTTGTATTTATTTATAATATATATATATACACATAAGGATATATATATATTTTCATGTATTATGTCATTTCTTTGTAAAACATCGGCGCACATCGGCGGGAGAATTCAAATAGCCAACCGGTGACATTTGAAAATGTTTTCGAATATAGATTTCAATTAAAAAAAATAAATTATAAATAAATAACACCTGTGGATATTTTGAATTATAAATTTTGTAAATAAGATGGCGAAGATTATAGAGATTGTAGAAGAAGTAAAAATCTTACGGTAAATGAATAATAAATTAAATTATTATTTTAAATTTCTTGTTAAGTTTCACAAACAAGTGCTCAATAGTTTATTCTATCTCTAGGTCTGTTATTCTCTTAGAAAATTATCAGAAAAATTATTTTTAATTATAAATTAAAATTTTAACGTTTATTTTTCTATATAATTACTTAAATAAATTTTGCAATTACCTAGCTATATGGGTTCACAATAGTTCGATCAGCTGTAAGTACCTCATGTTAAACGGTTCTCTCCACAGACCCAGCACTTATCATAACCTTTTTACCGACCGACGATAGTAAGGGAGGTATTGTTTTCCCACCAAATTTCACATGTGGAGATTTTTACATATCTCCACGAATCATGCATATTCTTAACAGAAAAAAGTATTTTTAGCATGATGTCTGTCCGATAGTCCGCTGTGTGTCCGTATAGCTTGAACGGCTCAACGGATTTTGATGAAATTTGGTGTATTGACTTAATGCATCAGTATCATGAATTGATCAACTTTTGGTGTATATCTAGAAACCGGAAGTGGTAGTATTCATGATACAAGAAAACAATGTATGTTCACTTCACAGCGAAAACTCGTCCTATTCTGCGCATGACGTCAACCGGCAGGCAGATAAGTAAGTTTGTTACGCGGAGTAGCATGTAAATCACAGTTTTGTTTCAGTATTTTAACAAATTTTATGAAAATAAACACACAAAACAGATATGATTACTTTTAGATATGTTTATTTTTTTAAAAGTAAATTTTATTTTGTAAAAAATAAGTGATTACAAGCTATTATTATCATTTTATAAATACGATACAGTCTAGAAATAAATGAACAGATAAAAATATAGAAAAATATTCGTAGTATATCATTTAATGTATATATGATATGTAACAGTAAGTATAAAATTAAAATTACCTAATATTAAAAATGTATTATAAAAATTTTTTAATTTTCTTTGTACTTGATTTATGAGAAAAATGTTTTTGTAAAAGTTCTCGATTAATTTTTCGAATTCTAATATACGTTCGTACTTTTATATAATATTTCAAAACTTCTATAGAAATATCTTCAATATGCTTAGTTTTAGTATGAATTTCATTAGCTAAATCTGTTATTATATTATTGTTTTTATTGAAATTATTTCCATGAAACTTTTGAAACATATCCTCTGCAACTTTAATAATTGCAAAGAAATTTTCACTTGGATAACTTAAATGTCCTTGAGATATAAATGTTATCCAGTTTAAAGTTTCATCTATTTTATCAAATTTTTTTAAATTATTGCCCAGAAATGAATATTTTGACCTAAAGCGATAAACGATATATCCAGCTAAGTACATAAGTGCATTATTATCTAATTCAGTTTCACTAATTGGCCCTAATTCATGGGTAAGTTCTGGAGATTGTATTACAGCTATACAATCGTCATGCAAATCTGGCTTCTTTTTGAAAATTAATACTATTAAATAAAATTTCAGTCGCGTTAGCATCTACTTCCTCTTGTGAGAAACTACTTTCTGACAATGATGGTGATCTAGATTTTAATGTTACAGAAGATGCACAAGCCGGTTTAATTATGTTTTCATCAGATGAAGATAGCAATTCTGTATTTTTACTGTTTACAAATACAGCTGAAGCATATTTTCCCAATATATACCATCTTAGTCGATGTTGAAAATCTATAGCAGTAAAATCTTCTTTTGTCAAGTCACGTTTATAACATTCAACATTAAAATGCTCGGAACATATTCTCGCTGTTTTTAAATATATTAATATAAATATTATTATAATAATAATTTTTACTTATTTTTAAAAAAAAACACTTACCATTTTTAACATTATCTTATCATTCCTGCCACAGGCATTTATCCACAATTTACATAAACTTTCATCCTTTGGAAATCTATGATATATTATTCCAGATGTCTTTTTACTAAAATTACTACACCCATGAACTGCACAATACGACATTTTGACTTCACAGCTCAACAATTTACAGAAAGTAAAGCTAATCGTATGTTTATTATTGTAACGAATAGCTAAATAAATGTTGCGCTCCTATAATTTCAATAGTGGCACGACCATCTGTCTGCCGCATGACGTCACAGTGAGCTAGAGAGAGGGGGAAAATGTGCGCGTGGACATACCTTGTGTACTTGTATCATGGTAGTATTAGCGATCGACGATAGGAAGGGAAGGGTTATTTTCACACCAAATTTCTAAATTTACATATCTCCAGAATCATGCACTTTGTATAGGTTTTATCCTCGGGAAAAATCACCTTCATTAGTTTTTTCTTTATTTTAAATTATATGACGTCACCCAGCCCCTCATAACGCAACAGCTAGCTCCTACTTATATATTATAATAATAACTAAAATAAAATTAAAAATATTTATGTTATATCCATATCTGTTTTTTATTGCATTAATAGATACATTTTATTTATTTGAAATTGTTTCTGTAGCTGAAATTAATTTATTTCAAACCTTCGGTTGGTTCTGCGCCTGGCCACAGGTCAACTTATTTGATCTTAATTCAATTTTTGCGAACTGTTGAGACGGCTTACTATCCCTTGACAATGACCATATGATTGTCATATATGACCCATTTTTCATTACCGTTTTAGAAAAAGCTTGATTTCCGTTTTAACAGCGCATCGCAGATATCAATTGGATATAGAAAGTTTTTCATTCTCAAATATTAAGAAACTTAAACATCTAGCTTTTTTATAACCGGGTTTATGTAAATGGTTTAAAACTGTTTTGTGGGTATTATCAATATTAATAACCAGGCGACCAGAGCGCGACTAATCTTTCATATCAAAATTTCGACACAGCACAATTTTTTTTTCATATTCAAGTGATTCAAATTTTACTTTATTAATAATAACTGACATAATTTACAGCGAGAAAATGTATGTAGCACATTCCAAATGCTTTACTGAAATCGAAAAATATTTAGGAAATGCACCCGTTCCAAGGCCCTCATTTAAAAAACGTAAAAGCGAACAGGCAATATGGATGAAAAATATTCGTTCTCTGCTAAGATCAAATATTAATATAGACTGTGATGAGGGAAAAATTTTTGAAACTATATTCAAATTTGATGATATTCCAAGAAACAAAGCTAAATTTCAAGTATGTTTCTCTAATTCAATTTTTATCTTTAAAATTAATTTAATTTTTCATTTTATTTTTTTTTAGAATTATTTTAAAAATAAGATTAAAAATATTTCAATTAATGCAATTAATAATGTATGGAATGTAATTGAGAAACAACAATCTAAAAGTGAAAATCCTCATTTCCACGATTCAACAAATAATAATTCAAACTTAATCGAAAAATATTCAGGAAACGGATTCGTTTCTGATTCCTCATTTAATAAACGTAAAAGCGAACAGGCAATATGGATTGAAAATATTCGTTCTCGGCTAAGCTCTAATATAAATATAGACTCTGATGAGTCAAAAATTTTTGAAACTATTTTCAAATTTGATAATATTCCAAGAAACAAAGCTAAATTTCAAGTATGTTTCTCTAATTCAATTTTTATCTTTAAAATTAATTTAATTTTTCATTTTATTTTTTTTAGAATTATTTTAAAAATAAGATTAAAAATATTTCAATTAATGCAATTAATAATGTATGGAATGTAATTGAGGAACAACAATCTAAAAGTGAAAATCCTAATCTCCACGATTCAACAAATAATTCAAACTTAAGTGGTTGTATAAAACGTATGAAATATGAAAGCGAATTAAAAGAAATTGAAACAAATCTGAATAGTGGTTTAGAAGAAAGGCAAGAAGAACCTAAAAGAAAGAAAAAAAGGCCCAATAGAAAGAAATTTGGAAATAAAAAAAAAAATAATATTAAAGAATCTAAAAACAATGAAAAGCTTAAAATTGAAGAACAAGAAATAGAGGAACAGGCTCAAGATACTAAAAAATCTAAAAAAAGTAAAAAAAGAAGATTAGAAACAATTCGTATGAAATATGGAAAAAAATTTAAAGAAATTGAAATTAATTTAATTTATTTTTAAAAAATTATTATTTAATAAGCAAAATATTATAGAGCTAATCTATAAATTAATAAATAAAAATTTCTCAAATGAAAATAGACCTCTAATAATACTTTGAATTAAAAAATATATAAATATTAGTCTTTTAATAAAAGGTAATCATTTCATGTAAGGTTTGATTGTTAAATAATGACATTTGTCAACTGCCTTGGGTCTATTATACGCTCCAGATGTAATTGATACCACTAAATTTGGCACCGTAGAACAAAACAAACCAAAGTTTAAAATATATGGCGTCCTAAACTAACGTCTGACTGTTTAGCAGGCCTTATTGAGTAGTTAAGGTATTATTATATATATATCTAGTTGTTGAAGTAATTTAAATTTACTACTTTAAATTAAGAAAAAATTAACAAAGATAATTTTTTCCGGGGCTGAAACCAATACAGATCGATTTTTTTTAAATATATTATCTATGGTGTGAATTTCAAAAAAATCCTTAGAGTAATTTAATATCTCAAAAATACAAAATACAAATATATATATATGTATATACAATTTTTGCAGCATAATAAGATAAGATATATATTTTTAACTGCTATTTTAGTTCTTGTATTTCTCTTTCTCATTTTTCCTCTTTGAATTTCTCACGAATTTCCTTCTTTTCTTTTAATACTAATTTCATAAGTTCTAATTCTCTCTTCATTTCCAATCTAAATTCTTTTAAAACTTCCAGTACTTCTTTAATAGTTTGTATTTCTTAGAAATAGGTTTTTGGCATTTTTGAGGTAGCTTCTTTCTCCGGAGGGAGCGTTTTGCCATGAAAGGGATCTACTTTATTTCTTTTATTTAGATTTTACTTATCGTTTTTCAGAATCTATTTAGGGTCACTATAGTTGTCATTCAAAATACAATAACAAATTAAAAGTCCTTACACAGTATTTATAAATTGAGAATGTGTATGTTATTACGTGTATTATTAATAATTTGTTTTATTTATTTCTTCTGGTACAGTCCTTTTACTCATATTAACCCTACCGTTATCTTTTTTTTATTAGACACTAATATAATTGTATTCTAAGGGATACAAAATCTGCGACTTTTGTACGTCCTACGCAAGGACAACACCTATCAAGTCGGTTATATCAATTAGGTGTCCTATGATCAGTAGAACGGGTCCTATCTACCTTTACCTTGATTTTCTTGATCGGAGGCGCTACTTTTTATCAAGAAGCTTCCCAATATTGATCCCGGAGGTTGGGTTGACTCCGTCTCATAGAGATGGTCTGTGGACCCAAGATAGGATGTACAAAAATCAAGAGGTTTTTAATATATTCTAAAACCTTTTTCAAAAGAATAAGAAGAAAGTATAAATGTATAAATTTAAAATAAAAAAAATTAAAATAATTGCTAGTGTTTCAGAAAAAGAAAAACGAATGGGTGAAAATCTATTTTTATTAGATAGTTTATTGGATGATTTGATTTAAAGAAATACTTATTTCTTTAATAATATATTCGATTTTATTAAAATCTAATATAAGTACATAAAATATTAATATGAAAATACATATTTTTCTTTTTTGATTTAAAGCTTATAAAATGACTTAAATATTATAGAATAATACATAATATAATTGATCATATTTAATCAATATATGATATGATATGATCTTTTATAAGAACATCATATGTGTAATAAAATAAATTCTTTTGAATATACTATTTTTTTTCATTTTTTTGAAAAATGTAATTTCAAGTTTTTCATTATCTCTTTGCGTTGAAACATGACTTCGGCTTTGCATAAAGGGGTCATAATTGCTGGACATTCATAATGAATATGTTCAGTGCATTCTGTTCCGTTGTTATGTGCAGGGGTGAATAAAAACTCAGAATCAGTATTTACTAAAACAATTAAATTGATTTAAAAGTCAACTAGATCAATTTTAGGTGAAATTTACTTATATATTAATATTATAAAATTAATTTAATAAAATTTTTAAAATTAAATTTTAAACAAAATTTTTGAGTGATATTTATTGAACTCTTATTAAATTCATACTTACAACAGTACATATTAAAAAAAAAGCAAGTTGAATGAGTGGATTCAATTAGAAAATGATTTCCCTTGGGCTTTACATTAAAATAACCATGAGCGATATGCTCAATGAATGGTAAATGAGATAAATATTCTTTATATTGTGCAGTATACTTCCAATGATCAAAGTTTCCACTCTCATCTATTATATCAAAATCAATTCTAAAATTGATCAAAAAAAAAATTAATTTACTGCAAGTGCAAAATTTAAAAAATATTAATACATTGTTGGATTTAATTTCTTCATATTGCTAAAATCAGCTACAAAATCCCAAACTTCTTTTGGTTTCACTTTAGGAATCATCGTTTGATAGGTAATGGTGTGTTTGCGACTATGAAGCAGAATATATAATACTATTGCTATTCCAACAACGAGCCCAATTCTTTTTTTATATATTCTCGTCTGCATTTCTTATCTAAAAATGGTTATAGGTCAATATTTTTATTTTAATTAAATGTCTATTTAATTAGAATTTAGCAATAATATAAACTATTTTATAAACAAAAATAAACTGCCACGCCCTGATTAAATTCAGATAAAAATTTAAATGTATATTTTTTTTGAAAATAAAGGAACTAAATAAATTCATAAATTAATTCAAGAAAACAAATTATTAAACAATTGTTTTATTATGCGCACCTTTTTTATTAAATAAAATTCTTATGTTATTAAAACAAAATGAATAAATAAATAAAAATAAAAGATGATAAATTTGATAAATAATTGTATTATTTTTTAATTATTTTTCAAAAATTATTAAAAAAATGAGTGATCAATTAAATCAAATAAATGATAAATAACACCTGTTGATATTTTGAATTAGAAATTTTGTTGGATATGGCACAGAACATCAGTTAACAGACCTGGACACGCAATGTAATTTTCTGAAACGGCGTTTTGCGCTATCTGTCGGTGCTAAACCTTAAAATTTTTTTTAAAAAAAGGGGTGGGGGGTGTGGCACGTTTTTTAAATTTATTTATATTTATATGGAATATTGAGAATTAAAAATTGTAGATTTTTAGCACGTTTTTTAAATTTATTTTTATTTAGAAGGAATATTGAGAAATAAAAATTGTAGAATTTTCAGTTAAGTGAAAAATCATTTATTTGCAGATAAAACTGACATTTCAGCAATCAATTATGCTTATCTCAGATTATTGCCAAAATGTTGGTTTTATATCCAAATAAATTATTTTTCACTTAACTGAAAATTCTACATACTTTTATGTAATTTACATATCTACAAGAAACGAATAATGTTTTATGTAATATACAATATTTATTTGAAAATAAATTAAAATTACAAAATACTATTTACAAATTATGTTATGAGTAAACACTAGTAAACACATCTTTTTCACATATATGTTTGTTACACATTGTATTTAATGTTTTACTTTGCTTTGTAAATTTTACACTCATTTTTGAGAAGTGTGAGGTGGTGTGAGGTTTAGTGGAAACAGGGAAAAGACAAAACAAATGCAATGGGTAGCAATACTCCATGATAGAAACAAAACAGCTATTTTAAATAATAGTGCAATATGTTGGGCATTTGCAGCGCCGTCTGGGGGTGCTAAACTGCAAAAGTGTGTTTCAAGAGATGGCAAAGATCATAGAGATTATGAAAAAAAAACCCTACGATAAATAATAAATAAAAAAATATAATTATTAATTTCATTTTCTTTATATATATATTCTATAATTATATATATATATATATAGTATAAATATTTAAATAATTTTATAAGTAAACATATTATTTGTAAAAATTAGTTTAATGTATAATTTTAATTTAATGCGCTTATTTTCTTATCGTTGCTATTTTCATGTTTCATCGATAGTCTGATTTTTATGCTCGATTGTCACAAACACGTGTGCATGTGTTGAATAATTTATCTGTTATAGGCCTGTTATTTTCTAAGAAAATTATTCATAAAAATTATTTCTAATAATAAATTAAAATTTCAACTTCTATTTTTCTGTATAATTACTTAAATAAATTGGATTCGAGATGGTATACTTTACTTGTAATCGTTGTGGTACAAGTTTAAAGAAAAACCAAGTGGCAAAACATTTTACATGTAAACCACTTTCTATCAGTTGCATAGATTGTTTTAAGGATTTCAGGTAAATATATTTTAGCACACTTATAAATATTGCATATACTTTTATTAATATGCAAATTTGTATATTAATATTTACATCCTATAATTATATATTACTTAAAAATAGAAGCGGGAAACAATATTTCTCTATTAATAGTCAATTTTAATTTTAATTTTATTTATTATTACATGTATATCTATTTTTTCAAACATATATTATATATATTTTTCAAACATATATTATATATTATAATTTCCTTATCACTGACACAGGGCCATCTCAATCCTTTAATTTAGTGGTGAACATACTATTTTCTTTTAAGTATAAATATGTAAAAATATTTGTTCTCGTAAAAAGAATACTGATCTAATTTTATTGTTAGTATAATCCATTTAATTATTTTACCTGTTGATTCTTGTTAAACAAAAACCTAACATTTTTTAATTGTTTTATAAATTTCATTTGAATTTGGTGATTCAAAAATTTCTTTAAATCTTTAGCTTGCCGACCACTATTTTAATAAATTATTTTTAATTGAAATCTAAACTCCAAATTTTTGCTTATAATAGAATCAAATAAATAAAATAATGAACTACTTTTATTTTTGTTATTACTTGTAATAATTTATATTAAATTTGGTAATTGAGCATTATTTAAAATTTCTACCTTATAAATAATATCTAAACTGACAATTTACAGCGAGGAAACTTATGTAGCACATACGAAATGCATTACTGAAATCGAAAAATATTCAGGAAAAGGTTTCGTACCAGGATCCTCATTTAATAAAGGTGAAAAAAAACAGGCAGCATGGACAGAAAACATTCGTTCTCTGCTAACTTCAGATATTAAATTAGATGTTGATGAGAGAAAGATTTTTGAAACTATTTTAAATTTTGATAATATTCCAAGAAAAAAAGCTAAATTTCAAGTATGTATCTCTAAAATTCAAATCTTATCTTTTAAATTTATTTTATTTATCATTGTTCTTATTTTTAGAACTTTTTAAAAAATATAAATAAAAATATCTCAACGAACACAATTGATAAAGTTTGGAATAGAATTGAAGAACAAAAACCTAAAAGTGAAAATCCTAATCTAAACAATTCAACAAATAATAAATCAAACTTAAGTGATTCTATAATAGAAAATGGAAATATTTCTAAACAAACTGAAACCTCCAATGAAGAAGTAGAACATGAAAAAGAAGAATCGAAACAATTAAGTAAAAAAGAAAAGAAGGAGAAAAAAAAGCGTATGAAATATGAAAACGAATTAAAAGAAATTGAAACAAATCTGAACGGTGAATTAGAAGTAGAACAAGTAGAACCTAAAAATAAGAAAAAAAAGCTTGATAATGGTGCCGAAAAATTTGGAGACGAAAATATAGATCAAGCGAATATTAAAAAATCTAAAAAAACTAAAAATCATAAAATTGAGGAACAAGAAATAGAAGAATCAATAGAAGAAATTAAATCTAAAAAAAATAAAAAACATAAAATTAAGGAACAAGAAATAGAAGAATCACTACAAGAAAATAAATCTAAAAAAAATAAAAAGAACAAAAATAAAGAACAAGAATTAGAAGAACCAACACAAGAAATTAAATCTAAAAAAAATAAAAAACATAAAAATCAAGGACAAGAATTAGAGGAACCAACGCAAAACACCAAAGAATCTAAAAAGAGTAAAAAAAGAAAATTAGAAGCAAATGAAGAAGAACCTGCAAATAAAAGGAAAAATGGTTTGTAAATTTTTTACTTTTTTTTTATTTTTTAAATTTGGAAAATAAAATTAATTCTTCAATCACATAATCAATTTATATAAAAATTTGTGGTAAGATGATAAGTAAATCATAGTAAATTTATTTGCGAACTCTAATCTCAATTCTTAGACTAATAATTTATATTTTATTGTAGATGTAAACAATTTTGAAAATAATGAAATTGAAGAAAATGAAATTATTCAACCAGAAAAATTCCCGTGGGCACAAAAAATTATCGAGATTTTGCAAAATACGAAAGATCAAGAAATTTCTATTAAAAGATTTCATAAAAAAATATTTAATGAATATACTCTTGTAACAGGAAAACAAGCTGATGACAAATTATTTAATAAATTAAATAAACATCTTGAAAAAAATAAAAATATTATTGTACAAAAAGATAAAGTAGCTATTAAAAGTTAAATTTATTACTTTACATTTATGTATGAGAATTCTGTAAAAAAATATATTTGATAATATATAAATATGGAATATTTTATATTAATTTTTACAAATAAAACAAAACATAGGAAAACTTCTCAGTAGGTTTTGAGTAATCAACAAAAAAATATTTTTATTAAATATATTTTATTAAAAAAAATTGATTTAATTGTAAACAATTGATATAATTGACAAAGTTATGATATTAAATCTATTAAAGTTTGATAATCTAAATACTTTTTTACATGAGTTATAAAAATTGATATTATTTTAATTCAATTATTAATTCTAGTTTCTTTTTACTTAAAAAAATGTTTTAAAATTTTTTATCGATGAATAGAAATTTATATGATTAAAATTTGTACTCTGAATAAAAATTCAATTATTTCGGAATCTCTTTCATTTTATTTAATTAGTGAATTACGCATTTTGCCTACTCATCATATTATTCTACAAAAATTTTATTTTACTTATATGTATTATTATTAATTTCTAATAAAAAACAATAGATCTATTAAAATGCTTTTAATGATTTGAAATAAATTAAAATTTCAAAATAAAATCATTGATTTTTTTTAAAAAAATTCAGGAATTTTATTTATTTTCCAAAAATTTGAAATAGAAATAATTTTATTATTTTTAAATTATTTAAAAATGAGTTTTATTTATTTCGTAAAAATGGTTAGGAGCTAATAGAAAAATAAATTATTTACCTTATAGTCATTTTTGATATTTTATTATACAGTGATTTATTTATATACAAATGTGCATATGCACATATTATAAGAATCAAAAAATAACTGTAGAAAATCTCTTTAAAATAATCTCGAAAAATAGTTTTTTATTTAAACGTTATTTAAATTTAAATTGAATTTACAAAACGAAGGAGAGGTTTAATTGAATGCACCGAGACTTTATGAGATCATTTCTTTTTTATAATAACTATTAAAAGTAAAATATTTCCATTATTTATTTGTTTATATTAATGACTATCAGGAGTTTCACATTTTCATATGGTCCCAATCATATGTTATCTGTGAGGTGTTTTTATTATCAAATTAATAAAGAAACTAAGCTATTTTATGGAAAATACGTGAAAAAATTTACATATATATATATACATAGTATATCAGAACCATAATACATCAAATCAATATTATATTATCGTTCGTTGTTAAAATTTTTATTTATTTACTTATGGCAGTAATTTTTTAAGTTATTTCAGCCACATTTAATTATGTTATGAAAATAGATAAGATAAGTCGTTTTTACATCAAATCTACATTTAAGAAAACCATTTATTTGCTAATCCTTCGTTCATTATTCATATACGACTATTATATGAAAAAATAAGTTTTTAAAAATAAATTATCTTTCATTATTAGATTTTATTTAGAAAATGTCTAAAAAAATGGAATTTATCAACAAGACAGATTTAACAAAAAGTCTTTGATAAAATACCAATAGGCAAAAGCTTCCTATCAATTTTAGAATTTATTGGTCTAATAATAGGCGTGCCGTTAAGAAGCATATGTTTCTCGGAAGCGCATTTGTAGGTGTTGATATGCGGTATAAATTGAGTTATGTCGATGGAATTTTCGACCATGAGGTTTCTCAGGTGGGGTGGTAGATTCTGGAGATACCGGCTCATTGATCAAAGAAGCCGGTAATGTAATTGGAACAATGGAAGTATCGTTATCCGGATGAACGAAGAATGCAATACTGTGTCTGCCTCTACAACGTAACACTGACTGCTCTGGAACCACCACACGATGATGCTAAAACAAAAAAAATAAAATAATACAAAAGTTATTTTTAAGTAAAATCATTCCCATAATCTCCCTCAATTTTCAAATCCCTCATAAATTAAGTTTTTTGCAAATGTAAATGAAAACACTAAAAATACTATATTTTTCTAATTCTTTATATGATATAGCTATATGAAAAATTACCAAAGCTGGAAATTTATTGCTCGTCCATGTTGATAATAATTCACCGGTATTAATGAGAATAGCCCCAGGAAGGTGGCCGACTCGACGCCATCGGTCTCCCTTTGTTAAAATCTGAAAAAAAATTAAATAATTATAAGAAATGTATGAAACTCAAATTTTATTATCTTATAGATTAAAAATGTTTATAATCTGTTTTATGATCTCTCTCTCTCTCTCTCTAATTTTCAGATTTAATAAAAAAATAAAAAATGAAATTTTTTATTAGAAAAAAAAAAAAGAAAAAAGTCTTAATTTATGTATTTCCATAAATGTTGATATTTAAATGTTCCTAAAGATAAATAAATAAAAAAATATTTAATTTAAAATAAATATAATAATGCATCTGACATCGAGCTAGATTGTATATTGTTATTTTTTTAATTGAATCTGAAATATTCTATTCTTATTATCAATAACAAATTACTAAAATTGCATTCTCAATACGCAAAGCATTTCAAAGGAAGAGACTGGAGACAAGGGGTATTTCAATCTCTCATCTAAACATCATTATATTTTGACGAGTTTTTCCTCTAAAGGTGAACCCTGACTTAGAATGGTATTTTAATTATATGTATGAGTCAAAAACTCCTTCTAATACAAAGACTTTTGCTTTTTTTCTGTTGCATTTAACTTATCTTCTTTGTTTAGCAAATAAATATTCTTTACTAGAACAGAAGACAGGTGTTGGGAAGAGAGAAGGAAAGAGAGCCATTGGCATATCAGGTGAACGTCGAGGTCCTTGGAGCTTGAAAGAAAGAACAACGAGGTGAACATGTCATACGGGGGTCTGGTTTAATCAATACAAATAATAAATAAGTTGACCTGTGGCCATGTCCGAACCGACCGACGGTTTGAAGTAAATTAATTTCAAGCTACAGAAACAATTTCAAATAATTTTAATATATCTATTAATGTAATAAAAAACAGATATGGATATAACAAAAATATTTTTAATTTTATTTTATTTATAATATATATGTAAGACCAGGCTGTGACGTCATGAATGGCTGGATGATGTCATATAATTTTAATTAAGAAAAAACTAATAAAGATGATTTTTCTCGAGTATAAAACCAATGCAAAGTGAATGATTCGTGATGATATGTAAAAAATCTCCTCATGTGAAATTTGGTATGAAAATAACCCTTCCCTTCCTATCGTCGATCGCTAATACTACCACTTCCGGTTTCCGGATTTGCACCAAAAGTTGATCAATTCATCCCACTGATGCATTAAGTAAATATACCAAATTTCATCAAAATCGGTTGAGCCGTTCAGGCTGTACACATCTATACGGACGGACGGACGGACAGACATCATGCTAAAAATACTTTTTTCTGTTAAGAAAATGCATGATTCGTGGAGATATGTAAAAATCTCCACATGTGAAATTTGGTGTGAAAACAATACCTCCCTTACTATCGTCGGTCGGTAAAAAAACAAATAGCAGATCAAAAATGATATCCTGTGCAAATAATCGGGATGAAACCGATCCCAAATTTTCTTTTAATTTTTTATATTTTTTTAAATTAATTTTGTTTATTTTCTTAACTAATTAATACGAATATACGCATATTGAATATAACAGTGATTAGTAAATTAAATGAATATTAAAAAAAATTATGTATTAATTTTTAAGATAAGGATTTGTAAAATGATAAAACTGATGAATTAACCTTGACTTAGTAACATTGAAATATATTGAATTATTTTTATCAGTTAATATCATATAATCATTAAATTATTGCATAGTTTTTATAAAATATTATTTTCTTTTATTATTTATTCTTGAATTTGGAAATAGTAGGTAATTTACATCAATAAAGGCTTATATAAAAGAAAAAAGTAAAGAAAATAACTATTTTTTTCATATAAAAGAAGAAGGTAATAAGGAAATTTTTATCTCCCGTGATGAAGAACTGGTAGCCACAAGAAATTCAATGTGAAATCAACTCTAATTAGTAAGTTTGTTCTTTCACAGGGGTAAATAACAGTCATATGATATAAATAAATAAAAATTACAGAATAATCATTTTCATATATTTTAAAATTACAAAAAATAAACCTACACTCAAATATGTACTCAACATAAATATATTTAAGAAAAATCATTAATTAAATAATTATCTTAATTTAATGACATGAGAAATTCTATTATTGCAATTGTATCTGAACAAATTTACTTTGAAATATTAAGATTATCTAATCAACACTTATTTTTTGAAAATAGTAATTTAATAATTAAAAAAGCTGGAGTGTCTCCACTCGACTATCTCGCAAAGTTGAATTGGATTAATTAACATAGATTATATTTAAATTAAATTTAATTAATTATAAATTATTAATTAAAATTAATAAATAATATTTATTAAACCAGCGCATGTTTGGCGCTTTGTTGATGGCACCACGTCACGTGTTGGCGCGTGAGATTTGCAGTATTAAAAAAAAAATCTGGTACTTTCGGCCATTCAATCAAGCTGAAATTCTATATAGAGCAGTTTTATACAATTTTTAATCATGTGAAAAATTATCAAACATATATTTTTATTTTTACGGTCACTTTAGAGGAAAAAAAATCAAAACGTAGGTAATGACACTACCGGTTGAGCTACATTTCTCAAAAGTTGATAGAAAACTACGAATTTTGAATAATGCCCATGTACCAAATTTCATGATTCTAGTTCACACATACACACAGTCATTTTTCTCAACCTTAGTGAAAATGATTCAGGAACCTTCAAAACGTATAAAAACATCATAATCACCACATCGAAAATTTTCGTGATCGCAATACTATCTCTGGTGAGATAGTAAAAATTAACAAGTACATGCATCTATGTACATTATTTTAAATTCACATCCCCTGCTCCATTTGATTAATTTCTACTCTTTTTAAACAGTTGATGAAATTAATTAATATATTTTATATCATCATTTCTATTGATTTTAAATTCAATTAAATATATTTATAAAAATAAATAAGTTGACCTGTGGCCAGGTCCGAACCGATCGACGGTTTGAAATAAATTAATTTCCAGCTACAGAAACAATTTCAAATAATTTTAATATATCTATTAATGTAATAAAAAACAGATATGGATATAACAAAAATATTTTTAATTTTATTTTATTTATAATATATATGTAAGACCAGGCTGTGACGTCATGAATGGCTGGATGATGTCATATAATTTTAATTAAGAAAAAACTAATAAAGATGATTTTTCTCGAGTATAAAACCAATGCAAAGTGAATGATTCGTGATGATATGTAAAAAGTCTCCTCATGTGAAATTTGGTATGAAAATAACCCTTCCCTTCCTATCGTCGATCGCTAATACTACCACTTCCGGTTTCCGGATTTGCACCAAAAGTTGATCAATTCATCCCACTGATGCATTAAGTAAATATACCAAATTTCATCAAAATACGTTCAGCCGTTCAGGCTGTACACATCTATACGGACGGACGGACAGACATCATGCTAAAAATACTTTTTTCTGTTAAGAAAATGCATGATTTGTGGAGATATGTAAAAATCTCCACATGTGAAATTTGGTGTGAAAACAATACCTCCCTTACTATAGTCGGTCGGTAATAATATATATAGATTATATATTTTTATTGTAACATGACACACATATCATTCAATTAAATTTTATATATATTTATTGATTTACATATTTTGTAAAATTTTTCAAAATATTTTCCCATAAACAAATAAAATAAAAAAACATTATTTCTTTTTAATTCTATATATACTGATTTACAGATCAGTCTTTGTTTTACCTTTATAAAATATTATATAATAACTCTTTCAGTCAAGTTCATTAACCAGATAAATTCAAATGAACTGATGAACAAGGCCAGGAAAAAATTCAAAAGGAGATCCAATCAAAATGTCGGCTCAAATGATGATGGTTATTAAAAGAATTATCGGAATTGCTGTTTTGCTTTTTTTATTCTAAGAAAAAACATTATAGAAAATAACCACAAAAAATTTTTAACCCTAAATGCAGTATTTATATATTATTATATTATAATTAGAATTTTATGTTATTGGTTTTATAAAAAAGAAATACATAAATATTAATGATCAATTGTTTATTAATGGTAAAACATAATAACGTCGATAAATATATTTATAATGAATTTGACTTACAACTCAATTAAATTAATATCAATTAAAAAAAAACTTTATTCAAATTTCCAAGAATTAATTATTATTTTGGCGAGTAGCAGTTTCTTCGAAGTAATAAGCATATCTCGTGTGGATTACAAATTATTTTGTAATAGGAAAAATATACAAGATTTCAACGGCTTGATTAAAATGTTTTTATACATATTGTTACAATTGCTTCTTTGGAGATTTAATTATTTAATTTCATTAAATGATATATGAAATTTGAATAATTATTAGTTTCAATACAATATTGGAATTAACTTTTACTTTCATTCTCTTATATGCCTATCTGTATAATTATAATGATAAAAGTTGTATTTACGATTAAAAAATTTAAATTTAAGAAAACAAAGGTAATAAAAATTTTCATTATGATGTGGAAGAAATTTTTTTTTGCTAACTGGAAGTACCAATTTACCTTACTATTTTAGACGATTTATACCCCTTTAGTTAAAATAATTTAAAATTAATTCCAACCACTAGTTAAAATGTTTGTCTTAATTTGTCAACTTTCTTGCTATGTGTATGTAAAAAAGTCATTAAATAACTATTAGAGCCCTATTTTTATATAAATAATAAATCAAATTTTCATAAATATATAATTTTTTCTGTGTAAAGAGTGGCTAAATGGAAATGGGTATCCTCAGACCAGATAAATAAATAAAATTAATATGTAAAATTTCAATATTTTGCTTTGAAATCTAGAAAAGAAAAAAAAATATAATATAAAAAATAATCCTAAGAACATATAGTTTAGACAAGATGTTTTATGAGTTTAGTTATCAGTAAAATTATTATTTAATTATTTATCTGACATAATATGTTATAATGATTCTTTATTTATTTTTTATTATTATTGATGAAAGTGTTGAATAAATTTCTAGCAAATTCTTTCCGAATATTTTTAGTAAAAAAGGGAAAAACAAATAATTAAGATCAATGCTCGATTATCAACTGAAATGGTTGCTCAATAGTTCAAGCAAATAAAAAATAAAAAATTAAAATTCATAACGAAAGCAAAAACATCGAGACGACCTATGGAATTCAAGCCAGCTTAACATAGAATAGACTAAACCTTCATGATAATAAAAACGTTGATACAAGAGTAAATATTTGTTTAAAGAACTCTGAATCATTCAAAAAAAAATCAGGCGAATTTAATGATAAAACTTATATTGGATTTAAAATTATATAAAAATTAATCTCTTATACATATTCATTAATTTTGTTTATTTTATTTTGTATCGTTAATTAATAATAAAATTAAAATATAATAATATGTGTTATTAATTAGAAATACATATATTAAATGCTTTTATCTTCATTCGATATTCCCACCTCAATGGAGTATAATAAAAATAATCAAGTTTATTCTAAAGTTTATTAATAGAATCATAATAAATAGTATAGCTATGAATAAATAAATATTTAAATATAGTAAGAATATATGTGTACCTCAAGGCCGCCCTCGCAGTCCTGAGTGAGGAGAGTAAATGTGCCATAGTCGGCATGTTCCCCACATCGGGTGGTACCAGGCGCTGGGGGTGCCCCGAACGGGGGGTAATACATGAGACGCATGGAAGTTTCATTATCCTCTTCTAATATATGAGAATGTGTCTTGAGGAAGTAGTCAGCGGGAAGTTCTGTACAGAGGGCAATATCTAGATTAGATTCTTGTTTTAAATTTTATATTTTTCCACGGGTTAGCGACTGATTTCCAAAAAAATAAAACCGGATGTCTATTCATTCCTTTAAAAAAATACTTAATATATATACTTCTTTAAAAAAATTATCTATTAGAGTAAGATATATAAATATATATATATATATTCTATTTTTTGAGAAAATAAGAAGGTTAAACAATTAACGAGAGACGATCTCACTTTAGATTTAATATAATATTGAAAATATGTATTTATATAAAATATTTCAAATAAAATATTGTGGTCTTAAACGTAATAAATTGTGACGGAGATATATAAAGGTCAGAGAAGCCGAAAGTCTCCTCTGGGTCATTTGATTTTCGTTTGTAACTAAAATCATAAGATATAAGTAAAGGAGATGACACGATGACACAAAAAAAATATAAAAAATTATTTAAAATTAAATTGTTAAAACATCATGAAATACTAAGTTTTTCAAAAATATATTTAATTATTTATTTTCTGAATAATGTATATAATTATATATTGTATAAATCATAAATAAATAAATATTCACTTATTCAAAATCATATTATTAATAATAATTTGGTTACCAATATACCTTTGTAAAATTAGAAAATAAATTTGAATAAAATTAATAAATTAAAATATTTAATGTTGAATCCTTAATATAGTCAAAGTAATCTTTGTATTCTTTTGAAATGAACGGCCAAATTAATAATTAAAAGATTTTTGAGAACAATTGTAAGTACGGAATAATCATTTTTTTTATGAGTTTAAAAAATATCAATCCCAATAATTTATTAATTTCATAATCTCATAACATTGCTGGAATTATCATATATAAAATTAGATATTTAATAGAATATAAAAGTAATTATAATTTTTCGTTTCTATTCCATTCTTATTCTCTCTTTATAATGTATTAGCTTTTATTATGTATTATATTTATTTATTATATATTATATTATATTGTATGTATGAATAAATTATCCACCAATCATTTTCCAAATGATTCTCCTACAAACTTCTCGCTAACTTTTATTGACCCATTTAAATTAAATGTCCCACGCATTGTAAAGAGTTTTATATTTCTTAGATCAAAATTTTTGAATGTAATATTAAATTTAAATTTCTCAACCTGTACCTTTTTATGACTCTAATTATATTTGATGTACAAAATAACATAAATTTCACTCATGAAAAATAAACTAAAAATTTGTAAGTAAATTAGTAAAGGAATGAAATACACATAAATTATTTTTGGAAATCAGTAATGATTTTTTTTTAAATAGGTCCATTCAAATATAGTGTGTTTTTTAAAAAAAAAATAATAGATTGTTATTTTAGATAATAATAATTTCTGAAATTTTTTTTAAATCAAAAAACGGCTAATTGAATGGACCCTTAGGTCACGGCGAATTAGGGTGTTATCGTGGTAATAATACAGCTGTGTCACAAATCGGCACAAGACGACAACGTGGATTAGATGCACAAATAACGATGAACAAAATTAGCAAAATCTCGCCAAAAATAAAATATATATAAAAAAAATTTATAGATATATCTTTTATTTTTCTAAGAAAAAATGTTCCGAAATAATGGATTAAAATTTGTATTAACATTTTCGAATTGACCTTTATTATTATTTATCGCAATTAAAAAAAAAAATCTTATCAATCTTGCATAATAGAAACACGCGATTAATTTTGAAATTGTTTTTTTTTTCTCCCAATCGATTACAGAAATAAAAAATAAATCCCATTCCAACTAAAGTCATAGACAAAATAAATAAATATAATACAAAAAAATAAAAAAATAAATAAATAACATTTGCTGAAAAATGTAGAAACATTTATTTAGGCTTATATGGTGTGGGAATTATTTTGAATCGTAATCGAGTGGGTCTCTGATAAGCCGAGAGAATTTATCATTGCGAGATTTTACCATACGATTTACGTATTATACGAGAAAAAAAAAACTGAAAAAAACAGACAGCATTTTAAATCGTTTATTAAAACAAGACAAAGATATATGTATATCCAATGAGCAGAGTGTTTGATCCAAAGCGGCAGCCTGGTATAGATATAAAATATAGTTTGAGGCCGGGGTTGGCTCAATCACCCTGATAATTTATAAAACAACCAACACATTTGTTATTCAATAAAGATATATATATTAAATCAATAAGAATTAAATTAATATAAAAGAAACGCCACGATAATTCGCCGTTGATTTAAGGGAGAAAAACAAAAAGCCTGCTAAATGAGTCAATCACAAAGACAGGAAAAGGATTAGGAATGATATAGGATATAATAATATTTATATATTATTGAAATATATATGAATATTTTATTTTTATATTTATCTCAATGTTTTTCTAATTCTGTTCAGTGATTTTTTCTAATAATAATGTTCGTTAAATTTAATCGCCCAATTTTTATTTTGATTATTTAGTTAAGAAGCAAAGGAAGAAGAAAATGATTGGTTTGATAGATTAAATTAAATGATTTAATATTAAGTTAAATGAATTTTTAGAATTAAAATAAAATGACCTTAAATGAAAATGTAAAAACTATTTTTCAGGGGTTTATAAAATGAATGAATGAAATTATAACCAATAACAGAAAAAGATAATTTTTTAGGATAAATATAAATGTAAAATATTTTTTTTTTATATATTGTACTTATGGCAGTTTGAATGTTTGGATGATTGGGAAGATTGATTGTTTTCCACTTCTGTGGAATTTACCGAGGCTGGTAGCGAGTGCCCTAAGGAGAAGGCATGTCAACTTCCGGAAGTCATGAGCCAGTGACGTCACGACCGCCTGGAAGCCCGCCACTTCAGCCTCCGGTAACTTCCGGTCTAGACTTGTCACGTTGAAACTATGACGTATTTCCTTGACGTTCGCGTTAGAATATCTGCCACCAAGAAGGAAACAGAAATCAAATGAAAATTGAAAATATAAAAGTTGTCTTTTTGTTGATGAAGGAAGCGATGCGCCTCTTAGATGTGTATGACCTGAAAGAGTTATCCGATTATGATAAGTTAGGCATAGAATAAGCCAACACAAGAAACCCAACCAACGATACTCGAGGAATTCATAAAAATCCCTTTAATTTGATTTAATGGGTTTAATTGACAAATTGTCATTCATTTAGTATATATAGGTAGATTATATTTTATTATTATATCTTATTATCATAGAAAATTCAAAGAATCAAATTATTTTGTCCTTAGACAAATGTTCCATCGTTTTCACAATGGCCTGAATAATAATCATTGAGTTGTTAGACTCAATATGATATTATTAAATAATTAATAAATTAAAAACATGGATATTTCATTAATTTTACAAATTATTCAAAATGATATAATCATAGAATTAAAAAATATTTCAATGAAATTCATTTTATTTTTACTTACGTTTTTTATGATATTCTGTAAGAAAATAAATTAATAATTCTATTAAAATATTTTAAAAAGGAAGTATAAAAAAATAGGTTTGATTGATTGTTTAGTGGACACCTCGAAAATCCTAGGAAGGGTCTCGTATGTTTCTTCCACTCCCACTTTACCCCCATTTAATATGATTAGTGTGTCATTTTATTTAAAAAAAAAGTATTGATCACGTTTAGATACTCACTTTTCAATTCCGGGGGGTAAGTAGCCCTGTTTAGTTATTTCTTCACGCATGTAGTTGGTTCGGGTTTTTTCTGGAAGACGACAGAATTCTTCCAACATTTGATGGGCTGCATTCACCTGCAAAAAAATGAATGAAAATTAACAAACAAACAAAAAAAATTAAATTTTATTTCATATCATTAAAATTAAAATAAAATCGGAAACATAAAAAAAATGTCAAGATTGATATTATTTTTTAAAATCTTTATTGAGAAATTTAAAAACAAATCTATTTTTATTAAACTATGACCTATGAATTTGAATGTCACTAATCAAAAATAAAATGATTATAAAGAAAATGTTAGAAAAAAATGAAATGTCTATATATAATGTTATAAATATATATTCAATATTCTCAAGATGCCCTAACCTTAGACATATTAATACATTTTTTTTAAGGTGGAGGGCAGAAATATAAAATTTTCACACTACATAATGCAATTTCTATCTTTCTTCTTTTATCTCTAATATTATATTATTAGATTATATTATTATGTAATGTAAAAATCATGCACTTTGTATTGGTTTGATCCTCTGAAAAATCATCTTCATTCGTTTTTTCTTAATTTAAAATTATAAGACGTCACCCAGCTCAACGGATTTTGATGAAATTTGGTATATTTACTTAATGCATCATTATGATGAATTGATCAACTTTTGGTGAAAATCCGGAAACCACCCTTCATGACGTCACAGCCAGCTCTTACTTATACATATATTATAAATATTTAAGTTATATCCATATCTGTTTTTTATTACATTAATAGATACATTAAAATTATTTGAAATTGTTTCTGTAGCTGGAAATTAATTTACTTCAAACCGTCGGTCGGTTCGAACCTGGCCACAGGTCAACTTATTTATTATTAAAATTCCTATTTTAAATTAAGAAAAAACTAACAAAGATGTTTTTTCCCGAGGCTGAAACCAATACATGTCGATTTTTCTTTATAAAAATTATTTATGCTATGAATTTCAAAAAAATTCTTAGAGCGGTTTAATATTTCAAAAATACAAATATATATACTATTTTTGCTAGTATAATAAGATAAGATAAGAATTATATTAACATTTTCTTTTTTTCACATCTCTCGACTTTCGAACATTTTAACTTTCGCATATATTTTCAGGAACCAATTCCTTGCGAAAGTCAAGGTCCACATGTAATTATAAAAATTACAGTAGATAAATTTATTAGTGTAGTATTGTTAAAGCATCAGGAGGGTTAACATTCCCTTATAAATTTTTTTATAAAACTCTACAAATATATTTTAACATATATAGAAACATTCTTTAATAACTTGAATTTTTTATTTATAAAACAATTTCGAGTCCCCTTACTAAATATCACTTAATTAATTACCTATAATTTTTTCTCTAATATTTATTTAAATTATATGCCGCTCTCTATTTTTACAAAAAAAAATATTAATTCTTGAGAATATATGTATAGTATATATTAAATATATCTCAATAATTGATCGAAAAAGACATGATCATTTATAAAAATAATTTGAAACGAATAATGAATGAAATAATACAGGTTCCTAATTATAATAATTTTGTTAATAATATATAACTCAATCTAAAATAGTTAAATTATCCTTTTATAAATTCTTATAGGTTGAGTTTTTTTTATTTAGAAAAACCCAACTTTAATGGATTTTTTTTTATTTATTTCAAGACAGCAGAAAAGGTCTGCATTAATTCTTTTTTGTTGTTGCAGATCAAGAACCTGAGAGGTCTTTAACTCATTCCCTTCTATCCTTGAAAGTTTCCATTCTTTATTTTAATTTTTTTTTTTTTATTTATTCGATTAGATTTTCACAATTTTCAAAATTAAATTAAAAAAAAAATTTATCACTTGCAAATATATATGAGTAAAATAAATTATTTTTTATACCATGATGAATGAATTGTATATCAAATAAGAAATAAAATTTATTTTTATGTTTTCATATACTAAATATAGAAGAATTATATTATTTCATTCTTCCATTAATGATGGTTATGAGGGATGATTTTAAAAAATTTAAATTATTATGTCAAGGGTTGTGATGAAGGACGATGTCACAGGAAAATAATTTGTACCGCCTATGTCAAGGTTAAAATTTATACATATTTGAAGATATCTCAAAATAATAATGAAAAATGTTCAAGGTTTGTCTTATTAGTAAATACTTAATGAAACAAGGTTGAAATTAATATTAATTTATATAAAAATATATAAATTTATCGCCGGAGCAGAATTAATTATTTTGAAGTAATATTTCAATAATAAAATAAAACTTCAATTAATTCTCTTTCAATTGTTTTTATTAATTAACACAAGAATATTTCCTTTGGCAAGCAATTTTCCTAAGATCTTTAACTTATATAAAAATTTAATTCTGGATTACACTTAAGGTAAGATATTTTATATACCTATTTACCTCTCTTTTACTTGTTTTTTATTAAACGATAATAGGAGTTTGTTTTATATATATATTTAAATATATATTTTTATATATATAATTACAAGACTTTGAGATAACTTTATTGTAAACTTATTTTTTTAAACGCATCGCAAAATATTTTTTTTACACTTTAATACATAAAGGCGTAGAATCTTACATCATTTTCCACCTGAAATCAATAGAAAATAAGAAAAACATCTATCGATATTTCATTTAATCAGACATAATAAAAGTCATTTAATTGTTGTATTTTCCTACCCTTATTAAATAATTTAAAAAGAAAAAAGTATTTAAATTTTTTTTCAAATTATAAATAAAAATTATAAGTATTGGGATATATTCTCAAATTTAGTTTATTTGAATTGCTTCATAGAAATAAAATATAATTATAATTATAATTATAAATAGATATATATTTTTTCTAATAGAGAAATATATAATATATTAGGTCTTTATATATATATAGACAATAGTACAGGTTAATAAGTTCATGTCTTTGAATGAAACACAGGTTTTTGGATAAAAAATTATTTTATTTTTCAACGTAGTCTCCTTTGATCTCTATACACTTCGTTCAACGTTTCTCCTATTTTTTTATCCCTTCCAAAAAATAAGATTTGTCGAGGACATCAAAATAAATTGGTTTGTGAGATGATTTCATCGTTGGAGTCAAATCTCTTTCTACCGAGCCATTTATTCAGGTTTGGAAACAAGAAATAATGACTCGGGGCTAAATCAGGAGAATAAAGCGGATGAGAGAGCAATTCGTATCCCAATTCATGGATTTTCATGGAAATTCACTTTTTTCCATTTTCTTCTCAAATCACGAGGTAGTCTGCTATTAATGGATCTCAAACAAAAACTAAAAAACCCAGCTGGTTCAAATTTCGACAAGAGTCAGCTGATAGTTGCCTGCTAACAGGAACAGTGTTGCCATTTCATTTAAGAGATGGGAAATTCAAAACAAACTTATTGACCTGCCCTCGTATATATATACTATAATATATTTATTATCTGTAAACATTTAATAAATTAAAAAACTATAAAATAAAAATAAATAATTATAAAATGAAATATAAAATTTAGATAAGAAGTTCTTGTAGAAAATGTCTTTGATACGATAATTAATGATAATTTCCTCAATCTAGGTTAAATCGTATAAACGTTTCTCTCTTTATATAAATAAGGATGTAATTTAATTATAAAGCGATGTCTGCTTACCTTTTCCATACGGATTCCATGGTTAACAAGAAGCGCAAGGCTTTTCTGCGAAAGCGCCTTGCGCAATTGCGTGGCAATCCGGCGCATGCAGGGACCATTGGAGCCCGCAGACTGGGCTGCAAATCACACAATTAACAAACATTAAACAATCCTTTAAAAGAAAACTATTACTACAATCATTCTATCAAGGCTAATTTATAATGAAACCATATTCGATTCTTTTCTTTTATTAATTACACATCGATTTATATTTAGAAAATGAATCGATAATTGAGTACCATAAAAATCTTGCAATTTTTTTATAATTAATTATACAATTTAAACAAAACATAATTTTAAATTTTTCTCCTTATGTTTAAATATCACCAACATTTACTAATTATATTTAACTTAACGTAAATATTGTAAATAGCTTACATTAAAAATAATGTCTGTCTGTGTGTGTGTCTGTCAAATACTCAAAAACTACTCGTCCGATTGCGATGAAACTTTCAGGGATTGTTGTGGGCGTCCCAGGGAAGGTTTTAGTGTAGTTAAATCCAAAATTAATTTATCCAAAATTAATTTAAATAGTAATATTTTGGTAAAAGTCTATTTATGGTTACCATGGTTACATTGAAAAATTTACAATAAATAAATAAAAATAATTGGAAATCTTTTCAAATTATTATTTTGATAAATTTTATTAATATTTTTAATTTTTTTTAAACTGCCAAAAATAACATACCCATAATAATAGTTGTAATAAAAATAAAAATATAAATCACAATGTAAGTAAAATATTGAATCGTTTTATTTATATTGTTTCAATTATTGTTTGAATATTTATTAAATTTATATATAGATTAATTTACATGTTTAAATGTATATTTAATAAATTTATTTATTGATTCTTAATATTAATAATTCCAATTACTTTCTTGAAATTTTTTTTTTATTTAAAAGCATATTCAGCATATCTCGCAAATTTGAATTGGATTAAATAACATATATTAATTTAAATTAAATTAAATTAATTCAATTATAAATTAAAATTAATAAATAATATTTATTAAACCAGCGAAAGTTTGGTTCTTTTTTGATGGCACCACGTCACGTGTTGGCGCGTGAGATTTCCAGTGTTAAAAAATTAATTCTGGTACTTTCAGCAATTCAATTTTCGATGTTGAGATTTTGATGTTTTTGATGTTATAAATAATATTTATTAAATTATAATTTAATTAACTTAATTTAATTTAAATTAATAAATATTATTTAATCAAATTCATATTTGCGAGATAGTCGAGTGGATAGTGGAGTGTTTGGCTCTTTGTTGATAGCACCACGTCACGTGTTGGCGCGTGGAATTTCCAGTGTTAAAAAATTAATTCTGGTACTTTCAGAGATTCTATCAAGCTGAAATTCTATATATAGCAGTTTTATACAATTATTAATCATGTGAAAAATTATCAAACATATATCTTTATTTTTACGGTCACACACACACACACATATTTAAAAATTAATTTATTAAAATATATATTATATAATATATTATATATAGTATATAATTTAATATATATATATATATATATATATATTCTGAAATTAATTTTAAATTATATAAATATATTAGAAATTAATTTAATATAATTTAACATATAATAATATATTAAAATATTTTATTTTATATATGAAGACCTTAGAGCGAAACAGTGGTAAGCCACAAAATCAAAATGTTGAGATATTGCAGTTTAAAGTGTAGAAAAAAGATAGAAAACATTGGGTTTACTGCATATATTTCAAATTTGCTCAATATGTAATATCAGTAAAGGGAAAAAGTCAGCAATTATTATTTCTTAGATATATATAATTAAGAATAAAACAATTTTCTACAAATGTGGCTTACCATTGTTTCGCTCTAAGGTCTTCATATACATAATTTAGTAATACTGATTATTAATGTAAATATAAATAATAATATTTAATATGGCAAATATGTAAAATTTTGTAAAGAAAGTATCAGAAGTTTAGTGTCTAACATTCTGGCGTATTACGCATGCGTATATCTGTCGGGTCGGGTCGTTTTCGAACGGTCGGGTCGATCTCACGGGTCGGGTCGTTCTGGAATCTCACACGCGAGTTCTATACTTTTTCCCCATCCCGCAAAAGTGCTCAACGCCGCTAAAGAAGCTTTCACTTCAAAAAATTATAGGAATTAGTGATTAAATCTGTTTAAATTGATTTGTTAAGATATTTACTAGTTTCTTTAACTTATTTCTTAAATCATACTTCATAAATAAATTATGAATGATATTGTATCGAAATTAATTCTGCGAATCTCATCAATACTATCCGATATATATGTATATATATTTTAAATTTATTGATTCTAGATAAGAATAAAGAAGATTTTCAATTTTCTAGATTGTATGCCAATTTTTTTTTTAATTTTATAAACCATCATACTTTATTAATTTAGATGAAATAAACTTATAAGTTATATTTATATATTTTATTTAATAATCAAAAATAACTAAATAAATAAAAGAATAATTATTTTATCATTTTTGACGCTTGATCCCTGAATTTATGAATTCCCATATACAAAGTAGAAAATGAAAATTTTATTGAGTCCTAATGTTAAAATAAAAATCTTCGAATTTCTTAACTTATTTTTAATTTTTAAATTTTTTAAAATTGACAGATTTTTTTTTATTTTATCGATTATAATATTTGTTCTTTACAAGAATATATGTAAATAGAATTTTGAAATCTAATTAATTTTAAGATAGAAGAATTATATAAATGATTCTATTTATATATATTGAAATAATAAGGAAAAAGACGTAATAATTTTTAGTGATGAATTGCTATCTAATCTACAATAATTTTTTTTTATTTTATTTTAATTAAATTTTATTAAAATATTAAATTCATAAATATAAATTTAAAAATTATTCATTAAAAAAAAACTTTTTTATTCCTTAAAACTTGTCTTACCATCAAACATTTAAACTGTGTTTGAGATAATAATACATTGCTTTAATTAGTTTTCGGTTAGATAATGAAGACCAATTTATTCTTATCGATACTTAAATTAAAATTATATATAAATACAATCTCTTACAATCTGGACAAGGGCACAATTTTAGAGGGAGAGTGTCTTTTTCAATGACCCTGACAGCTCTGCATTCAACTGGAATGATTGACTGCGTCTCAATTAGGAATAACCGAATGATTTCAAGATAATCAACCATAATAGAAATTATATCGCTATTTCATATGAAACAATTGTTGTTTTGTTTGGATTTGTTTGTTTGTTTTTTTTTTTTGTATATACATTTTTGCTTTACTATTTCTTCATTTAAAGTATATAAAAAAGAAATATAGGCAATCAAATTTCTCTTCTATGTATTTATGTAGAATTCCTAGAGAAGGAAGGAAAAATCGAGTTTTGTCCAGTTCTTTGACTGGACAAGGCTAATAATTGCCTGAAGCTGTCAAAGCTGGCCTTCGTATGTCAGTTTGCAGATTTCACAGGGGCAGGTCATCGATTAGCTACAAACGAACATAGATCATCATTTGGGATCCTTTTCGTTTTCAATACTTAATAATTCTCCGCTTGATAGTGAACTTGTATAAAGAATGATTTGTTGTGGTCAATTAAGAATCCATTTAATTGGTTAGAAATTAAATTCTATTGATACTGATTTATTATCGTATTTATATTTATCTTTCATTCAGTGAAATAAAAATACTCATCATTCTGATAGTATAGAAATTAACTATTTCAAGAAAATATATACGATTGAAATGATTATATTTTATTCTAATTTATAATGGACTAAATTCAAATAAGGTAGCATTCAAAATGATCCAATGTCATTCAAATTTATATTAAACAAAACAAAAAAATAATTTCCATTTTATAACAAATAATATGAATTAAATAAGGTCGTTGTATGTATATGATTTATTTAATCTTTAAATTTGGATCAAAATCATATATATATAATTATATATATATATATATATAATTGAATTGAATTTACATTTTAATATTAATTATTATGTTAATTAAAAATATTTATTTATTTTATTTAAGGAAATAAATAATATAATGGAGAAAGCTTTAGTTGTATCCTCCTTTCAGAATTTTTGGAGCTTAAATAAATTAATAAAATAAATATTTATTAAATGTAATTGTATTAATAGTGTATGTAGTAGTGGGTATTCTATGAAAAATTTGTATAATATTCGTTGTACTTTGATTAGAAAATATGATCTTACTATGAAAAGAATGTCAAGTCTTAATTTTAAGAGTTTTTCATTATCTTTTTGTTTAAATAGTATGTTGAAAGTAGTATTATTGAGAAAAAAATTACACTTTTACTTGTCCTAAATAATGAAATATTTTATTCAGGCAAACGCAATAGGTACCCTAATAATAATATAAAAAAAAATAGTCCAGTTCGAACGGAAGTCAATTTTTGCATTAATCTTAAATCAGGTCAAGTCAATTGAGGGCAAAGATGGAAACTCAAATATTGGCATTTATATTTAGTGTTAAAAAGATATAATTTGAATTATGGTTTATTGTACAGCTTTGGAAATTGAATTCAAACGATGTGATTAACGTTAATGAGAATTTAATTGCAGATTCATTCTAAAAACGAGATTGTTTCACATCCTCATATTGTGAGCAATTATGTCTAACGAGTAAATGCAATTACGTCTTTTTAGATTTATGGTTTGACTCGTCTAACCTAAATAAAAATTTATTGACAACTGAATTCACAATGCTATTCAAGATTATTCTGAAGTTACATTCATATATTTTGTAAAATTATAAACATTAGAAAAAATTGATCTATTATAAATAATAACTCAATTTTAATAAATTTAGTTATTCATTTCATCAAAATATTTTTTAAATTAAGTATTATTTATTTGAAAATCATGTAATATATAATCATTTTTTTAAATAAATAAAATTTAATTATTAAATAAGTAAAATTAAATTATATTTATAAATTTGTATTTATTATTTAATATTATTTATTTATATATCCAAAATTATCTATAATATTTTATATTTTATCATTTTTGATGGTGTTAAAATATTTTTTTATTTTTATTTTTTATTTTAATGATCATCGGGATCAAATACCAATTTAGATGCCAATTATTATCGTTTTTTTAATTTATAAATTAAATTAATGAACTTGATAATTTCTAGAAAAAATTAATTTTACATTGAATAGAAGGGGGTCCAACCTCAATGCATAGATATATTCCTTTACATCCATAAATTAATAAATATATATTATATTAATTTATATTATATTCTTTTATTTGTAAATATATATTGTTGATTTTTGTTGTTATTATTTTCTGCATAGTTTATTGTTGTTATTTTACTATTATATTCTAGTCATGTTTAATAGGGACCACTTTACAATCCCATATTTGAGCGGTGATATTTTTTATTATTTATTCAACTATTTATTTATTTATTTGTTGTATATTGTGTTTATTGATTGGTTATTTATTGAATAGATTGTTTTCGGTCTAAAAGGAAAAATAATTATTTCTAAATGATCTACCCGAAGAGCATTGAGTTTGACACAATGGAAAAGGATTCAGTAATTTAGTACTGTTTGCCTGGCTGTGCCCCGCCGAAGAAGATGAACTTCTTCCTGTAGGGATTGCTTGGAGGTAAATGAGATTTATCTTGTACGATGGATGACTTCTTTACGACACAAATTGCCGTAGTAGCTGAGGTGACTCGATTTTCAAATAATAATAAAAATAATATTATAATCTTTTTTTAATGTAATTGCTAATAAAATAATTTTTAGATATTTTTGAAAATCTGTAATTATTTTTAAAGATTAAACCGGGAATTATCAAAAATTCTTTAAATAATATTTTAGGTAAATTAATATATAAAATAAATGTTAAAGCCTAACCAAAAGAGAATTTGAAATAGAAATTTTTAAAATTAATGAATTTTTTCATAATTTTTTTAAGAGTATTTCGCACTATTTTTACCGATAGGATAAATATATACCATTATGTTGAAATTATATGTTAGAAACTGGCGCTGATTCAGCAAATAAATTTGTTCATAAAATATTAAAATTGGTAATAATATAGAAGTGGAAAGTTACATACTAATTATAATAATAAAAAAAAGTAAATCATAGTTAACAATTTCAATTTCTTAAAGAGAATCCATTCATCTTAAAATAATCTCTCAGAAACATATTTTTTATAATTCATGAAGTGATATTAAAAATCAGTTATTTTATATTGATTAGAGGAAATGGCCAAAATACATAAATAACACACATTACAATTCAAATGTCATTGTAAAGTTAACTTTAAATTGGTCAAATTTAACATATATATATATTATATTTACATATATACTAAACTATACTTCTTGCACATATTTATTTTTTTTTTATATAACCACTTTTTTTAAATGAAAATCATTTTTGATTAAAATAATCTTTTAAAATATTCAAAGAAATATATATAATAAATATTATGTTGATATAAATCTATATTATCAATTAAAAATTATAAATGTTTATTTTTTTCTTTTATTCTGCGATAAAAATGAAATATGTAACCTTTTTCATACATGAAGTCATTTATAATTTCCTACTTTCATGATTATCCTTGACGATACGTGACTTTAGTGATGCACTCTTATTAAAATTTTCAATCTGATATCAAAATGTGTACATAAAATTATTAAACTTTTATAATAATAAGTCCAATAATTTTTTCGTTTATTCACGTTTTTGAAATGTTAGAATTAGAGATATTTAGTTGGGTGTCATTAACATTTATGTAAATGAACTAAGTTCTCCCAGTAGTTGAATTCTCTATAGTAATTAGTTACCTTTTTTTTGAAAATATTTCAAGAGTTTTAATAAACCGAAAACATATATGAATTTTCTCAAAGATTTTTTAATAAGGATTTTAACAAACTTTGAAAAATATTATTTTAATAAGGAATAAAAAATATTTCAATTTTTATTAAAAAAAAGTGTTTTATATGATCTCGAAAATGTGGGTAATATAGATTCTATTAATAATTTTGGTATATAGATAAATAAATAGTATAACTGCTAAGTCGTAAAGTGATATTTATTTTAAGGTTACGAAAAACGGTTGCATATACTTCAGGCGTTTTTTTTATGCTTTTTTTTATAACATACTTAAAAGTTCTTAAAAAAACTTTGTCTAATAACTCTTTAGTTTAATAAATATTTGTTTTAAATACTCAACTCTAAAATAATAAAATTAATCAATGATATATTAATATTGTTTTAAAATACGAAATTTATTATTATTATTATTATTATTATTCTATTTCGAAAAGTGTTGACAATTTTTTTTTTGCATGAAGTTGAAATAAGGCGGGTGTATATTTGCTGAGCCATCCTACTCTTTTTAAAGACAGGCAAGGCAACCGTCTTTACGCATATTAATGACGAACTTCACTTCCGCCTCGTGCCTGCCTGCCTGCCATGTCCATGATAAGCATTCTAGAATCCGAACAGCGACGTTGTTTTTTTATCAATATTTTCTTATCATTATCAAATAAAATATTTTTAAATTCAGTGCATTTCCAATTAATTTATCATATTATGTGCAATTCTCATCTAATTTTGTTCATTAAAATTTATCAAATGATTTTTTATACTAGTTAGATAATAATAAACAATAATTTAATGAACAAAATCAAATTATATACTATATATAACTAAAAATATCATTTTTTTAACAAAAAAGATCTCATCGATCTATGGTTTAAAATTTCTTTTATTTTTATATTGACATATTTAAATTAGTAGACAGTTTTCCCCTTGATTGAATACTCTAATTTATCACATATCAATTTCTAATCTAATCACTGTCTACATCCCATAATTATTAATTCCTTATTTTTCTCTTATATGTTCTTGTCTGACCCTTGGTCATTACATTATTTAATTCATCATATTAATTTATAATTATTTTTAGTTGTTTTTTATATTTATATAACATTCATTATATATTTCACAAATTTAAAATTAATTTTAAATGTTTTATTTATATTTAAAATATGTATATTAAATGAACATAAAATAAAATCAATTATAAGAATATAATTTAAAAATTTAAATTTTTATTATTTTTTCAAGAAAGTTTAATAGAATGGAAATTTGTTAAGTAGAACATCTTTAAATAATGATTGTCAAAATATTACTTTTCTACTGCCCTTTAATGAACTGAAAGTTATCTGAAAAAGAGTCAGAGAGAAATCGACAGTAAAAGCACTCGTGAAATATTAATAGAACAATTGTGACAACAAAGTGAGCATTTAACTTGAATGTTTCGATTTCTTCTTAAACGGCTCTGAAATTAAATCCTTCATAAAAAATTAGTGACGATACTTTTAATTTCCTCCATGATTAATTATTCACATATCTTATATATTTTTCTGGTTAGCCAATGTCACTCCGCTCATGGCCGTTTCTAAAGTCGGAATATATCTATCTATCTTGTGAATTTTAATTCTGCAAGGCACTCTCCAGAAATAAATATTTGATGTTGTAAATTGAATTTGATATTATCCAAGTCTTTGTAATTTATAATAGTAAAATTAAAAAAAAATCTCAGTGTTAAATGCAGAATTTCAAATTTAGATAATCAATCGAATAATAAATTTAGTAAAATTTCTTAAAAATATAGACAAATATAAATATATAATGGTTAATATAAAGTAAATAATATTAAATTAATTTTCATTATAATTTTTCTCATCCCTTCATGCGTTCATTTTCTTAAATACAAGATAAGTAATAATTAATTCCAAAGTTTGGATTGATTATAAATATTTAACAAAATTATTTAAGGGATAATTGTTTTAATTTTCAATGTCTAGAAAATAAATATCTTTGAATTTTTCTAAATTTTTGAAATTCAATGAACGCACTATATAAGCAACTCTTTTGAACCAATTTCAATAAAAAAGTTTCTTATTGAGAAAAAAGGAGAATAAAATTATTTACCTTCTGGAAAATATTTTTCCTTATTCTTTTTACTAACTAAACTGCGTCAGAATTAATATAAATAACTATTCTAATTAACAGAAATTAACTTCAATACTGGCAGCACAAAACACAAACATATTCCAATAACAGAATTTTTTACAATTTGAGGTTATGTTGTTTTGAACAGCTGCCAACTCAAATATTTAGCTTTAAAAAAATAAGTTGCTTATACAGCGCAGTTGAACTAAAAAAAAGTTGCAGGTATATAGATTGCTTATAATTGAATATTGCTTATAAAGAGGTTGCTTATATAGAGCGTTATCATTGAAATTGCAGATGTTTCCTAAAAATATTTTAAAAAATTAGAAAATACCTAGTCTTTTTCCTATGCCTCCTTTGTTTATCTTAAAAACCATTTACAAATTTGTTGAGTTTTTTTTATAAATCTTGTATTTTTTCTTTATAATATAATATGTTTATGCCTTGAATTTATAATATTTAACAAAATATTATTTTGAATAAGGTTGATTATAAAATATTAAATAACTATAAAGATGATTGCTTATAATGAGTAAATAAATATTTAGTTGGTTAGTTTTGGGGAATTCCGTTTTTCCACCCACACAGAACCATTAGGGAAATGAAGATCGTTCGAACGGTTGGTCTATCTATCTGTCAGTTAAAGTATGTCAGCCAAGTATGAAAGTCGAAGCTTTCAACGGTTAGTAAAGATTTATGGCATTAATTCTCGTGGGACCCTTAGACAGGGACAGGACTTGATTCAGGGACGTGACTGGTTGCAGTTGCCCACCCCCACAGAATCATAGCTTCTTTTCCTCTCACTTTACATCACTTGATGTTTATAATTTTATAATTATCTTTCATATATTTCTTTCAAATGTTTGACAACTTTTCTTTCAATCATTAGAATGTCACTTTCTCTTAATAATTTAACAAATTCACAGATAAAACGAGCGATAAGACAAATAATATATCACCAACCGAACAAATGAATAATTAATTATTTTAATCCTGGATATTCTCCTAATCAAAAAGCAATTAATATCAACATCAAATTCATCTTTATATCAAGATATGTTTCTAATGATACATATTTTTACTATTATATTTGATAAATATGACAATATTCAATGAAACGCAAAAGGGAGACTGAATCACGAGAGGATCACGTGAACATGGCGACTTTTCACAACTCCCAATATTTCATCATGACTTTTAAAGGAGAAAACTAACCATACAATGGAGCTTTTGGGGTTTTTCTATTTGCAATTATACATTGCAAAGATCAAGAGTAATTAAAGTTTTTATTTTAAATATAATACTATTATTCATTAATATTATTGTTCTTCTTGAAATAGAAAAATTTCTATTTTCATTTGAAAAATTTAAAAAAACTTTCTTTTTTTTAATAAAATTAAAGAAAATGCTTTACTAATCTTATTAAGAAAAAATTAGGTTTATTTGTGGACTATCTATAAGCAACAATTGCATCATTCTATATAACATATAATATATAATAAAATAAGTAATTTATTTATTTTCTTTACATACATTTATGAGTATAGTATTTTCTATTTGCTAAAGTTAACAAGTCATATACACATAAAATATGTTATTTCTAATTTATGCATTTGTTATTCATAAAAAACAATTTTGAAATTACGTTTTCTAATATATATTAATCTATCTATATATATAAAAAAAGGTTTTTGTCTGCACATTGCTCAGAATTTAAAAATTTTTGCATATCTTCGCGTTTCATGACCTCTAGAATCCAAAAGTGACTTTAGAATTTTTCACGTCTGTCTGTCTGTCTGTCTGTCTGTCTGTCTGTCTGTCTGTCTGTCTGTCTGTCTGTCTGTCTGTCTGTCTGTCTGTCTGTCTGTCTGTCCGGAAAATTACTATTTTATAGACTCAGAATTGGCTGAACCGATTTCTTTGAAATTACATCACAATATTCTTATATACCTCTAGAGTAACATAGGCTATACATTTTATTAATATCTTATCAATAACCGCAGAAATTATTTTTTTAAAGTTTATATAATTCTCCGTGTTGTTCATTCAAGAGCAGCTCGCGGCTCACTGTCGGCCTAGCGGAATCATTTCAAACAATGAATTATCATAGCGATTCCCAATAGAAGAATTATTATAATATTTCCCTTTTTATTTTAAATTCTAATATACAAATATCAATTCAATTAGATAATTTATTCTAAAAGTTCTCAATTTAATTAAAATATTTATTAGATCATATTTTTATCTTAAATTATTTTTTATTTAATTGAATATTTCTTCTTTTCTATAATATATATATAATAATATATAAATTTTATCATTGAATAATAAAAAAAAATATTATTTAACCTGAATTAAAATGACTGAATTATATTATCTTTGTTTTTTATTTTAATTTAATTACTCTATTATTAATTACTAAATATATATATATATTATATAAAAATTAAAATATGATGATATAAAGTTGTTTTAAATTTTTGACATTTTTAAATTGGGTATATTTTTTAAATTTATTAAAATGTCTTTTTTATTTATTATGTTTAAAAGATTCATTTTTATTATGTGATATTAATAAAAAATAACGATGCTCTGTGCAAGTCGAATCATGTTGCACATAATTAAATAACAATTGCCAAACAAAGAATATAATATTTTTTTAAATTCTTATATTTAAATATCATTTCAATTAAATAATTTATTCTAAAAGGTCTCATTTTAATTAATTTAATAAAATATTTAAATCACCATTCAATTTTTTATTAATAGGCTTCTTTTTTTATTTTTAATTTTAATAAATTCTCTTTTTTTTTGATATGATATTAATAAAAAATAATATTAAATTGTATATAAATATAAAAATTAGAATATTTGAATTTTTTTAAATTTTAACACATGTAATCAATCATATGCATTAAGAATGGAAAATTTTTAAAATCAACTTGCTATTAAATTCAGAAAAAAAATACTGATATATAGAATATATAGACTATTCGAATATAATTTAAAACTCTTTCTCTCCTTCTATTTTAAATTAAAAAAACGGAGTTTTAAGAAATTTAGATGCCATATGCAACATGGGTGGGTAAATGAATTGAGCTGGAAAAGGAGGCAATTTATAATTTTCTTCTAATTCAGATTTAGGACAAATCGTACAACATTATATCAAATCTCGCTAAGAACATTCAATATTTTTGTACACAAATTATTCAGAGTATTGGCTAAGCGTATCACTCACAATCAGTTTATATTGAAATTTATATAAATTAACAAAGTAAAAATTTTTATTTGTTTAAATTTTATTATAATGAATCAAAAAAAATTAAATATATAGATCACATGATTAAGAGAATCAAAAAACTTGACAGAAAATAACTGTTGGATGGAGGTCGGACATGACAGAAACTGTAAGCGAAATCTTCATATTGCGACGAATAATTTTCAAATCCCCTAGCAAATGTAATGATCAAGAAATATTATACTCTATTTCACTATAATAACATAGAAAATACTTAAGAACCATAGGCGGTGGAAATATTAGGAGATATCATTGCGGGTTCAGGCCAAATCGACCAACATTAATTAAGATATTTTCATTATGACAGATATTAGGAAAAAAAACCGCGAATTCAATATTTCTGTTCACTAATTATTTGTAGACTTTAGTAAAACATACGCATGACTCAATAGATCCGGATAAACTTTTTCAAATTTTCAATCTTCAAATTTGTCTTGAAGGTAGTAAAGAAAGAATAAGATGCGGAAATAAATTGTAAAATATTAGGTTACCCAGACGACTTAAATATAATAGGAGATTCGGCAATTGCAATTACAGTTAGCGAGGAAAATTTAATGGAGGTTTGAAATTAATAGTGATAAGAAAAAATATTTAGTATCAAAGAGGAAGAGTATTAACATACAAAATCTTAAGATACAAAATGTAGAATTTGAATATGTAGAAAAATTGAATGTAATCACGAAGGATAATAATATTTGAGAAGAATTTAAATCGGGGTTGCAATCGGGAAACGCCTGTTATCTTGCAATAAAGAGGCTTATCTCTTGAAAATTATTATCAAAGGGAATATATAAAAAGATTATTTTGCCTGTTGCATTATATGGGTGGGAGGCATGGTCTATGACCCTTGGAGATGAGAGTAGATTCAGAGTATTTGAGAATAGGATTCTTCCCTGCATTTATTGGCCAAAGAAAGATGAGGTCACCGGGTATGGGGGAGACTGCATAACAAGAAATTGCATGGTCTCTCTGCATCTTCAGAAATAGTTAGGGTTATAAAAGGGAAAAAGCTGCGATAGGCAGGGCACGTGGCTAGAATGGGAGAGGAAAAAGATATTGGTGGGAAGACCGATTGGAAAACGTCCGCTTGGAAAACCAATGACGCGTAGGAAGGGACGTAAGAGAGATGGAACAAGGGCTCAGGATAGGGACACTTGGAGAAATGTGGTTGTTGCGGCTAAGAACTTTCGAGTATCTTTGAGCCACATAGGTAGATAGATATAACATATACAATAATAATATATATAATTAATATAGTGATTAAATTAAAATATATTTTTTAAATAAGAACACAAAAAGAAATGAATGTTTTATGTAATATACTGATTGAAACAAAATGGATGAAAACCTTTTACTACTTTCAACCACCAAATACTATGTACCACTCGGGGGTACAGGGGGCGGAGCCCCCGTCTAGGTGTGAAGAGCGCCGAAGGCGCTCTGAGCAGCTAGTATAATATAAATATATTTATTTTATTTAATTATATATTATTATATAGGTATCTAATTATTTACTATTGTATATGGGCAAATAGAAAAAATTGATAAAAAAATTTAATTTAATTGTGACGATTATTATACGCAAAATTAAAATTAAAATACAATTATTTAAATTGGATTTTTTTAAATAAATTATCGCAATTTTTTCAAAATTACAAAAAATTAAATCGTGTAAAAAATAAATCATTTAAATTTAATTAAAATCAAAAATCCATTATTAACGTAAGATATTTTCAAGTATTTACACACCTGTTAAACAAATAATAATCTTTTTTCAAATGCAGATATAAAGTTTTATCAATTTCTAGTAACTGATAGTAGTATTAAAATTTACTTGTACAAATATAAAAAAAAATAATCTTTCATTATTATAACTCAATTTTTGGACATAATTCTAATTCTTGATTTAAGAGATGATTATTATAATAAATAATGAATAGATATGACATTTGAAGTTATTATATAATCGTTCCTTGAAGGATTCCAAAAAAAAAATTTTGTATTCGCCTCCTCAACAATCACTCTATACATAACAATATATCTACTATTTCATTTACTAACATGGTAGTTAAATAGAATATCAATGGATTTATATGCAAATTTTAATAATTTTTATTTTTATTTTTATCTAGGCCCGAAAAAATTTCATAAGAAAAGTTTATTTGGAATTGCAAAAGGAACCCACTGGTAAAGTATTATCCAAATCCACGAAAAGGCGTTTACTTGAATAATTACCAAAAGTACTTTCTTAAATAAGAATGCTTTTTTGATTCAATATCCATTATTTTAATTTTTAAATTATCCTCTTCTACTTCTCCCTTAAATTGAATGGCTTTTTATTCTAAACGATATTAATCAAAAAAATAAGCTTTAATGTCGGATGATAATTCTTTATGGTAAAAAGCTTTGGTGCCAGGCTAATGAGGGAGGAAAAATTGACCGGTTTGCATTGCAATTGGCGTGTACACGCACCCTTGGGCAGCCTGTCGACCATCCAGGGGTCTCTCCCCAGACAGGGGCAGATGTTCTCTTCGGTGTTGTCTCTCCTGGAGCAATGAACTCGTAACGCCTGGCACATGGGAGCATGTGCAGGAAAGCCGAGCCAGTCACCAGCACAAAGCACAAAAATAAAAAAGAAAGAGAGAAAGAAAGAAAAAAAGAGTAAAATAAAGGGAAAAGAACAGCGAGAAGATTTTGTTTTCGTTCCACTCATGGTAACGGAATTGACGCTTCACATTGGAATTTCTTTCACCAATTCTATAACTATTTCAAGATTTCAGTTTAGTTTTATTGAAAATAATGTTTCTATATATATATCCACACACTATCTAGTATACAATTAACACTAATAATTAGATTGATTTTAAATTAAATCTCAAATAAAATTTCATAATGTGATTTCATCATATATTGTAGGATAGTTACGGTATAAAAATTATTTTATTTTTAATAATCTTGTTCAATAATAAATCTGTATATTTCCATTATTTTAACAAAAAAGTTTTTGGCAACCCTATTTATAGAAATTGGAAATTTAATATATAATATGTTATTGTAGCTAACTTCATTAATTAATTAATATTATTAATGTTTTTGTCAGAAAAATGATATATTGACCCATCTAGGATTACTAATTCACAATATTGTCAATTTAGAATTTTTCTATATCCCCTCAATATTTAAAAAATTAATACATATAATGTCGCTAAAATCTAAAAATTACAATTTATTCTCATTTTGTTTTCATAATTATTTTATATTCAAAATATATTTTATATTTTTATAACAGTTCAAAATGATTCATTTACACATTATAATTAAATTAATTGTTTTACCTTATGATTTATTTAATAATTTAAAAAAGTTACCATTAAAATTGATTATATTATATTCTTTGATCTAAACTTTCTTTATAAATTTAACAAGAATAAAATATATTTTAATTAGAAATATATTAGTTACATTTTAAAAATGACCATATACTTCATTGTCTTAATTAAAATACATTTCATAATTGTTATTTTGTTTTGATGATATTATATGGGAATAACCCAAAAAGCATTTAAATCACTCAAGGAAACTTTTAACGCGGATTTCCACTTCAAGTAATTGCAAATTGTTTTTTTAATACAGTGCCTAGCGCAAAATATATCCTAAAGATGATATATGTTAATACTCAATTCTATTCTAGAAATGTTTGTATGATTCAAACATATTTATCAATTACTAACATATAATTCAATGAATCACATGCAACATATGTCAAAAACTTTTCTAGATTTTTTTTAATGCATAGGCATTATCTTATCTTATCTTATTATGCTAGCTAAAATTGTATATATCTATCTATCTATATATCATGGTTCTCAAAAACCGCTCTAACGATTTTTTTCAAATTCACACTAGATATAGTATTTATAAAGAAAAATTAAGTTTTATTGATGATATCTCTTGAAACATTCAGCTTCATTATTAATTTCTTAATTGAAAATTATATATGGAAAACGTCAAAATTGGCCTCCATTTTTATTTGTATTAATATTTTTTTTTATTTAAAATATTTTAAAATTTATTATTTAATTTCGAAATAAAATTAAAAATATTTATTTTTAATAAAATATATATAGATATTTATTAATCTCTCTCAAAAAAAAAAAATAAAATAAAAAACATCAAATCTGCCTGCTAAGACAGTAAAAAAATGACAATTTTTTATCTAAATACATATAGTCCAGCGGTTGGACTGATGTTTTAACGATTGGATTTCGTCGGTTCGAAACTCTCCGGGTGAATCGTTATTTAAAAATGAAAATAATGAATTTGTTATTTTTTTTCTTTTTATCTATTGTTTACATTTTAATAAATTACTATTTTATATTTATTTATTCATTGTTCTTTTATTAAATTTAATATTTATTAATATTATTTATTATTAATTTATATATTGATGACATCACAAATGACATTTATATTGAAATTTGACTCCCGCCTTTTTTTAAAGAATATTGTATTAATATTTTTTTTATATTTAAAATATTTTAAAATTTTTTATTTAATTTCGAAATAAAATTAAAAATATATATTTTAATAATATTTTATAATTATAAATTACGATATATATTTATCAATAATAATGAATTTTTTTTTTTTAACTACAGAGCCGAGGCTCGGGGTCCCGGTATGATCTTAATATATTGTGAGAATTAGATAAATAATGTAGAGAGAAAAAAATATTTAAAAATAGATATTTATTTAAATGAAATAAAATTATTTAATTTACAGAATGAAAATGTCTATAATAATGTCTAAACATTTTTTCTTTATAATTTTACATTATAATAATACTAATTACAGTAGTTATAATATATGGGGAATTTTCAACTTTGACTGCCGATTTGACCATGTTCCCAAACGAATTTTAAAAAAACCAAGACCACTTTACATTTACACATTTTAAGCTCTAATCGAATCCAAAATCAAAATTTAAAAAATCGAAAAACAAACTCACAGATATATAGATTTTATAAATGAACATTTATACAATTTATTTTAATTAATTTGAAACATATTAGGAAACAAATTTTTAATGGGTCATTTTTAGAAATCCCATTTAACAATTATAATAAATAATTAAAAAATTGTAAAATTTTTAAAGTATATAAAAATAAATTGTATAAATTGGTTAAAGGGTCGAGTGATAGTTCGGTGTCCCAGGTATATATTTTATATTAACACGCCTACTTTTCTGTATAATAAAGATATAAAGAATCATATTTTAATTTTTATATAACCAAGAAATCATTTTTTCACTTAAAATATAGTTGTAAAGCCCAAATCTCCGATCCATATAACATCATCGACTGGGCCGCTACCAAAAGGAGTCTTCTCTTGCTCTGACTAGGGCCACCGGTATTTGCCATTAGTCTCGAAAAAATAATATTAAATTTTATATAAATTTATAAATTAGAATATTTGAATTTGTTTAAATTTTAACACATGTAATCAATCATATGCATAAAGAATAGAAAATTTTGAAAATCAACTTGGTATTAAATTCAGAAAAAAAAAATACTCATATATAGAATATATAGACTAATCGAATATAATTGAAACTCTTTCTCTCCCTCTATTTTAAATTTGAAAAAACGGAGTGTTAAGAAATTAAGATTCCTTATACAACATGGATGGTTAAATGAATTGGGCTCCCTACCTCCCTGAGAAATTCACATTAAAAATGTTTATAATATTTTAGTTTATTAAATCAAACTATTATTTTTTTATTTCAATATTTTTAATGTTAATACAATAATTTTTATTTTATAATCTATAAAATAATTTAATTATTTTTAAAAACAACGGTCTTCAATTTTTTTTAACTTAAGTACCGAGCCGAGGCTCGGGGTCCCGGTACTGATTCATTTATACATCAATTCATGTGTTTTGAATTATCTAACTAGATTATTTAATAAATCTTTCAGTCCATCTACTAAAGTTATTAGAAATTAGTAGAAATTATAGGAAAAAAATTTTAAGAAATGAATTTTTATAAAAAAATATTTTTTGTATTCATGTTTAAAAAACTTTTCTTAAAATTTAGTAATCCCCCGTTTAAAATCACTTTTTTACGGTAAAGTAAAAAAATAAATAAATTGGAATATATAAACAATTTTTCTTATTATATTATTTAATTTTCATCGAGTTTCTGATGAATGAATTCAAATGATTGTAAATATGATTATTTAAAATGCAATTTTGTTATTATATAATATTAATAAAATTTATATTATAGTGAATATAATATTATTAAAATGATATTCGTAGTAAGCAGATATGAGAGAGACCGGTCCAATAGCTTATCATGTCTTTAAGGAGTCAAATGCAAATTTCAAGGTGATTATTTCTAATAAAAATAAAGCCTTCAATTAAAAAAAAAAATAGGTTTTGGTGACTTTCATAGAAACAACTTATATTTTTATAAATGAATATGCAAGTGTAGTGTTTAACGGATATTTCTTAATATTAATGATATTTTTATCTAACTCTGACATAATGACATTTATAATCCTCATAATATACAAATAAGGTTATATAAATTTGCAAAAAATATTGATAGAAAGAATATCTTTGGACCATCCTCATACTTTCACATTTGACCGCAATGTTTGAATTAAAAAGTATCAGTATCCATTATATATATTTTTAGACAATTAAATTTATTTTTTTTTAATCACTCTTAGTTCTTTTTTATTGATAAATAATTTTTTCTAAAAATTAATAAAAATTCAAAAAAAAAAAAAAAAAATTGGAAAATAATTCGTCTAAATTGAATATTTATAAAATATAAGTTGATCATTCGTAGAATCTTTTTGTATATGTTATTTCATTTTAATTCTTTGTCTTTGTTAACCTCTTTTCAAGTAGTGAGATTAAGATAAGAGGATGCTTATTTGCTTCTTTTGTAAAGAAAGATTCTTCAAAATTTTTAATCAACAAATTCTAAGAAAAATCTCCCCTCTTCACAATCATTTATTCTCAATTTTCAAAATACTATTTAATTAAATATTATATGGTGAGCTTAGTCTTCTCCAGGTCCCTTATAGAGGTCTTATCATTGGTAATCTAATCCTTCCTTTCTTCTATTCCATCTTTCTATCAAATAAGGTAAAACAGAGCTCATTCATAAAAGAGCTTATTGTTATATAATCATTTGATGGTTGGTGTCTATGCAAAATTTAAGTTTGCTAAGTTCTATATATTTATAAATCTATCAAGTTTTTTCTGAATCTTAATTAGAAAATTTTAAAAATTTTGTGGTAACGGCTTTTTATTAAAAAACACGATTCGACTACAATAAATTGATCATTTTGATATTATAAAATAAATAATTTTTAATAGATTTATATTTTAATTGATAATGAAAACTTTTAAATTATAATCTAAATTTTAATCATTAAATTCATTTTTATTATGTTATTCTTTTTTTTTTTAAATCTACTATAAATAAATTCCTATATTCACTCAAGTTTCTTCCTACATATAATAAATATTTATTAGAATACTTATTTTTCATTAAATCAATATTTTCTACTTTTTCATCTTAACCACTAAGATTCTTTAAATAATTCTAATTATATATATTGCTATATTTTTTTTCTATTTATATCATTAATACATAAATTGATAATTATTGATTTCTAATATGTACTAACAGTCCAATATCCTTTTTCTTACACATTTGCGTTTTGTCTTTATAGCTTCACCTCGATTATATCACAAATAAATATTATTAAATCACACTATTAAAAATTGGGTTGTTATGTTTAAAATTGTCAAAGATAAACGATGAAAAAGAATTTTATTAAATATTGAACACTAATCATAATAATACAAAACTATTTTTATTTTTTAATGTCTTAATTGTTTTTTAAAAAATATTTTAATATACATTTAAATTTAATAAATATTTATTCTCTGTTCAAAAAAGACAAGTTAAGATAAAATTATTTTTCATAATAATACAATGACACTCACATACATTCGGCCAGACATATAATATAAATATGCATATTTAATTATTACATAATCGTATACATTTATTTATTACTTTTGTAATTATTAAGTAAAATAAAATATATTAACTAATAATATATTGATAATTCTTGCAGAAAATATGAATAGAATATATTCGAATAGAAAAAGATGTCCATGTTACCTTAAATTCGAATTGGATTCAATAAAAAGGCACTCACCTGAAACAAACAAAATTAATAAATTAATTAACAAAAAAATTATTGAGATTATTAAGACATAGTCCAAAAATTTATAAAAAAATTAAAATGATATATGAAATGATAATTAATGAATATTATGAAATATTTATTATTTTAATCGTTTTGTCCATTGTTAGAATTAAAATTTTTGTATTCATGTCCTAACAGAAGCTCATCTAAACTGGATTATTTATGTTTTTTTAATAAATATATTGATAAAGTCTAAGAATAATGTAAAACATGCCTAGTATATATAATATCTTGATAGAAGATGATACGGATATTCTTAATAAATGGAGAATCTAATTAATTCTGAGTCATAATATTCTCAGACATATACGAAAAACCGGCACGTGGTCCCCAAACATTGCTTAAAAAATAAATTTAAAAGTGATTAGTTTTGTAACTGAGAACCTAAAAGTAAAAAAACATCTTTATTACGTATAAGTATAGTCTAAAGCAGTGCTCCGCAACCGGTGTGACGCGGCACACTGGTTTGCCTTAAAGGAGATACATGAATATAAGAAATTTATATTTTTTTGATTTATAATTATATTATATGCGGATTTCTAAGTTTCATTTTCACACCTGTATCTCCTTTAAGGCAAACCAGTGTGCCGCGTCACACCGGTTGCGGAGCACTGGTCTAAAGCAGAGATGGGCATTAAGTCGATCGCGATCGACTGGTGGACCGCCGAGTCATTTTAAAGTGATCGCCTTTACTCATTGCCTTTTTTACTTAAACTATTTCTTAGCATATAAAAAATTCCATTACTCGGGGAAGAAATAACCAAAAATATAAACGAATTGTTTTCTATAACTATTGAGGAAGATGAAGTTCTTCTTCTTCAAAATGACATAATTTTAAAAGCACATAATTCAGATCCTACAAATATTTTTTGGAATTTAATGGACGAAGTTAAGTATCCTAATTTAAAAGGTCTCGCATTAAATTTAACATCGTTCTTTGGCTCTACCTACCTATGTGAATCTGCATTTTCTACGATGAATATAATTAAATCAAAATATCGCTCCCGTCTTACAGACAATCACCTCGAATGCAGTACAAGACTGGCAGTTAGTAATTATAGAACCAAGATTTACTAAATTAGCAGAGGATATGCAGTGTAAATCTTCTAATGCGGACAATTTCACATGACTTTATCTTAAATAATAATTCGAATCAATATTTCTTATGAACTTGATATTTTTATACTTTTAAAATCTTTAAATTTTGTTTGAAAATATATACCTAAGTTCCTTTCTTATTCTATTTTTTTAGTTACCTATGTACATTTATACCATTGTTTATTATTATTTTAATAAATATCTGGTGGACCGACTTATTGTAAAAAAATTAGAAGTAGACCGCATCCTAAAAAAGTTTGCCCATCCCTGGTCTAAAGTCTAAACGTTATGAATAAATAAATAATTTATTTTGTCAAAATTTTTTCCGAAGAGATCCCCGGACCCCCAACCTCCCCCAACATAATAGATCACGCTACATTATATATATATATATATATATATATGTGTGTGTGTTAAAACTTGACCATCTTAAAACCTTAAAAGAGAATTCTTGATCGCATAGAGCAGCGGTCGCCAAACTTTTTGACCTCACGGACCAGTTAATTCATAATTTAAATCCCGCGGACCACTAATAGGATTCTTTAAGTGTTAATTATATTTATAAATAAAAATTGTGATCAATTGAGTTTTTATAACTTATCACGTATTGTTATGAATTTAATCATGTTTTAATGCATCTTAAAACATAACTTAACATGATGAGTAAGTATATTCCACATTTTTCTGCGGACCAGCGAAATTTTCTCGCGGACCACCACTTTGGCAACCGCTGGCATAGAGCATAGGTTCCCAAAGTGGTCTATATAGACCCCCGAGTCTATTTTAACCTCCAGGGGGTCCACGGCAGCGAATAACAAATTTGGGGGTCCATGAAATGAAAATGATTTTTTGAATATGTCTCTAAAAAAAAAGGTAAATCGTTTATAAAAAAATTAAAATAAATTTAGGGGGTCTACCCAAAACCGAAAAATATGGCAAGGGGTCTACGACACAAAAAAGTTTGGGAACGACTATAAAAATTCCCGGCCAATAATCCCACTTTTGAAAATGGCAAAAAAAGAATCGAAACGTTGAGACAAAGCGGAAAAATTCTGAACAAACAAAGGCGCAACAACAAGGGCGCGCTCTTTTTTAAACCTAAAGCAAACAGACTCAAAAAAGGTGGAGCATTTGAACTAAAAAAAGAGAGCGCCCATATAAATAATTATATCCGAGTACAGGATGACTGACCAGAATATATTTATAAAAATTTAGAAATAAAAAAAAATATTGTATTAGGAAATCCTTACTATAAATTTGTATGTATTATTATTAAATTTCCGTTGGTCATAACTATTGTGAATGAAATAAGAAACATTCTAATTTATTAAACATATATAGGTAAGTAAATTTAATTCATATTCATAGAGTACTGTCATCTCATAGGTATGTTAGAACATAAATAAAGGAAAACGAGGAATTTGATCAGAAATAAGTATAAAAGTAAATGATTCATAAAAAATTGATAAAAACTAACATCCTCTCTGTTTAATTTCTCTGTGAATTCATCATATTATTATTTTTTTTTAATAGTTAAAAAATGCAATATAATGAAGCTATTATAATCATAAACAAAAATATTTTTGCATTAATATATTAGATAATGATAAATCAATGATTCTAATTAAAAGATAGTCTTAAGTTCAACGCGTCAAAAACTTATCCCATTTTTTTTTTAATTTATATTTTTAATAATAATAATAATAATAACGCTAAATATTTCTAAAATTTATTTGTTTAAAAATATTATAATCTCAAATGTAAGTAAAAATTATAATATTATTAATATAAAATTTGTATTGTTGTTAGAAATTATAAATATAGCCCCTCTTATTATATCTATTAAAAATATTGTCAAAATATGATGAAATCACACATTTATTATAAGTATTGAATGAATTATATAATTTTTTATTTACAAACACGCATCCTGTAAGGTAAAATAAATGTTTACATCTTTATGGAAGTTTGAAAAAAATAACACTCTTAAAATTTATACAACCAGCTAATTCCACTAATATAATTATTTACATTGTTAGTAAATTTTCAATATTATACTTAATTTCGTAATGAATGAAGGCCATTATCACTTACTTATATCACATTTATAAATTTTTAAAATATGCCCAAGGATCTCATGACAGATTTTACATTTTGAATAAATTCTTTAAATATACTTTTATTTATTGAACTAGTCAATATAAAATAGTGCTTGAAATAAAAACTATTAGAACTGGGAGAAAATAACCAATAGAGAGACATTAATTTTTTTAAAAAAATATATGGATATTAATAATACAATATATAGGATTATATAATAATTTAATAAGTAAATAAAATTTAATATTATAATAATTATAGAAATACTATAAATTATTTATTTATTATATAAAAATATCTATTACTATTAATAATATAAGTGAATAGTATTAGGAAAATTTTTTTTAAAAGAAAATAAATGCTTGATAATTTATATAAATATAAATATATTTTGTAAATTAGTCTATTATATCTGAATATAAAACTTTTATCAGAATTACAATCATCACAAGCATCATTACAATCATTATGCGAATTCTATGGGCAGAAGGGGTGTCAACATATATTAACTGGGAGGTGTGAGGAGATGGGGATGGACGAGGGGCGAGGGGAGGGGGGAGGGAATATATGTACAAGGTGAGGGCCCCCAGTGGGGCTCACCGTAGTGTTAATTTCTAGACTCGGAGTATGTCCTGGGGCCATTTTCTCTTGAATCTTCTATTTGTGATGACCACATTTAGGGTATCTATCAAGCAGTTGGGGTGGTGGGAGAGTCTCCCGTAGTGTGATTGGGTTTTGGAGTAAATTGTTTCTGGGATTGTAGGGATGTTGAGGTCTTTGTGTATTGATTTATTCGTGACATACCAAGGTGCGTTGGTGATGATGCGAGAATATAAAACTTTGATATTATTTTATATTCTTAATACACTATGTTCCCATAGCTAATGACATTAAGGGACGAGAATAGTTTCAGAGTATTTGATTATACGATTCTTTGTTGAATTTAATTCTCATCAAAATGGATGAAAATGATTAATGAGAAATTACCTGACCTCTATGCAGCCTTAAACATAATTTTTAAAGTTGAGGAGATTGCAATGGACAAGACAAGAAATGGAATCGAATGAATGAAAAAATAAATTGATTTTTAAAGAATGATATATAATATGAATAAATGATTTTTTAATAAAATGCCGTTCTGATGAAGTAATAATAATGAAATAAACAAAAAAAAAATTAATTATGATACAAATCAGGAATTGTACAATTTTCGTAATTTCCATTTTAAAAGGTTTAAATCTTAGCATATATTCAAGAACTTAATTTAGAAAGGATCTTATAAAATTTTATTTATTAATTAGGACATTTCGTTTTATAATATTTACGCTTTCACGTAAGAGAAAAAATCTCTAACCTAAATTTATACCATTCACTGTGCTATTTCTGTTTATTTTGTTTTTATGAATGAAAACCTTTGAATGAAATCAATTTGTTGTACTTGATTCACTAACCTACCCCCACCTTTTTATAGAAAAAAAAACAATAAAAATCTAATGATTATTTATTTCCATGTTTAAATAAGATCAATTGGATGTTATTTCCGGGAACAGGGAGGAGAATTTTTAACATCAAAACTTGAAGAAAGAAAATAGAAAGGTGGGACCAAACCCACTCTCATCCATTCAATAACTTTTTATTTCAATTTAATTTTGATATACCTTTCCTAGAGAGAAGTAGTAATAATAGTTATATGTTTTTGTAAAATGGGACTAATAATTGATGGATTAATTAATACGGAATAGTAATAGCCTTAATTACTTGTTATTATGTTTTTATTCAATAAACGTAAAAAAAACAACTATTTTATTGTCTAAAATATTTTGTTTCAAATAAATAATTAATTTTCATTTTATATTTATAACTAATAGAGCATAGCTAGGAATTTATTATATTAAAACTTTTACTTTTTTTCATTTATAATATTATAAAATTTTATTTTATAAATAAATTTGTAAAATTCATATACTATATTACGAATATTCTTTTTTAATTAAATATAAAAAAAAAAATACCAAAACTAAAAGTGGTTGTCTCAAATGTAGAAAGTTTTTATAGTTTTCTAAATGTGTCTAACCAAAAATATATATAAAATATATAAATAAAAAGAAAAATCTTGTTGATATTTTTACAAATAATTATATTTTAGTTAAATATACCAATTAATATTTCCTGATTATTTAAATAATAATTTAATTTAAACAAATTAAAACTTTATTAGCTAAGAGCCTTCTAACATTTGCAAGAATTTCAAGAAGGTTTGAAAATAACATAGGCACAAAAAATCCAAGATCTTAGATATAAAAACGTCGGGTTGAGTTGCATCCTGGTCAAGTGCCAATGCACGTTTAATGTTCAAAACTTTCATTAAATTTCTGAGGTGCAAAATACACACTAAATTTTTTCTACTTTTTAAAAAGTAATTAGGTTAGATTTAACATTAGAAATTTAAAATATAGTGAAAATTTAATTTTAAATCGAGAGCAAAAAACAATAAAAAAAAAATAAATAAATAAAAAAAATAAAATAAATAAATTAAAAAATTGATCCATCTAATTCTATCACTCTCGAAGATTAACAGATCCTGGTTGGAATTCAACAGAAGGGCAAATAAACAACAAAAAAAAATTAACGATTCTAAAAAAAACCTCTTCTATTCATAGAATTAACAAAATATAATTTTTCTTTTAAATTTTAATTTAAAAATGATTTTGTTCAATATTAATTTATCATTACTATATATAATTTTTTTTTAATATAATATAAATAATGATAAGCCTTTTTAATATATGACTAATTAATTATAATTTTTTTTCCTTTTTGGATTTTCGAAACCATTTATTTTAAATAAATCCTAATATTTGTGTACAAATTATTATTTTTAAATGCAAATCACTAATCAATCAAGTCCGAAGGTTAGGAATGTTTTGAAATATATGATAAAACATTTTGTGTTTGTCTCACACGGTCGATGGATCTTGTCTGGAGGCTGATGCTCCAGTGAGGGAGAAGGACATTGGCATCCCACCAGACAGTGGCAGGAGGGAGTATTCGCCTTGCATTCGTATGCATCTTCATCTTTGTGTCAAACATCATTAGATTCCATCATAGTAAATAACAACATTTAGTAATCTATCTTTTGATTTATAACTAATAAATTTATTTGTTTAAATATTAACTTGCATTATAAATGGCTTATCATTATTTTAGTAACATTTAACAAAACAATAAAAATCTGTTTTTTTTATGATTTCTGTTCTAATAAAAATATATTTATTATAGAAATTTTTATTTCCTTAATTTGGGTAAAAAAATGTCAGTTCAAACACTACTTAATGAATTCACAATTCAGAGGTTTGAAACTTTCATTTTCTTTTATGAAATGTTTTTAGTTATTAAAAAATATATACTCTTATTTATGTTATGTTTATAATGACACTAGTATAATAATATTATATATCTTTATAATTTGATTATAATCTTTATATTTTTCTGATCCTAAAGTGATTAAGCATATACGAGTATACGTCAAAAAATTAACACGTTTATATCTTTTTAATAATTGTTGACACATTTGTGAATTTAGTTTGATAAATATAGGACATGGCACAAAAGAAAAGAAAATATTAATATCATATTTGTTATTTTGGGGAAGACAAAAATTAATATAATAAATAGAAAATATAAATTCCAGATTTTTATTTTTACTTTTCTATTTAACTTGATTTAAAATATGGAAATTATATCATTATAATATATTATAAATATTTTATGTATTTCAATTATTTAGATTAGTTAACTTCTACTTCATTTTTCTGATTATATAAATCATAGGTTTTTACTTACCCATATACAATTCAAAAATTTGTTTTGGTGAGTGGGAGAAAAAAAAAAGTTATTTTCGTCTATAAACCTACTTCTTTTTTTTAACACTTTTAATTTTTTTTTTTATAATTTATAGATTTTTACACAAAAATCTTTTCTCTCAAATTTCACCTTGTATTCTTAATAATTTTTTTTTTTGAAGAGAATTACAAATTTATTTTAGGATAAGATATATTAGATAAGAGATTAATGTTTCATCACTTAAAATGTATGTAATTTTTTTGTCTATAGAAATTATTTCAGGCCAATGAACAAAATGAATTTACTTTCCATTAATTAAAAGATTTATTCCCAATTTTTCTTTCACTTTCTTCTATTTGTTAAACAAAACTTATTTTTAGTAATTAAAATTTAAAATATTTCTAATTTCTTTAATAAATGAAATTTAATATTTAGAGAAAAAATATAAGTTGATATAGAATTACTTAAAGAATTTAAATTAAAAAATTTCAATTAATTTGTAAAATTGAATAATTTATTTTTTAATTATAATTTCTTGTTAATGGTCTAACTATATTTTAGTTAAATTTAAATAGATAATAAAAAGCAACTCCAAGGATATTTTGATAATTTTAATCTTTATATATATATTGTGTTATTCTTTTAACAAATCTTAAATATCTATTTTTTTTAGGTATTTTGAAGTCATTAGTGCCATTTGTCTACATCTAATTATTTGTGATATCAAATTTATATTTAAGGTTTATATTTTTACTAAATTGAATATAATATTATGAAATACCTTTGTAACTTAAGTAAAAATTTAGTGTCTTATCATCTTTAAGATATCGAAAAAAGTAAACCAAATTCATTCTTATCAAGATTAATATAAGATTTATTAGATTATAGCCATCTGAAAAAACGCAAATATTTCTATATATATTATTTTATATGTATAATAAATAGTACAATTTTTTATTTTTTTATTATTATTAATTTTTTGATTTTATTAGAATAAATAAAAAAAATCTTATTTAAAATTTAGTGATTTTATTTTTGTTAATATTTTAATTATATTTCCGATAAATGTTTAATTATAAAAATAATTTTCGATATCTGTTTATCTCTAGACAAAGAAAAGTAAAATTTTTATAAATGAAATTGATTTTAGCTAGAAATAATATTTATCAGACGATGTGAGTTTTACAAATTTTTCGTTTCAGCATCTCTAATTAACTACTAGTATTGTTCTTATTTGCATTTGTCGATAAAGTGAACAGTGTGGATAATTGTCGATTGGCTGAGGGGCAACGGGTGGCCCTGAACGCAGCCACTGGCCTTCGAGCTTCTTTCTCTTCACCAATGTTGAGATCCGTGTGAAGTGACAGCCACGTGGCTGTCCGTTCGTACATCCGTCTAGGGGCGGGAATGGATGCGAGGTGCATGAATGTTTGCATATCCATCGTTAGTAGGTCACTAACGGGTTACAGTCAAACAGTTCAGTGAAGAGACAAAAGCGAATTCCTCCCACCCCTCCCTCTCACCTACACCATATCTGTACAGGTGAACTTTTTCACTGAGCATTTTGAAAGAGAAGTACTTTGAATAACAAACATCGTTATCTCATCATTCATAAATCAATATACCGTTGATTAAAATAAACTTATATTCCTTTCAAAGATCTATAATCACTCTTTCTTTTAAGAAGAACTTTATTTTAATAAAAAATAGAATTCCTTGCAATTACTTTCTTTAGTTTACACTCTCTTCTTTAAAAACAATTTTTCAGTTACTGATAAGAACGTGAAAAGTAGTAAAGTAGGTTGTTGGTATCTATCATTGATTATACTTCCGGCATTTATCAAACTGGCCACTTAAACGTATCGCCTTGACTTTCGTTGCACTCATTTGGAGAAGCCTCAAGGAGATTTTTAATATTTCCGTTAATGGACATCAATACATATAAATTAGCTGAATTTTTATCTTCATTTAAAATTTTTAAAATATTCATTTTTATTGTTTTAATATTGAAAATCTTTTAGGAATTATTTTTAATATGCAAAAAAAATTAGTAATCAAATAATTGAAATAGAGAATTATAAGAGGCTATATTTTTTATAACAGATTTTGAATCAATATATAGTTACTAAATTATTTAATGTGCCGCTCTGTCTAATTTGACAAAATAAGAAATGATGCTTCCTAAATTATTGCTTCACTTGCAAAGTAGAATAAATGCACTTTTTGAATTTTTTAAATTTAAAAATATTTGGTATTTATTGGTCTTTATTTATAAGTAAATATTTAAAATAAATTTAATAATATTTATAATAATCTTCTTCTAGGTCATATTTCTTTTTAGCAGTAGATTATGTGATCATATCTCTCCAGGTTTTGATTACCTAGGCTTCTTAGCAGCGATCGCCATCCAACGCGGTCCTCCGCTTGGCTTTTTGCCTTTACAATGCCTGCGCCGAGAGCTACCTGGTCTGTCCATTTGGCCGATAACTTGCCTGCGGAAGCCTTCCACCTCACCCTGGACTAGAGTTCAGTGTTGGAACGTACCACACATGTCTAAAATAACTGTCCACTCGCCTGAGCACGATGGCGGAGAGACGCTGGTTTTCTTGTACCGTATTTTGTGCAGAGATGTTTGTACGGTATGTGATCCACGGTATTCTCAACATTCTTCTCCAGCAACACTTCTCAAAGGCATCGATTTTTTAGCTGAAGCACTCTTAAAGGTTCATGTCCACACACAATATTTTTAATACCATTCAAGGCCTGAGGACATCTGCTAGGTCGATGTCCGTGGATGCGACACGTTCAATCATCTCTTTCACTCTCACATTTGCTGGGACTTTGACTTTTACCATCTATTAAGTGCTAACCACTACCCCTACGAAACCTTTCCTCTGTTCGTGAGCATGAGATACAAAACTCTCACGATCTCGAGGTACCATTTTGATTTATTTTGTGGAAGCACAATCTTAAAGGCCTATATTGGACACCGGCCCGAGATCTTTTGATCTCAACGGCTTGACGAATCCTCCTTGTGCCATAGGAACGAGGGAATCCGCGTCCTTGCGGGATAGGGTATTGGAGGGTAGGGAAAGGGGACAGACTTGGCCAGACAGACAAGGAATTCGATTGCCAATTAGTCGCCTTCTACGACAGACAGGGAATACCATATGCTTATTCTAAGCTGGACATATACGGTATATCTATTAGTCACCTCGTACGACAAGCAGGGACTACCTTAGGCCTATACTTAAAAGATACAAAGTCAGAGAGAAAACCAGTGATTTGACAATGAGCTACTTGGTATAGATGGTTTTGTAGACTTTGTAGACTTTGTAAGACCCAGAATCCCAAAAATATTCCCACCTAAATAATCTCTTGAAAATGGCGCCAAAATGGGTGCCGAAACGTCGAGAAAACAATCTCACAAAAATACGTGATTATATCCCTGATAAATCTGATAATAATAATAACAATAACATTCACGGAAACCTAAACCAACATATATATATAATCTTTTATTCTTGTAAATATTAACAAGTTAATGTTTTTTTTAAATTTTTGGGATCACTTATTGAAACTGATTTTAATTTTTGCAATTCTCAAATGGAAATCATTTTATTAATAATAATAATATCACCACATACTTGATGCCTCTAGTAATAACACACGCATCATTAACTTTATTCGTTAATTACATTTATTTGATTTATTATTATTCCATTATATTTTTTCTATACCATCTAGGGACCCATTTAAATATCTATAAACATTTTCATAAGCCTACCTTAATTTAAAGTTGATGAAAAATTGATTGCAATTGATTACAATTTTTCATTTGATCGAAAAGACAGACAGTCAAGTTAATAAAAACCTTGTAATTCTAAAAAGAAGTAATTAGAGAATTTTAAGCCCTTTCTTCTACGTATTTTTTTTTTTTTTTTTTTAAAATAGTAGATTAAAAGTGAAATTACAGTTTTTGTTGATAATGTGAAATTCCGAAAATAGGAAATAACACCTTTTTGAAATCCTAAAGCTTTAATTGTATGACATTCTTAACAGTTAATATTTATAATATTAATGAGGACAGCAATATACTTGCTAATTATTCTAAGTATTCCTGTAATTTAACGTTTCTCACTTTTGGGTCTCACTGTTCTCTTAATTTTCTGATTTTATGTTTAGATTATATTTATGATACTTACGTATTTTTTTCCAATTTTCCTTCTGTGTAATTCTTATTCTTTGATAATCGATTGTATATAATGAATGATTCATACGTGTTTAATGCGATTTTAATAACATAAAATGAATGTACCTGACGTCATAGAATGAAGATTTTAATGAAAAAGAACAAAAACAATTTTTTTTTTTTAATTCATAAAATATCGAACAATTGAATAGTTTCTTCTTATAGTATATATTTAATACAAAAAATAAAATTGAAAATAACTTTTTTTATTGTAAAATATTTTCATTCTCTACAAAATTGTTTAAATTGTTCCACACATAAAGTTACTGGATTTATAAAGTAATTATCTCTAATTAAAAAACTAAAAATAAAAAAGAAAAGATTTTTTACATTTAGATGAAATTAATTTGTTTCTATGGACATTCATTTTAAATATAAATATATAACAAGTTCTACTCTCTCCTTAACACGAGGTCGGTGGACCACAGGTTAAGAACCCATCATCTTAGTGAAACATTTGAAAAACAAATTTTCCCTAGACGTGATTCTTTTCAGATAAGATTTCATATATAAATATTAACTTGTAGAGAAAGGAAGAGAGGCGTATGAAAATATGAATACAAAAATCTAAAGAAAGTTCATTTTTTTGTCTTCTAAGTGAGGAAAATATTATTAAACTACTTGAGATAAATGATGAGGGGGGAGGCTCAAAAGAAGGAAATGATAAACCAAATGACTAGTCGAATAATATTAGAAATATTATTAAGTGATATTTTTTATATATGAAACAAAGGTTGGTTTTATCTAAACATCGATTTTACTAAATTTATTATCATTCTAAAATGAACAAAGAAAATTCATTTAATTATACGGGTAGGATTTTAGTGCTTGTATAAAACGGCAATGACCTGAAGTTATATTTGTTTTTGTTTCAAATTAATCATAAGAACTAATAAAAATTAAAAGTCATTAAGGAGATTATTAGTGTTTTCAGAATTAAAGAAATCATTACAGACACAATGAGGAACTGTAATTATAATATATAAAATGAAATTAAATACTTAAAATAAAATTAATTAACAAATTTTACTTTCATATTAATGATATTTCACTTTAGAAGAATATATATATATATATATGAATTAATTTAATTGAGTCCGAGACGAATATTTGAATAAAACATTTCTCATTTGTGAGTTCATTTTTTTCTAATTTATATTCACAAGATTTTTACATTTTAGAAATTTTATTAATCAAAGTACTCATTAATTACAAGAAATTATATATATATATATATATATATATATATATGATGTCTATTTGTCTGCGTTACCATATTGCGAAATTGCGGCTAAAGTTGAGTACATAGGTGAATCTCATGCTCCCGAAGCACGAAGTGCTTGCTGCCTTTGTAGATCCGTCCTCTTTTCGTTTTCTCATTAACGAACGATAAATTCTAAGCATTTTTTTATTATAGTGTCGTGGAAATTAATTTTATTAATTAATTATTAATTTTTACTATCTCGCCAGAAATAGTAATGCGAAAATTTTCGATGTCGAGATTTTGATGTTTTGAAGGTCTCTGAGTCATTTTCACTAAGGATGAGAAAAATGTCTGTTTGTTTGTGTGTGTATGTGTGTATGTAGACAAGATTACGCAAAAACGGTTTGAGCTAAAATAATGATATTTGGTACACGATGATTAAAAATTGTATAAAACACGCGCTGGTTTAATAACTATTATTTATTAATTTTAATGCATAATTTATTAAATTTAATTTAAATATAATATATGTTATTTAATTTAATTTAAATTTTTGCGAGATAGTCGAGTGGAGACACTCTAGAATTTTTATCAAGAAACTCATCCCACAATTCCACAAATCGCAGATATTACGGCATTTCAAGGTGTGGGTATTTTTCTAGTTTTTAATAAAGATCATTTATTTAAATGGATTTTGAAATGTTATAAAAAAATAGATTTCAAACAACAACCTATAGAAAAATGAAAATTATGAAGTTATTCATTCTCCGTGCATGTTTTTCCTCAACAAATCCGATTTGTTTAATTTTGTTTTCCCTAGATACAGAAATCTTGTCTTTAAGCTTATTATATCCTTTTCTTTATTCTGCTTGAGAAAACATGATCAATAATGAAAAATCAGTAAAATCTAAATTTAGTTTTATTTCATTTGTGACATTTTTTTTTTTAATTTTATTTGTAAATTGATGTTTCATGTTGCGTTGTCCCTTTCTGATTAAAAAAGGATTTAGATAAATGAATATAACGGAAATAATAATAATAATATATTTTTATAATTCCGTAAAAGGGGCATTGAACCAGGAGTTGATACCGAGCCGGGACAATTACTTTTTCTAACCAGAACTGATGTGACGCATTCAATCCAAAGGTCATGTCGTTTGATCGGTCTCACTTACTGATAACACATTTCGCATCCGATCCCTTCCAGTGTGTGCTAATTAACCCACTGGCTCTAAGCTTGGATTGCATTCTGCATACATAAATAGATCTCCATATCGATTAAACGGTTATCGGATTTTCTTAGGTTGATTTATTTTTTTATTTCAACACGTGGAAGGAACAAAAAGTCTATGAACTCAATAAAAAGAGTTCTTTCATTCGTGAGATGCTTACCAAGCCTCTTTGTATTCTCTAATAGATATTGTTTATAAGTATTAGTATTTAAAAATATTTCTTGAAGTTAGTCATAAATGCGGAAGAAAAACAAACACAATATTACACTAAAATTTTTTCTTCTTTTTTTCTTCTTCCTATAATGTCATTATTTAAAAAGATTAAATTCTTATGTTATATTTCAATTGTATAGAAATAATTCAATTTTGAATTTTTATAATATTTTATTTTATCAATCAGTTATATAAAAATAAAAATTATTCTATTCATAATTTACATGATATTATAATAAAAGTTCCATATCAATCAATTATTTAAAGATATATAATAATAAAAATTATTTCATTCATAATTTACATATTATAATAAAAATTCTTCAATCCTTTGTTCTTTTGTAACTTTTGATAACTATTATTTGAAATTAAAACATGATGTTTATCCAACATTTATCTTATCACTTTTTTTTACATCACCATTTCGTATGTAAATGTTTTTTTTTTGTTTTCACAAAAAGCAAAAGCACTATTCTAACTTGAAATAATAAAATATATACTTGGAATATGTATATTAAAAATGTTAAAAATGTTAAATTATCATATATAGAAATATTTATACAGATTTTTATTCGTGAATAAAACAAAATAAATAATTGGAAAAAAACTAAATATTAATGTTTTTTTATAATTCTGACGGAGAAATATTGAATTAATATTCTGAACATTAACTATTTAATAAGAAATCAATTGCATATAGTTTAAGATTATATGATAAAAAGAAATTAAATGAATCATTATCATAATCGTGCTCATTTCGATATGTGAAATTATTATGTAAAGCAATCCATTGGAGATATATTTTTTTATATATTCTCATATTTATAAGTAAAATTGTATATTTGGCATATCTCAATAAAAACATAATAAATTAATATATATCTAATAATTAAATTATTATTCTCTTTTTTCTGAATCCAATAATAAATATTTCACAAATTATTCACAAGTAGCAGATGGAGTAAGGATGAAGTCAATAACTGAAATTTTCATTCATTGTAGTGTCATATCGTAGTTAAAAAGTAATATAATATCAAATTTTTAAATTAATATGGTTATATATTCAACATAAATCTTAAGTGAAATAATGTATAGTGACGGAAAAAAGTAAACGCCATAGTAGCGCTGTTGTCGGTCAATCAACTAAGGAGGTGCATTGACATTGTCCGATAGCCCGAATCAACCTGTTAAAGAGGCGCATTGACATTGTTCGACAACAGCGCCACCATGCCATTTACTTTTTTCCTTCACTATACATATACACATGGGATTTTTAAATAGAATATTATAAACAGAATTTCTTTTACATAAATCCTCTATATTTATACAATTTGTCTTTATTGTATATAATTTCATTCTTTTATTATATATTTTTTCCAACGAAATAGTCCATAATTTAATATGAGATATTTAAAGCACGAATGTTTCCACTTGATCTTTGGTCCTAAATCGACCACAGCCTTGTTTGAATTCGTTGCATCAAACCTTCACTATTAACCACTCTTCGCTGAACTAGTCATGAAGTTTGCTGTAAATTTTGACTGGTTTCACGATTTCACAGACGAGGAATTTTTGATGAAGAGATGGATACACTTCTCATCGCCCCAGTCCATCATAAGTAGCTTGTTAAAGGGGTGACGAATAAGTTCTCATGCTGGTATAATAACCGAAATGTGTTTAAAGCATAAAAACAAAAAGAAATCAACAACTTTAAACTATACCAATTGTTTTCATTAAACAATTTCAAAGAGTTATATTTAAATTTAATTTATTATATAAATAGATTCATATAATACTTAAGAAGTTTAAATACTTTAAATGGGAAATATTTTATTAATATCAAGTAATAATAATTTATACATTCCTATTAATTTGTTGTTTTTTTTAAATCTTTTTTAAAAGGCCGGGAATAAATTAAAAATAAATATTGGATTTGTTTTAAATCAATATATGTTAAATTGTTATTTGAATGGTTAAAAAGACTATATTTTTTCTTCTTGCAATGTCAGCAAATAAATCCTAGTGAAAAAATTCTCACGATCTTTATGTCCTTCATTTTTGGGATGTAGAATTCAATACATAATTTTTATAAAAAATAATATCAATTTAAAATCAAGTTTATTTGTGAAAAAAGTATACCTTAATAATTTAAAATAATTTGTTTTTGTTCTTATTATTAATATTGATCCAAGAGAGTTTTTTTATTTATTTATTTTTACTTTTTTATTATATTTCAGAGTGAACAAATGAATACTCAGTTCGTTGTTGAAATTATGAATCATTGACTGACTGGTTAGAAGAAAAAAAAAGGGTTTATCAGGTCAAGAATAGGATCCGATTCATTACAAAGCACCACAGAGGGACGATGAAGAAAAATACCTCGTTGGAACTCAAGTGCCAGACATCACCCCACCCCCTCTTGCTCCATCCGCCACCATAACTCTCCTTACCAACCAAATTCTGAGTCAGAAGTCCAGACGCCTACTTAGTCAAAACATCAGATAAAACCACACGAGCTTGCCAGTATAAATGTAGCTGATTAAGGTATATCACTTAATTAAAATACGATATTAATGAAAATACATGATATATATATATATAATATACTTAATATCTTATATTATTATTATTGTTATTATAATACTTTATTTAAGATTAGAATTATTGAGCAATTGATACAATAATATCTAAATCATTTTTTTAACGAATAAAAATATAATTTGAACAAAAGTTTACCACTATTGCTATGAATTGGTTAATAATCTTTTAATTATTATATTTTATTATATTATAATATCAATCAATAGAATTCCTTAATTCTTTTAAAATGAATCAATGGAATAAATTAATGAAAATCACTATTTTTTTTACGATTCCGCCAGATATAGTATTGCGATCAGATAAATTTTCGATTTCGAGATTTTGATGTTTTTATACGTTTTGTATGTCCCTAAGGTTGAGAAAATGTCTGTCTGTGTGTATATATATATATATATATATATATAAGATTAAGCTAAAACGGTTTGAACTAGAATAATGAAATTTGGTACACATACTTTATTCAAAATTCGTAGTTTTCTATCAACTTTTGAGAAATATAGCTCAATCGGAAGAGGGTCATTACCTACCACGTTTTCATATTTTTTCCTCTAAACTGACCTTAAAAATAAAGACATATGTTTGATAGTTTTTCACACGATTAAAAAGTGCATAAAACTGCTATATATAGAATTTCAGCTTGATTGAATCGCTGAAAGTACTGGAATTAATTTTTTAAATTTTTTAACACGTTGACTGCAAATCACGCACCAGCACGTGACGTGGTGCTATCAACAAAGACAACACGCGCTGGGTTAATAAATATTATTTATTCATTTTAATTTATAATTTAATTAATTAAATTTAATTTAATTATAATATATCTTATTTAATCCAATTCAAATTGCGAGATAGTCGACTGGAGACACTCAAGATTTTTTTAAATTACTTTATTTTTAAATCAGACATTTTAAAATGGAGATGAATTTAAATATAAACCATGAGTCAACAGTGAAAGTAACATTAATATTTACAATAAGATTAAATTAGTTTTGAATTTGCATCATAGTCAAAGCATTTGGAAATAAGATGAATGAAAGTAAATATTCATAGGGTATGGCATCCACCTTTGCAGTCTCCGAACCGGTGAGTCTTTCTAAGAATTACTAGAGGAGAGAGAAAAAAAATTGCTGGTTTATTTCGAATTATTCTATATTCATCGTTTTTCCTCTTCTTTCTACTCATTACGATTGTTTTACATTAGGGCATTGAACATTTTATGCTATAAATTACATAGAATTATCACGTGTCATTTTAATGACTGGATTTTTTTTTTGTTGACGATTAGTAATACAGATTTTCTGTGAATAGATTTGTTCTCCATTCACTTTTAATCATTTACTTTATTTGGTCATTATAATAAAATGATTAGCAAGGGTTGTTGATGGATATCATAATTGAGAAAGTTTGAATAATTTTCCATTGGCTACACGACATTTCATATTTTACTTCCGTTTTAAAAATGTTTTTTAATGTAAGGAGAATGAATTAAATTCAAAGAACTTATAGAAAGCTATTTAAAATACTTTCAATTTCCACAAATATATACATATAGAATAAATTTTTTTTTCATGAAAGTAAAATATTTTATATCTTTTAATTAATTAATTTAACGAGGAGCGTTGTAATTAATCCAAAATAAAGAATTATTAATATTTAAAGTTATATCTCTGCTTATAGAGAAATATTTGGGGTAATATTAATATTAATAATTTTTATCTCATATAAGTATATAATTGTAAGATGAAAACAAATACATATAACAAACTTGTGCAAGTTAAGAGTTTACAACGTTAATTTATTGTCATTTAAAATACAACCTCGTCCAGATATTGAATAATACTTTTTACTGAAAGTTAAAAACTATTTTAATTAAATAAAACTAGGTATTTCTCCCATTACTCATATTAAATATAGTTAAACAATTATAATTAAACGAACCTTGGAAACAACAAAACTATCAGTAAGTAAATAATGAAAACAAAAAAAAAATTTGAATTTACCAATCATTTACAAACATTTTTAATTAAATTGTATTTATTATATTATAAAATAAACTACAATTTTTGAATGTGTAATGTAATTAAAGATAATTTAATAAACTATTCATAGAATAAATTGTGAGAATTTTATGTATAATTTATATAAAATTCTAAATTTAATACTGAAAAATTGATTAGTTTTTTGTAATGGGACTGCTGTGCTGATGAATTATATAACTTAAAGGTAGGGTTACCAAACGTCCCGGGACAGCCTATTGTCCCGTTTTTTAAATATTTAGGATATTTCGTATTTTTTTTCTAAATTTTTCTTAATTTGGTTCTAAAGAAAAAGGTATAATGTTCCGGTTTGGTGTTTTTAAAATATGGTCACCCTACTTAAAGGCAGAGTCTATGATTTTAGAGAATGAGAATAATTTCAGGGTATTTTAAAGTAAAATTATGTAAACCATAGATTATAGATACTATTAAAGTACAATATGAAGTTCCTGCTGCTGAGAACTTTCCAGTTCAGTAACTCTACAAAGATAGATGGAATTCAAGTCATAGGAGATCATTACAAATAGAAAAAAATAATAAGAGTAAATTAAATGTGCTGGGGAGATTAACTGTTATTTTTGGTTTAAGTACTCGAAAGAGAGAAAGAGAGATAGTCTGATGAAATTGTGGTATTTTGAATGTCTTTAATACTAATTCTGATTTATTTTAAAGTTAAATAGTGAAATGTTGTTTTGACTATGAAATTTAATATTGATAATATATAATATTAATAAATATCCGTGAATGAAATTAAGAATGAAAAGTGTAATTTGTTATCAATATTATCACACACACACACACACAGTTTATTAATATATGGTAAAGATATTAATTAACATGATGATAAAACAAAAGGAAACTGATTAAAGGTCAAAATGAAATATTGAATAGATTATGAATATTAAATCATTAATCATGCAAAAATTTGTTAAATGATGTAAAATAAATTTGCACAGAACAAAAATAAAGTTGTAAAATTTCGAACACCTGGTAGAAGATTATTTTTTTATATTGCTATTGTTCTTTAACCTTGAAAACAAGTGAAATGAGTTAAATATTTGTAATAAAATAAGAAAATTCTGAAAGATTGATTTTGTATTAACGAAAATCGATAACAATATTTCAGAAAAAAATATTAAAAAATCTGTGGTGGACTATCTCGCAATTTTGAATTGGATTAATTAACATATATATTATATTTAAATTAAATTTAATTAAAATTAAATTATAAATTTAAAATAATAAACAATATTTATTAAACCAGCGCGTGTTTGGCTCTTTGTTGATGACAGCACGTGATTGCCAGTGTTAAAAAATTAAAAAAATTAATTCCGGTATTTTCAGCGATTCAATCAAGTTGAAATTCTATATATAGCAGTTTTGTGCACTTTTTAATCATGCGAAAAACTATCAAACATATATCTTTATAGTCAGTTTAGAGGAAAAAAAATAAAAGCGTGGTAGGTAATGATCCTCTTCCGATTGAGCTATTTTTCTCAAAAGTTGATAGAAAACTACGAATTTTGAATAAAGTCTGTGTACAAAATTTCATTATTCTAGCTCAAACCGTTTTAGTGTAATCTTGTATACATACACACACCCACACAGAGACATTTTTATCAACTTTAGTGAAAATGACTCATGGACCTTAAAAACGTATAAAAACATGAAAATCTCGACATCGAAAATTTTCGTGATCGCAATACTAGCGAGATAGTAAAAATGGAAGGTTCTTATATAGTTTTTGAAAATAAAAAAAATTTTAAATTTTTTTACCCTATTATCTAAATAAAATAAATTTTAATATTTCAATTTAATTCTTCTTCTTCTTTTTCTTGATTAATAATTGATTTTAACAAATAATAAATTCACATTCTCTCTCTCTGATATTAAAGATATTTCCGGTGAAAATTCTCAATTATCGTTTGTTAATGTATATATCATGTATTTACTTTATAAATAAGTGAAAGTATTAAGGAGAAATATATAAATTAATACAAATTTAATATTCTTTCAATAGGATTGAAATAATTTGATGTATTGATTTTTTATTTATCAGTAAAAGTTGCTACTCGATTTGGTAAATATGGTTAATGATTTTCTTTTCTTTGTTTAAATGAAAGTTGTCTATTTTATTTTATTTGCACATCCCAAAGAGAAAATGGCATTTGACATTTGTCGTACTTTGAATTCAGTCGATATAATTATGTCAACCTGATTGATAAGAATTAAAAGACAATGAAAATGAAAAAATATCAAAGACATTGGCCTGGTTTAGCAATCCAGGTTCTCAGGGAATACCTGGCATTTAATGGATAAACCCAAATAAATAAATTATCTTTTCCTTTTGTTTATAAAAACATAAGATGTTTGTAATAACAAGAATATGGGACTTTTAATGAGAATAAAATAATGACCACCCTTAATAAAATTGAATTTCTAAGGAAAATTCAAATAGTTAGAAAGTAATCCAGTGAATATAGAAATAATGAGAAATTTTCACTCATTGATGTTTTCTTAGAATTATTGAAGAAAGAAAAAGTGAGATATTTTTTTTTAAAACCAATCCTACAAAAGACCATTCTATGTTTTGAAACAATAATTAATTGGTTTTCCCAAAATTTAAATATTTATTTATGTATTACCTATAAAAATAATAACAAATAATCCTAGAGAAAATATTAATTATTGTAAGTAAAACCCACATTCTTTGAAATGTACTCATTCATTTGAAGCAAATAAATGGATAAAGAGACTTTTATGATAATCATGATAAACCATCTATTTTTTTTTATAGAATTCCATTATATAACATGGTAATATAGTAACAGATGAATGATATCATCGTGTGGAATCGTTAAAGGAATCAAGAATAAAGAGACCAGTCGCGAGAAATTTAATTAAACACCTGGTAAAATACAGAAAAATTGCTATCATTAAATTAAAATTATTAATTGATTTAAAAATAAAATTATATATATAATTTTAAAAAAATTATTTTTTATAGTTTAATATATTTTTCTCTTTTCAACCATTCGATTAGATTGCCTATTATTATCGTGAATATATTATATATATTTATATTATATTAAAAGAAGAGAAAAGTCACGAGATATTTTCACTATATCACAATATATTAAAATTTATAAATATATAATATACCATATATATATAATTCTTCAATATATATATATATGTATATAGAGGAATTTGAACTTTGATATACGTCCTTTGCCATAAATGATTAAGTAATATTAATTTATTTCTGACTCCCGACTTTTATAAAAAAAAACACTATTTTATTAGAATTAATATGTGTATTTAAAGAACAATTAAAATTTTATTTTTTCTCAATTTGCTTTGAATTAATTATATAATTTAATTAATGCTTATTCTTACCATTTCAAAAGGTGATTTTAATCAAACATATTTAAATTGTAGGAATGTGTGAATAGTGAAACTCAATAAAAATAATATAATTTATAAGTACCGGGACCCCGAGCCTCGGCTCGGTACTTAAGTTAAAAAAAATGATTCATTATTATTGGATTTGGCTGGTAATATTAATACCTGGGACACCGAGCTCTCGCTCTACCCTTTAAAAAATATTGATACACAATTCTTTAATTATTTATTACAATTATTAAATGTTACACATTTGCATCAATCTGATTAAAATTAATGAACTTGTGCTCCTCAATAATACATAAATATATAATATATAGGTACATATATTTTTTTTCTATAGTGTTTTTTTGAAAAACTGTTTAGCGCCCCAAGTGGTTATAAAACAAACTAAAGACAAAAAAACGTGCTTTGCAGCTTTTCGGAATTAAAAAAGCAAAATTGGCAGTCGTGTGACTGGCCGACAGAAGTGAAAACTTCTGCGTAAGAAATTTTAAAACAGACGAAATTCGCGCTATTTCACGAGAAAGATGAATTTCATATGCATGTATATATATATAACTTATATATTATTTTAAACATATATTTTAAACAAATTTGTAACTTATATTTATATATATATAAATACACAACTTTGTTTAAAATATTGCAATACGAACTGTTTTATAATTCTTATCTCTAACATAAAATATATATTTATTATGTGAAGTTCATTTCGTATAATTTTGATTATATATGTATATATGAAATGAACTTTACATAATAAATATATATTTATATGTTAGAGATAATTTATAAAACAGTTCTAATGACAATTCAAATTTCGCGCTCTGTTATAAGAAATTTGAAAGCAGACGTAATGTGCTAGCTTCATGGTGTTGGTCACGATCACGCGAGTTCTATACTTTTTCCCCATCCCGCAAAAGTGCTCAACGCCGCTAAAGAAGTTTTCACTTCAAAAATTATTTAATATTTGGAAATATATCTGACTTATAGAAAAAATGAATATTAATTAAAGAAAGAAATAGTTTTTAAAATATCCTGAATAATATGTAACAATTTTCAAGATAGAAATTTATTACAATATTACAATTATTAACTGTTGCATCATTGCATCAATCTGATTAAAATGAATGGAACTTCGGGTACTCAATAATAATAAATAAAATAATATTAATAAATATATTAAATAATATTTTATTGAAAAAATATTAAAAATTATAAAACTATCTAAAACTTAATTAATAAAAGAACAATGAATAAATAAATATAGAATAGTAATTTATTAAAAAGTAAACAATAGATAAAAAGAAAAAAAAATAACAAAATCATTATTTTCATTTTTAAATAACGATTCACCCGGCGAGTTTCGAACCGACGAAATCCACTCGTTAAAACATCAGTCCAACCGCTGGACTATATGTATTTAGATAAAAAATTGTCATTTTTTTACTGTCTTAGCAGGCAGTATTAAAAATTTTGACGTTTTCCATATATAATTTTCAATTAAGAAATTAATAATGAAGCTGTATGTTTCAAGAGATATCATCAATAAAACTTAATTTTTCTTTATAAATACTATATCTAGTGTGAATTTGAAAAAAATCGTTAGAGCGGTTTTTGAGAACCAATATATATAGATAAATACATATATACAATTTTAGCTAGCATAATAAGATAAGATTGTTTAGACAAATGGAGATTTTTAATGAATTCCGCAGATTCTTTATTAAGTGAATTTTAAATTTTCGATAATTTATATATTATTACTAAAAAAATTTTAATTTCCAAGTCAAAATTTTATAGAAAACTATAAATTTCATATTTTGCTTTATAACTACTTACAATCTAGAACTGTTGATTTTTTTTAATTGATTAAAATACGAGGTGGGGATGAAATAAATACAATCCAAATAATGTTTATATTAAAGATAAAAAATATCTAACTAATAACATGATGTTTGAATTACCTACTTACTATAATTATGAAAATATGTATTCTATCATCAAGAATTATAAGTTTATATGCATCTATATTTATTTTATTTTCCAATATATATATAAATAAATATATATATATATATATATTAGAAGTGAAATTTATAATAATTTATTTTTTTTATTTTAACAATTGTGTATTATTCAATTAGTTTATTGTTTTAGTACTAATTTAATGTAATTTTAATTTCAATAAACTAATAATTTCATAAATAATGATAATCTATCTAACTCTCTGAAATTTTTGGCGACAATAAAGACTTCTCTATCCATGGCTACATCATGTCATTTCTATTTAATCTTCGTCCTATTCCAACTCTCTCTGTTCTTTAAATAATTCTTAACATTTATTTTAAAGTTTCAAGTTCTTTAAAATTCTTTCTTCCATTATACAAATATAAAAACATTGATTTTTTTAATTTTGGATCTTATTTAAAAACAAATTTAATAATCTTAAAATTATATAAAAAAATTGTTTATTTATAGTGATTGAAATAATAATAGTGGGATGAAATCATTAACTAATTTAAAATATACTGCTTAATATTTATAATCAAATATAAATTTATAATAATAATTAATTAAAATATTTTAATTTTTAATTATATTAATTTTAAATTTTAAACTTATATTTGAATACAAATATTAAGAAGTATATTTTAAATTTACTTTAAATATGATTTTAATTATATTTAAAAAAAGAGAGTTAACTCGAAAAGGGGATGGACGGGTATAATATATCAGGTTTATTTTAATGTTAATATGTTTCGAATAATATTAAAAACGCCAGGTATTATTCTGGTCGAAGCCCTTGAATAAAAAATAGCTGTCTGGGTCAGAGGCCTTCAGGAGCGCAAGCTACCTGACTTTTGGATTTTTGTAATAAAATTTGTATAATAAAATCATAAGAATAATATATAAATATCTTATATTGGATTTAACATTAATTTAATTAAAAATTAAAATTTTTAATTATAAAACACTATCTATTGAATTTATTATAATAGTTACATAAATATAACATAAAAAAATATCTTATTTTTATTTATTCTTTATTTTAATAAATGAAATATAAATATAATTCAGGAAAAGAAAATTCAATAAAATTATGAAAGAGGAAAAAAATTAGAATAAATTCATTGAGGAAAGTTGTCAATAGAATAGAATATATTATGAAAAATTGAATTTATATTTTTTTCATTTTTAAATTTTATTATATATTATTTATTATATATATATATATATATATATATATATATATATATTTTTTTTTTTTTCTTACATGTAAAAATTATTTACCGTAGCACGGTGACATCTAAACTATCACAAATTTAATTGGAAGCAATAACCTTGTACTATTCTTATAAATTAAGTTTATAGTTAACCTATTTTTAGAGATAGAAGGAGAATTATATATATATATATATATATATAAATCCTAAAAACTCAATCTGCGAATGAATGACGTGTGATTTTTAAAAATGGTCACCGAGGTAAAGGTTAAATCGTCACTAGTTAGTAGTGTGTTTTCCGGGTGACGTTAAATCTATAAGGAAACCTGTTATTTTTGTAGTTTTACTAAATTAATTTAATTGAAGCATATAAAGTAAATACGATTTTATCAGTTATTTGAATAAATGGGAATGATTCAAATATTTCTTTTTTTTAATGTTTTGTAATTCGTTATTAAAAAAACATTCTATTTATTTTCCACATTTAAATTATTTTAAAATAATTTATTCTTTATTATTATTTTATAAACCGATATTTGGTCACATTTTTAATATCGAAAAGTAATGAAAGGTAATACAAGTATGCTAAGTATAACATTGTTGAAAATTTCAATACACATTTAGAGGAACTTTTAGTGTGCAAAATGAATGAATTGAATTATATTATATTATTATATATAAATTTTTTTTTTTTTTTTAAAAAAATGAGTCTAAACTTAACTAGTTTCCCACTGTGAGAACTTATCCATTATTTATACATTTTCTCATACTGTACAAAATTTATAAAAAAAGAATAAAAGCATTATAAAAAGCGTATGCAAAACAAATGTATTGATAAATATTGTCTTAGAAACTAACTGAAAGTTTCGGCTGGTCTCTCCCCTCTTTTAATTTATAATAGAAATAATATAATATTTTATTTGGAATTTATAAAATATTTATTAAAATTTCGTTTCCTCTCATTTTCTTCCCCTTATCTCTCTCCACCAGGAATGTTTGAATATTTATAAATGAATCATTATACATAAATGTTGTTGTATATAACCATTGAATGAATTAAAAATTGATGCAGTGTGAATTTTCAGGTCATTTTTCTTTTTCTTTTCAAGATTGGCTTTCTAGTAATTGATTGATTTTATGATTCTTAGTTAATTTAGTTAAGAAGTATAGTGGCTATTGCATAAGAATATAAGTATAGAATAAAAAGAGATTAAAGTAATTAATTTTTTTTACGTATAATCAGTTGCTCTACTAAGATAATTGATTTGTGGGAATATCTAAATAGACACAATTATTAAAATTAAAAATTTGTTATCGTTTCTATTAATTAAAATAATTCATATAAAATTATCTATTAATTATTCTAATATGTTTTTTTTTTAATTAAAGTTGATAAGAATATATACATGCATTAAAAATGCATTTCAATAATATATCATTTAATTATTTATCAATATATTTATAATAAATTTAATATATTTAAAATAAATTAATTGAGATTATTATGATTAATATGTTTTTAAGGGGTTATTGATATTTCAAATTACTTATTACTATTGTATCGGGATTTATAAAAATTATTTTAAAAAGGAAGGAGTAATAACAAATAATTATATATATATATATATATATATATATATATTGTGATTCTTCATTAATATTCTAACTAGCAATATGAAGCTCTCATAATCGGTTTTATCCTGTGCCACCTCCATCCAATTCCCTTTCTTTCATAATTCCCTTTTCCATTTTAAGCACCCCAACACGTCCTTGGTCTAATTGTAATTGATTAAAAAAATAAATAATTCCCTCTAGATAGTGAGAAAATGAGAGATGAAGTTGCAAATAAATTTAAATTCAAATTTTCAAGTTATCTTGAATTATTTATATAATTATTATAAGTATATTTCATCTTGCTAACTTTTTTGTGTATAATATAAAATTTAAAAAAAAATGAAAGTAAAAGTACTTCAAAAGAAAAAGTGATAAATTGAATAAATAATAAACTATTTCGTGGATATTTAAAATATAATAATTATCTAAAGTGAAAATTGCCCTCGAAAAACAAAATAGGTTTTGTCCTTCATTTTTGATAACAACATTAATCGTCATTGAGTTTCCTTTTTTTTCAAAAAATATTTTTACCTAACATAGTTGAAGTTAGTTTTTATAAATTTAATATGCATAAATTCTATTTCCTGAAAAACAAACATAGACAATATTCTCATTTCCTGAAAAAATTGAATTTAGCCAAGGTATTTTAAGAACATTCAAACAACATACTTCAACTGTGCTATTAACACAAATTGATTCCAGTGCAAGAAGGAAAATAGGTCAATACGCAAAAGAAAGTAAAAGTGATTTTTTACTATAGATTTTGCTTTCACATTAACTATACATTGATATTTTATAATATGAATTCATTGAAAAATCTCTCTTGTATATAATTTCACTTTTAACTGTTTTTTTTTATTTAAAATAATTAAATATATCATTAAAAAAATAAAAATAAAACAATTGTTTTATAATGAAAATTGATATAAAATTATGCAAGTTTGCATGATATATCGTGATTAACAAAATGGATTTAAACTGCATTGATTTTCTTTTTTTTTTATAATTTTAAAGTTTTAAATTATCTAATAAAATTCTAATTCACTCCTAAAATAAGACAATATATATCAGTAAATCCTACGATAATTTTTTATCAAAAATCAATTGAGATTATCTAAGTGAAAATAGAATTCATTTTAGAAAATGATAAAATTTTTCACTTATCCTTTATATAAATATAAACATTTTATATGACTAAAATAATGTTAGAAATATAAGATGAAAATTAAAATTAAATATTTTATACATTCATAATTTGAATGAAAATATTTGAAATATTATATTTAATATATTTATATTTCTTTTATAAATGTAAGTATTTTCAATCGATAGATTCATTTATTTTTGATCTTTCCTGTTGGAAATACATCTCCTAATAACGATTGCAATTTCATTTTTTAAATGATTTTGTCATTATTTTATTCCTCTCTAAAATCAAGGTTTTTTAAATAAGAATGCAATGAACAGATGATTCTAGAGAGAGATCATAAATTTTATGTCCGTTATTATTACAAAATTATTTACTCAGTCAGAGATTGAAATTGCAATTCGAACCCACTTATCAGTTTCTTATTTACATATCTACTAGAGATTACGAAATTATAATTGTGAGCTTTTATCATCAAGTATTTCTATTTTCAAACTTATAAATAATGTAACCAAAATTATTACAATACATCTTCATCTTTTGAAGTTATAAAAAGTCAATTGGTTAAAACTTACAAATTTTTAAATCAGCTTGTAATAGGAAAATTGTACATGTTTATAACGTCAAATTGTTTTACTATATTAAAAAATTTTTTTTTTATAATGTTACTTATTTTACTGATCAAAATATAACAATAACAACATAAAAAACAATTCAATTGTATATTATATTTAATTACTGATTTATTTTATATTATTTTAAAATATTTAAAATTATTATTATTATTATTATTATTTGAGAATAAAACATATGATTTAAATTTTTAATATCTGAATAAATAGTAATATTCTCACTTATAATAATATTTTAGAAAAAATATCCTGCGACCCCTCATTGTAAATAATAAATTCCTTTTTGATCATGAAGAAAAACGGACAGGAGCCGTGAAGGTGGCGGACTTGAAGGACCCAAGGGCAACGAATCCAGTCACAATCCCTACCTGGCGCTTTGTTAGCTACAGGGTGTGCCTACAGACAACCAGGCAGAGACAGTCTCAAAAACATACGAGTGCTATTGGTATTTTTCTCCTCTCGGGGTGATTGGCTCATCCAGCCAAGCCAAGAGGGTGCATTCAACTCTCCATTCTGCATCACATAGCGAACTCAGTTCTTGATCGACTTATAATTAATAATAATAATAATAATAATAATAACAATAATCATAGTAATTGCTTCATCTCTCATTTCTTCTAGGCTCAGCTTAACATTTCGACTTTGTGTGTGTGTGATATTTGATTTGATTTTATTATATAATAATATAACAAAACAAACCCTCAGGGGGATAGCAAAGAGTGGAATTGATTATAGAGAGAAGCAATCTAACATATATTTAAATTTTGACTATAAAATATGTCTCTCTCTCTCTCTTTGGCAATATCAAACTTCTAAGGTAGCAGTATATTCCTTCATCCTTATCATCCATCATCATTTTTTATACATATTCTTTTAAATCCCCCAATTAATAATTTGATCAAAATTTCACGAAAATTTTTATCCATTCATACATTTTATATTATTCTATAGATAAGGTAAATACTTACTAATTATTTTTTAATTTATTTACTTATTAGTAAAAAATCAAGGTTGAGTAATAAATTATATTTACCATTGTTTATATAAATTTATATATATATATATATACTTACATATTTTTATTACACAATTATGCGTTATATCATATTACTTAAGAAGCCCATAAGGCAATATGTGGAGCTACTTTTTTATTTTGATAGATATACAATACAATATTAATTGAATTTTCGTTGAAAAGATATTTGTAGGGATGCAATACTCATATTTCAATGTGATAAGAAATATTAATGAAAGAGATGTGTGCAACAACATCCAATCAAGGATCGAATGAAATAAATCAAGGCCTGGTTACATAACTAAAATAATATTATTATTTTATATATATATTCCAATTCCAATTACATTTTTCTATAAAAAATTATATTTAAATGATTTAAGTCTCTTCTTTTTTTATTTAGATATATTAATATTATTTTCAAAATATTATAAAATCTTAAAAATTAAAATTAATTACATAAAATAATTACAATTTTAAAAAATACCTATTATAAAAGTAACAAAAGGATTACAATCTGAAATTGAATAAATTAAAATAAACACTTTGCAATATTATTTATTATTTATAATAAAAAAAATTAAAAAATTTAAGTTAAACAAAAAATTATTTGTAATATATATATAATTAATTTTTATTGTAATTTAAAAAAATAATAAAGTTAATAACGTAAATGATTGAATTCTTACAAATTTTGATTTTTTTGTAGATAAAATTTTTTTTTAATAATTCATTTTTTGATTAAATCATAAAAGAGAAGTTATTTAGAAGATCACATTTCTTTATATTAACTTAATAAAAATAAAACATTGAAAAATTTTACAACTAACTTAAATTCTTAAATTTGGGCAAAAATTCCTAGCGAGTAATATTTATTTATTTTTATGTGAGAAAGGCATACAAAATTAAAATATTCAGGTTTATCTGAAATAAATTGATCCACTATATTAATAAAAAAAAACAATTTCATGTTGATTTTCTTTTAAACAATTTATTCAATTTTTCTAATATCTTTTTAAGAATTAAAAATTAAATTAATAAAATGTGATTATTTTATTTTTATTAAAAATGTCAAAAGTTTTTTTTTTTCCAAAAGGGAGAGGAGAACTCAAGGCCTCACACTTTTAATTGATCGATTATTAATTTATCTGTGATTTATAGTATAAATAATTTTAATTTACTTATAAAGCATATGTTCAATATTTAATTATTTCAGTTAAAATTAATAAATTAATAGTTAATTTTATAATTATTTCAATAGTTAATTATTAATTCAATTAAATGTTTTATAAAGAACATGGATAGAAGAAATAATAATTAAATTTGTAAAGAATTTTTGTTTTTTGACAAGAAAAAGAATAACTTTATCAAAATTTATTATTTTCTCATAAATTCGAACTAACATTTTACCAGTTTCCTTCCTTTTTTTGAAAATCATTGTCGAAAGATTTGACAGACGCTAAGACGAACTATATGTGTCTGTGTATGTGTGAGCAAAGAACAATGTGAGGCCAAAGACACCTGATGGGAACCAATTCCTAACGAGTAATAACGGTTTCTCATTATAATATTTGCCCTAATTTGTTATTCGATATATGGGACAATCAATTTGTGAGCTTATATAGAAATAAATTATATAGATTGTCAAAAGATTAACCAAAAAAAAAAAAAAAAATTAAAAATAAAGGTACTCACCAAAATGAGCAAGATCAACAATTGGAATTTCGGATTTCGAAAGTAACGTGTCCATTTCTTCTCCTTCCATTTTTGTTACCTATTTATATTTTACGTAAAATTTAAAAAAGACTAAGAAAATAATCACTTGTTGCTCGTCGTGGATTTAGGGATGAATGGATTTAAAGGGATTGTGTAAGTGCCTCGACTAAATTAAATTATATTGCTTAGAATTGTATCAAAGAGGTAAACCAAAATAGGATTTATATTTTATTGAAAATGACAGAAGAGACGAGAGCGAATGAAGGAAATAAGAGCGTTGGTTGTCAGCTGTGATGCCGTGCGCTTGCAAGCCAGCGGATAACTGCTTGACGCAAACGGCCAATTCAGACTTCCCCGACATAGGGGGAAAGGAGGAGGGGGCACAGCCCCTCTCGGTTGCCCCAAACAAGCAATCGAATCCAAGAGGGTGGCTCATCGGGGTGCCAGACGACATTTCAGACGGATTTTTAACCATTCACGGTTAATAGATTAAAAATAAACCGTCTTTATTTTGTTCCCACACCCTAATACTAAACAATACCTAACAACACCATGGTAAACTTACCAGTAGTTGACCAGTGTGCAAGTAATTGACCATTTGATAGATTTTTGATCAAAATAAGCTATTTAATTTCAAATTAAGCTCGAGATATCGATCAATATCAAGGAGAGATTCTTTCGAATTGCTTAACAATGAAACAGAGACAAATCGCTGCTTTTATAATATAATAATTGTGAATCTTTTAAAACACGAGTTAAGCGTTAACGCATTTTAAGGTTAGTTTCTTATGTAAATTTTAAGGATATGCTTCACTTTATTTTCAATATATTATGTTTTATTTAATAATAATTTCAAAACAAAAGTTCAATTCAATAGTTGATACTACAAATTATATTAATCAATTTGAAATATTTTCTTAATGTGAACATTCACAATTATCAATGTTTCTCGGAATGACGACCATCTCGAAATTCATCACTGCCGGATGCACGACCACGACAAAATTCTGCAAACCAATTGTAAACAGTCTTTTTTGATGGTGCTTCGTTACCAAAAGTTGCACGAAGCAATTCTATGCATTGTTGTTGAGTAAAAAACCCTTTGTAAAATCATAAAAAACCATTCAACGTAAACCTTCACGAGTGATTACCATTTTCTATCAAACTTTCTTCTTTTAAACGTTCACTATTAATAACCTAATCTGCCCATTACGTTATTACTAACTTCGCAATAACAAACGACATTTGTCACGAATACAATATGTTTTTACAACTCACTAACACCATTTTTCGATTGTAAGAACTTAAAAGGCAACCCTCGTATTAAAATATATTAATTAATATTTATTTAAAATGATAATTAAAGAATATTTTAATTCTACTAAAATACACTGATATCCAAAAAAAACGGCACTCAATTTTTTTCATTAAATATTTAATAAAATCTAATTTTAATAAAGGATGTGGCTATTTATACATACCGTATGTATACGCAATTGGCTATTTATACATACAGTATGTTTAAGAAATTAGCTATTTGTAGTTACGTTTAACGTACTAACTAACCAAAAAGTTTATTAATATTAATATTTTAATAAAAACTACATAATTATAGAAAAATAACGTTTTATTTATTAATGTTTATTGTGTTACAATATACGTAAAAAGCAAAACAATAAAATAGATAAAGAATAAGACATAACTGTATACTTAAGTATTTATTTTATTTTTATTCCGTGTTTTAATTTGCTTCTTGTAAAACCGAATCTGTTTAGTTTTTTCTTTGGACGTCCTTTAGACTTAATTTTTGTTTTGAATTTTAGGTTTTCATTTGATTGATGATTTGTATCGGATTCGTTCTGACTTTCAGTACCAACTAAGCTATCCATGCAACTTCCAGCTTCAACTAAGTTACTTGTCTCAGATTTTATTGAACTAGTTGTAGGTCCACTATACTCATTCTCAAACAGAGAAACCCCATTTGGGGTTGTTGTGACAATAAACATTTATAAATAAAACGTTATTTTTCTATAATTATGTAGTTTTTATTAAAATATTAATATTAATAAACTTTTTGGTTAGTTAGTACGTTAAACGTAACTACAAATAGCTAATTTCTTAAACATACTGTATGTATAAATAGCCAATTGCGTATACATACGGTATGTATAAATAGCCACATCCTTTAATAAAATGAAATTATATAAACTTATATATAAATATATATAAATTTATAACTTTTCTTAATAAGGGCGACATATATTTAAAAATTACACATTTAAAGATTTAAAAATTATAATTGAAGTAATATAAAAACTAAAAATTTCATATATTTATTGATTTTTGATGAAATCTAATAAAATAATAAATCATTAATATAATAAATTTCTATAGAGATGTTCGGGAAACTCAACTGCTTTTTTTATAGTTTTGACTAATAATAACAATAATATATTGTATATATATATTCCAATATTTCATTCTTTTAATCCAGTTTCTTCTTGGTGTTTAAATTTGTTGATAAATTAGTTCTTATTAATATATTTATCGATAATTTTGATTTTTCAATATTATGTCTTAATATAAACTATTATATTATTATATTATATAAATTTTATTTATTATAAATTAAATAATATATAACTATAATTATTAAAGAAAAATATTTAATTAAATATGAACTTATTTGATTTTTATTTAAATATTTAAATTATTATTTAAATTATATATTTATACACAGGCAACAGCCCAAAGCTTAGCGCAAGTAACAAATGTCAATATTAAACATGAATTTATAGATAAAAAAAGATCGTTTTTATTAATTTTTTAATATCCACGACCAGAACAAATTCAAAAAAAAAAAAATTCAAGAAAACTCCGCTCAAGGCAGATTACTAAAAAAATGATCATTAGGTATACGAAAAATATTATTTTCAAAGAACTATTTAATTAATTGCTGTGCAAACCACGATAAATTCATTTTAAAGTGAAATTGCAAACACCGTTTGCAGCGTGTTCAACTAGTATATAAATATAATCTCATAATTTTACTTTAATTTTACTTTAATTAAATTTTTTAATTAAAGTAAAAAACTTATTTGAAAATAAATAATTTAAATGCTATTGTATTATTTATTAGAAATTAGAATATAAATTTATATGATATTCATAGATTTAATACATATTAGAAAATTAAACTTGAATAGCTTAGTAGAAATAATTTTTTTTATGAATATTTATATATATTAATGCGCTCTCTTTTGATAATGGTGTAATGACCGATACGCGCATAAAACAAATTTATCAAACAATTTGAAACTTAATCGTTTGTCTTATAAGTAAGTAAGTAATTTGTAGCTAATTAATTATAAATCATTAATACAAAAAAAAAACAACAAATTTGTAAAAAAATCGATTTTTTTAAGAGGTAGAGAAGTTTCTGTTCTCTAAAAGTTGCATATATTTTGGTAAAAATATTTTTATATCTTTCTGGAGGTTTTATTCATTAAATTATAAATCATTTGTGGCTTTATAAACAAAAGTAAAAAAAAAAATAAAATACAAAAAAATAATTATTAAAGTTTTTTTAATCAAAAAGAACTATAAATAAATAAACTATTATCATTATGTTTGAATTAAAACTGGTATGAATCATAGTTGAATCAGCACTTCAAAATTGGAAAAAAAACTTTTCTTATTCAATGCATAGTTGAAAATTTTTAAAAATGCAATTCTGACATTTTTCCTGAATGTTTTGAGGAAAATCTGTCGTTTAAAGTTTTATTCTTTAAATAATTCTTAAAAATAAATTAAATTTTCATTACAAACTGTAAAAACACTATAAAAATACCATTGTCTAATATATCAAAATTTCAATGATAATAGAAAATGAAATTTACGAAAATAATGAATTTTCTAAGGTCAAACTAAATATTATCGATTGTCGTCACCAACGAAAACAATAAAATGACGTTGATAAGATTTTGATATTTTTTTCGTTTACTAATGCCCTTGTGGAAGAAAACAATTTATTAATATTTTTACAAAACGTATATGTAATATTATATATAACTAATGTAAAGATATAATAATAGATTCACTCAAAATTTTAACTTAATAATTAAATAATTTTATTTTTTACAAAGTTACTAAAATATATTTTATTTCTTTTTGAAGAATATTAAATTTCCTGATTATAATATATGTTATAATTGCTATAAATATATATATGTTTATATATATATATAGTGAAAAAGATAATAAATACAAAGGATAGTTGAATAGTGTGAGTATAAATATTCTGAATTCTAAACTAAATTACATTTCTATTGGAGTATGTTTCTTTGCAATTAATGGGGGGCAGAAGTTCGGTGTGTAACGAAGGAATTAACGTGGCTGCGTCTTGAGTACGATTCACAAATTCACTCCATTGGACAGCAATGGGGGCACCAGAAGAAGTCTTATCACTTTTTGATGCGCTCTCCACCCCCGAAGGGCTACTCAGATATTCGGCCGCGACATTCTGAAGTTTTTCCATACGTCGAAGGACCCGAGATGTGGCATGACTCGTTGAACGTTCCATTCCAAGCCATCTCCAAGGCGTTGAGTTGTTCGATCTATGTAATATATACTCGCTCCGACAATTTGGACTTTGCTAATTATAAACAACATCAACAATATTTTGATTTATAAATTTGAAATTTATTTATTATATTTGTTACCAGCAAAGTAAATGATTCATGGTTTCATACTTTTTCTAGACATTTTAAGAGAGAAAGAGTACCCAATGAGAAACCATCAAATTATGAAATACCTATACCTCCTATTCGTTTGAAATTTCATATAACCCTACACTTCATTATCAAGTTCAGAAGTTTCCTTCTCATAAGGTATTATTATTGAGCAAAAGGCTTAAATTTAAATTTTGAAAAAGATTAAAACAAAGAAATAAGATTAGTTTTAATTTTTATTTTTTATGAAAATTTTGGGTCATTTTCTTTCTTTATATATGAGCCACTCAGAAGCCAAACCAATTAACTCCATTTTTTAAAATTTTGCTAGTAATGTAATGTAATGTAATCTGCAAGTGAATATTGAACTTGATAATCTTAATATTGCAATGCAATATACATTTTTCTGTAATCAATGAATTTAATACAAACTGTGGACTTCATTTTCTCAGTTTGTTTATATGTGGAGTTAATCGCTTTGGGTGAGTGGCTCATTTATTGAATAAAAATTATTTAATTGAACAAACTATTTTTTTAGAATCATATTTGTATCTTTGAAGAATACACATGATTTGTATAATAGCCTTAACAAGTCCATTTTAGGTACTTTTTCATGATATCCCCATAGGATAATCGTCGTTAGACCAAAGACCTACACTTTGGTCGTATGATTTTGACGATTAAATTAGATTGGAAAAGTACCCTTATATTACAAATCGTTAACACCCCTTCATACGTCCGAAGGTCTATTTAGTCTAACGATGTGGTCTAACTTATGGAGATACAATGGAAAGTTACCTTTTTTCATATTTTGCCTAAAGAGCATTTATCATTCTAAAGAATGCCTACATAATCTATAAAATAACCTCGTTCCATACTTTGCAGATAACATATTAAATTAATGTATGACAATTTTTTTTTGCCTTACTTCCATTGTTTGTTCTTCAAGAAGACTTGTTGATTTACTGTTTCTAGATGTTAAGGTGTCCATCAAAGTAGTCGTCGCACTCGATGAAAGCATCACATTGCAACACTTCTGCAAATTACTGTCCAATTTTATCATTTTTCCTCTTCTAATTTAAAGCATTACTTTTAAAGTTTAATTGAAAAAATATCTTATTCTATGATTAATTCATATACCAGATCTAGATAAAAATTTTAATCTCGACTGAGATAAAAATTTTTGAAAATGTATAAAGTCCTATTTATGTCTACTATTTATATTGTCTGTCTATATGTAATGACATACAAATATTTTTTAAAATTTTTATGTAGATAAAATATTATGATATAATTATTGTGAATCTAAATTTAAACTAAGGATACTATACTGAAATAGCTAATATAATAAAACAATTATTTTTAAATTTGATAAAAACAAGAAATAATAATTTTAAATAATTCTAAATTATATTGTAATTTACCCACCAATTCAGACGCTTTTGATTTAGATAAACTTTTGTGTACACCTTTGCCCGATTTTATTGTACTTTCACATGCTTCATTTTTACATTTACGATCTTTGTCTTTATGAACTTTTGATTTTCTCGGTGATTCTTTTTCTTGCTTCGTGTTTTTTTCTCCTGAAATGTGTGTTTTCTCTTCTTTCATTCTCTTTTTTCTTTCTCTTTTGGAAATATTAGAGGCTCCTGAACAAGATGGCGAAGTACATTTCTTTTGAGTCCATTTGGGAGCCTTTTTAATAATTTCTTTAATTTTTTTCTGTTTTATGTCATCACATTTTTCAGTGCACGTTTTTTCTTTTTTCTTTGACTTTTCTTTCTTTTCTTTCTTTTCTTTCTTTTCTTTCTTTTCTCTCCTTTTCTTCTTATTTGATGAACATGGTAATTCCGCCGTCCCACACGGTGCTGGAGGATTTTGTTTGCATGGAGAATTGGATTTATTATACGCGCATGGAGCTCTTGCATTAAGTATTTGATCAAAACCTTTTGACTTTTTACGTGATGATCTTGTCTTCTTATGTTCTTTTTGTGGTTCCCTCTCTATTTTCGTGTGTTTACGTGAAGGTAGAGGAGATGATTCTGGATCTGTAGAACCGACACATAAGCAAAGTGGTTTTCGTAATATCCATCCAACAGATTTAAAATTAACATCTCCATTATCAATTGCTGTTCTGGCTGATGTTTGTAATAGCCGACCCAATCCTAACAATAAAAGCTAAAAAAATCAAATATTTTTCTTAAAATATTATAAAATTAATTAATTTTCAGATTTTACAAAAATTCTTACCTCGAGAATTGCTATAATTAAAAGAATAAGAGCGATCGTTATAAGGAATCCAGTAGTCGATTGACGTAATTTCTTTCTGCATCCGCACTTATATATGCTCCTAGCCCCATAAACCATCAGATCCCGGTGTTCACAGGGAGTTTGGGCAGTTGCCTTACAGCATGAAATTGGAACAGCATCACGACCTGATAGGACCCTAAATTTATTTATATACATATTCTGATGATCTCTATATTTTATACACATATCTAATATAATTTATATAAGTACCCACCCTCGTCCAATTCTCTTCTTAGGTTCTTCAATGCCTTGCCAATCCAGTCGAAACCAGTCACGGTAGGTCGTATCACCACAGCAACCAAAATCCCATTGAATTTTATCTACCAGTATTCGAGAATTGATATTTTTTCTGTAATTCTCCATTAACGGCATTATATTCTATTAAAAGAACAAATTCAATAGAATTAGAAACAAATCAAGTAACATTCAAAAAAGTTCATACCTTGTACATGTTTCCACTAATAGGATGTGCCAAACTAATCAGAGACACGAATGAACCAATAAAATTAATACCAACAGTTATTAAAATAAGAATAGTTGTAAGTTTTAGATCACGGTCTGCATTTCTTCTCATATTAATATCTATGGACCGATACCTAAATGAAAATATATAAAGGAATTAATAAATTTAACAATTTAAAAATTAAATAATAATAAAATAGTTTAGATAAACAATCAAAGAATGCTTAATAAATATTATATTTTTATTTTTTCAATTTTTATTTAAATTCAAATAATTTATATCGTGAAATACTAAAATAGATAGCGAGATTCTCCTAACTAAAGCTTAAAAAAGAGCCAGTTGATAATAATATTGTTTAAGAACGTGAGATAAAGTTGTGATTAATTAAATATTATTCTATTTGATATCAGTATTTAAACAATCTGAAAGTAATTCTTTATTATACGTGTCAGTAGATAGACAACATTATTGTGAGCATTTTTTGAGATACCTTTCCTTTTTTCTTATAGAATGATGGAAGTTTGAGAAACTTTGAGGATAAAAGCTTTACTAAGATTTTTCTAGCAATATTCTTTAAGACACTCCTTTTACACTTACAAAATTTATTTAATAGAAGCCACACACAGTTGCTTTTACTTTAAATCATATCATTATTTTATATTTGTAATAACACTATTGGTAGATTATTAAAAAAGTACAATAGTGAATACGTATAAGAAGTCATTTAATACATCCTACACTTGACAGTAATATTTAAAATGATGAATGGAACCAATGGCTCCAACCCAAGTTTTTGAGAACTCATTTGTAATGTGAAATTGTGAGATACATGAAATCAAAAGAAATTTAACTGTTCATTTCGATTTTTTCAGAAAACATGTCAAAAGCTTCCATGCTTTTTGTCACTAGCTTGCCTCAAATCGAGCTTCTTTTAGCATTCTGTTTTGAAATGGTTTCAAAGTATCATGTGTTTGAGGTTGAGTGTCTGCTATTTTCTTACTGTTTGCATACCGGTCTTGCTCTATCAGTTCCGAATGCTAGAGAATCTTTGACATCAAAATTTCCTAAGTTTCTGGGTCGTTTGGTATCTCAAAACGTTCTCACCGAATACTTTACAAATTTTTTGGGATGTTTTTAAAGTGTGTTTATCTTTCTATTATAATGGAGGCATAAACTAGCGTATTTCTTCACATAATTCACTAATTTTTCAAGTATAACTTTTTACACTTGCAAAGAATTAGAAAACTACAATACCCTCACACAAAAAATGTAAGTTGAAATCTCACTTTTTAATAACATGTTCCATTGAGACAATTTAACTCAATAAATAGTGACACTAAACCTCTAAGGCTTTTATATGAATCAATAATGTAGTATAAATAAGTTGACCTATGGCCAGGCACAGACCCGACCGACGGTTTGAAATAAATTAAATTACAGCTACAGAAACGATTTCAAATAATTTTAATATATCTATTAATGCAATAAAAATATTGAAATAAAATATTAAATATTTAATAAAATTTTCAAAATTATTCCAAAGTTGATTTTATAAGGAAAATGAGTAGTATTTTCGCTATATTATCTTATATTTAAAACACCTATAATGTATGCAACCAAATTTGAATATCAATCATTATCTTTGAACTAAACTGTTAAAAATTGAAGAAAGCATTTCTTTTTATGTACTAAAACTATATAGTTATATATATTATACCTCTTTAAGTTTTTTTCAATAAAAAATATAATTTTAAAAATAATGAAATGAATCAAGTGAAATAAATTATTATTAAATAATGTAATATACTTTAAAATGGCCCAAGAATGGCGTATCAATGCTGCCATGCCTAAAAGACCAGCTGTGAGAACTATTAATGTAGGTCCCAAACAATCTGTATGGGTAAGGACATCTGGAAGTATCCAGAGAAGTAAGGTACCCGCAAGTGTCTGCAAAAAGGCTAAGACCACGAGGATCAGACCACCCACGGGTACCCAGTCAATTAATTTCTGCCGTTGGGCCTCACTTAAACGGGCCATCCGCCATCACCATCGGGTGAATCTAAGAGAAAAAGAAAAAAAAAATATTTATATACATTTATTTTAGTAGTATTAAAAGCGAGTAACTTTTCTGCTATCAGAACCAATATCTTTCCAGTCAGTTGGCACAGAGCAGTGTTGAAGGGGAAAATAAATAATAAGTAAAGAGATAAAAATATTATTTTGTCAATTTTTAATAAATTTATTTGTTTATTTTTAATCAAATATGAATCAGTCTGGCGGTTAACACCTGAGTGTGGAAATGACAAAGAAAGTTCTAGAATACACGGATATAATCTCTACAAAACCTGTCTATAAATATTAATTTTATATTATCTCGTTTCTGGCTCGAGTCTTATTTTAGTGAATTATGAAATCATTTTATATCAAATATATTGTAGAAGTCTGAATAAAAGTAAAAAATGAATTTAAATGTCTTCCGAAAAAATATGTTCAAATTAGTAAAATACAATATTGATCAACTCTTTCCTTTTATGATTAAATAGTTCTCTCTACTTTCACTTTAATTTTTTTTACAGAGGTATCTAATATTTACAACATAAAAGATCAAAATACAATTTTAATTAAATAATATATAATTTGAAGATTTTATACTTTATTTTCAATTAATTATCACTAATTTTTCTATATGTTTATCATAAATTATCATATTTTGATCAAGTTCTGGATTTGATGTACTTAGCAGTAATTAAACGAAAAGAAAAGCTCTGAATAAGAAAACTTGCCTTTTTTTAGAATGGTGAATCCAGGTGCTAGAATTTTGTATCCATCAACCATTGACGATAAGTACATATATTAATAGAATCTAGAAAAATGTAAATATAGAAAAGTGTTTTTTCTAATCAAAGGAAGGTAAACAAATCTTAATATCAACGTATTCTAGATTCTTGTTTATTTATTGTCAAAAATAGTTTTTTTTTTGAAATTTTAATTTTTTTAAAAAATTAATTTTTTTTCTAAAGCTAAATCTTATTATTCAATGGAAATAGATTTTTATATAAATAAAAGAGTTTTAAGTATTCTCATTCTTAACATTTTTTTTATTAAATCTTATTATTTATTAAATCTTCATAAATTTAAATAACTCTATTTATCAATTTAGTTCTCAAATTGTATGGTAATATTGTTTGATGTTATTTCATTTGGTCAACGAAATTTTATATCTTAATTATAATAACTTTTGTATTTTTAAAATTTGAATAGTTGAGTAATTTATTTATCGCTTAATTTAATTCTTAGTTATATATAAAATTACTAATTATTACTCTGGATTTCATATTCATCATAATCTTAGGCTTACATATATTTTTAAAAATAAAAAAATAATCTTTTTGTTAGCCATTTCTCTTGCTTAATTCTCAATGGATTAAAATTTATCATTACATATCTGATTCTAATGGCGGGGATTAACTTGAGATATTTAAAAACAATTTAAAATTCTCTTTATTAATGATATTTACATCTGTTCTTTTAGAAGATAATAATAAAAATAATATATTAAATAGAATGTCCGCGTGTCTTTTAAAATATTACTTATCTGTATTAATTATTCTCTTGATAATGATAAACCACAGGAAAAAATATATATATATTTATTTTTCGGTCACACCATCAGTATTTATCAATTATGTAGCAACTTTTATTTTTCATTAGGTAAAATATTCTAGCTTTTTTAAGCAAATCTAATGTTAATTAAATTTTCTAATTGTTCTCAAGCTAATCTTAAAGAGTTATTTAAGAACATTTAGGGTTGGAGGAAGATATATTAGATTAAAGATTATATTATTATAGTAAATAAATTTGGAGTAATGAAGATATATATGAAGATATATATATATAGGTAGGTTTTTTGTTCTTTAACATTTCAAAAAATGAGATATTTTTAATTTCATCTTTAACTATAATGTGTATCTTATCTTCTTTATGAAACCAAATTATATTTTAAGGCGTATTTATATTAAGACTTTATAACGCAATCTTAAAAATATTTTTATTCAAACTAATAAATATTATAATCGACATAACTTGTACAATTGTTAGTAGAGTTGAATGGTTTTATGAAATGAATGAATTGAAATGTTGATTCATGACATAAAATTTATTGAATTTTTTATTTTGATTCACTTAATTTACATTATTTATTTTATAAGTGGTTTTCTAATCAATTTACATATATATGTATACTTATATATGTAGATAATTATTTAAGATAAATTATATATCTTTTTACAAAAATATATTTAGCATCTATCGTAATATAATTTATATATAGTTTTTGACTTAGGACATATATATATATATATATATATATATATATATTAATAAATATAAAAATTATATTTTATTGCATTTTTAAAAGTTTCAATATTAATAATTTCATTTATAAGATAGAAAAGATTGATGTTTCTAAGAGGATATTATATTTTCGAAGTTATTGCTTTTAATAAATGTCTTATCATGACAGCATGTATGTACAACTGATAATATTTATTTATTAGTTATATATTCATTTATGAAATAATCAATCTTTTTTTTCATTAAATTAAATTAAATTTATTATGATTAATGAAGTTAACAATTGGTTCTTAACCTTACTTCGATTATTCATATTAAAATCAATTAAAAAACATTTTTTTTTAAATTTGATCAAAAAAAAATAAAAGATTTTGTATAATTAATTAATTTAAAAAGTTCGCAAAACCGGTTAAGAATCGCGACTTTCAACAATTTATTATTTCGAATACAATGTCCAACAAATATAATTTAAAAATAAACATTTTTTTTTCTTTCCAAAGTCCTTCCAAAATACATAATATCATAATTTAGATAATCAAGAAAAGAATTATATAATTTCTAATATAATAAAACTATTTTACAAAATCACAATACATTACAATATATTACATTTAAAAAAAGGATTATTATTTTACTATCCAGAAATTTATATTGAAAACAAAATTGGTGGTTAGTAACTTATATATCACACTATGGCTAAGACCTTGGAAAATAAAGAAAATTATAGGTATTAATAATTAATTTTAATAAAATAATAAATAATTAAATTTAAAAAAAATTAAAATTTTACTTATTAATTTATTTTATTACAAAATTAATATTAAATTATTTATTTATTTTAATTAAATATGAAGCATTTTTTATATAGAGAATATTAAGAATCATTTATGCTTATTTAGATATTGAAATTTATATTAAAATTATTTTTAATTTTGTTAATAATTATATAGAATAGATATTGTAAAAAACACTTATTGCTCTTTTAAGTGGTTCTATATTGATCACAATTATAGATATGAAATAGAAATGTATAAGGAGAACTTCACAAACAATCAGTAGGTAATTTATAATATTATTTTGTTTCACTCGAGATTCGGTTTGTTAACTGGAGGTGGTGATGGCAGTAGTGGTAGTGGTCTCATGGTCCCCACCAAATGCAATATAGGCAAGTACTGGCATTCTAGGTGCAACACAAACAGCGAACCACGTAAGATAATTAAGATAAGATCGTAGAAGCCAAGCAATGATTGAAATTTTCAAAAGAACTTCATGAACAAATATTTGATGATATAATGACATTTGAGTATACAAATTAGCAATATTTTGTGAAAGGAATGAATTTGTTTTAGTGAATTTAGGTATCGTGTTATTATTCTTCTCAAAAGAAATTCCGGCAAGGCGATAGGTAAATTGAAAAAAAGCGTCGGCATCAATAAACGGAACTAATGCCCAGACACCCTCCAATAACACTTGAGACATGGCAAGAAAATCCAGCGAAGGTTTCTCAAGAAGTGGCTGAATCACTTCTGTTTCGACTAATTTGAAAAATACTTCTGTTTCTTCTACTGAATTACAACACAAATTGTATCTAAAATAATAACAACAAATAACAAATTAAATTTACAAAATTGTAATAACTTAGTATATATATAATATTCACAAGTGAAAACTTCAATTTTTCTCTGTATATTTATTAAATATTTCTCTAGAAGTCTTCAATAGAGACGAGGTCTTCCCAGCCTTTGTAAATTGAAAAGGGGCCTTTGATTAAGAAAACCAAGATAAAAGTTGTACTGATCATACAAGACTTCGACTCGCTTAGGCACTGTCCTTTCATAGGATATTCAAAATCCAGATGTTTTTTAATCAAATAAATATAAGTCTAAAAAAATTACTTCGTTTCATATGATCGACCCTCAAAATTAATCTTATTTATATATTTATAAATATATTTGAAATTAACCATTTTTAGTTTTGAAAGTCGATTTATCTATTCTAAATTTTAATAATATAAAAATTGATGCAAGGAGAGCCTATTAAGTTGGTTGCCCTTTAGGTGGGGTACAGTACATCAGCTCCTTTTAGCCTTTAACTTCATTTTCTTGTTCAAACGTTTTAATAAAATATCATTTATAAATTAAATAATTAAAAATAGTAATCAACATACTTATCTTCAACTCCAATTAAGTATCCAATTGTTCTCCAAAAGTGTATCAATCCTTCCATATCTTTCTGATCCCCTTTAATTCCTAATTGATCCTTTTTTAATACAAGATAGCCCATAAATCCGAATTGAGTAATGGCCATGTCATATTGCACTATGGCACCCAATCCAGATCGAGATGCTTGATCTGATGCCGCACAATGACGACTACGTACTGTCATCAATGATTTATGAGCCCTGAAAGAAAAAACAAAAATTTTAAATTATTTTTTATAAAATAAAAAATAGACTATTATAGAATTATAAATAATTAACATAAATGTTATAAAAAATAATTATGTAGAATTATGAATGAAATTAATTTTATATTTTTCAGATTGCTAATCGAGAAAGATTTCATACATTCCTAAAGCTTATGCAATCATACTAACTTTATAGGCAACTGGCTGCATATCTTTTAGGGGTGTTCACATATAAGATACTAAATACGAAATATTTAAAAAAAAAATTTACATTCAAATAAGAAGTTATAATTATTTTACAAAATTTTTTTACTTTTTTTTATTTTTAATTTAGTAGGTGAATGTTTGAAAACGATCAATTAATACTAAAATATTATATATTATTAGATCTAAATTAATAGTTCAATTAATAAAATTATTTTCTTATTAATTAAGAACATACATAAAAAGAAGAAAAATAACATCTCACCTGCTCTGGGGATCAAGAATGTCTCCTGAATACCAATCGAGCATATGAAGAATTGTACTAAGATATCTTTTATAAGCAAGCTGTGGCGTAACACTTTTTCGTGTGTTTACAAGGACTCTTAGAATAGAAGGAACTGCCAGTATTGTTATCAGTCCACACAATTTTCCAACAAACATACTGAAGAAATTATTTTGAAAAAATCTCTGCCCCCTGAAGATAAATTATATATTATACACATATTAATTATATACTAATAAATAATTATTTATAATTTAAAATAAAATATGTTGAAATTGTATAATGTGATTAATTTAAAAAAAAATAATTTAAAAATAAAAAAACATAAAAAAAGCAATTTTCTTTGAATAATAAACTATATTTAAATTTAGAGAGGAATATATATATATATTTCATTTAATATTGTATTTTTAAATGTTTTTTTTTTAATAATTTATTGTTTATTATAAAATTAAAAATATTTGTTCTGATTGGAGAAACTTTGAAAGATTTCGAGGATCTTTAAACAAAATAAAAATTACTACCCAGTACATACTTTCCAATTCGAGAGTTCTATTCTTTGTAATGGTAGGAAATACTTTGCAACTTATAAGAGAAGTAGGAAGTAGGACCTTAAGATGCCCAATATAAAAAAATATGAGAGGTGTCACCTGGGTAAACACCCTTAAGATAGCGTCCTCAGATATATTTATGCCATTTACTGTTTTATGAATTCAAATTAATAAATTGTAACTGAATTAGTATTTTGATTTTTCTTGTTATTCTTTTTTCTATCTCGCCATAGATAGTATTGTTGTTTTTGTTTTCTTTCTTACTCTAATTATAGTTTTAATGGTATGTATTATTATTATGTGATTTAATCTAATCCTACTGAAAAGTCCAAATAAAATAGAAAAGGAGAATATGCATTAATAAATAAATAAAAAATTTATAAATATAGAACTCAATTAATTAATTATCAATAGGTGTTAAGAATACTTGGTATTTATCTATTCTATATTTTAAAATAAATAATAATCCTATTTAAAAAACAAAAAAATAATCCTATTTTTTAAAAAAACAAATTAATAATAATTTATATATTTTTTAATATTAAAATAATAAATTAATTAAAAATATTAAAGTTAAATATAATTAATAAATTTCAGCTGTTCTAATTTAAATGGTTATACTTACTTGATGTGGCTTAGATATTTCATCTATGATTAAATTAATATGAGAAACAATTTCATTTTCAATGAATATTGTATATTTCAATCCTTTTGTTATAATATTATCACTTTTTTTATAATATTATTCATTAAATTTAACTTTTTTAAAAAATAACACTTTATTATTTTTATCTACATTTTAAAATAAATTAAATTTTATCATGAATATATATATATAAGATATACGTATTGATTATTTTTTTCTTTTTTTTTTTGTGTTTTTATTTTGATATTATCTCTTTCTAAGAATTTCTTATATGGATAAATGTTTGTATATGTATCATAAATATACTATATTCTCACTTTCTTAAATCTTCTGGAATACACAGTAGAGAGAGAGTTTAGTGAGGATTATTCTTCTAATATAGAATTCAACGACAAGCTAAAGCCAATTTTATCCTTATATGATCATAATCTAAGTTTGATGTATTTGGAAATTTCAGAGGCAAACTCCTTCGACGATTTTCATCAGAAAAAAGGTACATAAATTAGAAATTGCCCTCAAGCATTTGAACATGTGGAACCTTGAAAACTTGTCTTATGTTCACCTTCAATTTCTGGTTGAATGATTTCTGAGCAAAACAGAATTTTCAGTAAGAACAAGGTTGCGAATACCCACGTTTTAAACATTATTTTTTACTTTGCTTTATAAAAAAAACAAAAATAAATAACAACGCAAATAAATGTTAATGATTTTGTTTATGTTTTTAAGTTTTTAATTTTTTTTTTTTTACTTTATAATCTTTATAAATTTTAATTAGTTTTTTTTGCTACCTTAAATATAAATCCCAGTCGAACCAAGGAGGTAATCCATCGCTTTTATGAAAGACGGGTGCACTCTTTCCTTCCGTTATCAAAAGTTTTAATCGCTCTCTCGCCCAACTCTCTATTTGTGATTTATTATCAACTTCAACTGTTGGAAGCTCTGAAACTAATAAAAAAAATTAGATATTATTTTAAAATAATTGATTAGAATTTTTTAAAATTACTTTTTAAATCTATAATTTTCTTATAATAAATTGGTATAGACATTCTAAAAATTAATAATTATGAAATTATTCAGTAGAACATGATAGAAAATAATAGAATGAAACATTTAAATTCATTGATATAATAATATTATTAAATAAGTGCAGCCATTTATTTAGAATCATGAACTTAACTTATTTAAAATTATATGTCTGTATAGACAACGAAAACTTTATATTACCTCTCCTTCTCTCTCTCTCTCTCTCTCTCCCTCCCTCTATATATATATATAGTATATATACCAGCTGCTCAGAATGCTTTTCGCGCTCTGTCATATCATGACAATAAAATAAAATAATTAAAAGTTTAGAATTTAGGATTAGGTAATGATAAAATAAACAGGACTATCAAGAAAAATACATAATCAAAAAATTCTATATGGAATTTATAATTTTTTTTTAAGAATATTAATGTTATGTATGACCTGTGGCATGAGTCTGTTGCTTAATATGACTGGGACTATGAGATATTTTTTATTGCAATGTTTTATTTCATCATAATAAATACTTATAAGTAATAATTACAATTTTTTTAAATAATAAGGTTGAGATAATAAAAAAAATAAGTCACCTAAAACGACCAGATGGTATTAATTGAATATTGATGGAAATTATTCAGGACTTTTAATTTTTACCAAAATAATTATTAAAATTATACAATAATAATAGTAAAACAAATAATTAATATAATACTTAAGAATTTTTTATTTTATTTTTTTTATTTTTATTTTTATATTTTCTTAAATAAATATTCTTGTCATTCCTATTCTAATTTTCCTTTCATTTTCCAGCATTATTCTGGGTTATTCTTGATTCTTGTTTAGACATCCGCATTCATTGACTTAGATGGTATGCATCTTAATTAAAATAAAAATAAAAAATACACATCACAATTGAAAATAAATGATATCTATCTATTCAATAAAGGTGAGCTGCATTTAAAAACCGATATTCACAAAACAAATCTGAGAAAATTAAAAGTAATCTTTAAAATAAAACAAAATTAATTTAAAAAATAAAAATTGTTGCTATTTCATAGAACTCAATTATATTTAAATCAAATCCTAACTATTTTTGAAGGATTTATTTTCAATCTTCATTTCAATTCTTCAGTACCGGGACCCCGAGCCTCGGCTCGGTACTTAAGTTAATAAGTTAAAAAAAATAATTCATTATTATTGGGTTTGGCTGGTAATATTAATACTTGAGACACCGAGCTGAAATACAATTCTTTAATTATTTATTACAATTATTAAATGTTGCATCAATGCATCAATCTGAATAAAATGAATGGAACTTAGTGTCCTCAATAATACATAAATTTGTATTATTAGGTATGTTTCTAAGTGAATGAATATTTTTTTTTATTGGAAGAATGATAAATATATATCGTAATTTATAATTATAAAATATTATTAAAATATATATTTTTAATTTTATTTCGAAATTAAATTAAAAATTTTAAAATATTTTAAATATAAAAAAATATTAATACAATAACCTTTAAAAAAAGGCGGGAGTCAAATTTCAATATGGATGCCATTTTTGACGTCTCCATATATAATTTTAAATTAAGAAATAAATAATTAAGATGTATTTTTCCTGAGATGTGATCAATAAAACTTAATTTTTCTTTATAAATACTATATCTAGTGTGAATTTGAAAAAAATCGTTAGAGCGGTTTTTGAGAACCCATGGCTATATATATATACAATTTTAGCTAGCATAATAAGATAAGATAAGATAAATATGTATTATTAGGTATGTTTCTAAGTGAATGAATATTTTTTTTATTGGAAGAATGATAAATATATATCGTAATTTATAATTATAAAATATTATTAAAATATTAGTTTTTAATTTTATTTCGAAATTAAATTAAAAATTTTAAAATATTTTAAATATAAAAAAATATTAATACAATAACCTTTAAAAAAAGGCGGGAGTCAAATTTCAATATGGATGCCATTTTTGACGTCTCCATATATAATTTTAAATTAAGAAATAAATAATTAAGATGTATTTTTCCTGAGATGTGATCAATAAAACTTAATTTTTCTTTATAAATACTATATCTAGTGTGAATTTGAAAAAAATCGTTAGAGCGGTTTTTGAGAACCCATGGCTATATATATATATACAATTTTAGCTAGCATAATAAGATAAGAGTACCGGGACCCCGAGCCTCGGCTCGGTACTTAAGTTAAAAAAAATGATTCATTATTATTGGGTTTGGCTGGTAATATTAATACCTGGGATACCGAGCTGTCGCTCGAAAAAATGTTTAGACATTATTATAGACATTTTCATTCTGTAAATTAAATAATTTTATTTCATTTAAATAAATATCTATTTTTAAATAATTTTTCTCTACATTATTTATCTAATTCTGACAATATATTAAGATCACACCGGGACCCCGAGCCTCGGCTAGGTAATTAAGTTAAAAAAAAATAATTCATTATTATATTGGGTTTGGCTGGTAATATTAATACTTGGGACACCGAGCTGATATACAATTCTTTAATTATTTATTACAATTATTAAATGTTGCATCATTGCATGGAACTTGGGGTCCTCAATAATACATAAATATGTATTATTAGATATGTTTCTAAGTGCATGAATATTTTTTTTTTTTAAAAAAAAAATTTTTTCCGCCGGTTTCGATCCTGCTAAGTTGACTATTCAAAACAGTGCCTTTACCCATTAGACTGATATATTTATTTAATTAACATAACATTTTTACTCTCTTTGCAAGAATTATGTTTTTTTGTTTTTGTTTTTGTTTTTTTTGAGAGTGATTAATAAATATATATATATATTTTATTAAAAATAAATATTTTTAATTTTATTTCAAAATTAAATAATGAATTTTAAAATATTTTAAATATATAAAAAAATGTTAATACAATTCATTTAAAAAAAAGCGGGAATCAACTAACCGTATTTTATTTTGTTAATAATTAATTAATTAAGATTAATAAATATATATATATATATATTATTAAAAATAAATATTTTTAATTTTATTTCGAAATTTATTTTATTTTAAAATATTTTAAATATAAAAAAAATATTAATTGAAGTAAAATTGATGACGTCACACCCATATATAATTTTCAATTAAGAAATTAATAATGAAGCTGTAAGTTTCAAGAGATGTGATCAATAAAACTCAATTTTTCTTTATAAATACTATATCTAGTGTAAATTTGAAAAAAATCGTTAGAGCGGTTTTTGAGAACCAATGGTTATATATAGAAATATATATACAATTTTAGCTAGCATAATAAGATAAGATAAGATAAATATGTATCATTAGGTATGTTTCTAAGTGAATGAATATTTTTTTTATTGGAAGAATGATAAATATATATCGTAATTTATAATTATAAAATATTATTAAAATATTAGTTTTTAATTTTATTTCAAAATTAAATAAAAAATTTTAAAATATTTTAAATATAAAAAAAATATTAATACAATATCCTTTAAAAAAAGGCGGGAGTCAAATTTCAATATGGATGACATAGTGACGTCACATTTTTACATTTAAATTAAAAAAAAAAAAAAAACTATTAAAGATGAATTTTTCCAGAGATGTGATCAATAAAACTTAATTTTTCTTTATAAATACTATCTCTAGTGTGAATTTGAAAAAAATCGTTAGAGCGGTTTTTGAGAACCCATGGCTATATATATATATACAATTTTAGCTAGCATAATAAGATAAGATAAGATAAATATGTATTATTAGGTATGTTTCTAAGTGAATGAATATTTTTTTTATTGGAAGAATGATAAATATATATCGTAATTTATAATTATAAAATATTATTAAAATATTAGTTTTTAATTTTATTTCAAAATTAAATAAAAAATTTTAAAATATTTTAAATATAAAAAAAATATTAATACAATATCCTTTAAAAAAAGGCGGGAGTCAAATTTCAATATGGATGACATAGTGACGTCACATTTTTACATTTAAATTAAAAAAAAAAAAAAAACTATTAAAGATGAATTTTTCCAGAGATGTGATCAATAAAACTTAATTTTTCTTTATAAATACTATCTCTAGTGTGAATTTCAAAAAAATCGTTAGAGCGGTTTTTGAGAACCCATGGCCAAACAAACAATTTTAGCTAGCATAAGAAGATAAGATTTGTTTATGAGGAAATAAAAGAAAAAAAGTGTGACATTGATTTAATTTTAAATGTAAGATTATAAAAGAAATAATCTTTCTGCTTTCTAGGCAACGATTACACTTCAACAAAAAAGTGATTTAATAATATAAGAATTGAATAATATAGAGAGAGAAAGTCTCTTAACGGAAGTCTTCCTTGCTTTTTAATGTTATTTGAATATTCGTCATACTTTAATGAATTGTTTCCCCGTTTAGTTTTGATTATTGAAATTTATTATTTTTTTAAAGAATAATAATAATTATAATAATGAAATTCAACTATTTAATATAATATATAGTAAGACTTTGACATTACTATGATAATATTTGAAATTAGAGTATTAGAAGTTAGTTAAATTAAAATTAAGTTATAGTATAAGATTTGTTTTAACGAGTTAAACAAAAATTGTTTATAAACCTCGAATTATGTTTGTACTCTTCTACTTGCTGTTATAAGTTATAACCAATCATTTCTACTAATATATAATATAATATATATATATATATATATATATAATATTTCTACTAATATAAGACTTATTGTAATTGAAACACTTTAATTTTTAATGCAAAAAATTTAAATGTCTGATTTAAATGTTCTTGAAATCATTTAAATTTTTTTTAAAGATTTAGATATTTAATAAAATTATTCCTAATGTAAAAATCATTATATTCTGGTTCGTTATATTATTAGTAAATTATTATATAAAACAATTCAACAAAATAAAAATATATTGTAAAACTTTATAAAAGTCATTTAATAGTGAATACCCATGCATGTCTGATCTTACTTGATGAATCAATTTACTAGCAAATTAAAAAAATAAGTTAAATAAATTTTTGTCTGAAATTTAAGGAGATCTATCAAAATTGTTTTTCTATTTTTAAAATATTTCAATATAGAAATAATTTTTCAATTGAGTTTACCCTCTAATAATAGAAACATTTTTGTATGTAAAAAAATTTATTAATACAAAATAAAATACAAAAAATTTCAAAAATAATATAATGAATATTATCATTATTTAATGTGATGGGTGTGTTTGTTTACTCGTCGCTTTTTTTCTACTATTTAACGTGCTCGATTATCAAAATTTGTAAAAAAAATAGAGTTTATTTTAATGATTAAATTATTATTTTTAATTTTTTCTCTTCATTTATTTTTTTTAACATAAAAAATAATAAATATAAACAAATTTATTTGTTGACTTTTTAGTATTCGGGCAATGATCTTGTTAGACAAGACGGAACATAAGTAGATGGGCCACACGCCAATGCACGAAATTTTATTTGGTAAGATAACATCAGACACGCGTGATTACAGATTAACTAAACGATTGTTCAAGAATTAATTTATAATAAATTATATTTTTTCCCATCATTTTTTTTATTCATGATCTTTAATGACTTTATGAATCAAATGTAAAGTTATTTATTTCGTTTTTAAATTTATAACATAAATGTATATTAAAATTATTTGAATTGATTTATTTATTGAATTCCCTTGAATATCCAATAAAAAAATGGAAAAGTTAATAAAAGAAAAATTAGAATAAACAAAAAAACTACTTGTGAAATAATATTTCTTTCATCAGATATCAGTGAATTTCTCATTATAGCGTAAATGAAATTAAATAAGTTTGTTAAATTAATTTGATATTGAAATTATTTTTAACAATATTAAGAGCCCAATATTATTAAGGGCATAATAATCCTATTAATACGTTTTGATTTTGATTTGTTACCATTATAAATGAATATTTAAGAATTATCCACCCATTTTCCAATTTATGCATTCACTGTATATTTATATTATTAATAAAATTATATGAAAATAATGAATATGTTTCGAAATTCATGATACTATGATTATTACTGTATATTTACAAGGATTATCAACAAGCAAGTGTTAAATGGATTGTTGATAATCCTTGTAAAATTTTGATTAGTATATATAAAATGTATTTCAAGGATGAATCTTTTAATTTTATTTTTGTTTGAAGGTTTCTTTTGTTTCACTAATTTTATAAAAAAAATTATAATTTAAAGTTTCCTTAATTAAAATTTACATATTATTATCTTCAACTTTGATCAAATAAAAATCCCTTTGCGTGTTGTTTATTACTTCATCAATACAACCAAAATTCCTTTGATGTTATAATAATCCTTAATTATTATAAATAAAATGGACAGTAAATTTTATTGTTTATTTTATTAATTTATTTTATTTTATTAAATATAAGGCATATTATTTATGTATGTACTTGTTTCAAACAAAATGTTAATCTTTTAATTTTAAACAAAAATTAAATTTAGTATTATATATATACTATATAGACTTATATATATACCTACTATAAAAATCTTTGATAAAATATTTATAAATTTGAATTTTTCTGAAAATGTAAAATGAAATAAAAATAAAAATATATATTCTTGTAATAATTATTTAATAAAAGTCAATATATATAAATATATATTTTTTATCATCACTATTTAATTATAATAACTGCATTTGTCAATTATTAGAAATATTTATTTAGAGAATGTTATTTGATTTTGATGTGAACTCAGCTTAAGATTGGATCTCTTGTGAAAGTTTTCGTGCACATTTCGACATTCAAACAGGATGGTGAAGGTGAGGTTGAAAAAACTTGCTAGTCAGTTGTAAAATGGACCTACTTCACTTTTATAATTAAGTCTTATGAAACCAGCAACATAATACTTGAGAAAATCCTAAACGTCATTGCGTGGTATATCTACAACTGTGATAAAACATTTTTCTATAGAAAGAAATGGAAAATAAATAAAACCTTCAATCTCCACTTTCGATTATTTGATTTGTTTTTTCCTTCAAATATATTTTATTTTTATTAACGATAAATTAAAATTCTGAATAATAAATTTTTTTTTAAATTTCTCTCTCATTTCTTTAAAAAATAATCCAAAATTGTAGGTATTAATTATTTGTTTTTAGTATCAAAAATATTGTCTAGAACTAGTTTAAATTTATCTAAAAAAGAAATATAATATAGAATATATTATTATATAAATTTTGAAAGAATTTAAACCCGTGTTTCCCAACAGGGGACACTTTGATTGTAAAGGAAGGCAATTCGAAAATGGACCCGACACGAGTTTAACCCTTTTTAATATTAAATATGATGTATATGTTACATAAGGAGCATAAGAATTTTTGAAGGGCTTAAGTGGGACATGGCACAAAAAAGGTTGTGAAACACTGATTTAAGCGAACATGAAGCATTTAATTCAAAAAGATATATTTTATTTATTTATATTAATTTATATTCTCTTCTCTCTTATAATGAAATGTTTATTTTTCCCATTTCTCTTCATATTGGTTAATAAGTAATACTATATCTTTGTTGTTTTGTCTCATTTCTATCTTACTACTTCCCTATTCTACTCATACCATTAATTGTTAAAAAATCTGAGTATTTTTCAAGCCCTTTTGATTTATTCTTAAATTGTTCTAAGAAATAAGAAAATAAGTTTTATGGAATTTTATTGAATGTGGTAATTTTTAAATAACATCTAAAATTTAAAAAAAAAATTAATAAATTAAATTTAAAAAAAAATAATTAAAAAGTTATTTTAAAATTTTTAATAATCATTTATTTTGAATTCATATTACATTGTATTGATGGAGGAATATATATGTAATTATATTATTAAATATTCCAAAAATAATCTAAATATTCCAAAATCAAGGAAATCATTAAAGATCTTGTCTTTATATTTGCCCTTTTTCTTATTAATGTCAATATTGACCAAAATCTTGTCCTTCTATATTTAGTTATTTATTTTTTATTAGGGAAATCCTTGGATAAGTAAATATTATGAAATTAAACATCCTTGTAATGGTTCAAATAAAGTGAAAATCTTGCTTATTTTGGCATATTAGAAACGAATATTTATTAAATTCATAAGAAGTAAGGAAATTGATATTTAGAGATGTAGACGAATATAATTGTATTATTTATAAATGTTTTGTTATATTGAAAGAAAGAAATATTAATATTTAAAATTTTTTATATTTAATATTACACTTATAGATAATTATGAAGTGGTATTATAATAAAAAATGTTTTCTAAATTTAATTTTATTTTTCTTATAAGTCAATCTTTGGTTAATGTTTATATTAGACAATTTTACTTGTAACGGAACTTGTGTTAAATTGTTGTGATTGAGGGTTGAATTCTCTTATAATAATTTATATATTTCATTAACCTTAAAATAACTTTCTATTAAATCTATCTAATATTTTAAAATATATCAGATGTTAATGGGGAATGTTGATTTCTCTTTTTAATTTTTTATTATTACTCAGGAAAGAGAGAGGGAAAGGGATATTGTGTATATGTTAATTTATAAAAATAAATTTTTTTTATTTACTTTTTCTAAAAAATATTTTTTTACACATTTCTTAATTATTTTTTCTGTATAAAACATTATTAAATGGAATTCTTAAGCAATAGTTTAAGATTAAAGTTTGTCAAGTGTAACCAAAACATTAAATTATATGTTAATATTGAAATCAGGTATTTGGAGATTGTCACACTGAATGATTGAGAACTCCTGATTAATAAGTTATGAAGAAGAAGAAATATAGTTCATCTTATTTAATATATTCAATAAAGATCTACAAATTAATTTATTTACTCATTGTTAGAAACATGATTATTCTGTTAAAAGATGAAGAGAGTGGAGAAATCATGAAATCAGTTTAGGGCATAAGCAGTAACTTTCAATTCTTTTCTTACTGCAATTGATGAATTCTAATTATAAAACTAAATAAAATGAATAAACTAAATCAAATAAATTTGGAGTTACTGATCTTTCGTCTTAATCATCATAAGATTATCTTGACGTCCTTTTAACTTAAAAAAAAATATTTTAATTTTTTACGTTTATTTATTTTTCTCGGATACTAAAATTAAACCAGAACATACAGTGTCGCATTTTCCACTAGGAATATGAGGCGATAGCTCGGGGCCTCGCTTTCTAAGGGGCCTCTAATCCCAATTTTAATATTTATTTTTAAAATATTTTTTAAAAATCTTTAAGAATCTATAAGCACTCTTTTAAACCAAATCTTTCAGTTTTGAAAAGAATAAAAAACTACCTTCGCAATAATATGAACCAAGACAAAACGAGTCATTTGTCACTTTTATTCATTGAATCAGATACAATGAATTCAATTAACTGTGACACTCTAATAGGAAACTTTGCCAAATTAATAGCCCAGAGAAAACATTTTTAATTGATAAATATATTATACATATTTCAGTATACAGGTACCTACATATATATTGAAATAAAAATTCATGATGTAATAGGTACAGCGATATGCAACTGAACCTAAAGTAAATGGAATTTATTGTAAATATTGGTTTACAAAAAGAACATTATTTTTGTTGTCTTTATATATATATAATTTATATTTGTTTTTGTTATGTATTAAATAATAAATTTTCCCTTGAATTATTTTTTGAAAATTATTTGTATTATACGACACCTCCCCGAGCGGGGCCTCAGGTTGACATGCTAAATGCGACACTGAGTACATAACAGGTTTGAGAAAAATGTCTGTGTGTATGTATGTAACCAAGTTTACGCAAAAACGGTTTGAGCTAGAATGATGAAATTTGGTACATGGGCATTATTCTATCAACTTTTGGGAAATGTAGCTCAACCGGAAGAGGGTCATTACCTAAAACGTTTTGATTTTTTTTCTTCTAAAGTGACCGTAAAAATAAAGATATATGTTTGATAATTTTTCACATGATTAATAATTGTATAAAATTGCTATATATAGAATTTCAGCTTGATTGAATCGCTGAAAGTACCAGAATTAATTTTTTAACACTGCAAATAACACGCGCCAACACGTTAATATTTTACATGCTTAATTAAGTTTCCATATGCTTATGATGATCCTGTTTTTTTTTAAACATTAATAGATATATTAAAATTATTTGAAATTGTTTCTGTAGCTGGAAATTAATTTACTTCAAACCACGTCGGTCGGTTCGGACCTGGTTTAAATTAAAAAAAAATTGGTAAGAAATTTTTGAATTTTAAATATATTAAAACTTATTTTTGTGAAAAATAATTAATAATTATTGTAACGAAAAATAACTATATAAAAAGTTATATTAATAAATATTTTAAACAAATTTTGATACGTCCAAAATCTGTGAATAGTTTTTATCGATAAAATTTATAAATCAAGTCACAAATATTAATATAAAATATTTTATTGAAAATTTTAAATTATATTTATAAAATTAAATCTGAAATTTTGTTTTGATTAAATAAGTTTTTTTTACAAGAAAGTTAATCTTTTAATTTCAATTGTTATTTAAATTTTCATTTATAAAGCAAAAATAAATATGAATGATATTATTATTAAGGATGATACATATTTGTGGACTATCATTTAAATTTTTATTTATATTAATTTTAGAAAATTAAAAAAAAAATACATCAGCACCTTTAATTGATTGGTTATCCATTATAATAATATAATATTACACTTTCACTGCACTTGGTAATGATAAAAAATAAAAAACATTGCTAAGAATTAACAGACACCCACATGCACACACACATACACAAATGAAACACTTGCAACTACCATCTGCAAAGACCTGTATTGTATTTGTAAAACCGCCGCGACCGGATTCTACGCGAGAATGTAACCAACAGCAGGTAGAAAGCCGCGATAGTTCGCATCCAAAGAGAGGGCCGGTCGCCTTCAGCCCCACCACAACAGATGTAATTTTACTTTAATCCACTCTACTAAAACGGCATTTACTTATTATCTAATACATCATAGAAAGATTAAAAAAAATTTTTCACAAAATAATATTGTATTGAAAATATTCTACCCTTTCTAAAATAAACACCATTAGAAAATATAGTATATATATATATATAAACCTATATTATCATCATTTAAATAAATATATAAATGATTATAAAAATATAATAAAAATAAATATTTCGATTCTCAAATTTTTTGATTGAGAATTAAAATACCGAAGATATTTGTTTTAATTATAATATTTTGATATAATAATAATAATAGTAATAAATTACAATAATAACTTATATTTTATAATATAATCTTTTTAACTAAATAATTCAAAAATAATATATTGTATTTTTTTATTAATTAATGCAAATAAATTATGGATTTAAACAGCAATATTTGAAAAAGATTATATATATATATACACGAAATTTCTTAAATTTATAATATCTAAACGATAATCAAACAATTTTTTTCGATACATCAGCTAATAGACAATTTGCAAGCACTTGTAAAAATTATCTTAAAATAAAATTCTTATTCTATCAATAAAACAATAAATAATTAGAAAAACAGGATAAAACAGTCACTTCTGTTAATTTCAAAATTAAAATAGAATGTTAAATTTTTTATTTATTTATAATTATTTATTATACAATATTGATGAAGTCAATTTTTTGTTTATATCATAGTATAGTAATATTGTAATAGTATATTGTAATATTTATTTAGTTTATTATTTGGTATATCTACATATATATGTAAATAAGAGATTTACTTCGTTATTATAAATTATCAATAGTTTTAACTATTTAAAAAAAAATTATAAAAATTCAAAAAAATAAAAGTCATATAATTAATTGTCATTTATTAGTCAAATTCTGATTTTGTACGACTTTCTTATATATATTTATTAGTTTTTTATAACGTTTTTATCATTTTCGCTTCACATGTCTGTCTGTTTGTTCGTTCTTATGACAAATTGAAATCGATTTTTCATCATCTTTAAATTTTTGTTTTCATTTCTTAAACCATTTATGTTTCTTTAGTGTCGCAAATTATTAATTATTGATTTTATTAAATATATATGTATGCTCATTTAAAAATGGTCCCAATACATACTTATATTTATAAAGGAGAAACACACACATTTAAATTTAAATATAAGAGAAAAGACTAGATAAATTAAAATAATAATTATTGACATTTTTAATTAAGATAAAATACTGAAAATTAATATTTTATATAAAGTGAAAGGATATATGAATTAATTCCTTTTTATTTATATTATTAATAATAAATCATCTTAAATAGGTAACCATCAAAAATTATCTATATTAAGATGAAATTTCAAAATACATTCATTTAATGTCTACATTATTTATATTGGTTATAACTTTTAATATATTTATATTTTTATAATTTAAATATCTAAAATATATATATCGTACTTTAATTATGCTAATGATTAAGCACACATATTAAATATGAAGAAATAAATTTTATTGCATAATATAAAAATTATATTTCCTATTATTTAACGAATTAATAAAAAAAAAATAATATAATATAAATAATTACATATTTATTTATGTTTTTTGAACCATGAGAAATTCGAACGATATTACAAAGGAAATGAATTATTTTTCAAACTTTTTTAATATTTATCTATATACATATATAATATATTAATTTTGAAAATATCTTAATATTATTCATATTTTAATTCACCTTCTCTCTGGATGTTAATTTATTAATTAATTAATAAATTAATTAATTAAATAATGTTAATTCAGAGGGATTATAAATTATAAAAAATAAATCGAATTCTGATTTTCTTTTATTAATAACTATAAAAAAAAGTTATATCATTTTATATTACCAATAAATCAATTATTTATAGCATAAATATATAAAAAAATAATTAAAAATAATAAAATCTTTAAAAACACATTCACTGTGTATTAGTAAATAAAATTAAGTAACTGAAATATTATATAATTTCTGTTTTAGGAATATTAAAAGTAATTTGTGATTTTGTTTTATGCACTTTCAAGTTTAGAGGTTCCTTAATTTTAATATAACAATATTATTAGATACGCCAGAATTTCTTAATTGTCCTACGACTGAAAGGAAAACTCATCAAATTGAAAATTAAAAAGGTAAACATTAATTCTTTGGTTTGAGATTATTTTGATTTTAAATGAAATGAAAGTAAAAGTTTAGTATATGTTATATATATTATAGAAACTGGCTACATGTAATGTGTTAAATGTAGAGATTATGTATTCATTTATTAAAAAAAAAATTAGATAAAGTCAAATTTTGAATATTCAAGAAATTGAATATTTAAGAAAAAAATTAATAAGATTTTATAAATCTTATTAATTTAATTATTTAATTTAACAGCTAATTTTATAGTTAAATGGAACAACATATTTAAATTTTATAAGATCAATTTCATTGAAAATATAATAATAAAAAATAAATAATAAATCTAAGAATGCAATTGAATTAAATGAGTTTCAAAAATCTTTATCTATCAGTTATAATGATTATATATGTAGTTTCATGAATATTGTATTATCTATCATATAAAATTATTAAATTTATTATTTATTATAAAATTATTTCAAAAATTGGATTGAAACAAGTAAATAATTTTATCATAATCAAAATCATTTTTTTTCTTTATGATAATTATTTGTAATTTTTTTTTTTTAAGATTATCGGAATGTATTAATGTATTTGTCATCAAATTGTCAATGGCAGGTTTATGGTTGGTGGTGTCATCATAAAATGCGTTCAGCATCGTTAATTTCCCCGAAGTCCTTGCACTGAAAGAGAAAGCGACGGAAGTGTACGCGAGTGAGAGTACCAGCCGTGGAGCGGAAGCCATTCTTTCTTTCCATTTCACTAGTCTTGGCGATGAGGAAACCACTGGACCCGTACATCTCTTCTATTTTGGAGGTCAAACATGTCGCATTCCAATGACCACTATTCTACACACCCCAGCCTGTTTTATAAAAATATTTCCATTCAAAAGTGTTCTTACCTGTGTTAATTAAACCAATAAATAATTATAGCAATGAAGATAATTATTTTGATGTTCTGGGTCAAATATTTCAATTAGTAAATTCTAATAGAATCAAAAAGAATTTATTTTAATTAAAAATAATAAAATTATACTCATTATTAATTTGTATATTAATACGTATTAGATTTAAGTTTCACTCTCGAATGACCTGGATCTCATTAATATTTCATTTATCTACAAATTTATTAATGGATTTACTTTAATTTTTTTTCAATTATTATAATAAAAAATAAGTATATATTTGAAGTGTAAAATCATAAGTAATAAAAATAATTACAATTATAATTTTTTGACATTTAAAGTTCAAGGAATATAAATCATATTTTTACAATTATGTTTATTCTTTGGTGATTTAAGTAAAAATAGAGTACAAAAGTATTATTTATAAATACAGCAGCTTACCAAATTTTATTTTCAATTATATGCTTAAATTTAGAGCATTTAAATTCTTTAATGTATTATCTTTGTAAAATAATATCTGAAATTTTAGAAGTCACCATCTACTACATATTTAAAATAAGTTGACCTGTGGCCAGGTCCGAACCGACCGACGGTTTGAAGTAAATTAATTTTCAGCTACAGAAACAATTTCAAATAATTTTAATATATCTATTAATGTAATAAAAAACAGATATGGATAGAACATAAATATTTTTAATTTTATTTTATTTATAATATATAGCTGAAATAGCCGGCGTTACCCGAGGCTGTGACGTCATGAAGGGCTGGGTGACGTCATATAATTTTAAATTAAGAAAAACATAATGAAGATGATTTTTCCCGAGGATAAAACCAATACATTCGTGGTGATATGTAAAAAAATCTCCTTATGTGAAATTTGGTGCGAAAATAACCCTTCCCTTCTTATCGTCGATCGCTAATACTACCACTTCCGGTTTCCGGATTTGTACCAAAAGTTGATCAATTCATCCCACTGATGCATTAAGTAAAGATACCAAATTTCATCAAAATCGGTTGAGCCGTTCAGGCTGTACACATTTATACGGACAGACGGAAGGACGGACGGACGCACGGACAGACATCATGCTAAAAATACTTTTTTCTGTTAAGAAAATGCATGATTCGTGGTGATATATAAAAAAATCTCCTCATGTGAAATTTGGTGTGAAAATAACCCTTCCCTTCCTATCGTCGATCGCTAATACTACCACTTCCGGTTTCCGGATTTGCACCAAAAGTTGATCAATTCATCCCACTGATGCAGTAAGTAAATATACCAAATTTCATCAAAATCGGTTGAGCCGTTCAGGCTGTACACATCTATACGGACGGACGGACGGACGGACCACTTCCGGTTTCCGGATTTGCACCAAAAGTTGATCAATTCATCCCACTGATGCATTAAGTAAATATACCAAATTTCATCAAAATCGGTTGAGCCGTTTAGCCTGTACACATCTATACGGACGGACGGACGGACGGACGGACGGACGGACGGACGGACGGACGGACGGACGGACCACTTCCTGTTTCCGGATTTGCACCAAAAGTTGATCAATTCATCCCACTGATGCAGTAAGTAAATATACCAAATTTCATCAAAATCGGTTGAGCCGTTCAGGCTGTACACATCTATACGGACGGACGGACGGACAGACATCATGCTAAAAATACTTTTTTCTGATAAGAAAATGCATGATTCGTGGAGATATGTAAAAATCTCCACATGTGAAATTTGGTGTGAAAACAATACCTCCCTTACTATCGTCGGTCGGTAAAAATTAGGTAGTCACAAATTCACCTAATTCTTATATCTTATATTATTGCAACAAGAAATAATAAATGTTATTTTAATAAATTGTTTAATAATAATAATAAGTACCGGGACCCCGAGCCTCGGCTCGGTACTTAAGTTAAAAAAAATGATTCATTATTATTGGGTTTGGCTGGTAATATTAATACCTGGGACACCGATCTGTCGCTCGACCCTTTAAAAAATATTAATATATAATTCTTTAATTATTTATTACAATTATTAAATGTTGCATCATTGCATCAATCTGATTAAAATGAATTGAACTGGGGTCCTCAATAATACAAACAAACAATTTTAGCTAGCATAATAAGATTAATCCAAGTAATATCGTCTATTTCTATTCGACACTATTTTCAGTTATGAAATGAACAGTCAGTAGAGAGTAAAAAATTGTAATTGAAGACCGTTGTTTTTAAAAATAATTAAATTATTTTATAGATTATAAAATAAAAATTATTGTATTAACATTAAAAATATTGAAATAAAAAAATAATAGTTTGATTTAATAAACTAAAATATTATAAACATTTTTAATGGGAATTTCTCAGGGAGGTAGGGAGCCCAATTCATTTAACCATCCATGTTGTATAAGGAATCTTAATTTCTTAACACTCCGTTTTTTTAAATTTAAAATAGAGGGAGAGAAAGAGTTTCAATTATATTCGAATAGTCTATATATTCTATATATGAGTATTTTTTTTTCTGAATTTAATACCAAGTTGATTTTCAAAATTTTCTATTCTTTATGCATATGATTGATTACATGTGTTAAAATTTAAACAAATTCAAATATTCTAATTTATAAATTTATATAAAATTTAATATTATTTTTTCGAGACTAATGGCAAATACCGGTGACCCTAGTCAGAGCAAGAGAAGACTCCTTTTGGTAGCGGCCTAGTCGATGATGTTATATGGATCGGAGATTTGGGCTTTACAACTATATTTTAAGTGAAAAAATGATTTCTTGGTTATATAAAAATTAAAATATGATTCTTTATATCTTTATTATACAGAAAAGTAGGCGTGTTAATATAAAATATATACCTGGGACACCGAACTATCACTCGACCCTTTAACCAATTTATACAAGTACCGGGACCCCGAGCCTCGGCTCGGTACTTAAGTTAAAAAAAATGATTCATTATTATTGGATTTGGCTGGTAATATTAATACCTGGGACACCGAGCTCTCGCTCTACCCTTTAAAAAATATTGATACACAATTCTTTAATTATTTATTACAATTATTAAATGTTACACATTTGCATCAATCTGATTAAAATTAATGAACTTGTGCTCCTCAATAATACATAAATATATAATATATAGGTACATATATTTTTTTTCTATAGTGTTTTTTTGAAAAACTGTTTAGCGCCCCAAGTGGTTATAAAACAAACTAAAGACAAAAAAACGTGCTTTGCAGCTTTTCGGAATTAAAAAAGCAAAATTGGCAGTCGTGGGACTGGCCGACAGAAGTGAAAACTTCTGCGTAAGAAATTTTAAAACAGACGAAATTCGCGCTATTTCACGAGAAAGATGAATTTCATATGCATGTATATATATATAACTTATATATTATTTTAAACATATATTTTAAACAAATTTGTAACTTATATTTATATATATATAAATACACAACTTTGTTTAAAATATTGCAATACGAACTGTTTTATAATTCTTATCTCTAACATAAAATATATATTTATTATGTGAAGTTCATTTCGTATAATTTTGATTATATATGTATATATGAAATGAACTTTACATAATAAATATATATTTATATGTTAGAGATAATTTATAAAACAGTTCTAATGACAATTCAAATTTCGCGCTCTGTTATAAGAAATTTGAAAGCAGATGGTTTCATGGTGTTGGTCACGATCACGCGAGTTCTATACTTTTTCCCCATCCCGCAAAAGTGCTCAACGCCGCTAAAGAAGTTTTCACTTCAAAAATTATTTAATATTTGGAAATATATCTGACTTATAGAAAAAATGAATATTAATTAAAGAAAGAAATAGTTTTTAAAATATCCTGAATAATATGTAACAATTTTCAAGATAGAAATTTATTACAATATTACAATTATTAACTGTTGCATCATTGCATCAATCTGATTAAAATGAATGGAACTTCGGGTACTCAATAATAATAAATAAAATAATATTAATAAATATATTGAATAATATTTTATTGAAAAAATATTAAAACTTATAAAACTATCTAAAACTTTATTAATAAAAGAACAATGAATAAATAAATATAGAATAGTAATTTATTAAAAAGTAAACAATAGATAAAAAGAAAAAAAAATAACAAAATCATTATTTTCATTTTTAAATAACGATTCACCCGGCGAGTTTCGAACCGACGAAATCCACTCGTTAAAACATCAGTCCAACCGCTGGACTATATGTATTTAGATAAAAAATTGTCATTTTTTTACTGTCTTAGCAGGCAGTATTAAAAATTTTGACGTTTTCCATATAATATATAATTTTCAATTAAGAAATTAATAATGAAGCTGTATGTTTCAAGAGATATCATCAATAAAACTTAATTTTTCTTTATAAATACTATATCTAGTGTGAATTTGAAAAAAATCGTTAGAGCGGTTTTTGAGAACCATGATATATAGATAAATACATATATACAATTTTAGCTAGCATAATAAGATAAGATTTATTTTTATATACTTTAAAAATTTTACAATTTTTTAATTATTTATTATAATTGTTAAATGGGATTTCTAAAAATGACCCATTAAAAATTTGTTTCCTAAAATGTTTCAAATTAATTAAAATAAATTGTATAAATGTTCATTTATAAAATCTATATATCTGTGAGTTTGTTTTTCGATTTTTTAAATTTTGATTTTGGATTCGATTAGAGCAGTGGTTCTTAAACTGTGGTCCGCGGACCCCTGGGGGTCCGCGAAGCCTTTACTGGGGGTCCGCGGTCCTCGGAAAAAAATCATCGTAAAAATATATACATATATAAATATTTAAAGTTCATTGTTTAACTATATCCTCCTAGAGAATTACGGCTATAATTTAATACTATTAATAATACTATTTTATTTTATTAAATTGATAATTATGTCAATTAATTTTTTGTGAATAAATAAACATATATAAAAAACTATATATAAAATTTGAATTTTCATCCATTCATTCATTTAAAATCATTTTTCGATTGTTCCTTTAAAATAACCCCTCTTAGGGGCTCGGAAGGGGAGGCATATAAGGGAATTTTCTTTCACTTTATTATTGGGGAAAACCAGGGGAGGGGACAGTCTTACCCGGAAAAACCCAAATTGTCAGCGTCCACTCTGGGGTTTTAAACAGTTTTAAAGCAAATGTTAATTATAAGTTCATTTCTCAACGAGTTGTATCTTTAAATTATTTTTATTAATGTTAATTATAAGTTCATTTCTCAACGAGTTGTATCTTTAAATTATTTTTATTAATTTAATTAATTATAATTAAATTATAGCTAATAATAGTTTATTATAGCTAATAATTTTTTTTAATTTTTAGTGTAATTTGCATGATCATTATTTTATAAAAACACTAAACACATTTTGCAATTTCCCAGAAAGGCTGTTTTTGAGAGTAAGTATAAGTTAGTTTTATGAATAAAAAATATTTATTTTAATAATATTTTAGAATCAAATTACGAAATTAATAATATTTTAGAATCAAATTACGAAATTAATAATATTTTAGAATCAAATTACGAAATATATTTATTATATAAATTAATATTCATTTAAAATGATATTAAATCATTTATTTAAAATGATTTAAAACATTTATTAAAATGATTTAAAACATTCATTTAAAATGATATTAAAACATTCATTTCAAATCATATTAAAACATAGCTAGTAAATAATAATTCGTTATATTTATATTATATTTATATTATATTTATATTATTGTAGTTCAATGTTAATAAATTACTCCATAAAATGGATCGTTGGCTACAAACTGGTTCAACACAGAAACGGAAAGAATCAGATGATGAGGCATCAACAGCAAACTCTACCAAGAAACGCAAAACTAGAAAATATTCGGATGATTATTTATCATTTGGATTTACTTATATTTGCAACAATGATGTGGAAAGACCAGTCTGCGTTCTATGTCAGGAAAGTTTATCCAATGAAAGTATGAAACCTGCTAATCTCAGACGTCATTTACAAACAAAGCACAGCGAGCATGTTAGTAAGTCTATCGAATTTTTTAAAATGAAAAAAGAAGAACTTAATTCAAGTCAGAAATTGATGGTAAAGACGGGATCTGGTGGTATGAGTAAGAAAGCAGTAATGGCATCATATGAAGTAGCTCTACTTATTGCTAAAGCAGGAAAGCCGCATAATATAGCAGAGCAATTAATTCTTCCTGCTACAAAAGTAATTACAAATATAATGTTAGGAACTAAAGCAGCAAACGATATAAATTTGATTTCATTATCAAATGATACGGTTAAGAATAGGATTAAAGACATGTCATGTAATATAAAAGAAGAATTAATATCGAGAGTGCGCAAAAGTCACTATTACTCATTACAATTGGATGAAAGTACTGATGTCACTAATAATGCCAATTTGTTAGCTTTCATTAGATATGAGTTTGAAAATCAAATACAAGAAGATGTATTGTTTTGTGATTCACTACCTTCACGAACGACAGCTAATGACATATTTAACAGTTTGAATAATTTTATAACCGAAAATGAAATAGAGTGGCCAAAATGTGTTGGAATTTGCACTGATGGTGCTCGTGCAATGTCAGGTACAAGAACTGGATTGATTGCTCTTATTAAAAATGTTGCGCCTCAGGTTGTTTGGAATCATTGCTGCATTCACAGAGAATCATTAGCAGCCAAAAATATGTCACCAGATTTGAAAAGAACATTAGACGAAGTAGTTAAAATTGTCAATTTCATTAAGGCTCGTCCACTTAATTCCAGAGTTTTTAAAATTTTGTGTGAGGAAATGGGTAGTCAACATACACATTTATTATTACATACAGATGTACGTTGGTTGTCCCGCGGGAAAGTACTCATTCGCCTTTTTGAGCTTCGAGATGAAATACGATTGTTTTTAATAGATGCGCATTTTGAACTGACCGAATGTTTCAATGATTTTATCTGGTTAGCTAAGGTGGCTTACTTGACTGATATTTTTACAAAATTGAACGAACTTAATTTGAGCCTGCAAGGTACTGTTGTAAATATATTTAAAGTTGAAGATAAAATAGAAGCAATGATTAAAAAAATCGACTTGTGGTCGAAACGCATCCAGAACGGTGTATATGAGTCTTTTCCAACTCTCAATGATTTCATAGAAAGCTCCAGTGAAAAATTGCTTAATCAAACGCGTCAATTATTTGTTGAACATTTAATTACTTTGAAAAGCAACTTCAGGAAGTATTTTTCTACTCCTGATCCTTGCAATAACTGGATCAGAGATCCATTTAATATGGAAATTACAAATGCTAAACATTTATCTGCACCTGAACAAGATATTCTCGTGGAATTATCATGTGATACAACTTATAAACTAAAATTTAACAAAACTGAATTGAGCAACTTTTGGTTACTTCTCAGGTCAGATTATCCTGCGCTTGCAAATAAAGCACTTCAACACTTGATTCCATTCTGCACAACATATTTATGCGAACAAGCTTTTTCGGTACTATTTTATATTAAGTCTAAATATAGAAACAAATTAAATGTAGAGCCGGATCTTAGATTAAAAGTTTCCAATATTAAGCCAGATATTGAGATTCTTGTTTCAAGAAAACAACTGCATACATCTCATTAAATATGTAAGTTATATTTAATGAGATAGATGCAGTTATTTTTTAAAATATTTCTTATTTAATATTTTCTGAAAAAAATTATAAAATATTTATATGAATTTAATGTAAGTACCCATTATAATTTGTGAGATTTGTTGCTATGACAATGTTTGTATTTTCTTTCTTCAATATTATAATTTCTAATAAAATGTGTTCTACAATATGCAAAAAAATCGTTATTCACCAATCACTGTTAGAAATATTCATCATATATCCTTGTCCTTATGAGATCGTAAGCCAGAAATTAATTAATAAAATGACGTAAAGTACCTAAAGTTGTGATGGGGGTCCGTCAAAAAAAATTTTTTCAAGTGGGGGTCCGTGGAGTACATAAGTTTAAGAACCTATGGATTAGAGCTTAAAATGTGTAAATGTAAAGTGGTCTTGGTTTTTTTAAAATTCGTTTGGGAACATGGTCAAATCGGCAGTCAAAGTTGAAAATTCCCCATATATTATAACTACTGTAATTAGTATTATTATAATGTAAAATTATAAAGAAAAATGTTTAGACATTATTATAGACATTTTCATTCTGTAAATTAAATAATTTTATTTCATTTAAATAAATATCTATTTTTAAATATTTTCTTCTCTACATTATTTATCTAATTCTGACAATATATTAAGATCATACCGGGACCCCGAGCCTCGGCTCTGTAATTAAGTTAAAAAAAAATAATTAATTATTATTGATAAATATATATCGTAATTTATAATTATAAAATATTATTAAAATATATATTTTTAATTTTATTTCGAAATTAAATAAAAAATTTTAAAATATTTTAAATATAAAAAAAATATATATTTTTAATTTTATTTTTAATAAAATATATATAGATATTTATTAATCTCTCTCAAAAAAAAAAAAAAAAATAAAAAACATCAAATCTGCCTGCTAAGACAAAATATATTTAAAAAAAGGCGGGAGTCAAATTTCAATATAAATGTCATTTGTGATGTCATCAATATATAAATTAATAATAAATAATATTAATAAATATTAAATTTAATAAAAGAACAATGAATAAATAAATATAAAATAGTAATTTATTAAAATGTAAACAATAGATAAAAAGAAAAAAAATAACAAATTTATTATTTTCATTTTCATTTTTAAATAACGATTCACCCGGAGAGTTTCGAACCGACGAAATCCACTCGTTAAAACATCACTTTACCATCTGAACTATATATATTTAGATAAAAAATTGTCATTTTTTTACTGTCTTAGCAGGCAGATTTGATGTTTTTTATTTATTTTTTTTTTTTTGAGAGAGATTAATAAATATCTATATATATTTTATTAAAAAAATAAATATTTTTAATTTTATTTCGAAATTAAATAATAAATTTTAAAATATTTTAAATAAAAAAAAATATTAATACAAATAAAAATGGAGGCCAATTTTGACGTTTTCCATATATAATTTTCAATTAAGAAATTAATAATGAAGCTGAATGTTTCAAGAGATATCATCAATAAAACTTAATTTTTCTTTATAAATACTATATCTAGTGTGAATTTGAAAAAAATCGTTAGAGCGGTTTTTGAGAACCAATATATATAGATAGATAGATATATACAATTTTAGCTAGCATAATAAGATAAGATAGATGACCATAAATAATTCAATTTTAATAACAAAAGAAGTAAACAAGATTAGTTATTAATTGTTCACAAATAACTCATGAAGACCATCATCTAAATCTAAATTCTATATCTAACTGTTCTATACCCTAAAAAATATAATAAAAATAAATATATAAACGCGTGCTTGCGGTAAATAACACATTTATATATAACTTTTTATATATACATTTAAATGTAGATATAAATTTTATATATAAATTGTAAATGAAGCTCAAAATTTTTAAAACAAATTCAGAAAAAAAACACAAATTATTTCGTATTTTCCATCTGAAAAATATTACATAAAATATATTTCTGAAATATCCACTAATCTTCCTTGCGACTCTTCTCCTAAGGTTGAAATCTAGCTTCTCTTCGAAAAATAGTATCGAAATATTCAAAGAATACCTGTCTAGTTTAGTTAATTATTTTTATAAAATTCAATTTAAAGGTTATAGAACTCATTTTAATTAAATCTCTAGCTTATTATGTTATATCTATCTATCCAAAGGTATATATATTATATAACAGGGTTGGCCACACTTGGTGATACTTAGAGCCATATTGAAAAATCGAAAATTTTTAAGAGCCAAATCGGAAAAAAATTTTACCTTTTTTTTTTGTGTCATGACTAAATTTTTTAATTGAACCACAATAAACTCGAAAAGAGTCACATGAGGATCGCGAGCAACGGTTTGGCCACCGTGGTTATATAAAACAGGGCTTCTTAAAGTGGTGGGCCGCGGCCCCTAAGGGGCCGTGAACTGTCCGCATTTTGAAAAATGTGACACATAAATTATAATAATTAAATAAGTTCATTTTTAACATTAGTAAATACATGTATTGACTAGAAAAAGTTTGCATATAGAAATTTAAAATTATAAATTTAAGCAATCTTAACTAAAAAAATAGGGAGGGGCGTGACTTTAAAATGTTTGAGAAGCACTGATATAAAGTTCAAAATAAATGATTTTTCCTATTTGAGAAAAAAAAAACTGTTTCCGCCCGGGATCGAACCGGGGACCTTGTGCGTGTGAAGCACACGTGATAACCACTACACTACGGAAACACATGTCAAAAGATACTTTTTAATAACCTTATAAAACAAAATAAACATAGTTATAAATCTTATATGTTTATTTAATTTTTAAAAATCTGAGTCTTGAGTATATTAATTTCTCATCAAATACAAATTTCTTTTGAAAAGAATAATAATTTAAACTCATTTAATATTATTGTTTTATGAAATTTACAAAATATTTTAAATATATTAATATTTTTATAAAATTTCTAATGATGATAGTAATCTTAAAATTTTCAAGAATAGCAAATATTTTTTCTAGTTTATATGGCGCTCTTTTGACTTTTAATACTGAGTTCATAAACTTAACTACAAAATTTTAATTTCAGAAGAATTTATCTTAATATTAATCAATAATATCAGAAACAAATTCTGAAAAAATATATATTTTATATGTCATTATAAGCGCTTAATCTATACATAGCTCGAAATAATATCAATAATTAATTTAAGTTTAGAATGATATGTATAATTGAAAAATTACTATTTTATAAATTCACAGAATAAAATGATAGATGGAAAATTAACATGATAAATTACTTTGGATCAAGATAATGATGATCTTTTATAGTTTATCAAAATCTTCTCATTAATAAAATTATTTATTTTAAATATTCAGCTAATAATTAGGTAAATATAATTCATTTGATGAAGTTTAGACATAAATGTTTGGAGACCAAATAAGTTAAATAAATAAAGATATGGGATATGGGGAGTGGAGATTAAAAGATAATTTTGAAATAAATCTGAAATTTAGGAAGTGGGTTATACGGAGATTGTGACATATATAAATAGAGAGAGAGAGGTATATATAACATACATCATGCCTTCTATTTATATATTAAAGATTCTTTTGAATCAAAAAGGTCTAAGAATCACTATTTAATATTTTACTTTTATTTAATTTATTATTGATAATGAACTAATGAACAAAATTCAATTATAATTATTTATAAACAATACATATTCCTCAATACAATTCATTTAACTCACGCAAATACACTGATTAACCTAATTTATACAATATAAAAGTGAATTTTATTTTTTAATTTATTTCATTAAATTATTGTTAAAGAAATATGGAGGTATTATTTCGTTTTTTAATAAATTGTTAAAAAAGATCAAAACAATATGCATCATTTCATTTTTCAAATGGCATTTGTGAATTTTATGGCAATATCATTTGAAGATATAATTAGAAAAATAATAAAAAATAATTGTTGGAATAAAACCCTAGAGGCCTTATCTGATATTGTACCAAATGCACCCGTAAGTGGTATATTATTTGTAAATGAAACGTATATTTTGCAAATACTGTTTATAAAATATTTCTTATTAATAAATATTAAATGTTTATTTTCAAAAGTTTTGTTAAAGAAGATTATGCTATATTTATATTTCTATCTCATTTCAATGGACAAAATTTAACAGTATATAAACAATTGATTTATAAAGAATATTTGCCAAGAATAACATTCAATTATTTAGGTATCTCCTTTGTTCGGCATTATATAATTATTATAAATTAATAATGACTGTTATCAATATTAGAAGGTAAAAAGCAAATAAATAACTTAGGAATATGATTTTGAAATATAAATTAATTAAAAAATGAAATGGATATATTTATATTTAAATGTATTTAGTTAATAATCAATTTTACATAAATATACATATTTAAGAAATCAATAAATTGTAAAATTGATCCTTGAAGCTTGAAAAATTTTAAAATAACACAAATTAGTAAACACATTTTATACTAATTATTTATCTTTGATTAATTTGTCTATAAAGTATTTAAAATGTTTTTTAAAATACATAACAATTGTGCATAAAGGCTACAATTAAAAAAAAATGTCCAAGCGGACTTTATTTAATGATTATTGTTTCCAAAGCTCAATATGATAAACATGTTTAGAGTTAATTTATATTAGTGTTTTATAATTTACACTAAAAGTAACAAATCAGACTTTTAGATATTTATAACTATAAATATATATTTATATAATATATATATAAATTTAATTAAAATCACATGATTATATATATAAGGGAGATCAGTTAATGTGATATATAATACATCGAACAGAGAATTTTTTTTAAAAAACAAGATTTTTATAATAAAATTTAAATGGAAATAATCTGAACTCAATTCATCTCACTAGCCTTTAAAACTAATCTAAAGAAATGAAAAAAAAATATAATTTTGAGATTAGACAATCAATTCCTTTTTATATTATATACTATAATAATTAAATTAAAAATAATAATAATCATGTAAGAAATATTATATTATATAATGGAAAAGGAACTTTATTATCTATAATATTGTATTTATGTGAATAACATAATTGTAAAAAAAAAAAAAATTATTTCGATTGTCATCTCGTTTTTAAGACTCCGTCCTAAGTTTTCCATTTCAATTAAAATTAATTTGCTCATACTATTATAAAAGCGCTTTTAAAGCTTATGTTCAGTTAATTTAATTGGTAAATAAAAATATGTTTAATATATATATAAAGCAGAGGTGTCCAAACATTTTGTTCCAAGGGTCAGATTGTGAGATGCAGTCGTCCACATAAATATGCAAATTAAAAAATTTCATTATGATTAATTTTTTTAACCATTCATTGCAAATACTAAATACTAAACAAATATAGTAAAAATACAGTATAATTGCATATTGTTATACATACTTTAATAAAATTATTTTAAAAATCTTTTTTATCACTTTTAGTTTCACTAGATTGGACACCTCTGATATAAAGGAATTTATATATATTTATATATATTTGAATGTATATATTGGTAGAAAATCACTTTTAACTCATTTTCAAGTTCGGCCGAGGGACATTTTCTATTTTTGTAGGGGTATGTTTTTTGATATCACCTTTAAAAGTTTTTGGAGGTTTCTGGTTATTCATAAGAGATTCTTTGCGAGTTTTAGTATCTAATGTAGATCCATTTCTATATGCATTGGAAGAAGTAGGTTCTCCAACTTTAGGTGCGTGTAAAGATTTATCTCTTTTATTAGTGATATTTGAACAGGATTGTGTTTTTTGATCTTTTTTAGGTGAGCTTATAGATTTCGAAATATCTGATTTTTTTATATTGCTTTGCACTTTTAACTGTTCTTTATTTTTTAAATGATTAACTTCCTTTTCTTTACTTGGTACTTCATCTTTTTTGCGAGGCGATTTAGGGTGTAGGTATCTATAATTTTTTAAACTTTTATTTGTTTCGGAATGACTTGAAGAAGGTTGGCTTTTGGTTTTATTCTTGAGATCAGAATGTAATGTTTTTTTAATTTCAATATTTTCCGTTACCCCATTAGTTAAAGGAAGAGTTTCTAAAGAAGGTGGAGGAAGGTCTGAAAGCACTTCAGGTTCTACATTTGTCTTTAATTCATTATCACTATTCATTTCGGAACAATTATCTTGGGATATGGCAAAATTTATGGCAGGTTCAATGTTTTCATCAACGATATCTTGATTGTTTGCTAAAACAGGTTGTTCTGTGATTGATAAGGAAGAAGTATCTAAACAGATGTTTTTAAAAATAGCACATTCATCTTCCACTTCAATCTCTAAAGATTTATTTTGAATGGTATCTGGAGATAAGAGTACATCCTGAAGACAGTCAGCATCATTATCTAAAGAAATTTTATTCAAAGATTCTCTTAAATCTATATCTTCATCTGAGAGTTCATGTGATGGCGCTAAAGGGATATTTTCTAATTCAGTAGAAGTAATTATTTCATTATCTTGTAAATTATTTTCATTTTGAGCAGATTGGACTATTTCGGGGAAATCATTCATTTCAAGATCCAAGGAATTATTCATATTTGGATTAGGAAACTCTTGAGCTTCATTGGGTGAAGTCATTGTATTAAGTTGATTAGAATCTGAAGATGTTTCTTGATGATGATATCTGTCCAAAGATTCACCTCTCTTTCCATTTGATTCTTCTTTTTCACGTTCACGTTTCAATTGGATAGCTAACCATATGTCTTTTAATTCTCCTGTCAAATCACGATCTTTCAACACAGAAAATCTTCTTTGAAATTTAATATCAGGATTCATTGCTTCAACGAAATCAATCATTAGATCGACAAAGGCATCTCGATTCTAAGAAAAAAAATATTATTTTATTTTTAGTTAATTTGAAACAAAATAATAAATGGATAAAAATAAATACCAATGGATCAGGCGCAGTTTTTCCACTTAATCGTAATATTTCCGGATTAACCATTACAGCAAAGATAACAGGGGACCGTCGATGTGCACCTTTCGGATTCGGTAAAGTAAAACTTGAACTACTTAAATGAGGTACGCGCATACCCCCATACAGGGGAATAGGATCCAAAGGTTTCTGAGGAGTCGAGATCTTATTCCACGAGAGCACATTTATATAAGAAACTTCAGAAGAGCCCTAAAAAAATAAAAACAAAAATAATACACCAAATCAAAATCAAAATATTTTTTTAATTATTTAGGTTATTTATATATATATATATATATATTTATTTATATATTTATATATATTTATTTATATATTTATATATATTAGAGTTAAATCAAAATTTTAATAGATATACATATTCATAGAAATCTGAAAGGATAATCAAAAATAATTTTCACTTTATAAAAACAATATTAATATAAGTATATATATTTATAAAGATCAACTTATAAAAATATGTTTAATAGTACTAGATCTAATAGTCAAGAAAATAAATTAAGTAAAAGAATCTTAGTTAAAAATGTCCTCTACCCAATGGCGGGTGATGTTATAGAAGAGACAGAGCATCAGATGATTTGAATGTTTTTGAAATGTCATTGCCAGGGGCTTTGCTTATCTAACTATCAATTTGAAATATAAATAGATGAATTATTTAAAAAAAACCGATATTTATATATATATATAAATAAGTAATTAAAATAAGTTATATTAATTTTCCAAAGAAATTATTTAAACAAATAATTTTGTAAGTAGAGATAAAAAAAATTTCTGATTCAGTGGTTAATTTATAATTTAAATTTTAACATATTTTTCAAGGTTAATTCTAAAATTATTTTATATTAAATCATAAACAATATAAATCATTAAAGTACTTCTTTAGTGATTAAAGCTAAAATAAATAAAATCGGTATTATCAGAGATTATTTTAAACTTTCTTATAAATTAGAAATTAAATTAAACCAGATTTTTTCGTCGACTTGAAAATTGAGGAAACAAATGTTTGTTATTAAAAATAGTAAATAAATAAATAGAAGTGATTTTATATGTAAATAAAAATAAATTCAAATACTTCAACCACCAAATATTAAATATGATTCAAATAAAATTTTTTCTGTTTTATTCCCCAATAAATAATATGAAATCTGTACCATGTAAAAATGATTCGAATTTATATATTTTGTATTTTATTAAATAGATATAAAGATTTTAATTTAATTATTATTTTGTATTAAATTAAAATATATATATATATATATATATAGACATATTTCAAATTTAATTAAAATGTTAAAATAGATTTTTCTCAGTGCAAATAGAAAAAAATTTGATTCAAATATAAAATATAAATAATTACAAAGATATTCTGAATCAGTATTTTTAAAGAAAATTTACTAATTATAATTTAAATTTATAGGACTTTGTTTTTTAAATTTTCTCCATTTTGACAAACTAATATTAGATATTTTTTTATTTATTAAGAGTTCTGTAATATCCTATTTGAGATTTAGAAATTAGAATTAGATTTTTTGTTATTTATATTTGTATTCGATCAGAATATCATTGTATCAACTAAAGTAGATTATTTACATTTATCTAATCACCTTGATATTTTATTATTAAGTCATAAATAGATACTCTGAAATGGATTTTTTATTTTGGTAACAAGGAAAAAATAAACAACTTACAACCAAGTAATCTTGAATACACATATGAGGTTGGGGTGGATTTTTGAAGTTCCTGGCCCGTTCTAGGGCAGATTTGACCTTACAGGGAGACATAGGGTCGGCAGAAGGCCCGACGATTCCCGGTGAATGAATTCGGGGCAGTCTTTCTCTCATCTTAAAAAAAATAATAAAATATATTACTTATATAAAAATATATGTTTTTAAAATGAAACTATTGCAAGTAAATAATAATAATTGTCTCTTACCTTCCTATTAAGTAAATAACTAAATCTATATAAAACCGAAGATAAATGTCAATAACCGTTTGATTATTCATTGAATCTAAGATTAAATGCATAGAAGAGTATGATCGATCATAAAACAAGATGAGCTATTCGTAGTGTCAGAAATTCAAATATTTCTTTTCTCTCTCGTTTAGAAAAGTCGTCGCCGCTTGATCGATAATTGGGCCGAAGATTTTTGTAAATTTGCCAAGAGGAGAATTTCTCCTTCGTTATACAATTAATACTCAACTCTTGCCTTCCTTCTATTCTCACTGATCAGAAAAACAAAGCTTGTTTGACAAGTGTTCTCTGATGTGACGTCACATTAGAACTATCTCTTTTATTTTTCAATTTTTTTTCACATCACTCACTATAAATTCTATTTATTTAAAAAAAAATAAAATATTTATATTATTGAAATGATAGATTGATTCAAAAACAATTATTCTTTGATGGAAAATGAAAAAACGGATCTAGGTCATGGAGGAGAGGGGAGTAAGGGGCATTCCTTTACATACTAAACTATACTTTTGCTTTGCTAGCGGCTATCTCTCAAACTCTCAATTAGAAATTTAGCTAAGTCAAAGTGCAACACACTTTCATCCAAATAATTTTCCATAATCAATAAAAAATGAACCTAATTTATAACCTTTCTCCAGCCAAATCAAATATTTTATATTGAAATTTGTATCAAAAAGAAAAGTTCCAACAATAATAAAATAACTTATTTAATATATGGCTTTGATAAAAAATGTTTATCCTTATCTATCTCCTCTAGCTTATTCATTCCACAATAAATTACTTGTTACAAAAAAGATAATTCATAAATTTCTCTATAAATTATTGCTTTAAATTAATAATAATTTTAGTTTAAGATGATTCTAAACTTGTATTCTAAATGTTACTTTCAATTATTCAAAATGTTAAATAAAAAATCTATTCTTAAAAGCAACTTAAAGTAAAAATTATAGAATTCCGACAAATAATATTTATAAAAAAACTACCTATAATGGAATTAAAATGTTTTGTTTTATTTATAACAAATTATAGCTAATAATGATTAATTACTTATAATATAATTTAATAGTTCAAAAATTTGTTATCAACAAAGTTTAAACTTATATGTTTTTATATCCAATAAATTCTTTTTTTTAATTTACTCAGTTTATAGTTAATCATTAAACTATTTTATAAATTTTATATATTAAATCTATAAATTCAAATAATTGTTTTCTTCCAAAATTTTGTTACCGATTTTTTTAAACTATTTCTTCAATTAACTGCTAAGTTTTCTTTTTGTGAATACACCCATGATTTAAAAAATAATTTGAAGTCATTTAAAATTAATAAAATACATCTTGATGAATTTAAAATCAATTCCCACATTCCTGAAGAGTGTGACGCAATTCAAAATTTATTTGTATGGATTCATTTTATCCATTATATTCAAATTTATTAAAACATGAGGTTTATAGGTCTAAAAAGGCTAAAAATATAAAATTCACTTGATACTACTTATTTTTTCAATCCCCTTTTTTAAACTCATAGTAGAACTGTAATCTTTTCAATTTCTTCAAGAACGTAATTATTTTTCTAACTTAAAATAGAATTTTTTTATTTATAAAAATAATTTTGTTTCTTTGCAATATTTAAAAAAATGAATTATCAAATTAAATTATGATGATTTTTTATTTAAATTATTTTCTTTGTAATAAATAATTTACAGTTATAAATAAGGAATAGAAAATGTCAGGGAAATAATTGTTAAGAAAAGTAATAATGATCTGAGAAATATTTATATATATAATATACATTTTTTACATTTTATGCAAATAATTACAATCATATTTATATGCAAAATAAATAAAGAATATTCTGAATAGACACCATTGTATATAATGATATTCACATTTATGTTAGTCTCAATAAATGTCCTCTTCTAGTAGTTGTTCTCTTTTTAATTTTGTATGTTTATAAATTATAATAAATATACTTATCAATTTACTCTCCAAATCCCTTCTATTCTTGGTTTTGAAACTCTTAAAATGAATTAAATAAAGAAAAAAGATTAATAACGAGAAAACTAAGACATTTAAATATGATACTTTTGAAAATACATACATTTTTTAATATTTAATAATTGATATAATAGAATAGACTTATTTTATGATGACTTTTGTTATATATAAAATAATAAATATATACCTTTGACAAAAAAATCTATTAATTTTTTTAAAAAGTTTATGATTAAATTTCTTGATATGGACGATGTTTCACTTTGTACCATTGAGATATTTATTGATTATTGCCTATAGAATAGTTGATCTAAAAATATAAAAATACTTTATTTTATTATTAATAGTTTTATGATTTATAATATACGATAATTGAAATTTAAATTGTGTAAATCAAAAGTTTTCATATAAATAATAAAATGGATTTTAAACAAAATTTGTAATTTCTAAAATCTCCTTTTTCAATGTAATATAGGCAAAAATGTATTTATGATGAGGTTACAAAAAATTTTTATAGACTTCTCTGCTCATACTATCAATCATTTAGAATTTTTACCCACTGAGTAAAACCAACTCCTTTTATCTCATGGGTCTATTGTGCTGAATGTTATATATACATAAAGCTAATACTTGCTTACTCTTTTGGAACAAATCAGCCGACAAGATGGGACAAATATTTAATTTAAGTTTTTAAATCATGATTTTTAGTTCTCATAATAACAAAAACAATCCTCGACAGGAGAGCATTGATAATGCCTCATTTATTCTTGTGCAAATTTAAATATATAAGTTATTAAGTTTTTGATATTTAAATTGTTAATTTCTTCTTAGATTTTTAACAAACCATAACTAAAAGTTAAAAGTGAAATTTTTCATTAATAGTTTATGAAAATAAAATTCAAAGATTCTTAATAAGTAAATAATTACCTTGAATCAAGACTGAATATCAGATGTTTCACTTAGATATAAATTATTGAGATATAGGAGAAGGTGGTCTAGTAACTTTTTCTTGCTTCACATAAAATTTAACTCTAGATGTGGATGGTCGTGAAGTATATCTTGAGAAATGATTTGATGTTTGTTTAGATCCAAATGTGGCTTTTTTAAGAAGTTGATGATAAGGTTTTAAGTTATTTCTTATCTCATGAGTTACTAATCGACTTCGTTCAGAATTAGTATCATTATCTTCAAGCCAACGCAACTGCTTATCAATTTCGCTTAACACATTTGTCAATTGAAATGAACTAAACTGTGACCTCTCTTTAACTTCTTCATGAGGGGTGTCTTCAAGAATTTTTTGCAATTGTTCTATAGGAAGGTCTACAGGTCTAAGAGATAGAAGTTCGTTTATTTCTTTATATTCAATTTCTTTAAAACCAATTTGCTTTGCTATATGAACACAATTAGAGATAATCAATGTTATAGGTTCTATAGGATCAAATCCTTCAAATTCATTAATTAAATCTGGAATAAGTTTTCGCCACACTTGATGTAAATATTCATGCGGAATATCATTCCATGCCTCAACAATATTATCAATTGCCATTTTTAAATTATATTTCTTCCAAAAATCAATTACCGATTCAAATTTTTCTTCAACCATGGCATCTTTTAGCAAAGTAAACATTCGTCTTAAATAATTAGCTTTAAATAATGTGATGACTCCTTGATCGAATGGTTGTATTAAAGTTCTACTGTTTGGGGGTAAAAAAATAAATTTTACATTTGAGTTAAGTTCTGCAATCATAAGTGGATAGCTTGGAGTATTATCCATAATTATAAGTGCTTTAAAAGGAATGTTTTTTTGATTACAATAATTTTCTATATCTTTAATATAAGAATCTGCAAATATATCAAGACAAATTTGAGGCGTCATCCCACCTTTTTTACTATGCTTATAATAAATGCCAAGGTCGGATTTAACAAATCCTTTTAATGTTTTTGGATTTGCAGAATGATAAATCACTAAAGGTTTAAGCTTTAATTCTCCACTTGCATTTGAACCAATTGTCACGCTAATTCGATCATTAGCACCTAAAAATCCAGGAGTTTGGTTTTCTGCTTTTGAGATTAAAAATTTAGAAGGTATTCTTTTGATATATAATCCAGTTTCGTCAAAATTAAAAACTTGATCTAAGGTATATCTACCTTCTTCTAAAATTCTCTTTAAATCTTGAGAAAAATCTTTAGCATTTTGTTCATCTAGACTAATTGTATCATTTATCATTTGTAAATTATGAAAAATATATCGATTTTTAAAACCACTGAACCAACCAGTGCTTGCACTAAAAGGAAGTACTTCAGCTGGATTTGGAGATTGTTTTTTAACTTCTCCATATATTTCCAAAGCTTTCTGTTTGATTGCAAGAAAAGTAATAGTTGAATTTTTCTTTGATTCATTTTCTATCCAGATACTAAGTAATTTTTCCATTTCTTCCCTCTCCCTAGGTCTTGTTCTAATTGTCATTGCTTTGCTTGAAATGGTGCCTCCATTAGCTGACTGTTTAATTTTCTCTGCATTCCTTCTGATAGTACGCAAAGTAGCCTCATTAATTCCGGTTGCACGGACAATATCGCATGTTCTCTCATTTCTTTCAAATCGTTTAATTATTTCAAGTTTAACTTCAATACTTAGCGACTTTCTTTTCCATTCGGTTTTCTTAATATAATATGACCTCTTAGACATATTTAAAAATATTTTAAGTTTTATAAAATTATCCAAACTAAAAAAGAAATAATAAAAATCAATCAAAATATAAATGAAAATCCACCAGTGTGATAAGATAATATTTTTAATATAGAATACTATCTATCTATCTCTGTGGCTCTACGGAACTCGAAAGTTCTTGGCCGCAGGAACCACACTTCTCCAAGTGTCCCTATTCAGAGCCACGACCCTCCAATCCCTCTCCTCTCCCATCTCTCTCACGTCCCTTACTATATTATTCACCCACTGCGTCCTTGGTCTTCCAAGCGGACGTTTCCCACTCGGTCTCCCCCCCCCCCCCCAATATATTTTTCGCCATTCTTTCCTCCCCCATTCTAGCCACGTGTCCTGCCCACCGCAGCCTTCTCGATTTTATAATTCTAAATATATCTGGAGATGCATAGAGGTCATGCAAATCCTCGTTATGCAGTCTCCGCCATTCCCCGGTGACCTCATCTTTCTTTGGCCCATAAATGCTTCGCAGAATCCTATTCCCAAATACTCTAGATCTACTCTCGTCACCTAAGGTCATAGACCATGCCTCACACCCATATAATACAACCGGTAAAATAATTGTTTTATATATTTTAATTTTTATCCCCTTTGATAATAATTTTGACGCAATAAGCCCCTTTACGGCATGATAACAGGCGCTTTCCGATTGCAACCTCGCTTTAAACTCTTCTCGAATATTATTATGTTTCGTTATTACAGAACCCAAGTATTTAAATTTTTCTACATTTTGTGTGTATGTTAATACTATTCCTGTTACTAAATACGTTGTCTTAGCAATATTTATTTCCAGCCCCACCTCTTTTCCTGCTTCGATTAATTTTTCCTCACTATCTTTAATTGCAATTGCCGAATCTCTTATTATATTTAAGTCGTCTGCGTAACCTAATACTTGAATTTTTTTGTTTAATTCGATTCCGTTTGTTTTTTCCCCAATTTATCTTTCATATTCCAGAACTAAATTAAATAAAATTCGTGTTAATGCGTCTCCTTGTTTTAACCCATTCCGAATTTCGAAAGTTTCTGATAGTTGATTCTCACATCTTACTCTTCCTTTACTACCTACAAGACAAATTTGAATGATACGTACGAGTTTTTTTGGAAATCCCATTAAGATCAAGATTTGAAAAAGTTATTCCCTGTCTATTGAGTCATATGCTTACAGTCTACAAACAATTGGTAAACAGAGATATTGAATTCGCGTTTTTTTTCTAATATCTGCCTTAATGAGAATATGATCTACAGTTGATCGGTTTGGCCTGAACCCTCAATGATATTCTCCTAATATTTCCTCTGCATATGGTCGTAATTTCATTGAGATAATATTTGAGAGAATCTTATACGATGTCGTCAAAAGAGAAATTCCTCTATAGTTATTGCAGTTAGTTCTATTACCCTTCTTAAAGAGTGGGGTAATAACTGCCTCCTGCCATTCTAAAGGAATATTTTCCCTATGCCAGATCGAGATAGAATTATATATATTAATAACAATTTTCAATATAAAATAAAAATATTTATCTATTAAATTTGTTTTAAAATTAATGAAAATTTACAAGATAAGAAATGTGAATACAATTGGAAAGTCTATGTATATACATACGAAATGTTGGCATTATAACTATTTAAATTAAATAAATTTATTTAGGTAGATGTTATAATATTTCTTTGTTAAACACTGATTTAATATGTATATACTTACGTAAGTATTCTTTTATTTTTAAATATAAAGTATAAATATTTTCATTATAATCTCAGAGTTCTGAAAAATAAAATGTTCAATTTTATGATTAAAATCAGAAAATATAAAATATTAAATAAATACCTGAAAAGTTATTAGATATTTGATACTTCATACTAAGAAATTAAATATTATACAAAGAATATTATTAAAGAAATTTTATACAGATATTAAGATTTGATTCAAATTATGACAATTCTTTTAGGAAACAATTTAAACTCACACACAATATTTTTTCTTACAAAAATTCAATTTATTTTCTATTTCGATAAATTATAAAATGTCCAAATGTTTTATTAAATTAAAACTTACATTTTAAAAATGTATTGCCAAACATGATCCATAAAACAAATCTTAATAAGAACACATTTTATTAATACTATATAGAAATAACTTACTTATTTTATAGAAAAAATTTATCAAGACTAAAGAAATTAATTAATGTAAACATAAAAAAATGGTAAATAAAATAATTGAATATATCTGTCACATTTAAAATATATAACCATTTTTTATATAAAATAGATAAGAGACATCTACAAAACTTTTATTGAACTAATGTTTTAACTTTTTAATAGAAGAATATTTATGTTAATATATGAAACAATATGAAATTAATACATAACAAATATATGAATTAATTAATTCATTACATTTTTTTACCACAATCCAAATTTTTCGGGAGTTTAATCAAAATTAATTTTGAGATTCCGAAGAATAGCAAATTATGTTAAATAAATTCAATATCTATAAATATTTATTTATTATTATTTATTTATTTATTATTTCTAATTAAAAATTAATTTAAGTTTACCCCTAAGAAACTCATCCCCACCCCCTCAACCCCCTACAAAAAATATTTCTTGATCTTATCTTCCTTAATTATACTCAATTTTTGGGCTCAGAAAGATTTTATTTAAAATTTTCCAAAAATGAGACAAAAGATCATAGATTCATAGAAAAATTGTTGATTATAATCTAAAAATCTTTCAGGACTTTCTTATAAAAATAAAAAAAAAAATATGAATAAATATATTTAAAATCTTTTTGTAGAATAAAATATTTTAAGGAATTAGAGTAATTATTTATTTTTAAATGCAAATTTAAGACAAAATTTATAAAAATATATAAATTCCTAAATAATATATTTTTGTGCATTATATTTTATTTTTATTAATCTTCTTCAAAGTGATAATCACATCAGTGAGACTAAATACGTCATATAAATTCAAAATTTTGTTACTAAAGATGTGTTTAGAGGCTTCTGCCACCTTGCGATGTTTTATATATTTTATTACGAGCCAAATTTGAAATATTTGAAAATGTTTTTCAAAAAATATTAAATATTCTTTTAGTTAATTAATTTTGCATAGTAATAGTATACTAATATATAAATATATATAAATTCAATGTTCAAAAAGAATACTACTAATTTGTATAATTATATAATACGTATTAATTTTATTTTAAATCAAACTGGTTATAATAATTAAAAGCTGAAAATATAAACCATGGATAAGTTAATAATAAACATATCTATTTGCAGAAATAGATAATTTAATAACATTCAACATTATTTTAGATTTAAAACAAATTTATTCTTTATTAAAATAATTAAAAACAGGTGATGATCGATATCTAAAATAAAACATAATAATTCCAGGAAGTATTGGAAAATGTTATATTTATATGAATATTATTATTATTATTATTAATTATTAGACCCTTGACAATCGCGAACATTTTATCTATTTATATTTATAATTGTATTCTCAATTATAACTTTATATATTGACAGAATATTTTCGTTTTAACTACATGTTTTTTTTTGCGTTTTTCAGACTATATTATTATTAATATATGTTATATAATATTTTAAAACGAATGATTTCTTTAGTTGATTTACATTTAAACTGATAATTAAAGAAAATGAAAAAGAGTAATATATACTTAATAATATATTTAAAATGAGATTAAATTAAATAATTCATATTAGATTTAATTATTATAAATAAAAATATATAATTATATTATAGTATTATAATTTGGTTGATCATATTGTCTAGTGACAAAAATGAGACGATCTTATAAAATGATGAGTTGAGAATTAGAAGAAAAAATAAGTTGACCTGTGGCCAGGCGCAGAACCGACCGGCGGTTTGAAATAAATTAATATCATTCGTCTAAAAAATAATATTTTAATTTTTATTTAACCAAGAAATCATTTTTGCAGTTGTAATTAATAATTGAAACAAAAACAAAAATAATATAATTTAGTCATTTTAATTGATGTTTTGAAAATATTTTTGTTTTCATAAAACATTAAAAATAATAATTTCTACTTTTTTATATTAGACATTGATAAAATTTATACCCTTCACTTTTAAATAGAAAAGAATAAATATCCAAATATATAGAGATAATAAATAAAAACTAAGATAAATATGATCTAAATATTTTATTAAATTAATTAAAATGAGATCTTTTAGAATAAATTAGTTAATAGTTAAATATAAGAATTTAAAATAAAATATTATATTAATTCTTTGTTTGGGAATAGTTATAATTATTTAATTATATATTCATTGTGTAAAATGAATCGACTTGCACAGACCATCCGTTATATTTTATTAATATCACATCATAAAAAAGAATCTTTTAAACATAATAAATAAATAAAAACATTTTAATAAATTATAATATAATATAATCATCTGGATTTAAAAATTATTTTGACTTCATAAAATACTAAATAATATTTTTTTTTATTAGACATTAGTAAAATGTATATATTATTATTTATTATAGAAAAGAAGAAATATTCAAATAAATAAAGAATAAATAAATAAAACATTCAAGATAAAAATCTGAACTAAATATTTTATTAAATTAATTTAAATGAGAACTTTTAGAATAAATTATTTAATTGAAATGATATTTATTTAGACGGACAGACATGAAAAATTCTAAAGTCACTTTTGGATTCTAGAGGTCATGGAACTAGGGCTTACAATACCGGGATCTCGGGATCCCGAATACCGGGATCCGGGACGATTTTTGTCCGGTATTAAAAACCGGTATTTATATAAAAATCCCGGTATTTCGGTATTACGAATTTACGAATTTACAAAATGTGTATGATTTTTTAATGACAATAGTGACGACAAGTGTAGAATCACAAAGAGCTTTTTCGGCTGCTGGTTATATTTGTACGAAAATTCGGGCCTCGCTTGATGATGAAACGCTTGATTCGTTGTGTTTTTTAAGAGCAAACTTTAATAAATAAAACGCAAGTTATTAATATTAAATACTTTCAATTGATATTTTTATATTTTTTACTTCTTTAATTATATTTAATTCTTTAATTATATAATACCATACGAGCCTATTATATGTAAAATGTAACATAGAATTTAACATTTACTTTATTTTACTTGCACGTTTTTTTGTATCTATCTACTCCTACTCTCTATGTAATAAAATAAATAATATCTACTCGTTTCAGAACAATATTTATTGGATTTCATATATTATTTGTTAAAAAGTCAATATAACAACTGAGGTAAGTAGAAATATAGCTAGTAAATTTATTATTAATAATACCGGTATTAATACCGGTATCCCGGTATTTCAATTTTCAAATACCAAATACCGGTATTCAGATTTTATTTCGGTATTGTAAGCCCTACATGGAACGCGTAGATATGCAAAAAATTTTAAATTCTGATCAATGTGCAGACAAAAATCTTTATATATATATATATATATATATAGATGAGTACATAATATTTTAAAAATTGTTAATCAGAAGGGGTCTACGATCCTTTCTTTGAATTTTTTACCGACCGACGATAGTAAGGGAGGTATTGTTTTCACACCAAATTTCACATGTGGAGGTTTTTAAATATCTCCACGAATCTTAACAGAAACAATACCTCCCTTACTATTGTCGGTCGGTAAAAAGTATTTTTAGCATGATGTCTGTCCGTCCGTCCGTATAGATGTGTAAAGCTTGAACGGCTCAACGGATTTTGATGAAATTTGGTGTATTTACTTAATGCATCAGTAAGATGAATTGATCAACTTTTGGTGTATATCCGCAAACTGGAAGTGGTAGTATTACCGATCGACGATAGGAAGTGAAGGGTTATTTTCACACAAAATTTCACATGAGGAGATTTTTTACATATCTCCTCTAATCATGCACTTTATATTGGTTTTATCCTCGGGAAAATCATCTTCATTAGTTTTTCTTAATATATCCAGCCATTCATGACGTCACAGCCTGGTCTTACATATATATTATAAATAAAATAAAATTAAAAATATTTATGTTATATCCATATCTGTTTTTTATTGCATTAATAGATAGATTTATATTATTTGAAATTGTTTCTGTAGCTTGAAATTGATTTATTTCAAACAGTCGGTCGGTTCTCCGCCTGGCCACATGTCAACTTCTTTGATATGATATTAATAAAAAATAATATTAAATTGTATATAAATTTAAAAATTAGAATATTTGAATTTGTTTAAATTTTAACACATATAATCAATCAAATGCATAAAGAATAGAAAATTTTGAAAATCAAATTGGTATTAAAGGCAGCTGAAGTCTGTAGCTGCCGAGCAAGGCGCCGGCGGACAGGCAAAGACAACAAGAGGCAGGCAGAAACAACAACAAGCAACCTTGAGAGGGTGCCGTCCTTTTTTTATATAATCATATGTAAAAGGGGGAATATCACTCATTAAGGGTGGTAAGGGTGGGGGATGGTCAAAATTATAAGTTTATTTAAATTAAAATAAAAGGCTTAAAATTATAATTGAAAATAACTTAAAAATATTAATATAAATTATATAATTACCTAACATTAACATTTATAATTACTTAATTTAATTAATATATAAACATAGTCAGAGGGCAGTAATTTAAATAAATTTGAATTTAGGTTCCATACGGAACCAATAGTGATAAGAAAATATATTTAGTAACAAAGAGGAACAATATTAACATACAAAATCTTAATATACAAAATGTAGAATTTGAATATGTAGAAAAATTGAATGTAATCACGAAGGATAATAATATTTAAGAAGAATTTAAATCGAGGTTGCAATCGGGAAACGCCTGTTATCATGCAGTAAAGAGGCTTATCTCATCAAAATTATTATCAAAAGGAATCAAAATTAAAATATATAAAACAATTATTTTACCGGTTGTATTATATGGGTATGGGGCATGGTCTATGACCTTAAGTAGATTTAGAGTATTTGAGAATACTTCCCAGCATTTATGAGCCAAAGCAAGATGAGGACACCAGGGAATGGCGGAGACTGCATAACGAGGAATTGCATGACCTCTATGCAACTCCCGAAATAGTTAGGGTTATAAAAGCGAGAAGGCTGCGATAGGCGGGGCACGTGACAAGAATGGGAGATTAAAAAGATGTTGTTGGGGAGACCGATTGGAAAAAGTCCGCTTGAAAGTCCAAGAAAGCGTAGGAAGGGACGTAAGAGAGATAGAACAGGGGCTCAGGACACTTGGAGAAATGTGGTTGTTGCGGCCAAGAACTTTCGAGTACAGTTGAGTCACATAGATAGATAGATATAACATATACAATAATATAATATATATAATTAATTTACTGATTAAATTAAAATATATTTTAAATAAGAACATAAAAAGAAATGAATGTTTTATGTAATAGACTGATTGAAACAAAATGGATGAAAACCTGGGGCGGAGGCCCCGTCTAGGAAAGAAGAGCGCCGAAGGCGCTCTGAGCAGCTAGTAAATAACTAAGATAATAAAAAATAATTATTATATAAACATACTGATTTTAAAAACGATTATTCTATAGTAACAGAACCGATACAAAACTTTAATAAGATAGGTGTTTTCTTAAATTAAATAATCTGTTGCAGCAAATTTCAATCTTATCATAAAATTTCTCACATTTCATTAAACAATATTAATTTTAACTATAGTATTTTAAAAACAAAAAAATTAACATTTTTATTTAAACGGCGGTGCGGTCGAAAGATATGAAAAAATGGTTCAAGTCGGTACGGATGCTAACCGTAATTCTAAAAGTTTTGTGTGAAAATTGCTAGAATTAATATTTTTATATTCTTTGTTCGACATGTTTGGACGGATTTTTCGAACTGATGAAGCAACTATCGGATGAACAGCCAGGCAGTATACATAAATTATTCTTACCAAGGATTTTATGCCAAAAAATAATTTCTGTGATTTTGAAAAAATGAAGTGATTGATTTATGATTTATGCTCTACGAGAACTGGTCAATAAGTACGTGACTTTTTAAAATAAAACTGATAAAAAATTATTTTATTTTTTAAAGTAAATTATTTTATTTTTCAACGTAGTTCTCCTTTGAGCTCTATACACTTTATCCAACCTTTCTTCAATTTTTTTTATCCTTTCCAAAAAATAAGATTTGTGGAGGACATCAAAATAGACTTGTTTGTGAGATAATTTCATCGTTGAAGTCAAATCTCTTTCCCCCGAGTCATTTCTTCAGGTTTGGAATCAAGAAATAGTCACTCGGGGTTAAATCCGGAGAATAAAGCAGATGAGGTAGCAATTAGTATCGCAATTCATGGATATTCATGGAAATTCACTTTTTTCCATTTTCTTCTCAAATTACGAGGTAGTCTGCTATTAATAGATGTCAAACAAAAATCAAAAGACGATAGAAGTCAACTAATAATTACCTGCGGACATGAGGAGTGACGGGAAATTCAAAATGTCACGAACTTATTGACCTACCCTCATATTAACTGCAATATTGTATATATATAAATGTAATTAAGATAAGAGTAGTAAATGGAGGATATTTATAATAATCGGCTCTACAACTTATTATTCTAAACATATAGATATTCAATATTCTTTTAACAAATCGTAAATTTCTAAAGTACGGCGGGTCCATGTCTTAAGTATTATAATCTTAAATATCATTCATTAATAAGACAGAAGTAATTTAATTTATTAATTTATTTTAACTTGAACTTGACACCATCATTTGATGGGTTTCATCTTTTAAAACTAATATTTATTAATACTAGTCATTAAATAGTTTTGAATAGTATCAGTAAATATTATATTAAACGTTATAACTTATATTATATATCACATTATTGTAATTATTATTAATGAATAGTTTTAAATAGGGAAGATAGATAGGTGATTTTATTTAATTTTGTTTTCGAATGCAAATGTATTTTGGTTTGTTTGAAAAATTTCTTATCAAATCCGTTTGTCGAATTGGAGTCCAGTAGCTGAAGGTGGGAGGTTTCCTTCGTAGAACATCTAGCCGCCTTTCTATTCGCTCCGAGCTCAATTTGGGATTGATTTATTTGACATAAATTATTCGTTAGATTCGCGTTCGCAGTTAAGAGCACCGGGATCAACTTCAACTATGTATATATCAAGTTTATTCCTATTATTAAGAAAGCCGGCAATAATTTCACCAGAATATAGATCATATTGACACTCTATTCATTATATATTATTTTCTTAAATAGTCTATTATTAGATTTATATTGAAAAGATGGATAAATCGATCATCCTAATTTGCAAAATGAATGTTTCTATGTTTTTACGATTCATGGTTGGGAAAGATAATTTATGTCTTCCGGATTTATTAAATTAGAAAAAAAATCATACAAAAGAGAGCTTATGTATTATAGCCTATATTATAAGATTGGCATAGGCCATATATTTTCTTATTTTGTTCTTTGTTAAAAAAATGAAATAAAATTTGCATTGAATTTAAAAAGATAGAGAGCAGGGAAATGAAACTATATACAGTTTTCGTAATAAATTGAGAAATCAATTTAAAAATTATTTTTAAAAATAATAAAATTTAAATATTCCTTTATATTAAAAAATTTATTTAAGAAAATGATATCAGAAAACCGAAAATAAATAGAGAGGTGGGTGAATCTCAGTTAATGAGATGTGTCTAATTTAAAAAAAATAAATAAAATAAAAATCTTTGTCAAAATTACTTTTTTATCACCCGGAACGTTTGAGAGAGTAGAAGACTGTGGTAGAGGGGAAATAACTCTAGAAGGAGGGAATATCTCCACCTCTCCTGACCGCCACCCCTCATGCACCAACTCTTACCTCCTCGACTATAATTAATATTTAATATCTTAAAAAATGCCAATGTTTTTTTTCAATTTAAAATTGATTGTTAAAAGAAATTGTATGTATTATTTTATATATACATTATTTTAGTTATATTCAGTTATATTCGCCTAACATAAATTTATATAATCAATTTACTTACTGATAAATTGATAAAAACTTGGCTAAACTTGAAATAATTAATCAATATTTTTATTTGACAAAATATACTAAGCTTTAATTTTCTCGAAACAACAAAAAAATATAATTACAGCGTTTTCAAGATAAACGGTCGTTATAGATATATATTGACAGAAAAATAGGAAATTTTGAAATATTATAGTTTTTCTAAAAAGTAAAAAAAATCATTGTAGTGTGAAACCCCTTCAGGGTACTTTTATTTTATTTCAAAATAATCAAATTTTCCTTAAGCTATTTCATATCATAATCGGATCAATTTGAGTATTTTTTCTGGATAATTTTATATATTTGAATTTAAGTTTCATCTCTAAACGTGACTTAAAAAAACATTTTTGTATATTTTTATCAATATTATCATTTCATTTTTTTTTAAGTAAGCAATTTTCGAGTCGAATGAAAGTGCAAATATAAAATATAGAGGCGGAACATAATAATGTATATAAAAGCGGCTTATCGGTGCATTCCCAGGGACCAGAGGCCCGAAGGCCCTCTACAACTTGAGACCACTCCTCCTCGTTAACATATGATCCGTAATTGATAAGATGCCTTCCTGGACCCTTCTCACCTGAAGAACCTATCATTATCTACGCCTTGCTAGGCGTTAATAGGCACCTTCCTCACCGCCACTATCCAACACCTTCGCTTTTAATCCTCTAAATTAGGCTTTATTTAATAAATATCTATTTCTTTGTTTTTTTTTCCCGTTTATTATTTTTAATAGAATTGATTTATTTTTTCATTTTGTTAATTCTTGAATATCCAGGGAAAATTGATATTAACAATTCTAATATGTGAATAATGATAATCGTTTTTTTAATATAAAAGTGGTTCATATTCTCAAACCCCAAGGCGATGACGAGTATTTTGTTACGCATTATCTATTCGATGAATATTATCGGGAAATAGTAGGATGTTGTTTAAAAATGTTAAATGAAGATTATTAAACTCTATTAAAGGGCGATTTACATCTTTTAACAATCTTCTTTTTTCTTAATGAAATTCCGGTTTTACTTTGAATTTTTCTTCAACTTTTTTTTTAAATAAAAATAAATTTAAATTAATTTAAGTAATCGATACCTTATAGTTTAAATATAATAATATCTGTATTTTTTTTTTGCCAGACTCCCGTCAGAAGCGGGCTACTGGCTAAAACCAGCCCCTGCTCCTTGGCCCGCCTGGAACTGTTTATCACACTACTTCAGAACGGGCCCTCCTAGCTTGAGCTTTCTCAGCTACCCTACATTCTCAAGGTCAGTCTTCTTTGACTGTAGGATGGCAGTAATGTAAGTGGCCATCCTTGTCCATTGCTGCTGTCATCTGACAACATTCTCTGGGGACAGGCATCCTAGGTCAGCTTGTACCTCTCTTTTCAGGTCCTCCCAATGGTGGCACACAAAGAATGTCTGTTCCACATCATCTCTACTGTTGGGACAGTAGAGGCAGTTTGGCAGGTTTACCTTGCCCATACGGTGGAGGAAGGAGCGGAAATACCCGTGACCAGTGAGGAACTGAGTTACAAAATACCCCACTTCTCCATGAGGCCGCTCCACTCACTGCCTGACCTGAGGTATCATTCTTGCTGTCCACCGACCACGTTCTTCATGGGTCCAATTGCTCTGCCATGCTTGAAGAGTTTTCACTCTTTCCTCCCTGGAGGCATCCTTTTTAGGTTCCCCTTCCTTGCACCGGCGATAAATCTCAAACCGCTCCTGTGCTAGGAGGGTTATAGGAATTATCCCAGCAACCACCATGACAGCAGGCTCAGAGACAGTTCTGTAGGCTGTCGCTATTTGCAAAGCAGCTCTTCGTTGCACTCGAAGTAGTCTCTTCTCATTAAACTTCCACCTGAGAGCAGGCGCCCACACCTCAGCTCCATACAGGAGAAATGAGTTCACAATTGACATAGCACTGAGAGTGTTCCAGCGACCACAGCATATCACACCACTTCATCGAATTGAAGGCATTCTTGATGTCAAGAGTGACCAACAAGACCAGCGAGACTAGTGGTTATAGCTCTCTGCTTTTGCACCGCTCTGCTCACCTCCTGTACCGCATCAATAGTTGAGCGCCCCTTCCTGAAGCAGAACAGTCCACCAGCCTCCTCCACCCTCTTAACTTTCTTAATATATTAAACTATTACAGTAAAAGTAAAATAATATCTGTATAATAATAATAATAAAAATAATAATAATAAAGCTTGCGACCCGCCGGTGGCAGAGTGTTGAGAAGGCGGACACCTGCCATACAACGAGCTACAGCCTTGCATGAACAAGCGGAAGAGGAGAATAGTGGACAACTGATCCACCCCCTACTGCTGGCTCGTCCTCTCACCAAATTGAAGGGACTGGTCAATGCCTAAGAAATATGAAAGAGAAGCTAAATGGATAGAAACAGTGAAAGACCACCTTTCTGCCCTCCAACCAATGACTGATAAAACATTTACTTACATGTCCTTCTAGTTCTAAAGAAGAGTGCTGGCCCTGACCACCTCCACAACTTCTGGCTGAAACAATTTACAGCAGTACATGAACCACTCTCTCGATGTTTTACTCTGGCAATTAGAAACTCGAATACCATCCAAAACAACTTAAGGAAGGTAATACATATTTGATTTATAAAAAGGGAGAACCGTCACATCCTGCAAATTACCGACCTATAACTTGCCTCTCAGTGCTATACAAACTTTTTACTTCTTTGATTACTAACGCAATATACGACCATTGTGAGGTAAATAAACTAATTGGGGAAGAACAAAAAGGGTGCATTCGAAGTGCACTAGGTTGCAAACACCAGCTCACCATTGATGCCGAAATACTTAAACAAACCCAAACGAGAAAACGGAATCTCCATATACATGTTATATTGACTATAGTAAGGCCTTCGGCTCTGTACCTCATAAGTGGTTAGTTGAAACTCTTAAAATTTATAAGATATCACCGTCAATTATAAACTGTATGGAAAACATTATGAGTGCATGGAAAACAAACGTCTCTATAAACAACGTGAGCATTTGACCTGTTGATGTAAAAAGAGGAATATTCCAGGGCGATTCCCTCTCACCCCTTTGGTTTTGCCTGGCAATGAACCCATTATCAACGTTACTAAATCTTCAAATAAGCGGGAGTGTCCTCCCCTAGACTTTCCCGCATATAAATAGGTATAAAGAGTTGTGAATGAATATTTAGAATGTGTAAACTTGGTATTGATAAAGAGCCAGTTCGTATTAGTTTATTGGTGTCAAATTTGATATTTGGTAACATTTATATATATATATATATATATATATATAGAATAAAGTGCTACTTCCGGTTAACTGATATTTTAAATGTAAAAAAAAAACAGATATGGATATAATATAAATATTTTTAATTTTATTTTATTTATAATATATAAGGGCTGGCTGTGACGTCAGGAAGTGCTGGGTGACGTCTTATAATTTTAAATTAAGAAAAAACTAATGAAGATGATTTTTCTCGAGGATAAAACCAATACAAAGTGCATAACACGTGGAGATATGTCCTCACGTGAAATTTGATATGAAAATAACCCTTCACTTCCTCTCTTCGATCGGCAATACTAGCACTTCCGGTTTCCGGATTTGCACCAAAAGTTGATCAATTCATCCTACTGATGTATTAAGTAAATATACCAAATTTCATCAAAATCCGTTGAGCCGTTCAGGCTGTACACATCTATACGGACGGACAGACATCATGCTAAAAATACTTTTTTCTGTTAAGAAAATGCATGATTCGTGGAGATATGTACCTAAAAATATCCATAGGTGAAATTTGGTGTGAAAACAATACCTCCCTTACTATCGTCGGTCGGTAAAAAAGAAACGCTACTTGTATAGGTAAAATATCACTTCCGGTAGTCAGATCATGATGAAATTTGGTATCTAAATTTTTTTCATATTTTTAAATCTATATACAAAATATGAAGCAAATATCTCGAAGCAAACTGGTACTTTACTTGAAAGGTAAACGCAACCAGTGTAGGTAAAGTACCACTTCCGGTTAACCGATTTTGACGAAATTTTGATAGAAATCTACAAACTGTGAATAATATCGGTGTACCAAATTTCAAAGTCCTAGCTTGATTAGTTTTTGAGTAAATTTGCTTACAGACATTACATACATACATACATACATACATACATACATACATACATACATACATACATACATACATACATACATACATACATACATACATACATACATACATACATACATACATACATACATACATACATACATACATACATACACACACACAGACATAATTCGAAAAATGGTATTTTCCGACTCAGGGAGGTCTAAAACGTCAAGATCTATCGAAATCTCGAAGTCGAAATTTTTGACGATTCCAATACTTCCCTTATACGAAGTATGCGGGAAAGTAAAAAGGCTATCGAATCCATCAAAAAAACCAAGGAAACATCTCGCACCTCCTAATTATGGACGACCTTAAACTATACGCCAGCAACACCAGCGATCTTCAATTGCTCCTATCAACTTGAAAAATTTAGTAAAGATATCAATATGTCCTTTGGCAGACCGCGGCTCTTGGCACATAATTATCTGGCTCTTCTTATAATTCACTCAATGCCTAAAAACTTTTGAACATTTTGATTACTTTTCAATTTTTTTTGAATATGGTCCTAAAAAAAAGGTCAGATGATTTTGCGATGCTCTGAAACATTTAAGTTTAAGTTGCAGCTCTCTGAATTGTTAAGTCTGCCGACCCCTGGCCTAGACAAATGTGCAATAATTAATATAAAAAAAGGAAAACTTGAACACTCGGGGGATTCAATATTGGGGATCAGAATACAATTAAATCTCTAAAAAATAAATAAATAATAGTTATGACAGAACCTTTGCTTAAAATCTCATGATGATTATTTATAATACTAGTTAAAAATGGACCAATAATATAAATATAACCGTCTACAATACATGTTGATAACTATCTATTTCAAAAAGTATGTTGATCTTACCGCCTCAAACAAATATCTATCCAGAGCAAATTCCGTCCATTTCATATCTTCTCCCAATTCCCTTATAATACCTTATTATGCGAGGTTTTTAGACACATATTCCACTCATAATATAATAATTGGGTTTTACGTCTCTTGCTATGTTTGATGATAATTAGAGTTCATGTAATTCCTTATTATTTAATTTATGTCCGTCTTCTGTTTTCATCTTTTTTTATAAACTCTACGAGGAATAATACTGTTTATAAAAATGACAAATCATAATCCAAATAATGATGATTAATTTTACTATGAAATATTGTCAAAATTAATGTATTAAGTGGTAAACATAAATAGAAAAAAATCATTTTAATTAGTTTTCAAAGATTCAAAGATACCATTTTCTGTAAAAGGATTTTCAATTTTATCCTGAATAAATGAATATTTATTAATTTTGGATGTAATCCAAATTTTATTATGTTATTTGTTATTAAAAATTTGATTAATTTATTTTTGATTTATTTATTAAAGGAATGATTATAATTTATATATCTGAAAATATATAGTTTGAAAATTCATTTTAAGAGGTAAATATTAAATCAAGAGAATAAAATAACAGCAAAATAAAAGCAATTTCATTTTTAAATTGTGATATTAATTCAAAATGTTATATGACTAAAATGAAATTGATCTATGCAACGATTCCCTTCAATATTCAATTAAACAAGTTCAATTTATCCTCTTATAATTTATATTTATCGGGGCTTTCTCTCTCACCCTCCCCCCCTCTCCTCTCCTCTCACCCGTCAATGTAATAAATAAGATAGAGAAAGAGACAAGAAAACAAAAGAAATGATTAATACTCATTAGGCGATTGCAAACACTCGAAAGGTTGCTGCTATTCTACAACATTAAAATAATTCATAAAATTTTATTTTCTTGCCCCTGCAATAATTTAATTGGTAATCAGAAGTGCCGGTGGATGTTTACGGCCCAGCATGCGTGTGGGCCCCACATGTGGTCCAATGTTAATTTTACGTTAACGATCAAATAACAATTAATTAACAGTTGAAATTAGTTTATTGTAACTCGGCGTTTCTTAAAAGATATCTAAAATATTAAATATAAAATTATTTTCTAAGATTATAGGGTGAACCATCATCACCGGGTCAACTATAATTATATATATATATATATGTAATCCCCATACTAACCTTACCTAGAGACTGCTTATTGTTTCCAGTGACTGCTCTTTACATTTTAAGTCATAGATTATAGAGTAAGGATTAACTGAATTCAGATTACAGGTAACTACTATGATAAGATTAATATTGTATTATTATTATTTATATTTGTGTATATAATGTTTAATTGATTAATTGTTTAATAAAACAGGTTTTTATAACTTCGTAATACTGACGGTTGTCCTTCATTCTTCTAACCATAATAATAGAATTAAATAATCTGAATTCCTACATACACTTAAAAGAAAGAAGAACTTAATATGTCAAAAATGAATTTAAGATTTTGGCTAGAAGGAATGGGAAAAGATGATAATCAGCTGGAAATAATAGTTAAAAAAAATTAAAAAAGAAGAAGAGGATATCTGGTTTAAATTTGATGAAGATATGCAAGCACGATGTAATCATAAAAAATTATTTAATTTAAATACGATCAAAAGTAATATTAAAGGAATTAAGAAAGTGGGACAAAAAAGAAGAGTTTTAATTGAAGCTACTGATGAGTTGGCAAACATGTACTTTGACAAAGAGAGCGGGATTTTTAAATTTAAATCAGAAATATTAGAAGAAGATGATAAAGATGATGAAAAGAATAATTCATTGAAACATCAGAACGACTTATTTGAATTAATTAAAGTATTAACAAAAAAATTAGATAAAGAAGATCATAGTGACACAAGAAAGTTGAATCTACAAAAATTCGATGGAAAAGAAGATGCTCACTTGTTCATGATACAATTCGAGAAGGAGTTGAGTACCTTTGAACTCAATGATGATAAAAAAGTTAATATTTTTGGAAATTACTTAACTGGAATGGCACATAAATGGTACCTTTCAAGCATAAAAAAGTTTCAAGATGAGGATTGGACAACATGGAGAGAATCTTTTATAGCCGTTTTTGGTATCAAAAATTGGTCCTCTATTGCAAATGCATTTAATTATAAATATATGAAAGGTAGTTTAATTGAATATGCAATAACAAAAGAAAAAAATGCTTCGTGACACAAATGAAGAAATAGACGAAATCACTGTAATCAACCAAATAATAATTAATACACCGATATATGTACAAGAACAAATAAAGCCGGGTACTGTTAAAAATTTAAACACCTTATACGAGGAATTATCAAAAATAAAGTTAAGAGTATACAAGGGTTTTAATCATGACAGAAAAAACCAAAATATGATTATGAAAGTTCATCTTAACAAGACTGAGCGTAAAAAACCATGTTCTATCTGCGAACGTTTGGGTTACTTAGAACGCTATCACCCAGAAGATGTTTGCAGAAATAGACATATAAAAAGAAATGTAATAAAAACAAATCTCATAGAGAAATCTTATTCAGAAGATACGAGTTCAGAGGACGATTCAACATCAAAAAACTAAATACCCCGGTAGAATTTAAATCATCTAAATTGATTAAATTAAATGTTATTTTAAATAAAGACAATAAAATCAACGCAATTTATGATAGTGGTTCTACAAGAACCTTGATTAACGATAATATTGCAAAACAACTAAAATTAAAATTAAATAATAATAAATCCTTTTTGAGATCAATAGGTGGTCTAAATTCTTGCAACAACCGGGCAATCGTAAATTTAAAAATAGGTGAGATTGAAAAAGAAGTAGAATTAATTGTTGTTAAAAGTAAAAATTTCACATATGAATTGATAATTGGATTGGATGTTATTAAACAGTTTCAATTAATCCAAAATGAAAAATTGCAAATTAAGCAAAGACAAAATCCTCAAGAAGATGCAGGCAAGAAACTGATAAATTCAATCGAGAATACAAAAGATTCTAGTGAATTAAAAAATAAAAACAATTTAGAGGTTCATGATAGAAAAAATTTAATTGAAACAAATCTAATTCAGGAAGAAGGAAACGAGAATATTATAAAAAATTTAAATAATTTAAATATGGACATAGACAATAATAAAAGAGAAATTATTATAGAATACTTACACAGTCAAAATGCTATATTTGCAAGACATAAATTTGATGTAAAACAAAATGAGAAAACTGAAGCAGAAATAAAATTGATCGAAGAAAGAATAATAAATAGGAGGCCATACCGATGTTCTTTGCAAGATAATAAGGAAATAAATAAACAAATCAATCAACTATTAGAAAATGACTTAATAGAGGAAACCAATTCGCCATATTCATCACCTATCACACTTGCAAATAAAAAAGGTGAGGGACGATCCAGATTATGCATAGATTTTAGAGAACTAAATAAATATGTAATACCAGAAAGTCACCCTTTTATAAGATGTTCCGATATCCTAGATAATCTTAGAGACTGTAAATATTTTACTGCGTTAGATGTGAACTCAGCCTTCTGGTCAATAAAAATTAGAAAAGAACACCGAAAATACACAGCATTTTCAACGCAAAGAAACAAATTTCAATGGAAGGTACTACCATTTGGTCTAAAAACTAGTCCCGCAATATTTCAACGATCATTAAATTCAATTCTAAGAAACCATAAATTGCAGGATTTTTCAGTAAACTACATTGATGATATTTTAATTTACTCTAAGTCATTTAAAGAACATTTTGAACATGTCAAGTCCGTAATACAGGCATTAAAAGAGAATAAAATAAGATTAAAATTATCTAAATGTAAATTTTTCAAAAAAGAGATTTTGTATTTGGGTCATAAAATCAGTGAGAATCAAAGTGAACCATTAAACGATAACTTAGAATCTATAAATCAATTTCCTACACCTAGGACGAAAAAAAATGTTAGACAACTTTTGGGAAAAATCAACCATTATCATAGGTACATCAAGAATTGCACTAAGAAATTAGCACCTTTATACAAGTTGATGAAGAAAAATATTCCTTTTGGATGGTCATCAGAATGTGAAGCATCTTTTCAAAATATAAAAAAATATTTAACAGAAAGACCTATTTTATGTATATTTAATGAAAATGAAGAATGTTTTATATTTACAGACGCGAGTGAAGATGGCCTTGGTGCTGTTTTAAAACAGAGACAAAAGAATGGTGAATTGATGCCTATCGGTTATTTTTCCTGTAAGGTAAATAATGCCCAAATAAAACGAGGAATTATATATTTAGAATTATTGGCAATTTATAAAGCAGTTATTTATTGGCACTATTACCTACATAATAATAAATTTACAGTGTTTACAGACCACCGCCCACTTGAAAACCTAAAATTAAAAGCAAGCCCTGATACTCCACTGGGCGAATTGGTAAATAAACTATCACAATATAATATAACTGTAACTTATAGAAAAGGTAAAGACAATAAGGAAGCAGATTGTTTGTCGAGAAATACAAATTTGGAATTTGATAGAGATGATGAGATTTTTGAAACAGTAAACCTAATTGAACTTGAAGATTTAATTGAAAAACAAAAATCAATCGATGATCAGGAAATAAAGAAGATGAGACTCATTTGGAAAAATAATATACTATTTAAAAAAAAAGGCGATAAATTAAAAATTTATTTGGTGGAGGGTGATGCTAAAGAATTCATTAAAAAAGTACATGAAAAATTTGGACATGCCGGTAATTCAAAAATAAAACTCATGATAAAAGATCATTATTATTTTAAGAATTTTAATAATTTAATTGATGTTATATGTGCTAAATGTAATGACTGCCAAATGAATAAATCAAGACAGAAACGTAAACTAGGATACTTATCAAATTTTGGTGAACCAGAAAATCCTTTTCAGTTTATTTCTATTGACACAATTGGAGGTCTCCATTCAAGAGGTGCAAAGAAGAAATTTTTACACATAGGTATAGATCATTTGACCAGGTATGTTTGGATTACAACATCTACGACTCAAACAATTAGAGACTTTCAAGAATTAATCAATACAATGACTAAGGATGGAAAAATAGAAACTCTAATTATGGATCAATACGGTGGCTTAACATCGAAAGATTTCAAAAATTTCTTGAAAGAAAGAAATATCAAATACTTCTACACACCAATTGACCACCCTGAGTCCAATGGTTTAGTCGAGAGAGTAAATCAAACATTGATTAATTCATTGAGATGTAAATTAAATTCAGATAACCAGTCAAGATCCTGGTCCACACTGATTAAAGAAGTGGTAAGAGAATACAATAATACTGTACATTCAGTCACAAAATTTACTCCTAATTATTTGTTGTTTGGGAGAGAAGACATACCATTATCACCTATTGATTATGATATAATAGCTGTCGATGAAGCACGTATTTTAGCTAAAAGAAATACAGAAGAATATAGAAAAAAAAATAGAGATTATGTAAATAAAAAAAAGAAGAGATTGCAAGCTCGAGGAAGAGGACCAAGTTTACGTGAAATTGTGTAATAAACTAAATAGGAAAAAGTTAGACAGATTAAAAGAAGGACCATTTAGAATTAGAAAAGTTTTGTCAAATAATACATATTTATTGGATACAGGTCGGAAAATTTCCGAAAATAATATATTTCATAAAAATGATATTGTTCCTATAAATTAATTAAATTATTGCATAGTAGTTGTTTGTAGTTTTTATATTAAATTAATAATTGTATGAATATTTCACTTTTATATTCATAAAAGTTTCTGTAAAGGGGGAAGGTGTAATCCCCATACTAACCTTACCTAGAGACTGCTTATTGTTTCCAGTGACTGCTCTTTACATTTTAAGTCATAGATTATAGAGTAAGGATTAACTGAATTCAGATTACAGGTAACTACTATGATAAGATTAATATTGTATTATTATTATTTATATTTGTGTATATAATGTTTAATTGATTAATTGTTTAATAAAACAGGTTTTTATAACTTCGTAATACTGACGGTTGTCCTTCATTCTTCTAACCATAATAATAGAATTAAATATATATATATATATATACATATATATGTATCAAAAAATAATCAGCTGCTTTTTCAATTAAAACTAAAATTAATAATCAACTAAAATGGATTACAAATTGAATATACATATTATTCTGAGAAAAAATATTAACTATTTAATGAAATAACAATTAAGGTAAAAATAGTAGATGTATTGAATTTGAATGTTATTTTGTTCACATATCAATAAAATGAAAAGTAAAAAAAATTTCGAGTCATCAATTTCTTATTTCTTATTACCAAGATTAAAAATTTATCTATTTTATGAATATATGTTAAAAAATCATGATCATTTAATTTAGGAAAAAATACTAATGTTTCTTACACTGAAAAAAGTGGATTTTATTTAATTATTTTATACAGGGTTTTAAAGAGAATTAATGTCTTTATAATAATATATTGTTAATTAAAATATAATTTAATATATAATTATATTATTACAATATACACCATCATGTTATGTATACTATTTATATATTTTAGAAAATTTATTAAAAGAATTTTAAAATATTGTCAGATTTTTTTATAATCTTATATATATATAAACAGGGCCTAAAACGGCCCAAGCTCTAATACCACCCGAAAGGGAGGTAATTCGAACAAGTGCAAAAGGTTGGGGAAAGGAAGAGAGCTATACAGTGGAAAGCCTCTTAGATTGAAATGACCGTATTTGGGGGGGGGGGGGATAAGGATATAATTATAATAAAGGATTAGTGGCCAGTCGTATTTTTATCCAGAACACGACAAACTGAAATGGAAATTAATTTAGATGAAAATATAATGAATAATTAACGAAATAAAGATAATATAAACGAAAATAAGGATTATAAAGAATGAATTAATTGAATATTGATAAATAAAAAATACAAATTATAAAGTTGAGTATAATAAGAAAAGGTGAATGATTTTAAGATAAATATTAATATATAAACAAGAGACACAATTATAAAAAATTATAAATGAAATGTAATATAAAAGAAAAAATATAAATGTAACCAGACAATAAGCAAAGAAAATAGTAAATAATTATTTGAATAATATATATATAAATAGTAATAATACAAAAATATAATTGAATGAAATGTATAAACAATAATAAATGCTGATTGCAAAAATACAAAACAGCTTGTATCAATCCAGTTTGTAATTACAAATGAATATAGGCTTTCTAAAAAGATTGCCTACTGAAAAAATATATAAATATAATATAATTTATATGAATGAAAATATAATTATAAAAAAAATTATACTCGAAAAACAATATAAGTATAAAGAAAATATTCTTATACGAAGAGATGCTAGCTCGTCCATGGCTGAGACAAGAAGAGCAAAGAAGAGGGTGGCCGTAGGATGCCCCAGGGCTCCAGACCTCGTCAACATGACATGTCAAAAAGCTACTTGTCATGTGGAAATATAATAATAGAAATAAATTATAAAATCAAGTGAAAAGATAACAAAAATTCATCTGATTTTATAAATCTTAAATATAAAGCATAAATGTAACAGAAATTAACTCTTATTTTATAATTATGTAAAATAAATATTCAAAGGGGGAAAATTCAAAAATTAAAAATTATTATTATTTTGAAATTATTACAATAGCTAGGGTATATGCCGTCCGGTTGCGAGAATAATTTTGCCGCCCTTCCCTAACCCAACCCCTTCCCCCAAAGTTTTAAAAAATCAAGCTGAAATTCTATATATAGCAGTTTTATAAAATTTTTAATCATGTGAAAAATTATCAAACATATATCTTTATTTTTACCGACCGACGATAGTAAGGGAGGTATTATTTTCACACCAAATTTCACATGTGGAGATTTTTACATATCTCTACGAATCATGCATTTTCTTAACAGAAAAAAGTATTTTTAGCATGATGTCTGTCCGTCTGTCCGTCCGTATAGATGTGTACAGCCTGAACGGCTCAACGGATTTTGATGAAATTTGGTATATTTACTTAATGCATCAGTGGGATGAATTGATCAACTTTTGGTGCAAATCCGGAAACCGGAAGTGGTAGTATTAGCGATCGACGATAGGAAGGGAAGGGTTATTTTCACACCAAATTTCACATGAGGAGATTTTTTTACATATCACCACGAATGTATTGGTTTTATCCTCGGGAAAAATCATCTTCATTATGTTTTTCTTAATTTAAAATTATATGACGTCACCCAGCCCTTCATGACGTCACAGCCTCACGGGCAACGCCGGCTACTTCAGCTATATATTATAAATAAAATAAAATTAAAAATATTTATGTTCTATCCATATCTGTTTTTTATTACATTAATAGATATATTAAAATTATTTGAAATTGTTTCTGTAGCTGGAAATTAATTTATCGTTCGGTTCAGACCTGGCCACAGGTCAACTTATTACGGTCACTTTAGAGGAAAAAAAAATGAAAACGTGGTAGGTAATTCCGAAAGAGCTACATTTCTCAAAAGTTAAAAGAAAACTACGAATTTAAATAATGTCCGTGTAACAAATTTTATGATTCTAACTCAAACAGTTTTTGTGTAATCTTGACTACACACACACATATATATATATATTTTTCTCAACCTTAATGAAAATGACTCAGGGACCTTAAAAGCGTATAAAACATCAAAATCTCGACATCGGAAATTTTCGTGATCGCAATACTATCTCTGGCGAGATAGTAAAAATAAACATTTTATTTTCTGAATAAAATAAGTTATAAGTTTAAGATCATCCTATGACTAAGAATTATTGGTCTTCATTCAACTAGCTTTTAAAGATTCTCCCATTCCATCGAACATTTTAAAAGAAACTACAACAGAAGTCTTCTAATTGCTCGGTTTCAAGGCATCATATTTAAAATGTAACTAATAATTTTAACGCTCCCGAGAAATGTGATCGTAGATAATAAAACGTTGAGAACAAATGCTATTAGAAAATATTGCTTGTTCCTCAATTAATTATTATGATTTCTAATTATATGTGATTTAAGAGGGATAAGGCAAGTATACAATTTATGCATGGATAACGTCGGTCTCTTATTTATATGTTGAATGCAACAAGTTGGTAAATATTCTTATTATAATTTTGTTAAAAATTAATCATTAATTAATATTTTTGTTTTTCTTTAGCTAATAAAAAAATATTATTGACATTTTTTGTAACTTATTATAATAATTTTAAATTTCATACCAACAGGATATAACAACAATACTAAAAAAAAATAAACTTTACAATCTGTCGACAAAAAAAAAAACAACAAAGTGTTGGTCATGGCCTTCTTGAAAATGAGGAATCAAACCTCGCTAAGAACCTATAATTTAATATAAGTAATAAAATTAATTCATATTCAAATAAAGGCAATGGATGGTTAAAATCAACTCGATGGCCAATAAATAATATAATTTATTTGTAATAAAGTATAAAAAAAAATACAGGTAATTGTAAATTTAATTTACATTCAAACTTTTATATAATTCTAATATTTAATTTTATTATTTTTTTTTTAAATGAAACATTAAAAAAATCCTAATCTGTTGTTTTCTCTTTCTCAACTCTTTTTTCCACTACTAATTATTATCTTTCACAGGGATTAAATAATAAATAGTGATTTTGCTCCATTCTTATAATTACCTTAAACAGAATTGAAGTTGAAAAAAATAGGAGCATCATTTTTAAGATAATAATAGTGTCGGTGAAAATATATCGCGGATTAATGATAGTTGTTAAGAAGCTTGTTATTAAAATATAACTTGTAATTTAGAATTTTTTTCTACCAATAAATGAAAGTTTTACAGTTTCAAATAGATGGTGAAAAATGATCATTCCCTTAACGAGGAAAATTGATATGTTGGAAATATTTGTATATTTTATAAAAAAAAAATTATCTTAATTATTATTTATTGATCTTTTAGCTTTTAATCAATTAAATACAAATGAGCCAATATATCTTTTAATCCTTATTAATTTTCTAATTAGACTATAACAAAAAAAAATCAATATCAATAAATTTTTCATAAATCATAAAATAAAGACTTAGTTATTTCATGTTAAATTGAAAAATTATAATAAGGATTTGAGAAAAATGATAGTAATTTTTTTTATAAATTATAAATTTTTGATAAATTACAATATCTAAATATTTTTTAACTAATTAATAAAAAGGTCGAGAACTCCATTTACAGATGAGCTCCACTTTTAACATAAGACTTTGATAACATATAATTATATCCTTAAAAATTTAAAAAGATCATTTTACCGGTGATTGGGATTCAATTTTTGAACATATAAATGCCTAGAGCTTAATTGGACGTTGTTTCTAAAAGGACCAAATTGATATTTAGTGGCTATTAACTGATATCCGTATCTATCTTTTTATAGTATCGTTAATATAAAAAGTTATTGATAATGATAACCCGTGTTTTCTATCCGTTTAAATGATTCATTAGATGGATTATCATATTTTATATAAGTAGGATATATAATATGGTGTATATAATGAAATATTTTGTCAGTAGTGTATACATAGGTATAGTAAATTTTGAAAGGGAGGTGTTTGGACTTGGTGTGTGGCAGGTTAATTAACGGCCTATGAATCTTTCAGCTGCTTTTCTGAAAGAGATTGGCAGCAACTACTGGCAGCTGCAGTCACTCTTCCCAAAGAATGAAGAAGGAAGAAGATGAGGTTTTTAATAAATATTTGATCTATCTGAAAATAATTCTTATATTGTTTACATACTTTAATTTGTTACAATTATAAAATAATATATATTTAACATACATTTCCTAATCAATTTTGGATATCCGATAAATTCTGAAATACCAGTTTCTTGTTATGTTTTGTTTATTTATAAGTTTTTAGAAATTGTGAATTATAATTAAATAATATTTTTAATAAAATAACTTACTGTTTTATATTTATTATTTTCCTTTATTTCCATTCATCCATCCCTTAAGAAGAAAATAATTCAATCCCCTTGAAAATCCCTTAGAATGATTCAGATTTCGAGTTGAGACATCTAAATTGCAACAATCAAAAAAATTCCTCCACACTTAATATTTAAAATAAAATTATAAATTTTATATGAGTATTTAGTTTAAGTTTAATATCAATATTTTGGTCAAATATATCCATTTTCCAAAATCTATTTTTTAAAGATAAATTAAAATATTTTATTCCTTATATAGGTAGATATTATTTTTTGATATTATCATTAAATATAAATATTTTAAAGTATTATTTTTGAACTCATTTTTTTAAATTTCAGTTCATTTATCTTCGAAATTCAATTTAGGTTTCATTTAATTAAAAATACATTTGCATATTGATTTTTAATTTGTAAATGAAATATTCTTTTATATTTGCATCATTGGAAAGAGAAAACTTATAGAAGAAAAATCTTATTATTAAATGTGTATATCTTTAAAAATGTCTAAGAATTTAATTTATTTAATTAATAAATTTTTTGTTCATTTTTACCGACCGACGATAGTAAGGGAGGTATTGTTTTCACACCAAATTTCAGATGTGGAGATTTTTACATATCTCCACGAATCATGCATTTTCTTAACAGAAAAAAGTATTTTTAGTATGATGTATGTCTGTCCGTCTGTCTGTCCGCACGTATAGATTTGTACAGCCTGAACGACTGAACGGATTTTGATGAAATTTGGTATATTTACTTAATGCATCAGTGGGATGAATTGATCAACTTTTGGTGCAAATCCGGAAACCGGAAGTGGTAGTATTAGCGATCGACGATAGGAAGGAAAGGGTTATTTTCACACCAAAGGAGATTTTTTTATATATCACCACGAATCATGCACTTTGTATTGGTTTTATCCTCAGGAAAATCATCTTCATTATTTTTTTCTTGATTTAAAATTATATGACGTCATCCAGCCATTCATGACGTCACAGCCTGGTCTTGCATATATATTATAAATAAAATAAAATTAAAAATGTTTATATTTATTATTTATGTATCCATATCTGTTTTTTATTATATTAATAGATATATTAAAATTATTTGAAATTGTTTCTGTAGCTGGAAATTAATTTACTTCAAACCATCGATCGGTTCGGACCTGGCCACAGGTCAACTTATTTAATTGTATAACACACAAGGCGCTAAATTTCAATTTCATTTTTTCAATTTTTAATCCTATTTATCGAATATAATAATTAAGGTATATCCTCTATATTTATATTTAATAACTTAAATATATAATAAACTATATATCTCCAAATATATATATATATATATAGTAATTATGAAAATGAAAAAAAAACGAAAATAAAAAATAATATAGTCATTTTAAATGATGATAAATCATTACAAAAAATATTAAAAAATAAATTTTCAGGTTGTTTTAAATATATAGATTAAGAAATATAACGAATTTGTTCAAATATAGATATTTAAGTAAACTTCAGAGTAATTTACCGTAGTAACAATCGGTTCTATCTATATTCCAATATAATCTGAATATGCTAACTTTATACTATTAAATATATAAACATTTATCTTTTGAATAAATTCTAATGTTATACATAATTTTGGATTAGGATATTTTTAATTTATAAATATATATAATGGAATGAATGTTTAGAATTAAGAATTTCAAACAGTTCAGTTCATAAAAATTAAAAATATAATATTTAATTTCATAGAATAAAAATAAATAAATGTGTAAGCTAGTTAATAAGTACTTAGAGACAATAATAAAAAAATATTTATGAAATTGTTTAATATGTTAATTCTTTTATTCATTATCGAAAGGCATAAATTTGTAAATTTGAACTCACCACTCTATTTTATATTAAAAAATTAATTATTTTATACTGAATTATTTTTTAAGAAATATACAAAATGAATTATAAGAAAACTTTTTTTATAATTTACTTTCTTTAGTTAAAATTCTCATTAACATTCTCATTCTCATTAAATGGTGATGGTAACTAAAACTTTAGCACAATCTCTAAAAATACATATATGCATATCTAACAGGGCTGATTCTTTGCTAAATATCACCTTTCACCTTCTAAAGTTAAGAAAAAAAGTAATTCAATTAATTTTTCTAGGAGAAAAAAACAAAAATATAAAATAAAAATTTGTTGAGCTTTTCCTTTTAAGAAGTTTATGAAATGTCTTTATTTGTTAAATATTTTGATTGAAAATAAAATTTACAATAATAAAAATTAATTCTAAATATTTTGTTAAATTTATTTCATTAGAATATACTTTAAGATTATAAATTTATTTATTTATTAGGGAATATAATATTTTTTGATTTTGTGAATTTAATTATTTAGTTATATATAAACATAAATTTATAATAAGAATATAAAATGTATATTAATATTTTCATTGACTTTTAGAGTCAAAACTCATTATTAGTACTCAATTTAAAGTGATGTAAATAAAGATTTATTATTAATGCATTAATAAAATAATATTGTATGATATACCTTTTATGGGTATATGATATTATATAAAAGTGTACTTCAAAAATAAATACTTGATTAGTAATCTCAACAAATAAAAATAAAAAAAAACTTGACTGGTTTTTATAAACACCTTTATAAGAATATATTTTTTATCATTAATCTATTTGAATTACAACAACTTTTAAATAATTTTTAATCAAACAAATAAGATCTAGATTTGAATCGTGAACGTTTTTTTTTTTACTCTTAAAACAAAGTAGCTGAGTACGCCTATCAACCAATCTTTAAAAATAATCATAAAAATGGTTAATTTATTGAAAAATTTTAGAATATAATAAAATAAATAATTAAAATTAATTAATTAAAATAATAATAAATTAATAAAATCGTGAGAATATTGTTATTCATATGAAAAAAAAATAGGATTGTTTAATCATCAGATTTTTGATGAGATGAGCCCATCCCATAGTTACATTCAAATAATTTTAAAATAAAAAAATAAATATATATTTTCTACAATTTATAAATTACCATAGGTTCATTAAATTTTTTTTTTAATTTATAACTAGTTTTATTAGTGTTTTAATGAAAATAAATTAAAATAAAATATTTTCAATTACTTTTTTTGAATAAAATAAAAGTTTATTTTTGGATTAATTTTATCATATAAGTAATATTTATTGTTTTCAGGAATACAAAACTAGTTAATACCTTTCTAAATATACATATATATTTTATATTATAAATTTTAAAATATTAAAATTGAATTTATTAATAAAAATCTATTTAATTTTTAATATTTATTTTCGAATCAATTATATTTTGAATTTAAATTTAATTCAAGTTCTAAGCCCTTCGAAACACTTTGGTTATAAAATTTTCCATATGTTGACTTAATTGCATATTAAAAAAAATATTATATCTTTTCGTATCATTAAATCTTAAATGTCTTACTAAAATATATACTTAAACTACAAGGATTCAACCTTAGACAGTCACGATAATATATCAAGGTGTAACTTGTTTCTATATCTTTTAAAATAATTTATCTTAATTTCAATTTTATTAAAAATTGAGATTGATTTATGAATTTCGAAGATATTTAAGCAGGCGTCAATCTCTTCAGGAGGGAGGAGGGAAGGTTCTTAGCTTACAAAAAAAAGAATCAATTAGATTAATATTAAGAAAATTTATTGACAATATGAATAATTTCTTGGTTAATTTATCAATTTTCGATACGCATTGGGATATTCGTAAGGCGTGTGAGGTTATTATAGATAATTATTAAATAAAAATCGCCTTTTCTAACACGTTAAAGGTTTATTATATTTAAAATACGAGTTTTCATTTTTTTTTTCTTTTTCTCTCTTCTCGCTAGGTTTTTGTTTTCTAAGATAATCAGCTCGAGGTCTTTACGCCAGGGTGGGCGGGACTGGCTTGTCACATAAATTCAATTGGAAACAACCATAAGAGTGGCGAGGGAAAAGGAGGCACCCACCACGAGGTCGAAGGAGAGCTGTTGGCCTCTCGCTGCCTCTAATCAGCTATTCGCAGGCCCCCTTCATTATGCTTAATATCAAATCGTTATCAACAGAAATGAACTTACCCCCCTCCAACTCCCCACACCGCCCTTCAACTCCACTTCACCCTCTGGCCGATACTTTCATTTATAGCCGGGTGTGAAACACATAACATCTTTGAGAAGCTTATAATTATCTGTTATCTCAGAAATATCAATGTCGGTCTTCAAAATAATTTGAGAAGCACTTCCGTTTACCTCTACCTATTTATTCTATTTTTTTAATATATCATGTATATATATATAAGACAGAAGAAGAAAGAAAAAATCAATTAATCATAATCATTAATCATAATCTTTTTTAATATCAAATTATTTTAAGAAATTTGCATAATATAAAAAAAAATTAAAAATCAATATAATTATACATTTTTATTTCAAAGTATTTCTTTGTTAGATAAATTGTATAGGATTCCTTGCAAAAATTTTTTCACTCCATTCTCCATTAATTTCATTGGTGGCTTGGCTTGTTGATAATTAAATGATGTTCGGGGAACACAACAACGGGTTCACGTACTTTCCACTCACCTTTCGCAATTCCTCTTTTGCAGTACGTGTCTCTTAGCTTATAATAAAAAGGGAGATTAATCAAACTAGAGACACGTACTAAGGGAAATTCATATAATCTAGACTAATATCTATCCTGAATTTAACAGGATTATGCCTAGAAACCTATCCTTTCAATTGCCCCCGCCACATACCTCTCAATATTCTTTTCTTTCCGGATTCGTGGTCACTTCTTAAACAAAATATCTGTCAAAGGTTATTCTTTTGTATTTTTTTGGCATCTTTCTCTCTTTTTATCAACCTATCTCTCTAACCGTAAATTGACAAAACATAAACAAAAAAGAAAAACGTGGAGAAGGGGAATATATTGTTTTTATAATTTCAAATGGATGAAAATTTAATTTCCACGACAAATAACATTTTTCTTAACTTTAAAATGGATACCGCCAGTATTTATTAATTTAAAAGAGGGAGACAAGCATTTTATTGTATTAATTTAAACTTTAAAATAATTTAAAAATATTTAATTTAATTTTCGTTTATTATATATATGGTTTTTTGTCTGCTTATCACTCCAAAATTAAAAAATTTTGCGTTTCACGTTTCATCACTTGAAGAATCCAAATATGACTTTAGAATATTTCTTTTTGTTTTTGATTAATTTGAATGTATTTTCTTTGAAGTATATATATATTAGAACTGGATGGAACACTCGAATTAGTAATTGTAAGAAGAGTTTATATTTCTCACGGGATTCATTACGGATTACCTGCAATCGTGTTTCCAATCCGTTAATGTTGGTTGTGTGGTGGATGACGTGGTCTCGCCGAGGGCGGAGTCCTCTTCAAAGCCACGTGCCCTAACAAAAACCCTTACAATGGGGTTGTCTCTCTCCTCTGGGTTCAGGATGGCCAGCACACGCCTCGTTAAAGCCACCCCCGAGACAAAACACCTTCCAATTATCCCAAGGGACAAACATTTCCGCGTCATGGAGGTACTTTTCATCGATTGAAAAATAAAACTTATTAACTCTCCGGTCATAAATTGGAAGCCAAGTCTAAGACAGGTTATTGTTAGCAAATCACGTTTGGAATAAATTGAAGAGCAATGTGTGGCCCCGCCGCTTATTACCCCTCCCTTGAAATCATTTAAACAAGAACCGGATAAGATGAAGATTTATCGTCGCCAGAATCATTATTTCTAAATCTACTGTCTATAACGATAAAATAAATATCCATAACTGCCCGGGGCTTAAATTTAATTAATAGAGTTTAGCCGAGTCCAAACAATATTTCAACATGTTATACGCGGTCAGACATAAGGGTGAAAGTTTTTGGGATATATTTAACATTGACACCGAACCTTATAATCATAAGCGATGGGCCCGAAGATATCGATAAATTATACATGTTTGAATTTCCGAGGTACAAATCAAAACGACGCCTTCTCTGCCCGTAATCTTCCACCTGTATCTTTTTTCGAGAGAAGCAGTGATTTAGGGGGCCCTCGAGGGGCTCAGGCCCACGTTTGAAAAGGCAGGGTGTGAATTGGCCCCCTGGTCAATATTTACTGCTCGACCTCGAAAAAATATCTTCTCTAAACTAAGATGATTAGCGCCTGATTAAATAATAATTATTATTTATGGGTAAAATGATTAATAGAAATTATTCTACTGGTTTTTCCGATTGATTCTTATTTAAAGATATTTTATTAATAATAAACAGACCAGGTTTAATTTAAGAACTTATTTGTTGGTAACAGAAATTAATTTCAATAACTCTGTCTATTCAAATCTAGATTAAATAACAAATATGATATATGGAAGATAAAAATATAATAATTAGAAAATTATAAGTAATTTTTATTGTAACATAGTAATCTCTAATAATAAAATAAAAATAACAACCAATTTGATAGATCTCATATCATTTTCTTTATTATATATTATCATTAATAATATAAATTGAAAAAACTAAAATTGTTTTGTATTCAACCTGCAATTGTAAATATTTTTTTCAAATAATTAATTAATTATATTTATTTAATTTAATAGATTAAGTAAATAATAAATCACATAGTAATAATAATATATAATTAATAACAAATATAAAGTATTAAATTAAAAAGCAAAAATTATTTAATTGTATAATATTTTAAATGTATTTATTTAAAATAATAAAATAAATTAAATCAAAAGAATTGAACAAACTAGACTAGAGAGAACTGTTGAACAGCTTCTAAATTACATTAATATTTACATAAATATGATAATGAATTATTAAAATTGTTTTATAAAAAATAGCAGTTTAATTAAATACAAAACGATTAATTTGATATAAGATTTTAAAGAAACTATCATTCAATCGATAAAAAACCGGAAATTCCAGTAAAATAATGATTTATTTTATTAGAATAAATATAATATATTTTTTTGAATAAATATTTGAGTAATTAAATAAATAAATATGGCCGTAACTTATAAAATTATATTTCAACCTTACTATTGTAGGGAATTTCGTTGTCTAGGGGTTGTTTTAGCAAAAAAAAATATTTGTTTCTGTTTAGAAATGGTTGCAAAAAATATCGTTTTTATTTAAAGAAAACGAACAAGATAAAAAATACAGTATAAAGATAAATAAATGAAAATATAACTTCTTCGGTTCTTGAATATAATAATACTTCTTCTTAAATCTTCGTAACGATGCGATATGCTGATGAATTGGATATACTGGCAATGAACACTGGTAAAAACTGAATAGAATCGTGCTTTGGTAGTCTTGATGAGCCAAAAAGCTCCAAATCCACACTATTATAAAACATACTTGACGTTATTTATATGCAATCATCATTTTTCGATGGTTTCTACTTAATAAAAATTAATAACAAAATATAATAAAATTATAGATAAATAAATAAAAATTTACTTATTTTCAATTATTATTTTATTTATTTTTTATGAAATTAACACCGTTTGAAGTTGAATATTGAATAAAATGGAAATTAATCAATTTTTTAAAAGTTATTTTTAATAGTTATTTTCCTAAACAAAATCATTAGCATTTATTAAAAGATTTTAAGTAATTTAAAAAAAAATACCCATACCTCAAATTTTGCTAAATATGTTGATATCTGGATTGGCTAAAAACAAGTCCAGAGAATGTCCCTTTCCCCTTCCACTTTTTATCATCTCATGTTCAAAGCGGATCGAATAAGAATCTAAACCAACTTGTTTTCTTTATAAAAATGCAAGATATATCTAATGGTAGGTTTTAATAACAGGTAATATCCTTAACTGATGAAGTTGATTTAATAATTCAACATTTTCATAGCGTTAAAAAGAATTTTAATAATAGGTAAAGTTTTATAATATTTCATAATTAATAATGTTAAAATTATATATAACAATATTTAGATATCATAATTTAAATATATATACATATAATTTTTTTTTTTTTTTAATTCTTTATCTTTTCATATATTATTTAAATTAAGAACAATAAATTGTGATATTGATTAAATAAATATATATTATATTATGTACTTTAAGATCTATCTTTCAAGTTTGTACTGACAGTTAAATTCTATTTGTTTAAATTGCCCCCACCTAGAATATTGACATAAAATTATTATAAAAAATGAATTTATTCACATTCGCTTTTTCTGAAAAGAAATGAATTGAAATGTTGAATTTTGACACATTTAATTTAATCTAATTTAACTTTTACATTTATATACCAACCATGATATAAGAGTTTTGAAAATAACTAGGATGGTGTTTTCTTTTAATATTTATTTTATTAAGAAAATTTGACATATTATCTTTCTAGAATATATTCCTATATAAATATATAGATTTTATATTAAATATTATAATAAATATAATAAAATAATTGTGACTTATTATATAGGGAAATGATTTTCAATCTGTGGGTATCATAAAGAAAATATTAAAAAAATAATTGATTAACTGACTCAAAGGAAAGCTCACAAATATATCTAGAAAATGTCTTGTAGTAATAATAATTTATAAATAATTATCATTATAATAATGATATTTCAAATAAATTGATTTAGTGAAAAAATATATTGTTTACCTGAGTTAAAAAAAATAGAAAGTTAAAAATAAGTATTTATTTGAAATAGTTATTCATTTAATGATTTTAACTAGAAGAATCATAAGATCGACTTTTTAAGATAAAAATTAAAATGGTAATGGAACTCAAACAGAAACAAAACCAGAGAGAAAGAAAGAACGATTGAGACCAAAAATAAGTCAAGAATAAAAGAAAATTCTTGCATTTAATTAATATTAAAATTAATAGTATAATATTTAAAAATAGAGTATAATTTTGATAAATTATTATTACCATAACATTCAAAGAACATTTAAATTTAATTTAATTTTGTTTATTAGTATTTTTAGTATTCGAAGTAGAAGAAAGAGGTGAGTTTTTTCATTTATGTTTGTTCACCAATAAATTGATCACATTGCTTGTCTTTTCAGAACCACCCAGAATAACGCCTTTAGGTATCCAATGTATCCGCCTATAAATGTGAAAAATTTCAAATACAATCTCGAGAGAATTTATTTAAATTATTAAATTCTACAATAGAATAAAAATATTGTACAAACATTAACATATAGCTGACACAAGTAATTGGTTGTCGACAAGACACAAATAAACAGAATATGAACTATCCACTCATTATTTATTATTTTTAAAGCTTTTCCTATTAAAGATGATTTAAATGATTTGTTCAAATATTCTATTCTCAGATCTTCTATTCAGATTTCCTTTCTCAATTTATATTTATTACTTAGTCCAGATTTCAATAAATTTCTTTCCCTTTGATTTAGATAATTCATTTGTATTATATAGCAAATCATCTTTAATGATTGATAACTAATAAATTTCGTTATAGTTTTGTTGATTTTTTATAATATATAAATATTAAATTTTATATTTTATAAATAAATTAATGATTTAATTTCCTTAATAACTTTTACATCAAATTTATTTGAAATACATGTAATTCCAAATTGATTTGTATTATTGAACTATTAAAATTATTTATTTTTTAAATAAAAAATATAATATTTCACTTTAAAATATAGAGATATAAATATCAAAATACTCATTAACAATCTTTAATTATAACATTAAATTTATAATTTCAAAAACCAAATATATTAAATTTTTTAAAAATAATTTTCTTTTGATTCTTTTATTAAGCCTTTTTCGATATAATTTCATTTTTTAATTCATTTTATATTTAACTATCAATTTATTTTTATTTATTGTAAATTTTAAATTTTTAAATATGATAAAGTTTGAACTCTTGTCTTGAAGTTCCGTAGCTCACGCCTTTGACACGATTGGATTATTTATCTTCAATTTGTAATCAAATATTTTTTTGTTCAAACTTAGAATGATTCTCTTTCAGAAGAGAAGCAATTTTAACTAAAAGATTTCAATACCAAGATATGTCTACTATATTACCATACAATTGCTTTACTAAGATGTTTTCTTTACATTAAATCAAACAATTTCAAATCACAGCCATATTTCAGATGATATCTTTATTCATCTCAACGCTTGTCAAATATTGTCTTTAGAAATGAATTTTGTTTGCCCTGAATTACAACAAAATGTTCGCGTGACCAAATCTAATCCAATTAAATTTTATATTATTTTTGTGTTTATCCTGTATATTCGTGTCCCAATATCTACAAAAGAGAATATATCAAAAGTTTTATTTTTCCTTCATTGGACCTTCCATGACACTTAAATTGGCTATTAATATTAGTACATGAAATTTATATCCCAAACAATGAAAAAAAGTTATTAATTAAGAAAGTTTTAATGAATTTATTATATAAAAAATTATCTCATTATTTGTGTGGTAAAAAGAAAATGAAAAGTATTATTATTATTATTATAATTATGATCTCTAAAAGATTTGGTATTTAATATAATATAAATTCATTATGAATTAATTAATAATTCAAAAAATATTAATTGATATATATGAAAAAAATTAAAATCAAATTTGTTGAAATAGTGATTAAAATTGAAACAATATTATTATTTAAGTTATATATTATATATATTATATAAGTTACTTATATTAACTTCTAAATGTTTTTTTACAGAATAAGGGAATTAAGGTGAATGTACCAGTAGTTGACACTATAAGGACAAGTTGATGAGAAAAATTTGATATCTTCTATTTTTTATCATATATCAATTTGAGTTTTGGGTGATATGATTCATTGGTTAATAATGCAGAATTTATCTGCAAACCAGTGGAATTTTCTATTTCTTTTATTTTTTATATTTTTTTAACATTAGCATCTAAAAGCACCAGTAGCTGACACTTAAAATTAGGTAATATGGATATTCAATTAATAATATTTAATATTGATGACAATTCTAAAAAAAAAATTAAACTAAAAATAAAAATTAGTGATTTGCCTCGTTGAGCATTCAAAGAACAAAATATTAAAATATCCATTTGTTCGATTCTATAAAAGTAACTGTTGTACGTTTACTCAGACGGTGATTTCAAAACTTTTATATTTACATATTTTCAATATAGAAACAATTACTTTCATATAATGCCCATTTAGAAATGTTTAGGCAGAGTTAAATGTAAAAGTGTCAACTACTGGTACACTGTCAACTACTGGTTCATTTACCCTGGTGGTTTTAGTGGTTTTATCTGTGAGATTTTGTGATTTATTAAGTTTTAATGTCCCATATATCTTGTTTTTATATTGTCTTTTCTTTATTAATTTATTAACAGATGTCAATTAATATCCATTTCAAAATACTGCAAAGATCGAATCTGTATAACATAATTAATTATATTAATTTTTAAAATCTTTTTTATTGATATTATTAAAATTCAATATTTAAAATTATATATAAATCAAAAATATCTTATTTGAATTAATATATTATGATAAATATGATCTAATAATATTAAAATAATTAAAAGGAGAACTTTTTTAACAAGTAAGATAATTTAAATTAATGTTATATTGAATTATTAGAAAGAAAAAGAAAAATTATATTATATTTTAATATTTTTGTGTGAAGATTATTAGAATTAGTATTAATTTTTAATATCTCGCCAGAGATAGTATTGCGATCACGAAAATTTTCAACGTCAAGATTTTGATGTTTTTGTACATTTTGAAAGCCCCTGAGTCATTTTCTCTAAGGTTGAGAAGTCTCTCTCTCTCTTTCTCTCTCTCTGTGTATGTAGACAAGATTACGCAAAAATGGTTTGAGCTAGAATCATGAAATTTGGTACAAGGACATTATCATCATCAAAATTCGTAGTTTTATATCAACTTTTGAGAAATGTAGCTCATCCGGAAGAGGGTCATTACCTGCCACGTTTTGATGTTTTTTCCTCTAAACTAACCGTAAAAATAAAAATATATGTTTAATAGTTTTTGATATGATTAAAAATTGTATAAAACTGCTATATATAGAATTTCAGCTTGATTGAATCGCTGAAAGTACCAGAATTAATTTTTTAACACGACTGCAAATCACGCGTCAGCACGTGACGTGGTTCCATCAACAAAGAGCTAAACACGCACTGTTTTAATATATATGTATTAAATTTAATTTAAATATAATATATGTTATTTAATCCAATTCAAATTGCGTGATAGTCGAGTGGAGACACTCCAGATTTTTATATTTATTGTCGAACAAGTATATGCAGGTTTTCTAGATTGAAGTTTGAATTGAATGGACAAGGCTTGGCAATACATAAATTTTTATTGAGGTTTTTATATTAAAAATAATTTCTAGTTTTTTTAAAAAAAAAAAATTGATTCGTGATTAATTTACTTTGTACCAGAGGTATAATTTATACGAACAACAGTCAAAGTTCAATTACTATTCTTTATTAAGAAAATAGCATTATGGAAATTAAATGATTTCTCATTAGAGATATTTTAAAAAAAACTAAGTTTAAATATTTAATTTAGGATGTTTTCAAAGGAAAACGTTACTTGTTGGATGACACACATCATTTAATTTAAATACAAAATTAACATTATTTTTTAATATAAAATTTTTCACGGTATTCTCAATTTCCTCTCTATTATACTTATATGACCAATTAAATATCTAAGATAAAAACTCCAAAAATGTTGTCAATTATCTATTCATTTAGACCATTTCATTTTTCAAGTATCACTGGCGTAAATCTCTCCTTTGGCACATAATTTCTCGTTTCCTCTCCTTGCTTGTCTACTTTATTCATTTCTCTTATCTATTGAATAAAGTTTCGATTGTTTTGGAAATCCTCCTTATTAAATCCGAAATAACACTTTAATGACATGCAATCAAGCATCGTTTCGTCTCAGAAAATTATGTTTGATGAAAACGGTGTTGGGGTTAACAACTTACTTAAGTGTCATTATATAGAGGGTTAATTTCTATACCTGATTTAATTATCAATTACAGTAAACGATTCCTTTGATTATTACCAAGTTCGATCAGATTTCTTCTATTATTAATTCTATAATATCAAGCGATTTCGTGATTTTGATAAATGTGTAATTCAATTAAACTCAATTTGACTTTACTAATTATAATACAACTACAAAAGAAATCAATTTTTATTATCAACCACGAGTAGTTAATTATTTAGACGCGTCAAAATTTACTGTTTCCTTTAAGCAGAAAGGTTTTAATTAATGCTTATAATCCATGACTCACATTTAAAATCATCCCTCGTTAAAAGTTACCCTCGCGTTATCATCATTTATTTTCTTGAATGGAAATATATATTTATATAGGGAATTTCACTTTTAGTTTTAGGAAATGATTTTTTAAATGAAATTAAATCAATCATTATTTCTAAATTTATACATAACTACAAGAGTCATTGAATAACGAAAGAGACAAATGGTATTAGCTCAAAATTGGTTTATTTGATTCTTACAAAATTCAGGCTATTTTTCAACATAATCAATCTCCCACACACATACGCACAGTTTTACATTTGTTCAATCCTTCTAGCAACTTCTTAAGCCGACCCGTGATAAGCTTCAAAAATTGGGTTGGGAGGTCTTATCCTCCCTACAGTCCCGACCTCGCCCCATCTGATTTCTATCTATTAGACCACTCAAAGACGTCCTACACGGTGATTATGTGACAGTCTAAATTTTGTAAGAACCAAATAAACCGTTTTTGAGCTATAGTCATTTGTCTCTTTCCTTATTGAATGACCCTCTTATAATAAAATTTACGAATATATGAAAAATAAAACCTGTAAACATAAGAATACATTTGTTGTAAGAAAATAATCTAAATAAATTTTTTTAAATATTATTATAAATTTTGAATAAGATATATCAAAGAAAAAAAGAAATATAAACCTAAAAGTCTTTTGTGTGCGATAACATTTATCCCTTTATATTATTTTAACTTACTTTTCTTAGGTACATATGTGGTTGATATATGCCATCACAATAACGCTTTCGGGTGAACATAACGAATATTATCGAATATTTTTATTCGTTTAATATAAATACTTTCTAGTTAAGTCAAACTTTCTTTTTATATTTGTTTCTTTTTTTCAAAACTAATAAAACAAAATTTAATTTTTTCAGCGTTGTCTATATTTATCATTTTAATTTTTTCTAATACCAACAGTGAAGTATATTTATTAAAACAGATAATAAATATATTTAATTATTTTATTTTGTTATTCTATTTTAATACATTTTTACCGACCAACGATAGTAAGGGAGGTATTGTTTTCACACCAAATTTCACATGTGGAGATTTTTACAAATCACCACGAATCATGCACTTTGTGGTGGTTTTATTCTCGAGAAAAATCATCTTTATTAGTTTTTGTCTTACTTTAAAAATATTTGATGTCATCCAGTCATTCATGACGTCACAGCCTGGTCTTACATATATATTATAAATAAAATAAAATTAAAAATATTTATGTTATATCGATATCTGTTTTTTATTACATTAATAGATATATTAAAATTATTTGAAATTGTTTCTGTAGCTGGAAATTAATTTATTTCAAACCGTCGGTCGGCCACAGGTCAACTTATTTCGTTATACTTTTGTTCACCAACTGATATTTTCTTTTTTTTCTTTTATAATATTGTTTTCCTTTGAATTTAGAATTTATCATATTGATTTATCGAAATTACAATTTTTTTTCATTTAATGGGTAAACATGACAAAAAATCTCGTTCGTTAAGTTGTACCAGTGAAGGAGTTAATATGATAGATTTCCAATTTTTATTTTGATATAATCATATAAAATTTTTTAAAGTCTCTTTTGGTGTTTTGATGTGTGATTTATACCGATTATAATTTTAATTTCATATCATCCAATATAATAATAATTAATATAATTTGTTTTATAAGATTATCTAATTATTTAAATTGTAATACAATTAAAATAAAAATAAATCAATTTAAATGTGATTTTTATATATTATAATTAGTTTCTCATGTTCTTGAAAATACTGTACGGCTGTTATTTGGGAGTGAAAAATTTCTTTCTAATTTTAATATGTATCTTATAAAATAATCAATGGGCCATATTCTGATTTTGCCTATATTATTAAGGGCTACACCCTAATTATGTGGAAACAAATTTAAATTTAAATTAAAGAATATTTTACATAAATAATAACTTCTTCATGAAGACTACTTATACACTCAGGAAATAAATTTTATAGTGAGAAAATACAAAATCAACTCTCATATGTTTATAAAAAATTTTTATCATTAGTAAAAAAAGAAACAAATTATCAAAGTAAATAAATTATACAAATACATAAACTTGAATAACAAAAAATTACGAGCCATAGTAATTTTTTATGAAGAACCACAATTGTTCACCGCTATTCCAATATAAATAAAGTTATTTTTATTAAATTAAAAAAAAATTATAAATAACTGATTTCAACAAGAATTTAAAGAATAGTCTTTAAATTCATTGATTATTTTCACTGGAATCTTACACGATTATTTACCTGATGCTATCTTATGTTATTTGAACGAGTCAAAGCACATATTTATTATATCAATTCAGGAAGTGTAAGAATGGTGGGGAGGGGGGAGAGTTCTCTGATAAAAATAATACCTTCGATTAAAAGTACTCAAAAATTATAGCAATAAATATATTGAATACGATAACAGGTGACAAGTGATGGCTTAATTGCATTTTTAAATTAATGTCTATAATTATTTTGATTAATCGGACAAAGTATAATTAATCCTCTTCGTTATATAAATATAATTTTTATGTTAAAAATAGTGGTATCAAAAATCATGTTATTAATTTATCTAGGCTATTATATTTTAATTCAAGCCAGTAATTTCATTCTAAAAATATGCTGGTCTATTTTCTTTTTATCTGATCTTTACCAACTAAGAGAGAAAGAGAGAAACTAATTGCCAACGAAAGCCTAATTTGGTTTATGAGATCATTATGTTAATGGAGATCAAAATATAATGTTAAGCTCAAAAGGTTCAATATCATTTTGAATTTTTCCAAGAACTATTCTAAAATTTAAAATTTATTCTACATTTTAAATAACTAAAATGAAATTTCTAGTCCGATTATCGCTTCTCAAATAAGTTTAAAAATTAAATATTTAATATTTTTTCATTTTCATTTAAAAAATCAAAAAAAAATATTAAAATTTTGACAATTTTTTATTAATATTTATACAATTTTTAATTAAATTTAAATAATTATAATTAATTAATTAATTAAGATTTTATTTTATGATAATAAAAATAAAATTTAAAACAAATTAAGTTTCTATCTTCAGAGTGAGTTAATTTGGACAGCAAATAAATAATTTTTCGAATTTTACAGTGTTTTATTTAACTTGCTTGGTTGTCTTTATGGTTCAAATCTAGTAACTCATTTTTTAACACAGCTGCAGTTGACCAATCGAACTAAAACTTTGCATACTTTTCAGATTTGGATGGTAATACATGAATATGAAATAAAGTTTTCATTTTCTTAATTAATTAATTAATTAATAATTTAATTAATAAATTTTAATCCATCATTAAATATCATTTATAATCTCAAAGTATATTCAAATAAAACTTAAAACCTTAAAAATTTATTTACTAAAAAATTAAAAATAAAATAAATAATTAAAAAAAAATTAAATTACAGTGTTTTATTTATAAATGCACTAAAAACTAGAAAATACTTAGCACTTCAACAACAATGGTCTAGATTCTTTGAATAAAGAGCCAAATTAAAATGAATTAGTTAATTAATTTACTAGGGATCTCTCAAATAAAACGCTTGCATTTTATTTTTAGTTAATTAATTAGTAAATTAGTTGAATCCTCATTTCTTACAATAATGATACATAATATAATAATGATATTTATAATAATAGAACTGAAAAAGATTGAAATAATTATATATAGTACTTAATTAAACCTAGATTTATTGATATAATAAATACATTTATAGCAGGCAATAAAACATTAAAATATTTTTCCAATATTTTCTAAAAATACTATTTTTTTCTCTTTAATTATTATTTAATTCATAGAATTTCTGAATTATTAGTTTTATTTTTTATTCATTAATTTAAAATATCGTTTCCTTCAGTTAAATTTTCTTCCACGTTTATTTAATTACTCTATCTTACAATCAAATGAAGGTATAATGGAACAAATCCCGTAATAATTCATCTCTAAATTATATGTTTCATTGGTACAAATTTTGCTTGAAAATGAACATTTAAAATGGACACCCCTTAAATCAGTTGTTCTTCGTGGATCTCGGCCTTCCCATGCATAAAACATAACGCAAACCCTCTTCCTTCCTTCTATTAGAACAATCCAGGCCAAGCTACAATTTATTGGGTCTAATATCGTTCATTTTCAATTTTCACCTGTTTTGTCGGTGGGCGAGTTTCGTTGTCGACGCACACCATTCAACGCCCATATTATCAGATGACCGATGATTAGAACGTTTAATAACAGTCTCATTTAAATATGTATACCAGGCAACACATATGGCCATTCAGCAAGTGCCAAAGGCACGCTATACTTCCATCTGATATAATTTGATAGTCAAAACAACCGGTTAAACTAACCGGGGGTTGTTTTAACTATCAAATTATTAGTAAATGATTAAAATAAATTGCAAAAAATATTCATTTTTCATTTCAACAGAACATAAGAAGCACATAATAAAAACTATTAAAAAAATATTAAAATTTTGCAAATAATATTAAATAATTTAAGATTAATAAAATTGGAATAAATAATGACTTATTTTAATTCGAGGGCAGGTCAATAAGTAACTTTTTGAATGAAACACACGATTTTGGATAATAAATTATTATATTTGTCAACTTATTGACCCCCCTAGTAAGTATGAAATTTTTCATTTTTATTACATTTTTCTAAACTTTCGATTTTCTAAATTAAATCAAAAGATCCCCATTTTAAAAAGAATTATTTATTTTTTTCCATCTAACATTTAGAAAGTGAATAAATAAATGAATGTTAATGTACTTAATTATAAATATCAGTTATATTTATTATCAATTTATTTTTTGATGTTTACTTTTAATAAAATAAATAAAATTTATTAAAATCTTAAAAATTATTGTTTTTTTTTTATTTCAATTCAAACAGTAAAATAAAGTAAATTGGGACAAAATTGAATAATTTACGTTCAGTGTAAGTAAGATATGTCGTTTTTTTTTATCTTCGCGTCTCAACTGTAATCTATTCCGTCTTCCTTGAAGGGCTGCCATGCAGGGCTACGGGATCGCATTTCGCACAGGGCAATTTGAATAAATCATCTTTACTGATGGAACCTGTTTCAATTGTCAAACTACACAGTAAACAGTCATGTCAAATATTAACATGTCCTTCCTCTCTCTAATCTATGTATTATAGCCTAAAAGATATTTATATTTTTAATATTTAATTTAACTCTTACACTCACCCGAATAGAAATAAACAATTTAATTATACATATACATAGTGTGTGTATTAATCAATGATTCAAAAAATAATATTTGTTTGTATATTTTGATTTTTAAAAAATGTATTTACTTTATTTACCTTTTAAGTAATCACATAATTTGTAAATAAAAATTAATAGTAAGATTTAAATGTGCTAAAAAATATGAATTTGAAGTTAATGTTTTTTAATTTTGTTGGGATATTTTATCAGATTCATTCTATATATTCTAAATCTTCTTTGTTTATTTTTTTATGAAAATATTCCTTCAATTTCTATATATCAATATTTATTGAATATTTATTTTTAAAACTCTAAAAATGGGGAGTGGATATATACAAATATAAATGACTATTAGGGGACATGATTTGTTATTTTGTGTTTTTTACTCTGGGGTGAGCGCAGTGGGGCGCCAGTGACAAATCAACCCAATGCTGGATGAATGGCACAGCGTGGGCGCCATTCAACTAAAGAATAACATCCCCTCATCCATGGAAGAAAAAAAACATTATTTTATAGAGGCAGGAGGGGTTGAACACGAACCATTTACTTTACATTACAAAGTATTGTCAGGGGATTAATTAGTGGTCAAGAAGAATGTCATTTAAATCATAAAATTAAATCATATTAGATTTGAAAAGTTGACAATAATGTGGAGTATGGATGTAAAAAAAAATATTAAAGTAGAATACCCGAATGAATGAGTTTATTTTTTTTTAATATTTTAGTGTCAAGCAAAATTGATGGATAGTTAATAAATAAGAATTATTCTGATATACAATACATTAAACAAAGAAATTCCCCCGCTTTTATATATCCTAAGAAAGGGCAGCGCCTATCAAGTCGCTAACCGACTAAGGGAAATAAAGGTGTTCTATGATCAATAGAACGGGTTTTCTCAAACTTAATCTTGATTTCTTGATCGGAAACGGGCATTAATCAAATTTCGTAGTTTTCTATCAACTTTTGTGAAATGTAGTTCATTCGAAAGAGGACAATTACCTACCATGTTTTCATTTTTTTTTCCACCTAACTGACCAAAAAATAAAGGTATATGTTTGATAGTTTTTCACATGATTAAAAAAAGTATGAAACTGCTATATATAGAATTTCAGCTTGATTGATTAGCTGAAAGTACCGGAATTAATTTTTTAACTGCAACTCACGTGACGCGGTGGCATCAACAAAGAGTCAAACGCCCTGGTTTAATAATTATTATTTATTAATTTTAATTGAAAATTCATAATTAATTAAATTTAATTTAAATATAATATATATATATTATTCTATTAAAATTTGCGAGATAGTCGAGTGGAGACACTCCAAATTTTTATCAAGTTGCTTCCCAATTTATCTATTTTTATGTTCTATTGTCTTCTACACAATTTTACATTATTTGATAAATAAAGTTATTCAATATTCACACATTTATATTTTACAGATTTATTATTTTAACGATATTTTTCTTTAAAATAAATAATAAATTTATCATGATTTATTTCTAAAATGATAAACTTTAAATGTTTGATTTACCATCATTGCCCTTAAAATGGATTAAATAGACATTTCATTCAAAAAGGTATCACCACAAAAAGTATAACAGTAATTTAAAAAAATTTTCATTAAGAGGTATATTTGAAAATTTAAATTTTTCTCTTAGAATTAGGTAGTATAGAAATAATGTCCACAACTTAATTTAAATTCTTATAACTTTCCATTACCAGTACTTCTATTTATTATTAATTTGATATTTATAAACTTCAAATTTTTGTTAAAATATATGAAAGAATAAAAATTAGATATATATTTACCTTTCATCAAATTCAACATTTTAGAGTTGTATCTATTTAAAATTGTTCATTTATCATAAATGAATCGATTACTTATTTATTTTATATTTAATTATTAAAGCTTTGGTGGTTGTTTTTATTTATAACGGAATTTTGTGAATTAAACCACATATTGATATTTGTTATTGTAAATTTATTCAAAAAATACAAACATATACACAACGTTGCTACTTCTGCAATCGAAACGTTGTGTATATGTTTGTATTTTTTGAATAAATTTACAATAACAAATATCAATATGTGGTTTAATTTATTTTATATTTCTTTTCTACTTCAATAATTTTAGATAAATTGAATTCTTCCCCTATTATTGAAAATCATTTTAAAAACTTTATTTCAAATTTATATAATAAATTCAATACAATAATAACTGTAAGAATGAATTGATATTTTATCAGTGCTGGATGTTCGAGATTGTCTCAGTGTTTCCTTGATTGTGGCGCATTGCTATTGGGCGTCTTTCCAGAGGAGCGCATCGATTGGCTTGCAAACGGTTACCAAGGAAACAACGCATCCCGGCGGGCGCCGCGGCGCCATTGCAACCGACAACATTGGAAATCCATAGTCAAAACGGTAAAGCTCGAACTCTAACTACTAACAAATAACATCTTAATCGTATCACCATCATATCGACACCTACAATGTAATTTTAATAAAATGAATAGAAAAAATATACATATTCAGGGAAGTAGGATGCAATTAATTAAATATAATTTTTTATAGCATTTATTAAAATAGAAAAAATTGAAATTGTAGTATATTATCATTTTTAAATTTTTTCTTTTAATAATACTTATTATTTCTTCCTTATTCCTTACGGTACAAAATTATTTGTATAAAATGTTTTTTTTTCTGAATTATAGAATTTCATATATTCTATCCTTTTAAATTAGTTTAATAGTTAATGGTTGGTGACCCCTAATGGGTCTAGCAAGGCCGGCGCGAGAAATATTGACTTTTCAGGCAACATCTATCGGCGTCCTTCTCCTCCTCATCCATATATACGTTTATTGAATATTTCAATATTGAGATAAGTAGAGGGTTTTACTATTATAAATATTTCATTGTATATACATAGCACACTGAAATTAATTTTCGCATCTCGATTAGGTTGCTTCCCTTCTTTTGTTTGTCTCAGTAGCATTTAGGTGTAGAAGTATGAAACCGGAATTTTTTTTTGTAAAAATTGTACGTCTGTTATTTGAAAATTTTAAAAAATATTTTATTCCAAATAGTCTTCATTGGAAATTATACATTTTTCCTACCTGAATGTCACGTCAAAAAAACAATTCTTCTTTTGAAGCGAACCAATTGTGAAGCTATTTTCATACGAATCGAAGTGTCATGTCCCAATGATGAGAATAGATGATAATCAGATGGTGCGAAATCTGGAGAATAAGCCACATGCATAGTACTTCCGAATTAAACGACTCGATCGTATCCGTGACCCCGTTTTGCTGCGTGTGAGGGGACATTATCATTAAGCAAAATGACTTTATGTTGCCTTTTTGCATACTCTGGTCATTTTTCACGTGATCATTTTCAAATTGATCATTTATTGTTGGTAACGATCAATATTAACAATATCGCCAGGTTTTAGTTGTAGTAATATATTCCTTTTTTTACAGTTTTCCGGTGGTTTGCCATGCTCCACGTTTCTCAAAATCACCACTTTAAAATTTTTTCAACCACTCAAAGCATCGAGTTTTGCCAAGAGTATATTCACCGTATACTTCGATAAGCATTCAATGCGATTCTGCAGCAGTTTTCTTCAAATGATTGCAGAAAACCAATGCTGTCCGCAAATCATAGTTCGTAGGCACAAAACTCGACATGTTTAAGGTTATAGAAAAATATACTGGTGTATGAAACTCACTGTCTTTAAACTGAAAGTGAGCACCATCTATAGGGAAATTCCGGTTTCATACTTCTACGCCTATATAGGTAGTTCTACTTAGTGCTTTGTGTCGGTTTTGAGGAATAAAGATTCAAATTATTAATAAATTCGAAATCACTTTCATTATAAACTTAAAAACGAATCATTATAATTTTATAAACTTAATGAATATAAAAATAATAGATCAGATTTTTAAATATATTGATAAAATGTGGAATTATTAATTAAAAAAAAATTATTTTCATAAATGATTTATTATAAATTAATATTTTTACCCAGTTCTCTCTCTCTCTTTAAAAATGTATTCTTTATAATTGGATAATATTGCCTTAAGAATAATACAAAATTATCCGGGGATATTAATTAATTGTTTGTACTGATTATTATGAATATCCCCCATTTTCTAAATTTATAATTAACTTTAGTTGTACGAATAAATAATAATAATATATGTAATTCATATTTATTTTTTCAAAAATTCAGAAATTATATCTTAGAGGGTTATGCATTAATATAAAGAAAATGATTCATAAATATAAATAAAATTATTCATTAAAATAAATAAAATTATTCATTAATATAAATAAAATTATTCATTAATGTAAATAAAATTATTCATTAATATAAATAAAATTATTAAATAATATAAATAAAATCAAAATAAATTTAAACAAAGCTTTATTTAAGTTTTATATACAAACTAATACAATTTAAAAATAGCTATAAAACATTTTCTTGTCTTTTTTTTGATAAAGCTTATTTTTATCCACCATAGAGCTGATATTTGTTTCTCTGTAGAAATATTTCGTCTTCAGAGTTGTTATAATTTAAAGTCATTTGGGTAAAGAATATGAAAACAAAATAAATACAATAATAAATAATAATAATAATAATAATAATATAATATATATATATGTAGGGGTTTCATTTTGATTTTGGTTATTTTTTTTAATAAATGTAATGTATCCATAAATATAAAAAACATATTGCTAAAAATAATATTAATATTTTTAAATTCATTGCTGGACAAGCATGGACATGTTTGAATTGTTTGAAAAGTTTCATTTTTATCCCATTTGGGGCAATTTACCCCGGTTCCCCGAACGCTGAATTATGTACTCGTAGATATAATAGTAATATTTCTCATTTGTATTAATAGGAATTAGACATATGGATATTAATTGGTTATTATTCTAATTAATAAGTAAAAAAAGTTTTGATTATTATTTAGAAGTTTGATTGAAAATGAAACAAAGATAAATAGGTAGTTTCTATAACAAATTTACATTAAGAGACAAACCGCACCCCATTCGTAATGTTCCACGCACGAATATCTGATTTCAGGTGTTTATTCGCTCTTTGAAGTGGGGTAAACTAATGCGCTGATTCAACGTGATCAGGAGGAGGAGGCAAATTTACCGGCGCGTGCGGATAAAATCTAAAATATAATATATTTATGTGAATATATATACATATATCGTTAAATATATAGAAGGATATACTTGGCGGTCGGAGGCTTCCTATCGTATCATCAGTAAGATCATTTTTCCCAAGCGGTTGTTTTAGAAGGCAGGATCTATTCAGGATCCTCATTTATTAGAATCATTATTACTATTATTACTTATTGGATATGATTTATTCATGGTCAATTGCATTCCAATTGACGAGAGAAAAATGATTTAAGATATCGGTTGTGGATGTTCTCTTCAAATTATTGAAATATTCCTTTTAGTTATTTATTATAGACATTTATTATATATTTTGACACATTTACTAAAAACTAAAAAGTAAAAAATAAAAAATTGCTTTAAATTCTATAATATATGAATATAAATTATTTTTTGGTTTGAAATATATATATATATATAATATTTGGTAATTAATTTCTTTCAAATTGTCGGTTAGCTCTGTTCCTTTTTTCAATTTTAGAAAATTTATTAAAAATTTTTAAAATAAAAAACATATAATATTTTGAGATATATATTTATCAGCTAAAAGAAGTAAATGTGAATTTATAATTTTTATTATTAATATGTAATATTCTAATAATACTAATTGTTCTTTTTTTATTTTTTTTCGCAACATCTGTATCCAAGATCAAAGAATTAATCCCTTTTGCCGTTTTTATTGTATTTGTTTTTAACCCGTTATTATTGAAAACATTTGATGGACAAGAAAATCAAATCGTGTTACCATCAGCGAGGGTATAAATCCTGCTCAAAGTTAAATAAAAAAAAAAGAAAGAAAAAAAACAGTTTTCTTTACGAGTTATCTGCACGCGTGTATCACGCCGCGCGTGAAGAGAATGCAATATCCACACTCCTTAACATCTCGGCAAATTAAATTTTTTGAACGCGAAACCGTCAATTGCCATAAGAGAATAAAGTTTACTCTTTTGAAAATGAGGTTCAATCTTTTTAAGAATATAATTTGAGACAATCAATCATCGAATTCGTGATGCTCTGATTAAAAGGTGGATAGATCATTTAAGAGAAATTTTTATGATTTCATTCAGAGCGCTTTAACGGAATATTAATCAATTGGTGTGAGTGTGAGAATTTTTCAAAATGATGATTGATAATCAATCATCAGTTGAAAGAGTCGTCGACAAGAATCTAATAATTTTTTTGATTAAGGCCAGGCGTGAATTATTGATAATTTATATGATTATAATTTCATATTAATATTATTTAATTTGCAAATAAAGAGAATTGAATTGATTTGTTTATATGAAATTGTAAATGCAAAAAATTATTGTAATTATAATTTTTTTGAAAATTAAATTATTTCAGTCCAGTACGTCTTAGTTTCATGAAATTTCATAATGTAGATATTAAATGTATTCTTATTATTAATTTTAAATAAATATAAGTATGCAAATATAATTATAAAGCTCATGAATGTATTTTTGATGGAGGGAAGGTAAGTATAAAATAAATAAAAATGTATTATTTTAGGGAAAAATAATATATGGAACAGGTTGATTTTGAGACATTATATCATACATATAAATTAATTTTTGCAGCATAACACAATTTTTTTAAAATATATATTATAATTTAAAAATTGGCGTTTTTCTAAATAAACAATTCCTTTTCATTTAAAAAAAAAAATAAAAATATAAATATGCTGAGTTTCATTTTTGAGAAAATGAGATGGTAATATGATAATTAAAATATTATGAGAATAAAAGAAAAAAATGTATTTATAATACTAAAAATGATTAAAAAACTTTTTGGTTCCCATTATTTCTTATTTTTTTGAAATTTTGACGAACACTTTCTAGTAATCCCTGCAATAACATATTAAGACTATTAATAAGACATGATTATTAAAAATTTAATCTAATTCTCTTGAAATACTGGTGGTAATATCGTTAATTTAAAAAAACTGTTTCATAATATCCGCTATTTTATACAAACTTTAAAAAAATCTAGACTTTAATTGATAATACTTTAATGAATAGATCAGTGATTCTCAACCTTTTTTTAAAAATTTGGTGGCACACAAAGAAAAAGATAAATGTAAAAGTTTACCATATTGAAAAATGTGGTCCAAAAACGTTTTACTTTTTTTTAGAACCAAATTAAAAAAATTTAGAAAAATAGTCGGAAATGTTTAAGAGCTTCTTTACATTTGTAATAATTTGGCGGCACATTTTGATAATCTCGCAGCACACTTTTGAAAATCTCGCGGCACACTTGTTGAGAATCACTGGAGTAGATACAAAAAATATGAGCTGTGACCAGGCACAGAACTGACCCATGATTTGAAATAAATTAATTATAAAGTATAAAAAAAAATATTTTTAAAACTTGAATTAAAATGACTAAATTATATCATCTTAGTTTTTATTTTTAGTTTAATTACTCAATTATTTATCAATATTATATTTTAAGTGAAATAATTTCTGACAATGAATATAAAATACTTTGTAATCTAACACTTCCAGTATCTGTATATACACCAAAAGTTAATGAATTCATGCTACTGATGCATTAAAGTAAATATACCAAATTTTATCAAAATCCGTTGAGCCGTTCAAGCTGTACACGTCTATTACTGACACACAATGGACAGACGGACGGATATACATGATATAATAAATGAAAATGTGGAAACTAACTTGGAAAAAGTTTGAAAACCAGCAAAAAAAAAATAAAGTTTTTAAACAATATTGATAGGACACTGAGTGTAGCATTGTCGTTATGAAATTAGAAGTATACTCATGGAGCAAGACCAATAGCAACATTGTTAGAAAATTTCCTTATCATAAAATCACCTTCTTCTCTACTTTATTTTAATTTTCATTTATTAATCGTGTCTTGCAATGGCTAAGTTGGTTGAGTGGCGGCATAGAAACTTCATGCCTTCGAATCAAACCTCATCGAAAAATAAAAAAATACTATTATCAATTTTAATTATCATTATTGAAAAATATATAAATGGAGTAAGACTTTTGCATTAAGTTTATATTATTATTATTATTATTTGTTTATAATGTGCATTATTAAACATTAAACGACTCTTTCAAAAATTTATTTATTTGATTAAAGTTAAAGGTAAAAGAGATGTATTGTGAAGACGATTCTTATTTCTCTTAATTCTTATAAACTACACTGAAAAATATGAGAAATGTAAGTTTATAATCCATTTTTTACCTTTGTTTGTCAAGAAAAACGCCTTCTAGAAGCATTATTCTCTCAAATGAGTGGGAAGCTGGCGCCAAACAAGATCCACCCACAGTTCAGATGAATGAATCCAGGATGTGAAGTTTTGTTTTTAAAACAGGTGAGTGATAAACAAAATAAAAAAACAAAAAAAACAAAAACATTTGTCGAACAATTGAAAAATAAATGAAGATGTTCATTTAAGGATTAGTTTCTAAGGGGTTGGCTTCCTGTCTGCATGGACCATCATTAAAACATTTCTATTCATTAGTCAGACATCCCAACTTTGGTGTTTTATTTTAAACTCTTTTTTTATTCTTTATTCTTATTTATACTTTCTTAATGAGTGAATAAAAATAATATGAAACAATTTTAAAATTATAATATACTAGTTAAAAGTATCGTAGTTAAAAGTTCATTTATAAAAAAAAAATAATATTAACATCTTTAAAATAAAAACAAAAATAAAAATAATCTCCAATGACTTATTATAACTACTTAAAGTTAATTATTAAATGAGTATGGTACTTATTCTAATGATTAAGACATCAACGATCATTTTATATTTCTCATTTAGTTAATTTTTTTCTTTTATTATAGACAGGAGTCGTTCTCACTTAAATCCTGATGATGATTTAATAACCTCTACAACTAGGAGGTCAATTAACAATTTAATTAGATTTATAATGATCTAGCCAAGCTTGAGACTAATTTTTATTATCATTATTATGTTTATTGAAGTAATCGTTATCAATAATTCCATGGATGACACCAAATTGTGTAGTTAAACTTTCATTATGTTCAAGTAGATATGATTTATATTTTCATAAGGTACTTCCGATTTAATTTCTGTTAAAATAAGACATATGCATTAATCTGAATTAAAGAGATCTATAATAGTTTAGATGAATTTCTGACGAGAACAATATTTTCCCTATTTCATGTAATTATTGTAAGATAAGAAAAAACCGTTAATATTCTAAAATAAATTTATGAAAAAAATTTCTAACTTTTGGTTAAAAGAGTTTTTTAATAGTTTTTTTTTTTTGTTTCTAAATATTTGTTGTTTTTTTTAAACACTTATCCCCCTCCTAAACAGATGTTAACAGATCCACCTTAGAAAATGACAATAATAATGTGTACTATTATTCGTGGCAAATGGAATACTTTGCCATTGTTTGTATGTGTGTGTCGCGATCGGATTCTCCATTTAACCAATGACAAAAGCGAGACAGGCGCTCGGGTTTCAACCGTATCAATTCTACACGGCGGGGGTCACTAGTGCGGCCCCTGCTACTAAATGGGCCTAACGACCATTGATTGAAACGAAACGATTCTTCACTTAATCAAACCGGCCCTAAAAGCTATCATTAACGCTCAAAGCCACTCAACATATTTCTATTCTTTACAAGAAAATATAGGTTCAGCTATTTGATTAAATTTCACGCTTTTTTTTTTGTATTTTTCAAATTAATTGAATTCATATTATTTTAAAAATAAAATGATTGAAAGAAAACATTCAAGTTTCCAATAAAGGTAAAAATATACTTTTGAGAAAAAATCTGGAGTGTCTCCACTCGACTATCTCGCATATTTGAATTGGATTAATTAACATATATTATATTTAAATTATTTAATTAATTAAATTATAAATTAAAATTAATATAAAATAATATTTATTAAAGCAGCACGTGTTTGGCTCTTTATTGATGTGACGTGCTGGCGCATGAGTTGCGTGTTAAAAAAATAATTCCGGTACTTTCAGCGAACCAATCAAGCTGAAATTCTATATACACGGTGTGGACAATAACTTGGATAATAATAGTCTTGGATCGTTTGCTAAAGAGAATCGCTCGAATTCGCCCCGACAACGCTCCTGCGCACAACTGCCTAATTGTGACGGAGTTTTTGGCGAAAAAAGGCGTTGTTCTTATCGCCCATCCTCCCTATTCCCCTGATCTAGCCCCAGCTGACTTTTGGCTATTCATTAAACTAAAAATGGCAATGAAAGGAGAGCGTTTTTCATCGGTGGAAGAAATCCAGAATTACGTAACCGCGGCCCTAAAAGAATGACTTCTATTTATGATTCAATTCATTTTACAAAAGATTTGAATGATGTATCATTGAGGAAGGAATGTATTTTTAATAATCTGAAATAAAATTTATAAATTTCTAACCCGTTTTGTTTTTATGGTCTCTGTCACCTTGGTTATTATCCACACCGTGTATAGCAGTTTTATACTATTTTTAATCATGTGAAAAACTATCAAAGATATATCTATATTTTTACGGTCAGTTTAGAGGAAAAAAAATGAAAACGTGGTAGGTAATGACTCTCTTTCGAAAGAGCTACATTTCTCAAAGGTTAAAAGAAAACTACGAATTTTGAATAATGTCCGTGTACCAAATTTCATTATTCTAGCTCAAACCGTTTTTGCGTAATCTTGTCTATATACACACATACACACACAGAGAGAGACAGACAGACATACATTTTTCTCAACCTTAGTGAAAATGACTAGGGACCTTCAAAACGTATAACAACATCAAAATCTCGACATCGAAAATTTTCTCTGGCGAGATATAAAAATCGAATATTCGAATAATTTGCCTGGAGATATTCTACATGGTAATGAAACATTAGTTCTCAATAGAGAAGATTTTGCCACATATTCATTATTGATAATTTACAGATAAACAGATTAGATTATGAGTAAATAGATAAAAATTGAAATCTATTATCTATCTTTGTGGTTTTAGGAACTCGAAAGTTCTTAGTCGCAGCAATCACATTTCTCCAAATGTCCCTATCCTGAGCTCCTCCATCCAACACCTTTTTTCTTCCATCTCTATTAAGTCCTATCCTACAACGAGTCTTTGGTCTCCCATAAAAATTTTGATGGATATCATAAAAGAACAAAAATTCAAATGAAAAGAGCCACTTAAAAGAATGTCTTCCATTAAAATCCAATAATAAACATGAGATGAGTTGGAGGAAGAATAAGAAGGAAATGAGAACGGAAGCAATATATGGATTGAACTAGGAAGAAACTACATCTATACAAAAGTGAGAGCATAATTACATGGATAGACTAGAGAGACATTTGGGATGGAATAGAGGACTTCAGGCCTTAAGCTGGAAAAAACCATTATATACTTGTATATATAGATATTTATATATATATATTTCCCGCATATGGATGAGTGAGTATTTTGCATGTGCTAAAAATTTGACAAGTTTATGTTTCTTTAATGATATTCCAGTGAACATTCACCGAGTCAAAACATAATTATATTGTTATTAAAACGTAATACAGTAAAATATTCTTGTCAGTCATAATTAACGAATACAAATTTAATTGACGAAGAAGAGAGATGGACATTAAATGCGTAATGTCGGCGAGTGTGAAAGAATAATATCAAATAAGAAGATTGGAGTGGTCTTCTTATTAAGCCTTTATTAAGATGAAACGCTCGAAGAGATAACATAATCATTAAAATAAAAATTATTATTATTATTATAATTAAATGGTAACAAAATAAATTGAATATTGAATTTATTCATATTACAATTTTAATTCAATATTAATTTTAATTTTCAAAGGAATAGAATTTGATGAAATACATATTTATTAAATTTTAATAAACTGAAATGAGGTACATTATTAATAAAAACAAAATACAAAATTAAATAGAAAAAAAACAAATGATAATGAGAGATTATACCTACTAATCAAATAAAATATATTTAAAATCGGTAAACCAAATTAAATTTAATTAAGATAAAACCATATATAAACAAATCCTTCTAGAAAATTAATGAATCTGACTTGTTAAAAAAAAGAAGTTCTCTTTTATATAGGAAATATATTTTCAATAGAATGGTGGGGAGATAATTCAAAAGAAAATATAAGAGAATGAAATGTAGTAGATAAAGGTAACCATGATTGGACGAAAGTTGCAAGAAAATGATGTTGAAGCCGAGGTCTCGAGATCAATAGCCCAACAATGGTAAATAATAAATAAATAATCTTAGTCAAAAGTTATAGAAAAATCCTGAAAAGAAGAGAGATATTTTCTAATACAATAATAAATAATATTTTACAAAACAATTATTGTAGTATTCTTAATTTTCATTATTTGCTATTGATTCGAAAGTAGTATTATGTAAAAAAAAATGTAAAAACTTTCTTCTCACTTCAACTTTTGGAAATAAAGTAATAACAATGAAATGTACCTAGATACAACAAATATATATATCAGTGATTCTAAACCTTTTTTTTACCGCGGCACACTTTCAATAGTTTAAAAATTTGGCGGCACGCAAAGAAAAAGTGTAAAATGTTTAAGAGCCTGATCGCAAAAACAATTTACCTTTTTTTTAGAACCATATTGAATAAATTGGAAAAAAGTCGGAAATATTTAAGAGCTTGATCGCAAAAACATTTTACCTTTTTTTTACATTCATATAAAATTACATTAGTAAAATTTAGCGGCACATTTTGAAATCTCGCGGCACACAAAAGGTGAGAATCACTGATGTACATCAATCAACATGAGAACATTAAAGAGTGTTTCAGTGGCGCAACCAGGGGGGGGTTTTTGGGGGTTAAAACCCCCCCCAGGAGAGAAAAAAATATAAATTGCTGTATATTATGTACTATATTACAAATAGTAAAGACAAAATAATCCTTTGTATATGAAAAAAAAAATAATTCTTAAACTATAACTTAGTGTATAATAAGTAAGTTTATTTTATTTTAAAAAAATTTTAACAAAAATAAAAATTGCTTACTTTTTCTTATAAGAAATAAAAAATTATTTTATTATTTCTCCTAAATCATAAAAAACAAAAGACTATATAAGATTACTAGATGATTGTGAAATTCTCCAATTTAACTATTATTTAAATATAAAATAAATAAAAATATTACTCAAATTCTAAATATTTTTTATTAATAATACATTAATACATTAATTGCTAATTTCATAAAAATTATGAAGCGAAGACTAATTTTTTCAAAATAAAAACGGGAAATAAAGGAAAAAATCCCTAAAACCGAAAAATCCCCAAAAGCCCATATCCATTTTTACCAAAACTTAATAATAAAGGAGTTATTTATAAAAAACCTACTTTAAGATTTCGTCCGCCCGTAGAGGCAGGATATTTTGAAAGAAATCATGTAAAAATCCCTAAATGCAAATATCCCTAAAAGAATAAATCCATAAATAAAAATATCGCTGACTGAAAAAATCACTTTAAACAAATTTTTTCATCTTTGTATTAATTTTAATTGTGTCTCAGAAAATTAAATCACAAGGTGAGCACATGACACCCAGTTGCCTGAGATACGACCTCCCAAGGAGGTAATCGGGCCTGGACCGAAAGTAGGGAAAAATAGGGCCAAAAATACATACATAGGGCCCACACACATAATTTTTCCAAAAAATAGGGGTGTCAAATTCGTATGTAAAAAAAAGGGAATTTACTCAAATTCCGTTTATTAGCATACGTTTTAATAGCTTAATGATTCCAAATACAAAATACACCATTTGCACCGTATATTTCACCAGGGAATATATAACGCAATTTGTGAAATTTACTATCATCAGACGTTGTCTTTTTCATTTTGCTCAATGCATTTATAGAAACATCAAATCAATGCCACAAGTGTTGAAGCTCTATAATGATATAGATAATCCTGACAACTCCACTCATTTACGAACTCTTGCAGCTTTGGTTTTGGTACCGCCATCAAAAGTCATTGTAGCCTACCAAGCATTAGCTGGACGACTAACAGGGTAAAACTTCGTGATCTTTTTTCTTACTTCGAGACCACTTGACTAGGTGAACAATTTTTGGCTGGCTTTTATGACCCCGAATTCGACATTGGAACATTGTAACATCTACGATGCCACTTTGATGGGTTTGCCTCGAACAAACTATGCTTGGAAGGTTACAACAATGCTCTTCGTTCACGCTTAGGAGGTTATAAGACATCAGTATGGGACTTGATTAAGCAAATCCATATTGAGCATAACCTTATCTCTTTGGAAATCTGTCGTGATGTTCTTGGTAAGAAGCCTGATCCACCAAGGAAACGATTCAGCGACTCGCATGATGAGCTTCTGACCATAATGAAGGCAAACCATGAAAAATGGGACGCTAAAAAACCAGATGGAACAGATGTGATGACATCAAGCATGATGTATAACTACCTCATTCAAGTCTCTTCGGCTATTCATTATTAAATAAGTAAAAAAAAATTAGGGAAATTTATTATTTAGGGATTTATTCTTTTAGGGATATTTGCATTTAGGGATTTTTTCTTAGGGATTTTTACATGATTTCTTTCAAAATAGACTAAAAGCTTTCGAAATCCAATCCCCGCCCATCATTCCCAAAAAAAACCATCTAAATATCAAATTTCAAGACAATATCTCATTTTGTTTAGACGTAATCTTGGTAACGAGCCGGTTTAAAAAATTTTTTTTGCAGTTTTGGATTCAGAACCGTCTGAAAAGTGGAAATCTCGAAGAATCTCGGAGCAAAAATTTTCAAAATTTTCCGATCATCGTATAAGCTATCCTTATTTCATGAGGAAAGCTAAAATGATTTACTTATAGCTGGAAAAAAAATATTTTCTTTCTAAAACTGTGAATACGAGTAAATAAAATACCAAATTAAATTTTTTTGCCAGATTTTGTAAAATCAGTGTTTCATTTACAAAACTTTTTTAAATATTTAATATAAAAAAAAATCTTAATGAAAATTTGTCTTTGAGAGAGCCCGGGGGGGGGGGGGGGGGTGCCATATAGGAAGGTGGAGCGGCTAGTCAAAACCCCCCCCCCAGAATCAAATCCTGGTTGCGCCACTGGAGTGTTTTAATTAATAATTATTTTTAGTAAGTTTTATATTTTTAAGTTTAATTTTAATTTACAAAACAAACCCTAACTGTCATCTTTTAAATCAATTTTGACTTAATTTTATTTTATATTTTATATTTAATTTATAAAATAGATATAAATAAATACATAATATTAAAAAAAAATTAAAAGTTTTTCTCTCCATCTATGAAAATCTTTTAAATGAAAGTTGCTTTCACATACCTATCTATGTATACTCTAAAATCTATTCCAATTCATAAAATATATTACTTGTGTTGAATTTTTTTTTTAAATAAATAAAAAAAATTATTTTATTGTTTTACTAAATTCAAATTTTTTGAAAACATAAAATAGTGAGTATTCTTGATTCTTGAGATCTCTCGAGTTTCTCTCTGTGAATGAAGCTATTTAGTAAATTTTAATTTAACACAAAAAATATACATGTTTAGTTTAATTTTTAAAATCAAATACACAATCTAATTAATTAAAACTAAAAACAAAAATTCACATAAAAATTTTCATTCATTTTTTTCTCACCTAAAATTTTTTTGAATTATTACTCTCCTTTATAATAAAAGAATAAATAAAATGACAAAGTTTTATATTTAAGTAACTTGAGATGACTTCTGACATGTACGTAAATCTTGTTACTTCAAGCAAGGGTTAAAAACAATATAAATTGGGGTGTGAGAATTTTTCTAACCTCATCCTTGAAAAACATTTACATATGCAAAAGTCTCCAATGTCAATTTTACCTGCTTATTTTGAATATAATTGAACTATTCAAACTGCCTATATTATATATAATATATACATTTAGATGATAACTATATATGTATATGATGTATTGTACTTTATTATTTCAATATACATAGAACTTATTAAGAAAAATAATTGTCGTTAGTGATTTTAAAAATGCTTTGAGGTAAATTGTAAGAATAACATTTAAGGATTCAAATAAAAAATTAAAAAATTATTTCAATTGGGATCTATATATATAAAAAAAGGTTTTGGTCTGCACATTGCTCAGAATTTAATATTTTTTGCATATCTTCGCGTTTCATGACACCTAGAATCCAAAAGTGACTTTAGAATTTTTCATGCCTGTCTGTCTGTCTGTCTGTCCGGAAAATAACTATTTTATAGACTCAAAATTGGCTCAACTATAGTAACATAGGCTATATATTTTACTAATATCTAATGAATAACCGCAGAAATTAATTTTTTAATATTTATATAATTCTCCGTGTTGTTCATTCAAGAGCTTCTCGCGGCTCACTGGCCCTAGCGGAATCATTTTAAACAGTGAATTATCATAGTGATTCCCAATCAATGAATTATTATAATATTTATCTTTTTATTTTCAATTCTAATATTTATATATCAATTCAATTAAATAATTTATTCTAAAAGTTCTCATTTTAATTAATTTAATAAAATTTAATTAAATAAAATTAATTTAATTTAACTTAATTTTTATTTATTCTTTCTATATATTTGAATATTTCTTCTTTTCTATTTGAAAGTGAAAGGTTAAAAAAACAGAATATATATTTTTAATGTTTTATGAATACACAAAAATATTTTCAAAACGTCAATTATAATGACTAAATTATACTATTTTTGTTTTTGTTTCAATTATTAATTACAACTATATTTTAAGTGCAAAAATGATTTCTTGGTTATATAAAATTAAAATATGATTTTTTAGACAAATGATATAAACGAGATGTTTTAAATTTATGTCTTTTTTATATTGAGTATTTTTTCAAAATTGTTTTAAATCAAAATTATTGTATTCTATTATATTTTTTTATTTATAGGCTTCTTTTTTTATTTTTAATTTTTAATAAATTCTCTGTTTTGATATGATATTTATAAAAAATAATATTCAATTGTATATAAATTTAAAAATTAGAATATTTGAATTTTTTAAAATTTTAACACATGTAATCAATCATATGCATTAAGAATGGAAAATTTTGAAAATCAACTTGGTATTAAATTCAGAAAAAAATACTGATATATAGAATATATAGACTATTCGAATATACCTAATCTAAAATTCTTTCTCTCCTTCTATTTTAAATTTTAAAAAACGGAGTGTTAAGAAATTAAGATGCCTTATGCAACATGGATGGATAAATGAATTGGGCTGGAAGAGGAGGCAATTATAATTTTCTTCTAATTCAGATTTAGGACAAATCGGACATTATATCAAATCTCGCTAAGAACATTCAATATTTCTGTACACGATAGGCAGGGGACGTGGCTAGAATGGGAGAGGAAGATATTGGTCAGGAGATCGATTGGAAAACGTCCGCTTGGAAGACCAAGGACGCCAAGGAAGGGACGTAAGAGAGATGGGATAAGGGCTCAGAATAGGGACACTTGGAGAAATGTGGTTGTTGCGGCCAAGACTTTCAAGTATCTATGAGCCACGTAGATAGATAGATATAACATATACAATAATAATATATATAATTAATTTACTGATTAAATTAAAATATATTTTAAGTAAGAACACAACGAAGGCGCTCTGAACAGCTAGTAATAAATAAATTGATTATTATAAAATCGAAATAAAATAATTCTTGTCCATTTATCTATTTTTTAAAATCATATTTTAAAGTTATCGTAAAATTTAAAAAATATATTGTAATAATTTTTAATATATATGTTGGTTTAGATTTCCGTGAGTTTTATTACTATTATTATTGTCAAATTTATCCGGGTTTTTATCACGTATTTTTGTTTTTCGACGTTTCGCCGCCCATTTTGGCGCCTTTTTCAAGAAATTAGACAGGGATTTCTTTGGGATTCTGTGTCTTGGTCTGTGCGACCAAGAGTTGATATCGGGATTTCGAGTTGCCGTGAAGCTCCGAAGAGTCCTAGGCACTGCAACTGACTCTGACTCTCGTCCGCACTTCACTTGACAACAACCTATATATAGTCTAAATATATAAATATACTTTATTTGACGAATCTTCCTGAACTTAGTTTCCCTGTTCAACCACTTGAAATCGTGCATATTAACTTAAATGAAAAATTGCTTCAATCTATAATGATATTTAAAACAAACAAATAAATATTTATATAAAACATTAATTTCTTTTAAGCATATTTAAAATGTTCCTTCTTGATTAATGTTCTTAATAATATTTATTAAAAGAAAGAGGGAGAGACTTATTTCTCAACCATAAAAAGTTTTCTTTTAAATTTTTTCTATAGTAATAGAATTAATTATTCATTGGTTATATTCTTTCTTACTTCCTTTTTATCCATTTACGAAGCCCTATTGTCAAGAAGTACAACTAATTTACTCTGGATATAAATGTATTTATAAAAGTATCCTCTTGAAAAGAATATATTAAGGTAATTTTGAAATTTGTGAACCCAGGCAAGGTGTGTTCCTGGAACGGATCGTGTTTGTCCATTAGACAAAAACCCACCTGAATAGTTGGAGAATGACGGAGCAAAAATCCTCTACGGGGTCTCCACCCTCAAAAAAGAGCATGGAAAAACGTTCATCTCCCCCCCACACCACCCCTCACCCCATCTCCCACCCAATTCACACGCTCATCCTCTCCTCTCTGCAATTGATAGATCGAGTCGATCGTTGCTAATCGAACAAACAGCGCAGTCGCTTTGATTAATAGCAAAAGTCTTAAATGAAGTGTGATGCAAAGAAGCACCTGCAGGCGCTTCTAATTAGGTGCTCTACCTCGACTAATTAGTTCTCATACTCGTTAAAACTATTGAGCCGTTTTTTTCTATTGAATTATTAAATTGAATTGAAAAATAGATGATTTGAAGATATATAATTATTACTATAAAAGATTCATTAGACACATCTATTAGAAGACAAAAAAAGTAACGAGAAGCTTTAAAGATTTTATTATTTAAGAAAAAAAAAACAATTTTGTTCTCATTTATCATATTTATGCCTCTAATATATTATTAATATTTTTATTATCGTCTTTAATTCATAGAACGTATAATAATACATTAATCTTCAAATATATAATAATTATCTGGTTAAAAATGAAAATCAATAACAAACATATTGAAATGAACTTCAGAAATTCTTTATTCTTTTACATGAGATCATTAAAAAATTTCCATTTTGCATATAAATTTTAATAAATCCAACCAATCAATGCTTTTATAATAAATAAAAGTACCGGTATTAATTTTTTAAATTTTTTAACACGTTGACTGCCATTCACGCGCCACTACGTGAGGTGGTGTCATCAACAAAGAGCCAAACGCGCGCTGCTTTAATAAATATTATTTATTAATTTATAATTTAATTAATTAAATTAATTATTAATATAATATATGTTAATTAATCCAATTCGAATTTGAGTGATAAACGAGTGGAGGCGAAATTTTTTTTATAATTGAACAATTTAACAACAGCTATATATTATACATATAATCGGCTACTCTTCCATTAGTTTCCTATTAAAAAAAATTACTTCTGGCTTTCAATATGAATAAAAAATCATATAATTGAAAATAAAAATTTTATAAAATTTAATCAAATTAAAATCACAATCACTAGGCCCTCTAGTCACACACTTTTACAAATTATATTTATTTTATAATAACAAAAATAAAAAAAAAAACAAATATGTAAATAAAACAAAAACTTAGTGAACTTCCAAAGGTTATTTGGATTGACCACACCTGTACTAGTATCAAATCTTAATGAAAATCTTCCTTTCCGTCGTAGAATATTATATAATATAATCCCAAGGTTTGATTTTTCTGATTTTATATTAACAAGAATTCACAGTTCAATGACGCAAAAGAATGGTTTCGAACTCAGAAATCAATGAAAATAATAATTCCGTTGAAATTTTAAGATGGATATTAAATTTAACATTAATGTTATATGTGCATAAATATATTCCGAATATAAAAGTAAAAATTTATAATTTTAATATTATAATATTCTTAATGGATAATATTATTTCGATCTAGAATATTTTATTAATATTTATCAGGGGATCTCAAATATCATTTTTTTCCTATCTTTTTATTCTATGAATATGCAATGTATATATATGAATGGTCTTTCTTATGTTAATTCTGAGTTTTGTGGATTTATAAAGGTTTTTAGAATTGATTTTGATATGAAACCAAAAATCTATTTTTTAATAAAACTACCTGCACAACATTAGGATTATATTTCTAATATAATATAAATTTTAATATACATATATCCTATAAAGTATCAAGTTTTAAATTGATACCCAGATAATATAAGAAAGTCTTATTAATCAATTCAAGGGTTCTTTATGAAAATATTATTTCAATTGATAAACTAAGGGTCAATATTTAAAAAAACACCTCTGATTTTCTTTTCTTTTAATGTGAATAAATATTTAAATATAGAATTTAAATGTTTTCATTTACTTATGAATTATATAAAATAATATAAAAATAAGGAATTCTCAGTAATTTATTTTAAAAGTTTATGAAGCGTCATAATATGAAGGGAAGGGCCATTTCTCGTATAAGATATTAGTTATGTCTATTGTGAGGCAAATTGTTTCAGTATAACTTAACCAAACATCAATGAAGTCATTAAGTAGCAATGGCTTTTTGCCTGCAGGTGAATCCCTCTTTAAACCCTAATGCACTGGGAATCAATGTTCTTCTGACTCAAAGACTTTTAGTTTAATTAAAATATAAAATGGATACAATTATATATGTATTTGTAATAGTAATAATAATAAAAGAAAATAAAATTTACACAACATCATTCTAGAATTATTCTTTCAAAAACAATTTTGCAACTAAATAATATTAACCTTTAAACAGCATTTGCCCGTAAAAGACAGAGAAAGGGAGAGAGAGAGAGAGAGAGAAACTGAAACAAGAAAAAGCTGAAGAATCAGGTGAATATGAGCGTGTTCATTCATGGTCTGTTCGCTGTTCGGGTCGGATTTCTTAACTGTCGCCGCCACCGGAAATGGAGACCACCCGATGACAACTCCAAGACATCGTGCACTTATAAGTACTCCAATTCTGATGACTTCGAACCACTTTCTCCAATAGACTTAACAAAAAAGATTTATTTAAATAGAAATTGTCTAAAATTAAAAAAAATCACTTGATATAAAAACATGATTAAAAATAAGTAAAACAAATTTAAATGATGTTTTCTATAATAATGTTTGTTTGGAAAAAAAATATTGAATCTATAAATAGATTCAATATTATGTATATTATTATTGTAGGTATTTATGAGTATTATACATTTATTTGTCTGAGCTTTGAAGTAAAAACAGTAATTGTTCAGATTAGATGTCATGTTATGGATTTGGATAAAACTTTACCAATGGATTCCTTTTTTAATTCCAAAGAAACTTTCCTTATGCAATTTTTCCGGGTTATTGTATAATAATTCTAAAAAATATTTCAGTGAAATACTTACTAAATAAACCTAATAAAATATTAATATTCTTTATATATTTTTGTTATTATTGTTATTATGAGATACATATATGCTCATCTTAGTCAGTTGATATATTTAATTAATTATCTATTGCATTAAATTTTTTTTTTTTCGTTTGCCCACTTGTTAGGGAGCTTGTTTGAAAAAATTAACTTGTGTTGATGGTGCTTTTTTACTATCTCGCCAGAGATAATATTGCGATCACGAAAATTTTCGATGTCGAGATTTTGATGTTTTTATAAGTTTCAAAGGTCCCTGAAATATTTTCAATAAGGTTGAGAAAAATGTCTGTGTGTGTGTGTGTATGTGTGTATGTAGACAAGATTACGCAAAAACGTTTGAGCTAGAATCATGAAATTTGGTACACGGGCATTATTCAAAATTCGTAGTTTTATATCACCGGGCGGTAAAATTGAATTGGCCCCTCTGTTATTTTTTATAATTATAATTGAAAGACAAATTTTGTTTATATTATAATTTAGGCTGTTTTATACTTATGTAAAAAATACATCAATTTTACTGTGGTCGCCGAGACCCAAAATTGATTATTTTTTCTTAAGTTAGTCGGGGTGCAAACACGACCGAATAAATATCTGTTGTTCAATAAAGATCTGTATCAAGAATAACATGTTTTATTTATAAACTCCGATTATCCATAAACTCAAAAGTTTTTTTAAATTTTTTTTAAGAAAATATTTTTATTTAGGTTTCGGTGGGCACCTCGGCCCGGTTCGCCCGGCGTTTAATCCGCGTCTGTATATACTGGACTTGACAAGTACCGGATTTCACCCCCTCACAGCAAAAAAACGGTGGCACCTGTAGGCCTGATTTTTTTAGGTCTTACCACCAGACAAAAACAAAAAAAAATCATTAATTTTGATTCATTACAACCAGAGATATTAAATTTTAAAAATGGCATTTTTTTCACCTTTTACCATGTCATCATCATCTTCAACATTGACAGGCCTACAGCCTTAACTACTGAACCGATTTTGATGGGGAATGTCTCATTTTGTTTGTCTTGGTGGCTAGGTGAAACCTTTGTATAAAAATGTTGCAAAAACATTTTGCAAAAATGCAAAAAACGCCAGTTTTATTGGAAATGCAATTAAATACAGTATTCAGGAAATGAACGTTTTACAAACAATTAATATTGTAAGGTGAAGAACTTGGTGGCTTTGATTTCACTAATTTTTTTGAAAGACAACTTTGCGGGGCCCTAACTTTTTTGATTTCCAAACTTTCTAGGGTGCACAACTTGGTGGGGAACCTCTACCACGAAGTGGTTTTTTGTCAGTATACATTATTTTAGACATTCAAGGTAAGAGCTAAGATTATTCTTGTGGTGATGAGATCCATTTACCTCTCCTTTCATTCGAGCTACAATATAACATTATTTATTATTACTTAAAACTTGAATTAATTCATTCAATACTTTGTAAATATAAATTTGAACAATTAATTAAAAATTTTTATTCCTTTAATCTTCCAAGTTAGGATAATTATAATAAATTTGCAGACACTTAAAAATAATTTGTTTTAAAAACAACAAAAAAATAAAACATGACGTTGATTAAAAAGAAGTAGAAACAAAAAAAAAATATATATATATATATAGATAGATAGATAGATACAGATATAGATATAGAAATTTATACCCAATATATATTAAAATTAACTTGAGACAAAAATCATTTAATGTTAATCTGAGCTTAGAGAAGTTTTAAAGTAATTTTTACATTATTATTAGTGATTAAAGATCTTTTAAAACTATCCTAGAATTAATTTTCCACCTTAAATTTATATTTCAAACGCTCAATCTTAATTAACTCAAAGATCTGTTTGTATCGGGACTATTAATAGATAAACGAACAGATGATTTAATTATATTCGATGGGTTCACGTTACCCGGTGCCAAGACATCGTTTCTCGATACTAATTAACTCAAGGTGACAATAGCAATGATGGATTTGACTCGGTGGACCAATGATTTATTCCGATCTCGTGCATTCAGAGGCAGCCAGCCGTTATTTGGACAATCTTCCATGCATAATTATCACAGCTACCTAAAAGAACAAAACAATGCCCAGATGAATAATCAACCACAACACCAAACAATCAGATTTATTAAAAAAAATGTATAATTTCTATATTCGAATCAGATAATGACAATTAATAAATTATAATTTTAATTTTAAAATGTGAGAATTAGCATAAAATAATAATATTATAATTAACTACCTAATTGTAGAACTTTAAAACTTTTTAATATTGACAAATGTAATCTAAAAAGTTTAATCCTTTATACTAAGCAAGCTAAAATATGTATATGGCCAACACATATTTGCTGCCAGCCAAGGGGTTTTAAAATTAACTTTGAAAAAAAACAATTATTATTTTATAGTACAACCGTGGCCCAACCGTGGCTCGCGATCCACATATGGCTCTTTTTGAGTTTATTGTGGCTCAATTAAAAAATTTAAAGTTATCGCAATTTAGAATTTAGGTACATATATTAAACTGGAAAAGGCTACGTCATGACAGATATTTATTTACATATAATTATTTAAAGGAAATTTAAAATTTAGTAATTTCTGCAAGTTTTAAAAACTTTGTTGTAAAATGTATCCGATCTATCCCAACTCTGTCTACTTTATTACAATAGCAACAACAGAACTATTGCATGCGGCGCGTACTACTTATTTTTAATATGATTAGGTATTTTAATCGCGCACGAATTCGTAATTTGTGCCTCTGTAACTACGACCCCCTCCCCAAAGTAATATGTTTGCAATTTGGCTCTTAAATATTTTCGATTTTTCAATATGGCGCTAAGTATCACCAAGTGTGGCCACCCCTGGTATAGTATATTTTATTTTTATTTTTATTTTAATACAGTTTAGTTTCATGTAGTTAGGGTATGCTGTTTAAATTTTGAATATCCATATTTTTTTATTTAAAGATTGAAAGAGAGAAGATATTGGAGGAAATTAAATTTTAATATTTTTAACTTTCCAAATTACTGTTCAAATTTATATTGAATATTTATTGGAAATTTACATTTTCAGATTAATGTCAGAATCGAATTAAACAAAAATCAAATTATTAAATTGAAATAAGACTAAAAAAGTTTTACTATCCCTCCTAACTTATATACAATAATTATATACTCATACGGATACGGCCTTTGGCGCTCTTCGAATCTTAAAGCTTTGCCTCCTGTATCCCCGGAGGGCTGCATAGTATTTTGTTGAATATCTGTATATAATAGCTTTATATTAATTCTAATAAGTATATTCAAACCATCTTTTTTTACCTTCAGAAAATAGAAAATACCTTTAAATATTATAATTAGAAAGACAAGATTTTAAATTAAAAACAAATATACAACAAATTAATCTTCTCTTTACCTTAATTTGAATACATATAATATGAATATATTAAATATTTTTATTTTATATTTTCTAGATAAATAATTGATCAATTTTTTAATGTAATTTATTTTTATATAAATATTATTTTTTTCTTCTTTTGGATAATATTTCTCCAAATAATTTCAGTTATCATTTATCAAATGATATAAAACAGTCTTTTAAATGAAATACATATATAAAAATCTATCTAATTTATAACTAACCTTTGAGCATATTTCCAAAAGACTTAAATATTAATATTTTTTTTTTGAAGAAACTTCTCATATTTCATTTTGTTATCAATTAAAAAACTACATCTTTAAAAAAAATATTCCGACAGAACATCAGAGAGCATCTGTGCTTCACCAAACTTTCAATATGCTCCATTTATCTTGTAAGTTATAGATAAAAACAAAAATATACCCTCGTAAGAATTCGAAAAAAAAACAAAAACAAAATAATAATAATTGATCATTATCGGGTGTTAATTAGTACAAAAATGATAAATGATAATAAAACATTTTCTCGGTTGTTCTTGTTGACAAAATTCATAGGGGAGTGAAGCGGATTGGGGGATGAGATTGGAAAGAAAGGGGAAAAGACTGAAAGGGATGCGACGCTCCCCCATCGCTCAGGGATCGAATATCATGAGCGAGGCAGCTGCATTTCTGAGGGTCGGAACCCACCGATTTACTTAAGGAGTTCGCATCCTTTCTATTTAATTATTATTCTTGTTATCGAAATAATTTAATCATCTTGACAACTTCTATTGTCTTTAATAAAAATCAACAAAACATTTTTAATTTTAGTTTTAAATGCAAAAGTTTAATATTAATATTCATAAATCAATTATTTGTGCTAGAGTTACTTTAAAATTATATGAATATTTCATTTTATAAAATCCCAATAAATAGGAAGATTACGGCTATCAATTTAATAGAAAAAATACATTGGAACAATTGAGAGAAATGAGGTTAAAAATAAAATTATAAATATATAATGGCATTTGATTAGAGGAACATTCTATCCGTATATTTAGATCGATTCTATAAAGTTTCAAATTTATTAATATATTTGTTTTATGTGCATTTCAGTTGTTACACCATCATCAAAAGGTTTCAACTCTGAAATGCACATAAAAAAATATTTTAATAAACTTGAACCTTTTTTTTATTAATTTATATACAATATATACATGGTCAAGAGATATGAAGCTATTTTTTTTAATAAAAAAAAAAATTACTCACAAGCAGTGTGATTTATAGTATTTATTTGGCATATTTTCTAAATACAATCTTGATTCTAATAAAATATAATTTTTTTATACTAAGCATTACAAACATATAATCATGGATAAAATAGGTACTAAACATTAATTTCAATAAATTTAAAAATAAATGATAAATTGAAGATTCATCTTCTCAGTTCAGGTGATTAAAGAATTATTCTACAACTATCTCCATTATTCATTAATTGGGTAATTAAAATATTCATTACATTGAAACCAATTAAATAAAATTAAATATAATAGAGAAAAAGAGAGAGAGAAATACACAGTACGAGAAAGAAAATACCTTCAATAAATATAATATACCTTATTTTTGCAATAATAATTATAATAAAATTATAATTTATATCATAATGCAGGGTTTTTATGCTAATATATTTATATTAAATAATAATGATTTTTATGTCATACAATACATTAATTATTTCTAACTCTCATTAAAATATAATTTTTAAAAATATAAAGAAATTTATGACAAAATTTAAAAAAAAAAATCGGGAGTGTCCTCCCCTCGACTTTCCCGCATATAAATAGGTAATTAGGATATTATTATTATGTTTTAACAACAATAAAAATAAACAAACTAATTAATTTAAATTATAAAGTAAAATGGTTTAACACTATTATATACATTTATAATTTACACCTAACGCTACTTGTATAGGTAAAATGTCACTTCCGGTAGTCAGATCATGATGAAATTTGGTATCTCAATTTTTTTCATATTTTTAAATCTATATACAAAATAGGAAGCAAATATCTCGAAGCAAACTGGTACTTTACTTGAAAGGTAAACGCAACCAGTGTAGGTAAAGTACCACTTCCGGTTAACCGATTTTGACGAAATTTTGATAGAAATCTACAAGCTGTGAATAATATCGGTGTACCAAATTTCGAAGTCCTAGCTTGATTAGTTTTTGAGTAAATTTGCTCACAGACATTACATACATACATACATACATACATACATACATACATACATACACACAGACATAATTCGAAAAATGGTATTTTCCGACTCAGGGAGGTCTAAAACGTCAAGATCTATCGAAATCTCGAAGTCGAAATTTTTGACGATTCCAATACTTCCCTTATACGAAGTATGCGGGAAAGTAAATATATATATTTAGAATTTTTAAAAATAATTAAATTGAAACAATGATTTTTACATATATTATATTTAGAATTTTTAAAAATAATTAAATTGAAACAATGATTTTTACTTTCCCGCATACTTCGTATAAGGGGAGTATTGGAATCGTCAAAAATTTCGACTTCGAGATTTCGATAGATCTTGACGTTTTAGACCTCCCTGAGTCGGAAAATACCATTTTTCGAATTATGTCTGTGTGTATGTATGTATGTATGTATGTATGTATGTATGTATGTATGTAATGTCTGTGAGCAAATTTACTCAAAAACTAATCAAGCTAGGACTTCGAAATTTGGTACACCGATATTATTCACAGCTTGTAGATTTCTATCAAAATTTCGTCAAAATCGGTTAACCGGAAGTGGTACTTTACCTACAGTAGTTGCGTTTACCTTTCAAGTAAAGTACCAGTTTGCTTCGAGATATTTGCTTCCTATTTTGTATATAGATTTAAAAATATGAAAAAAATTGAGATACCAAATTTCATCATGATCTGACTACCGGAAGTGACATTTTACCTATACAAGTAGCGTTAGGTGTAAATTATAAATGTATATAATAGTGTTAAACCATTTTACTTTATAATTTAAATTAATTAGTTTGTTTATTTTTATTGTTGTTAAAACATAATAATAATATTCTAATTACCTATTTATATGCGGGAAAGTCGAGGGGAGGACACTCCCGATTTTTCATTTATTAAAATATGATAATTTAGAAGTTAAATACGTTAAAATGTTCATTAAGATCTTTTTTCGTCATGTTTGGTGTGAATCTTGATTGATTCTATTTCCCAAGTGGACATCTTGGACCTATGAATATTCACGAATTCTGTGTGTGAGGTGGAATGAAAGTAATACTAGAAGGGTATATTTTTTTTATAAAAAAGAAAAAAAATTGTTATTTCATAAAGACAAAATACTAGATGTTGTCGACGTGACAGGGCAATTTTATTACGCAGGTGAATTCAGAAAGAGAAGGTTTTTATAAAAAAAGCGACGCTTAATTGGCTTATTAGCTGGTGTTCACCATGTAAAGCACACTTACAACCGAGTGTCCATTTGAATTAGATGGCTTTTAGTGCAAATTAAAGATTCGCATGTTCCGAAACTGGGATATTAACCATACTCAATATTTCTCCCTTGCAAGCTTCTTGATAAGCCGAATGCGTTGAGGAAGAGGGGTTTGAAGGGGGGAGGGAGTCACGATAGAAGGCAGACATGCCCTAAGCACCAGTCACTCGATTGCCTTTTATCGGTTCAGGAAAAAATTACACAAAGCAGGAAAACAGCACTGTTTAATCCCGCCATTAACGAAACAACTCTTCGTGTTATCATAAATCGGTCGATTTTTTTATTTCTTCACACCTCCCCCTTTCTTTCTCTCCCCCCTTCTGACATCCTTCGTTCACGTTCAGTAGCTATTGGCTATCCATGAATTGGAACCAAAATAATAATCATACCAGAGAGGTTTATTAAAAAGTCTTGGTTCTTCGGAGAAGCAGTGTCTAAGTAGAATCTTGCTCAATTGGAGCGATAAATTGCAGTGAGGGGCAAATACACTGGGCGCTTAATGCACGACGCATGTAGTCAGGGGCTCTCACTAAAAAAAAGGTCATTTATCAATCGGGCAATGGGAACAAACTCTTGGTATGCAACATTGATAAATAAAACACAACGATTATGATTGCATTAAATGAATAAATTTAAAAAAAAAAACTAAATTATTTTATATATTTTTTATAAATTAATTTTCTGGTGAATATATGTAATCATAAGCGTTACATTTATGTAAGTATATAAAATTAACTGGAGTGTCTCCACTCGACTAACTCGCAAATTGAATTGGATTAATTAACAAATATATTATATTTAAATTAAATTTAATTAATTATAAATTATAAATTAAAATTAATAAATAATATTTAAATAATATAATATTATATTTATTAAACCAGCGCATGTTTGGCTCTTTGTTGATGGAATCACGTCACGTTATGCGCGTGGGATTTGCAGTGTTAAAAAATTCTGGTACTTTCAGCATTTCAATCAAGCTGAAATTCTATATATAGCAGTTTTATACAATTTTTAATCATGTGAAAAATTATCAAACATATATCTTTATTTTTACGGTCACTTTAGAGGAAAAAAAAATCAAAACCTTGTAAGTAATGACCCTCTTCCAGATTTTTTTAATTTAATTTTTGTATATATATATATATTATTATATATACCTATATATATATATATATATATTCAATAAGTGTTAAAAAATATCACTAATTTAACATTATCAATAAATTTTATTAAAAGTTATAATTTTATATTTTTAAATTTAAAAATGTGCAATAATAATAGGTAAAATAAATTTTTGAATTCTAAAATATTATATTAAGTATTTATTTTTTAATTTGAATCTCATACTTTAAATTAAAATTAGTTTTTAGTCATTAATAAAGTTAATCCATAAATAATAAATAAATAAATAAATAATAAATAAAATTATTTTTTGATGAGAGGAGATCATTATATGTATGGTATTTAGATTATATATAATACCTCCGAAATTCGAATAAAAAAAATAATCTTTACTACTTCAATGTAACGTCTATGCCATTTAAGATTGAGATTAGATTATCGTTATTCATTTAGGATGTTGTTGTTAATAAAAAGAAAACTTGAATTCGCTTCAAAGGCTTATTTATTCTTCTCTTTATCTTGATAACTTGTACCCTCATTAGATCAAACTAAAATATAAATAAACTTAAAAAAAAAAATAAAAAATAAAAAATAAAAAACAAATTAAAAACATATCCACCCCTTTAAGAGATAAAGAAACAGAAAATATTTAAATTTTTTTCCACACATATAGTAGTAAGATTAAATAGTAATTTGAGAATGGAATTTGATCAGTGAATATTTCTGTTGTATTTTTTAAATAAATATAAATTTAACACGAAACTCAATTACTTTTTATTACTATATACTTTATTTTTTTATAAATACCTAACCAATATTTTTAAATAAAAAATATGAAAATGCAAAAAATAAAAATAAAATTAACAAAGTATAAGTACTAGGTAATTTTAAAAAATTAAATGATAATTAATTTTTTGTTTCATTTATATAATACATCTGCGTGAATACAACAACATTAGCTTATAATGTTTTTGTTCTTTATTTATTGGCTTTTTGTTTAAATGAATCTGAGCAAAAAAAATCATATATTTAAATCCTTTAATTTAAATTGGCTGTTCTGGGTAAATGTAGTTCACACCTATAAAATTATAGTTTCATGGGTAATTACGGGTAAATTATAGAAGAAAACATAATTATATGATGTGATAAAAATATTATTATTTAATTTATACTTTAAATTTTAATTGGGATTTAATCCAGTTTAGTGTCTTCATATTTTTATTTTCACTAACCTATATATACATTTTTACCGACCGACGATAGTAAGGGAGGTATTGTTTTCACACCAAATTTCACATGTGGAGATTTTTACATATCTCCACGAATCATGCATTTTCTAAACAGAAAAAAGTATTTTTAGCATGATGTCTGTCCGTCCGTCTGTCCGTCCGTATAGATGTGTACAGCCTGAACGGCTCAACCGATTTTGATGAAATTTGGTACATTTACTTAATGCATCAGTGGGATGAATTGATCAACTTTTGGTGCAATTCCGGAAACCGGAAGTGGTAGTATTAGCGATCGACGATAGGAAGGAAAGGGTTATTTTCACACCAAAGGAGATTTTTTTATATATCACCACGAATCATGCACTTTGTATTGGTTTTATCCTCGAGAAAAATCATATTTATTAGTTTTTTCTTGATTTAAAATTATATGACGTCATCCAGCCATTCATGACGTCACAGTCTGGTCTTGCATATATATTATAAATAAAATAAAATTAAAAATGTTTATATTTATTATTTATGTATCCATATCTGTTTTTTATTACATTAATAGATATATGACAATTATTTGAAATTGTTTCTATAGCTGAAAATTAATTTATTTCAAACCGTCGGTCGGTTCGGACCTGGCCACAGGTCAACTTATTATATATTTATATATACTAGGAAATATACTTACCTTGACGCATTCCTTTATGTTATAATTAAGGATGGAAATTTAACTTATTAAAAAAAAATAATTAATTAATTAAGTATACAAATTGTAATAAAAAATAATAAAAATGCAAAGAAATAAAAAGAAAAAGCGAATATTATAATAAATATTATAATAAAAAAATTAAAAAAACTTTCTTAACTATTAAACAAAGATGAGTGTAAACGAATATATTAGTTTTAGTTAAATTTGAACAAAATAACATTTAAACGTATCATAAAACGGTTAGACAGAGTAAAAGGGGCTCTGCTGATGAAAAAATATTAAATATGAATTATATTCATAATTAACTTTTCAGGAAATTTGTAAAAATAATATAAATATAAGAAAATGTTTATTAAATAACGTTTTTCTCATGGACTAAAAAGAATAAAATAATTTTTCTATAAGACTGACAAAGTTTATGGATCAATTACTTCATATACATCGAAAAAAGTTACAATTAATTAATTATATTTAATTCAATTATATTTCTTCCCTAACTTCTTTCAAAAGTCTATCTCAATTTCAAGTTGATGAAAAATAGAATTCAATTTGTCATAAGAGCGAACAGACAGATAGACAGACATGAAGCGAAGTTGATAAAAACGTTATAATATAATAAAAATTAGTGTTAAGTGAAAATTCACCTGACTCTATTTTTATTGATTTGTGTTGTTATATCTATACCCATAAGAACCTGAATTTATAATTACAAGTATTCATCTATAAAAATTTCAAAATTCCTCCCATTTACAATGATTTTTTTATTATATTTGTTGAAGAATATTTACAGAGTATATATATGTATGTATTAACAAAAAATCATTCAGTAAAATGCTATTTAAACTAATCATTTAAAAATAACAAAAGAATATGAACAAAATATAATGATTCGTGTTGTATTTCCTTATTATTAACAATAAAGAGAGTATAAAATAAAAAAATTTTGATCCCCTTCCTCCCCACTTACCTTCTTAAACAGCTGTTTAAATTTTACTTTGTAAAAAAATATTCGTTTAATTTTTAAGACTTATTCGATGTGCCAAACGGACATATTTTCTTTAATCGCTTTGGTCCCTCTTCTAATAATAATTTCATTAAAAAATTAATTTTATATTCTATTTTATAATTGATTAAAAAATATAACATTTCTAAAATTAAAATCATTTTTTATCTATTTTATTTATTTTTATTTATTACTTATCCATAAAATTAGTGAATTATATTATATTAATTTGCTCAAATTTTTTTTAGAAATATGATATAATTTTAGAATTTTTTTTTTTATATTTTGAGAAAAAAATATATATCACTATAATTATTATAATATAATAATAATAATATAATTATTATTATTATTTTATCCCTTATTTGGAAATAAATAATATATCATCTCTCTGCGTATTTACAGAAATGATAATCAAAGCATCTCATATATCAATCAAATTAAAAATTTTCCATTTAAATGGAGAGCGATTTATTTTCAGACGAATGGAATGAATAAATTTATTATTTATCATAAAATAATTGAAAGGATTATAGATATTGATATAATTGTATATGGAGGCTGGAGGGAGGATGGTTGTGGAGAGGGGGTTGCAGCCTATGTCCGTGTAGAGGTGTGCTATGTTTATGGGAATCTGTTGGAAACCCGAGCCGAGAGCGCAGCAAAGGCTGACTGACCGTTTGAGTTACAACGGACACACGGATACTTTTTACAACACGTTTAAAAAATGCGCTTTAACTTTATCCAACACCAATTCAATACTAATTATACAATGATAAAAAATAAACGTTTGTTTATATTAATTGTAATTCAATATATTTTTAGTCACGGTGTAACGAAAAAATTGCCTAGCTGGATGACTTAAAGGGAATATTTTTTTTTCTTTTATAAATGTATTTAATAGATTTAAAAAAAAATAATACGATTGATGGGAAACAAAATAAATAAATATTTGTTTAATAAAATATTTATTTTATATAGGTATAATGAAGATTTTATTTTTATAAAATATTATATGGGTATACTATTGAAATAATCTTTTACAATAATTGTTATTATTTATTTACTAATTATATATTAATTTTACATTTTTCGGTAATCAAATTAATAATAAATTATCAAATAAAATCTTATTTTTGTTTAAAAGATATAGAAGGATTTGATTAAAAATTTGTTTTTATTAAAATATATTAAAATTTACATCTAAAAAATTTCATATTTAAAATATAAAGAAATAAAGCGCGAGCATAGTGATAAAATGTTGATCTATGGAAATGGTTCAAATCTCACCAAGCTTACAAATTGTATAATTTAAAATTTTATGTAATAATTTGGCTATAAAGGGATTAGAAATCTATTAAAAATATGAGCTGTGGCCTGACACAGAACCGACCGACGATTTGAAATAAATTAATTTTCAAACAATATTATATATAAACTACAAAAAAAAAATATTTTTAAAATTTGAATTAAAATTACTAAATTAAATTAACTTGGTTTTTATTTTTACTTTACTCAATTATTAATTACTACTATATTTTAAGTGAAATATTTTCCGACAATGAATATAAAAATATTATTTTGTAAACTGTGGCACTTCCGGTTTCCGGATATACACCAAAAGATGATGAATTCATGGTACTGATGCATTAAGTAAATATACCAAATTTTATCAAAATCCGTTGAGCCGTTCAACCTGTACCCTTCTATACCGACATCCGACGGACGGACAAACGGACAAACATCATACTAAAAGTACTTTTTTCTGTTAAGAAAATGCATGATTCGTGAAGATATGTAAAAATCACCACATGTGAAATTTGGTGTAAAAACAATACCTTCCCTTCATATCGTCGGTAAAAATTAAAGATTGGTTATAAGATGTAAATATTTCTTATTCTGTCCTTAAATATAATAGTAAAAATAAAAAATATTAAATATTAATATTAATTATTTATTTTTCTTTTAGATTTTAGATAATTTAATTTATATTATTAATTATTATTATTTCTATTGATTATAAATTTTTTCCTAAATAATTGAATACTCACATTCGTTTATTTGGTTATGAAATATACTTAGAAATATTACATTTCACTTATAAAATATTTATCATAAATTTAATACTTTATGTAATCATCAAATACATATGAATATTTCCAAAATATTAAAATAAAATTAATAATTAAAAAAATATTAAATAAAGGGAGAATGTTTGATTATAGAATAGATAGTTAAATGGCTTTGTCTAAAAACAGAATGGAATCCCACAAGGGAGACCAGCTCTTCTGAACAATGCAAAATTGTGGCTTAACGCTCATTATTCGCATTAAAGTTAAAAGAGGGTGGCCTACGCATATCGGGAGACAAACGAAGCTAATCAGAAGGGGCGTAGGTCCAGGTAGAGACCAACTCCTTCCTAATGGGCACGCGTCCACCGGCCTTCTCGGATCCACCTAATCACCACCCTCACTAGATCGGCACACGACCATCTATTAATAGGGGAGGGTCAGCCACAACACCACCACAAATGGATTTAAAATTAAACCATAGGGTGAGATTAACAGAAAAAAAAAATAGATAATTCCATTAGTAAATAATAATAGGATATAGTAACATGTTTGAATAATCCAATGATTTTTTATTTCAAAATCCTGAAAGAGTATCTAAAATACCAAAAACAAAAAGAAAGAAAGAAAAATTTAGTATTATAATTAGAATGCAATATATATATAATACTTAGATATTTAAAAAAATAATAAGATGAATAAGAAAAGTACAATCAAGTTTATATCAATACTTAAAGATTGAAATTAATAGAGAAGCTGTAAGTGCTTGATAAAACATTTTGAAAAGTTATGTAATCTAAAATTAAACTTAAAAATTATACAACTTAATAGGATTAATTTATAATTAGAAGCACTTGATGAAGTTTTAAGTTTACTGTATTATTTGCGATATACACACATTTCGGTTGTCTCACTATCATTAATGAGAAAATCCATCAATTATCTTGAAACTTAACAGAGTGTGATTAAAAATTATTGTTATTCAATTTTATATTTTTTAAGATTAGTTTTAGATTACATAAACAAACATTGAACGAACTAGGTGGGAAATTTCTTGTAAAATTCTTTTCGTTAAAAATATATTTTAACGTTTGTTAACGATAAAAAGGATAGAATCGATTTCCTTAAAATATATTGATTATAAAAAAATAATAATTTTTTTTTGGGGTGGGGGGAGAGAGATTTTCAGTTATTTTATTGGATCTTCAATCGCGTTTCTGTGATAAATGATATTTTTTATATTTTTTTGGAAAAATCCTTTTCTATATATAATCTAATTGTAAAGGATAAAAATGATGGTGTGACCTTATTAAATTCCTTTGTTCACGCTTACAATAAGAACAGTTTTTGAGTTTTATTTTTTTTTAAAAAATCGGCTTTTTATGAAAAGAGTTTGTATGTGAAAGGATACAATAACTAACCAGTTAATTGTTTCGTTTCTTGAAAGTGAGAAATCAGCCCAAGTTTATAACATCGGCAAATATTTTGTAAAAGGACCCATTGGAAGAAAGAGAGAGAATGAGAAGAGGGGGGGTGCTATTGAAACGATCCTAGTGTTAACTAGGGGCGTGATAGCTCACTTTACACGACCCGAGCCCAAAAAGAGGAGGGCCGGTCCCAATGACGAATGAGGTGTCTTTCGTGGTAAAAGTCATATACATAAATAGAAAACGGGAGTTTTGTTTTGAAGGGCGCGTGTATATCCCAAAAATGGTCTCACCTGCCCCCTCCCCGTCGAGAGAGCAATCAGACTCCAATTCTCCATGCTAGGTACAATGTCACGCCGATTGCATGGAACCTCTCGGCGGTTTATTCAGTCCGGACATCACCTGTGGACATCGTGAAGGCCATCACCTGTGAAGTTCACCTGAAGGTCCCCGATGACGGAGGGCATGAGGCCGGCTGCCAGGATGTGTCAACGGCGCCAATTGTTCCCAGCTACAGAGCCCATTCTGTCCAAATGGGTCACTGGAAAAAGAAAATAAATGTTTTGCAAGCCTCTTGTGAACACAGAACAAACAACAAATGTTCAACGGCCCACAAAATCAAAAGCCAAGAAAGAATCGAACATCCAAAAAGAGAATTTGAGGTTATCGGAGAAGGGTCCCTAGCGACATTGGAAAATTGCCTTAATAGACAATCCGCCCAATTTAAACGGAACAATAAAGTTTATTTTTATAGTTTAACAAAATATATATTAAATTTCTATTAAAAAACGGTCGAATAGATTTTTTTTGTTAATAGGAATGATTTTTAATTCATAATGATTGATTAGATATTTTGGAGTTTAATTTATAACAGTACCTGGAACACCGAGCTATCGCTCCACTCCTTAAAAAATATTGATATACAATTCTTTAATTATTTATTATTAAATGTTACATCATTGCATCAATCTGATTAAAATGAATGGTACTTGGGGGCCTCAATAATAATAAATAATAATAATAAATAATAATTTAGTGAAAAATATTAAAAATTATAAAACTACCTAAAAATTAATTAATAAAAAACAGGGAATAAATAAATATAAATTAGTAATTTAATAAAAAATAAACACGAAAATATAAAAAAAACATGAAATTAACTAATAAAAATTTATAAGAATTAACAAAAAATTAAATAACAAAACATATTAAAAATTTTTAAATATTTTAGAAAAAAAAATATCAATACTTACAATGTTTGAAAAACAATTATCAAGCCGTATTTGTTTTTTTTGTTGAGAGTTTAATAAATATATTTTATTGAAATAAATATTTTTAATTTTATTTCGAAATTAAATAATAAATTTTAAAATATTTTAAATATAAAAAAAATATTAATACAATATCAATTAAAAAAAATGGCAAGGAACAAATTTCAATATGGATGACATCATTTGTGACGTCATATAAATTTAAATTAAGAAAAAAGTAATGAAGATGATTTTTCTCCAGGCTGAAACCAATACAGATCGATTTGTCTTTATAAATATTATCTATGGTATAAATTTAAAAAAATCCTTCGAGCGGAAAATTAATAAATTAGTTTTCAAAAATATACAAATATATATACACATATATATACAAATATATATACAAATATATATATATATATATATATATATATATATATATATATATATATATATATATATTGCTAGTATAATAAGATAAGATTTATTAAAATAAAAATTTTAGAAAAAATTTCAAAAATAAAAAAAATTAATATTTAATTACCAAGATTTTAAGTAACTTATGGTTTATATTTTTATGTTTCTTTTCGATCTGGAAATTTTTTTTAAATTATTCTTTTATTTTTTAATTTATTTAATGAATAGATAAATCGAGTTGCTCCTAAGTTGCGCCCCGACCCCTTACTTCCTTGACGATGTAGGCAAACAAATGAAAAAGAAACAAATTCACTAAATACCTAATCTATAAATAATTAGAAATGAAGAATAAAAATAATTATACATTTTTATTACTATTTATTTTATTTTTTTTTCTAACTGAACATCGTGTGAGAAATAATTTTTCCCTTATATACGAATAGAATTGTTTAAATTGAATGTTTGTGATTTTTTTTTTCTTTAAAATACATGTATATTTTTCTAACAGCTTTACAAGTCAAAATACTTGAAAGATCTATTATTGCTTGAATATTATTTTTTTTTCATAACCACTCGTCGCTGATTCTGTGGGGATTAATGGTTGGCCTTTTTTGATCTTGAAGGACATGAATGGCCTTTTCACACTGAATATACTCTCTAAAAGAAGTCAATAGGGTGCTTTTGTACCTCGTTTACAACAGCCACTCGATAATAATGAACTCTTGACATTTTTTCTTTACCCCTCCCCACGTCTTTTGGTGTTACTCCATTCGGGATATCTTTATTGAGTAAGTGACGGAGATCCTCGAATGCCTAAGTAGCCTGATGGCCACAAAATACCCTGCTTTTTCTATTCTAGAAGCTAAAGGGCAGCTGTCGAGAGGGTCCCACGCGCCCCGGACATGCTAATTGCTTGCCTCTAATTAAACGGTCTGTTTAATTTACATTGGCCATTAAAGACAGGTTAAAAATTTCAGGAAAATATACAAAGCAGTTTCTGACGAACTCTTTAAAAGGTCTTCAAAGAGAAAAAGAGGAAAACCCATTTTAACAATTACTATGTTATGAAAATGATTCATATTTTTTTAATTTAGTTTAAGTTAATTAATTCTATTGAAAGATGAAATTTAATTATTCTTTATGCTTAAATGGATAAAACAAATTATTACTTTACTGAATGGAAATGTGATAAATAATCATTTAGTCTGAACAAATTGAACATTAGTTGAACAAATGATTCTACTGATATTAAATTTAACAAACAATTTAGAATTAAATGTTTCTCTTATTCTATTATTTCATGTTTATAATTTATTAATTAGAAAATTTAAATTTACTTTAAATAATAGAGAATAAAATATATCTATTATCTTAAGTTAGGTACTCTTAACAAAATAAATTTTTATTTTATAATAAAAAACTGCTCCTTTGCTAACATTTTTTTTTTAATATTCCCATCATCATATTTATTATTAAATAAATAAACGTTCGTGTTTGAATTCTTTTTAAAGCCATGTGTCGTTTTTTAATGGTATCGTGTTATAAATAAAAGTGTATATATAAAAAGCTTCAGTTTTCATTGGTTTTAATTTCTTTTGAAGACAGAGCATATATCAAAGTGATGGATAAATGAAAATTCTTTCGTAATTGCAAACCCATAATGCACCGGAAAACAATCTAGGGGTTTTGCTTGGGGGTAAATGGTCGACCCAAAAAGGGCGATGGATGATAGCTTGCCCTTTGTGTGAAACGCGCCTCCAAGTTCAATTACCAAAACAAACAGTTTACGTAAGAACTTGGGCACGGAAAAGAGCAAGTAAGGTCCTGTAAAGTTTCCGTCTCATTACGCACGAGCTATTAACTACAAATGGATTTGCTTTGGAACATGCGGATTGCGACATACCAAAAAAAGATGAAAGAAAAAGGGGGAATACGTTATCAGTGATTCAATCAAGAATCCACAAGAGAGGAAGGACGATGACCATTCTCTTGCTCCCACGCCCTGAATTCAAAAAGCATTCACTTTTCAATTTCAGAATGTTTGGCTTCTTTATAAATTTGAATAATTTTTTTTTAATTTTTGAAATCTTTTTGATCATTAATTGTGTTCTGTCTTAACCCACACAATATTCGGGTAATGACTTCGTAACTAACTTGTGAGGCGATTTAATTATATATAATTATTATTTTATTCATCTGTGATTTTTTTTCTGGGAGGAGAAGGGAGCGGAGGAAAAAATTTAATTTCTTTTAACACCCTAAACTTTTTTTTGCAATTTTCTCCTAAAGTTAATATTGTATTATAAAATGTAACAACTTTATTTATTTAAAAGAAAAAATAAATTAGAGGAACTTGCAATGAAGCCATTTCGAAAATTCACCATTTAAACTCTTTAAAAGTACTTCAAAGTGGATAAAATCTTGATATTAAAGATAACTTTATTTGACATTGATGGAACGAGATTAATCAAAATTGTTAGAACTAACTTTTAGAAAACTACACAAAAATATACAATCATGTGAACTACTATAATCCTGTTCAAATGATTTTAGTGAAAAATTTTCATTGGTTCCAAGTATATACATATAAATACATATAAATGTATTTTATTCCCAAAATTCAGTTTAGAAAATTTTCAGGTATATTGTTCACAGGCTCAGAGTCACACCCAGGACGGGATACATTAAATTATGTATACCCCTTTGGAAACTCAAATTAAAATTTTTTAACCATTAATTACATCGATTTAATTTGATTTTTTTATTTAAATCCAAATTAAAATATAATGGAATGATCACTTTTGAATGACACAAACGATATTGAGATCTTTGGTAATAAAAAAAATTATTTCATCATTAAACATTTAATCCAGAAATTATATAAAGTAACCCATGGAATGTCTAGACAGTTGGGAGACAGAAGGGTATAAATCTTAGGATAATAACACAGTGTTATGTCTTCCCATTTAGTCATGTTTTTGCTAACCGAAAATAAATATTTTTCACAGGATACTCTAAAAACAGCAACAGAAATATATAGTTTTAAAATAATAAAAATGTTTATATATAAGAAATAGACAGTGGCGTACCTAGAACTTTTGCCGCCCGGGGTGATCTCCAGTTTGCCGCCCTTTCTATTATAAGTCAATCAAATAGTGTTTTTTTATAAATTTATACACATAAATAAATTATTAAGTTATTTAATCAATATTAATTAATATACTGAGAGTAAATTTTAAACCTAGCAGGCCGCCTCCCGCCGGCCCTGCTTTTCAAAAGAAAAATCGATGATTTAAAAAAATATTGGTATATCACTTCAAAGTAATCATATAAACTTTTCAAAAGAAATGACATTTATAAACTGATATCAAAAAATTTTAATTAGGAAAAATTGCCGAACAAAATCGTAAAGATGCATTTACGAATTCAACGAATTTTAATGAATACAATAAAATAAAATTATTATCCTTCGCTGAAAGTACCGGAATTAATTTTTTAACACGTTGACTGCCATCACGCGTCAGCACGTGACGCGGTGCCATCAACAAAGAGCCAAACACGCGCTGGTTTAATAAATATTATTTATTAATTTATAATTGAATTAATTAAATTTAATTTAAATATAATATATGTAATTTTATTCAATTCAATTTCGCGAGATAGTCGAGTGGAGCCAATCTAGATTTTTATTATATAAATCACTATCTATAATTTATAGTATGTATAGTGAGGATTTGAAGGGAAGGTATTAAAAAATTAATATTTAATCTAATTTAAAGAATTAATATTTTAAGTAAAAATATTTCAAAATTGTTTTTAAATTTATATTTTAATATTTTGTTCTCTTTAAAACTAGATATTTACTATATATTCGAGTCCGTCGCATTTAAAAACAAGCCCATATTTAAAGTTATATTCATAATTATAAATTTTATATAAGAATAGTTATAGACTCTTTCTGTATCATGAAAAAACTTTTGAAAATGAATATTTTTCTTCTAATTCTGCCTATTAAATTCAAAACATTATTTATAAATCTCATTTCTTCTGCTAATCTTGAGGTGGCTATTAATGTTTATTGAAATTGATTCCTCAGTGTTTGGCGTCCACCCCGTCTGAATGTATATATATGTGTATGTTTGTAGGTCGTTTGGCAACGTTGGTAGCTGTGGATGCGAGATCTCGGGTTACATTCCTCTGACAGGGCCTGAAACCCTATCCGAGTTTCCTCCCCTTGCCTTGAGCTTCGTCCCCCCTGCCTTCATCAGGGTCCCGGAGATCCTGGGGGACCCACAGGGACACGCGCATCCTCAATGTGGGCAACTACTGTCTTACCAAAACACATTGTTCACTGGCATTGTTCTTACATAAACAGGGCCCCTCGCTAATAATAGAGCTGATGGGGGTCCATCAAGTTAGCCTTGAATAAAATTTACTTTGAGGCCTGGATATAGAAAAATTAAATTTGTAGATAAACGAAAGCATTTATTCTGGTTATTCAATGGGAAATATCACAAAGGGCAACCAGTATTTATCTCAATGAATTAAAAGATCCATTCAATTCTATAAAATATATTTTTGATGGTTACCATGACTGAAGCATTCCTTCATTAAATTTATTGAAAAATTAAGTACAAAAATATATTATTATAGTATTTATAGTATTTATAAGTAAAAAGTCTAAGTATTGGAGGGCTCCATTCAACTCGAGCGTAACCTTTCATAGTTAAATTCTAGAACCAAGCCTGATTTAGAAAATTACTTTTACTTTTCGAATTTAATCACGTAAAAATAAATTTTATTAAAGTCAGGATGACAAACGACGAAGAAAATCTCTGAAAGAATCCTTCTAAGGAAATTTTCAATTTCCTCTTTGAATGAATTAGTTCGATTATTAATTTTTCATAGATGAGCAATTGTTAATTATAATTACAGGTGTTCTCTGTGCCGAATGTTTCAATCAAGAGCGAATGTGGGGCTTCCAGCCGTGGAGGTGCCACCCCAGCAAAGCCATACTATAAAATTGTTGAGGATCAATTTACCTGCAACCATTCGGGGCGTTCAGGAGGTTCTCTAATTAAGTGAACATCCTCTTTAATCTAACGAAGCAACAAAAAAAAGGGTTTCTTTCAAAAATACAGATGGGAAAAATTGATAGACACCGGGCGGATTTAGGGCCCGGGGGCGGATCTCATAACGTCGTTGAATGAATGAATTTGTGAAACTCATTCAAGCGAGGAAGTTGCATTTAATTGCGTTGGACGAATTTGTCGTTTGCCTCCCGCCTTCTTCCTTGGTACCTCTTTAACCAGCGAAAAGAAAACAGAAATGAAAAAAAAATCATGAAAAATAGAATGTTGGATGCTATAAAAGACAATTTCACCCTTTCAAAGAATATATTTTTTTATTTATAAATAAATCTATTATCTGTAATATAAATGATTTCCAAATTTTTTTTTTTTTTACTTTTTTACAAGAAAATTTTTTCGAATGATCAGTGACAATCCGCTATGGGAGATAATTTTTAATTGTAGAATTTGTGATAAATTTCTTTTCTGACTCATCATTAGATTCATGTTACTTCCTAGAATCTGAGACTGAGGTTTTACATCAGGTGGATGAATATCTAGTTGATAGATAGTGAAAGAGAGAGAGAAATAAAAGAGAGGGAGCGGAGAGAAGAGCAGCTGCAAAATGGCATTTGATCCATTAAGGAAATAGGCAAATGCTTATTAATTCTTTTTACAAATTGAATATCTATTTTAGAATTTAATGAATGAAATAAAATTTATTATTTTATTATCACTAAGTAATTTAGAATTTACCTATAATATTAAAAAAAAATGAACAAAATATAATTTTTAATCTATTAAGCTCTTATATTATTTTTAAATAATTTTTGACTTTTAAATTTATTCAATATATCGACAATTGAATTGGATCATGACTTCAGAGAACGAGAATAGATCCACGGAGGTTAAAAAGAAACTTGTTTGTAAAAATTATTGACTAAAAAAGAAGGCGGAATTTTTATAACGGCTATAATTGTATTTTCTCTATGCATTAGAAACATAATTGTACCGAAGAAGGTAGAACGGATGGAACACATGGTCCTAATGATTGTAATTGGTTGAAACCAATTGGTAAATGATCTTTTAATAAACTAAGGCCGTATTGGATATACAATATAAATTTTGACGGACTTGAAGTTATGAATGAAACGAAAATGAAAAACTTTCATTTCAAATAAATTATTTGTTTTTTTTTGTTTTTGTATTATTATACCATTGCAAATGGATATACTTTATTTATTTAAGTAATCATATTTATTATTATATGAACACTGACTGGCTCAACACTCAGGCGGCGGATTTCTATGAGGAAGGAATTACGAAGCTCGTTCATCGCTACGATAAATGTCTCAACTTTTTTGGCGATTATTAACAAAAATAGTATTTTAGTTGCTTTTTCAAATGTATATAATAAAAAAAACATTTTCCTGTTCTAGTTTTGTCTTAATTCCAAAACGTAACCTACTTTGTGAATTACCCTCGTATTATCAGAGCTTTCTAACTTAACTATTCATAAAAATAATTAAAAGACAACCGTGACAGTTTTTATTCCAAAACTAGATTCGAATAATTGAAAAGTCGAAGAAATTTATGTAGAAATTTATAATTAAATAATCTCTATGTGGCGCAATGAAATTTAGCAACGACATTCCTCCAAATGTCCAAGCCACTTCCATGCTCTCTCCTAGCCCATTTAATTTTGTCTACCGTTGTGGTTTTCCAATTGTTTTTTATTCACAAATAAAAGCAAATAAAATAATTAATTATAATAAATATATATTTTTAAATAAGTATGAAATAAAATTGTAATTTTTATTATATTTTTCACTATTCCATCAAGCTATAACCTAACAGTAGTAATAAATCTGAATTATTATTAAAATTGAAAAAATAAATGATTACCAATTGCCAATAAAATGGAATTTCAAAAATTCAATGTTAATAAATTTTATTATTACTGTAAGTAACTATTATCATTTGTTATTAAACAAAATTTATAACCACAAAAGCATGTTTGAACAATTAACTTCAAAATAAATTAAATATGAAATGTCTAATTAACAAAAACAGAGATGTAATTGTGAATTACTGAAAAAGTTTATTCATAAATTTTATTATTCTATGGATAGATCATCCATTAGGGGTTTATGATTATATTATCATCTAATGAGAGTCTCAATGCAGTGCATACAACTTTTTTATAGTCCTATTTGTAGGTGCATGTATATTAATTTATTTTTACAAAGATATAATGAATTTTCTTTATGAACTGCCTGATGGCTTAATTAGCTAGGTGCGTAAAAAGTTCTTTCCAATGTGATTATAAATTACATGAATATTACAACAGTAAGTATTATCATAAGGTATGCCATTTTCATGTTTTATCTCTCAATCTTAGCTATTTATTAATTATTTATTATGATAGAAATTAGAACAAGGAATATAAAAATTTATAAGAATTTCAATTTTCATTAAAAAAAATATAATAATAAATATAAATAAATAAATAAATAATGAAGATTTTTAAAAAATAAACGGTTTCTGTAATTACGATTAACTGATGTTTTTTTCATTTAGCATTTTTAATCACTCCCGAGTGTTAATGGGAGTTAATTTTTTCACGCTGATTAACTAAATTAAAATAAAAGAAAGAGAGAGAGAGCAATATAAAATATGGAGATTGTGTGGCTGGTGTCCGCGACGGATAATTTCCAACAGTTGTTGATTATTTAGTTAATGTGCGTATTGTATGGAAATAATCATCATTTTCTATTGCGTTGCCTTTAATAAACGTAGAGTTTAATTTAATTTATGAATTTTTCTCATCATTTTTTCTTCTCTTATTTAATGAAAGGAATGAGAATTGCCAAACGAGGTGGATATTAGCATCAGAAATTTGTCCTTAATTAATATTTCATTTCCAATAAGGAGCAATTCATCATCAAATCCATATCTATATTTTTGGTAAATATAACAAGCTAAGGTTTATTACCACCTGCAATTCATCTACCTGAAAATCACCGTCTAATACTTCTTTTCTTTTTATAATAATAAGATTATTATTAGCTAAGTTCAAGATAAAGGTAGATATGATCCGTTGTACTGATCATACAACACCTTAGTTAACAACCGACTTGATAGACTCTGTCCTTTCATAAGATGTGCAAAAGTAAGAGGTTTTTTATTAGATATATTAAAATATTTTATTTTATTCATTTTACAATTATTTTATTTAACTGATTTCCAGAGTTTGAGTGTAAGATAGACACATTTTGTTTTCCAGTGAGTATTGTTATATATTATAGGGGCACCCCGCTTGTAAGATTTACTCAAGATTGTAAATTTTATTTCATTTTATTTTTCTTTTTTGGTTATTCAATATTTTCAGTACTCATCTAGGGTATTTTAGTAATTGAAAAAACTAGAGATATCATCACTTTTTTTACTCTATTAGATTATATATATAAGTTTATTCTTCCAATTTCATTAAATTATAATTGAGTTCTCTCTTTAAATATTATCTTGACAGAGAATTAAACTAATTCCAATATTATCTTAATCCTTTTAGAGTATCTAAAATTAAAATCCGAATTCCTGTTTGCTTTGTATATATATATATATATATTTATATATCAAATATTTATTCTATTTATTTCTATAGTAATTTATTTATGAGAAAAATAAATCAGTTATAAATCACTGGCTAGCTTGGCGATATGTTGAAAACAGCCGATTGACTTATTATGGCTGACGTTCCAACAAATCCCTCCATTATATACGAATTGGGATTTGTTTTTCCATGGAAAAGGAGACAAAACCGGATTTGTGATGGATTGTAAATGTGACAAAGAATGAGATTCCGGGCAGGGCGAGTGGTACAAAGTACCATAGGTATGAATTTATCTCTTCACGCCGTAATAATTTAATACCAACACCCACGTAATATTTTGACATATGATCCATGCGCACCCACACCAGGCAGCCATGGCCAGCCAACGAGGGCCACACAAGCAGACGGGCCGCGTTCATTTGTCGTGCGACAGCAAATACACTAACAAATTCACACAGGAACACCGATTTACACCACGACATGCACATTCCAGAGTTACATGATTTGTTGGTGGGGATCCGCTCCCTGTCACCTGTGCGCAGCATGAGACTTGTGACCAAATATTGAATGACACATTAAGACAAGTCGTGGAGAGACAAACAAATTAAATTTTAAAATTCTACCTCCTGGAGACAAACTTGATCTGTACCCACACACCGTCAGCGGAAATCAATTTAAAGGAATCAAAATTATCATCTAACTTTCAATTATTACAAATACTATTATAGGCAAATAGACAAATTAGTTTTATATGTAGTATTTATTTGACTGATTCTAATCTTAATTGATAAATTATAGGTATTAAATATCTTAAATCTACATAAATGGATTTTTTTTGTATGTAAGTTTAAAATATAACTTTTCAGTAAAAATTTACAGGATTGCGAAGAGATAATCTCTTAAAGAAATAAATTAGTTAAGAAAAGATAAAAATTCGAAAGGTATCACAATTTTTACTAATATTGAATAAGTATTTTTTTATAACATTCTTAATTTTTTATTTTTGCCAATTAGCCAGTATAAATTTATATTTATTCTTTTATTATAACGTTTTTCTTAACTTCACCTGGCGTCTGTCTCTGTGTCTGTTCGCTCTTTTGACAAATTTTTCATCGACTTTTTATTGAGATAGACTTTTGAAAATTTTTATAGATATTTCAATGGATCCCTAGAAGGTATAGAAGAAATATAATTGAATTATAATTAATTAATTAATTGTAATTAATTAGCGATTAATTACCTTTAGTAACTAACTCCTTTTGTGTTGCTCCGGTTAATTTTTTTTCAACGGAGTTTGAAACATATAAATATTGATTTCAGGATAGATTTTCATTTTGAACGTATTTAAAAATATTTCATAGCATTAAAATTAATGATGAATTCTTATTATCTTTTTTTTATGAAGACAATATGAGTACATTATTCTATATACATTTATAAAATCTTATATTATTATTTATTTATAAATATAATATAATAATTATTAATCAATAATAACATTTACTTAACATAAATACATAAAATCAATTTTAGAAGATTAATATGTTTTTTGTTTTATTCAATTTGCAAATTTTCGTATAACTTCATCTTTTCTATTTCTCTTATTATATTAAATAAATTAATCAAATTAAAATTGCATTAAAAAGAATAAAATAATATAAATATAAAATTTTTTTATAAAATAACGTTTTTCCAATGGACTAAAAAGAATAAAATCATTTTTCTATAAGCCTGACAAAGTTTATGTGGATGAATTGCTTCATATTTAACGAAAACTTGCGCGCATTTAATTTTCATTTGATTTCTATGCAATAGATATATATACACATAACATAACACTAAAACACTTCATTAACAAGTAACACTATTTTTTCAAATATAATCAACCATTTTGGATTTGATTGATAATATGTAAATATCATAAAAATACACCCATTATAGCCAATCACAACTTCCTCTATTTTATGATTATACTAGCTGCTCAGAGCTCCTTCGTCGCTCTTCACATCTAGACGGGGGCTCCGCCCCCTGTACCCCAGAGTGGTACATAGTATTTGGTTGAAAGTAGTAAAAGGTTTTCATCCATTTTGTTTCAATCAATGTATAACATAAAACATTCATTTCTTATTGTGTGATTATTTAAAATATATTTTAATTTAATCAGTAAATTAATTATATATATTTTTATTGAATATGTTATATCTATCTACTCGAAAGTTCTTGGCAGCTACAACCACATTTCTCCAAGTGTCCTTATCCTGAACCTCTGTTCCATCTTTCTTACGTCATTCCCTGGTGTCCTCATCTTTGGCCCATAAATGCTGGGAAGAATCCTATTCTCAAATACTCTGAATCCACTCTCATCTCCTAAGATCATAGACCATGTCTCACACCCATATAATACAACAGACAAAATAATTGTTTTATATATTTTAATTTTCATTCTCTTTTATAATAATTTTGATGAGATAAGCCTCTTTACTGCATGATAACAGGCGTTTCCCGATTGCAACTTCGATTTAAATTCTTCTCAAATATTATTATCCTTTGTGATTACATTCAATTTTTCTACATATTCAAATTCTACATTTTGTTTGTTAATACTGCTCCTGTTTGTTTCTAAATATATTTATTTATCATTATTAATTTCAAACCTCATCTCTTTTCCTACCTCGATTAATTTTTCCTCGCTATCTGTAATTGCAATTGCCGAATCTCCTATTATATTTAAGTCGTCTGGGTAACCTAATGTTTTACAATTGATTTCCACATCTTACTCTTTCTTTACTACCTTCAAGATAAATTTTAAGATCAAAATTTGAAAAGTTTATCCGGATCTATTGAGTCATGCGTAGGTTTTACTAAAGTCTACAAATAATTAGTGAACAGAATTATTGAATTCGCGGTTTTTTTAATATCTGTCATAATGAAAATATCTTAATTAATGTTGATCAATTTGGCATGAACCCGCAATGATATCGTCTAATATTTCCTCCGCCTATAGTTTATAAGTATTGTATATGTTCTAATAAGAGTATAATATTTCTTGATCATTTCATTTTGATATTTTAATTTCATTGCTTGATTTTTATTGAATATTTTTAATTATAATAAAATTTGAGAAAATGCAAAGTTAGAGACTTGAGACAATTTATAAAAATTAATTTATTAAAATTAACGGTATACAAGTATTGATAAAACTAAAGATAAATTAACAATATATACATTCACTAATAGTATTAATTTAAATTAATGGATTTATTTGATTTTTTATTATTAAGTTCATTTATTAATTTTTTTAGATCATAGTTAATTCCCTCCCTTAAAATAAAAGAAGTATTCAAATATAGAAAGAATAAATACAAAATAATTTAAGTTAAATATGATTTAAATATTTTATTATATTAATTAAAATGAGAACTTTTAGAATAAATTATTTAATTGAAATGATATTTTAAAATGAGTCCGCCAGTCAGTGGGCCACGCCTGGCTCTTGAGGTATATAAGAATATTGTGATGTAATTTCATAGAAATCGTTTCTTATTTTTTGATGTTCATAATTCTAAATTATCAAGTGTCGGTTAAGTAGGAAATTTCTTTTTTGTTTGTTTCTATGACAGCAAAAAAGTAAACAAATTACATACATACATACATACAAACACTCTCCTTTATATATATAGATTTGGAGATGCATAGAGCTCATGCAATTCCTCGTCACTTGGGTCCCTCATATCCCGTTTGATTAATTCTTCTTTGGTCCATAAATGCATTTTCTTCTATTATGTATTATTATACAACAAGATATCTTACCATTAATATATATCACAATTTTGATTTTGGGAAGATTCAATTTAATTGTTTATTAATTTATTTACTTATTATTAAATATATTTTTTTTTATTTAATTTATTTTATTTAAAAAATTTTTATATGGTATTGTATAAAATCGAAAAAAATTAATTTTCTTTAATTGAAAAGTTAATTGAACGATACAATATTTATTCACACAATCGAAATTATTGTTAAAATTAAAATATTTTTATTCTTAAAATTTATATATTTCATATACAGTGAGAATAATATAAATAATCATATAAATAATATATTATAAATTAAAAGAAAAAAATATAATCTCCTTTCTTAACTCTCCTTTCTTAATTAAAATATAGACAAATACAGGTGTCAATTTAATTTCAGAACGTATATTATTATCAGTAGTAATCCTTGGTCGAAACAGTCTATAAGTTATTGCTACTTTGAAAAATATAAAACTGAAGCCATCTAATTATAACGACATATATATCGTATATAATATAGGATAAAATATTTTATCAAGTAAATTTGACTATATTTTTCTAATGAAAATTAAGTTATTTTAATTAATGTGTACCATTTTAGGAAACAAATTTTTGATGGGTCATTTTTAGAAAACACATTTAACAATTGTAATAAATAATTAAAGAATTGTAAAATTTTTAAAGTTTATAATAATAAATTGTATAAATTTGTAAAAGGGTCGAGCGATAGGTGTTCCAGGTACTATCTATTTATATACTATAGGTACCCTATAGGAATAATATATACATATTATATATTATAAAGTATCACAATATCATCATAAATCTACGAAGTTTTTATCCAAAAGAAAGATAGATATTATAATAGGATATAAAATTTAAATAATTTTTCTCTGCTTTTTAAAAAAATTAATGTTTTCTATTATTATTATTATTATTATTATTATACCAATATATTTTTCCATTAATTCAATTAAATAATAAAAATTGTTGGAAGCTGGTCAATAAAAATCTCTAAATAATAAACTTTAAATTATTCCCACAGAAACTTTGCATAATTTTCATTATTCGTTCCATAAAGAAAAAAAATATACTTAAAGTAAATATCCATACATTAATTGTAATATCATCATCATCATCATCATCATCATCATCATCTCCAACACAGTTCTTATATACTATTTTCTTGTACTCTTCAATTTCTTTGGTTCATTAAAGAGAATTTCAATTTAATAATTAAAATTAATTACTAGATCCTTCTCTATCTTTTTTGAAAAAAAATAAACACACACACGTAGAACAATATTAATTAAGTGTTGTCTTTTAATATATCCACTTAAATGATAATTGTGAAATTATTAATCGATTTTCCACTTGAATAATGTAATATAATTAAGTGTTTTAATTTTCTTTAATAATTTATTTATTTTAAAGGAAGATTTATCTTTGAGAAGAAGTCCGTCTTTGAATATTATCTTACAGCGAAACCCCTTTTTATTTATTTGTTACGTATTAAAGGTAAAATAATCTGTTTTATTCCATATTCCAATGATAAATATGGTTTGTAATTTATGATAGAAAAAAAATAATTAATTTCATCAAATAAATGAATCCAGCCCAATTACTAATGTTTAAATAGAATGGATCCAAATATAATAAAAAAATTTGATCACAAAAGGAAATGGAAAAAATGTCAACCACACAAATTAAGATAAATTCAGAAAGGGTATTCTTAGTTTTTATACCTGATTTTATTTTTGAATGAATTTAGTAGAAAATGACAAATTCTATTCAAAATATTCTCGATTTCCACCCCCTTTAAAGATTTTTCCATCACAAAGAATTGATATATAATACTATTATTTGTAGAAAATTTGACTTTGTAGAACATATAAATACAATAACTGAAATGAATATCCAAAAGTTGAACTATTTTATAAGTTGATTCTATATTAACCAAAAATATGAAAAAATGGTTTTATTAAATAAAGCCTATTATATAACTTATATAATCATTTATGAAAGTATTATTAATAATAGTAAGTCAATTTTTTTATTGTTTTTAATTTAATTAATGATAATAATTAATAATCATACACTTTGCCAAAACTCTGGTTATTATGTGAACGGAAATATTGAACTAAATTAACAAAATTAGTTTTTATCTAATGCCTGATTTGCCCTGAGTTTGCATTGATATTCACTTAAGATTAAAAGAAACTTATAAATTGTCTCCTCTCAATCTAAATCATTTACCCATCCAGTTTTTTTAAAATTTAAAATATAAGTATATAGAAAGAGAAAGGTTCTAATTATATTCGAATACTGTATATATTATTAGTAAAGTATGTTTTTTTATAAATTTGTCAATATATACATTTATTTTAAATATACTAAAATAATACATCTATTTTAATATTCCAATTAAATATACAAATTTTAAAGTATTAAATTTTAACTCATATTTCTGAATTTAATACCAAGTTGATTTTCAAAATGTTAAATTTTATTTGCATATGATTACATATGTTAAAATTTACACAATTTATGTATTCTAATTTTTAAATTTATACACAATCATTTTTTATTAATATCACATCACAAAAGAGCATTTGTTAAACATAATAAATAAAATAAACCTTTAAATAAATTATAATAGAATATAATAATTTTGATTTTAAAACAAATTTTAAAAATTTAGCCAATTATAAAATAAGCGGGAGTGTCCTCCCCTAAACTTTCCCGCATATAAATAGGTATAAAGAGTTGTGAATGAATATTTAGAATGTGTAAACTTGGTATTGATAAAGAGCCAGTTCGTATTAGTTTATTGGTGTCAAATTTGATACTTGGTAACATTTATATATATATATATATATATATATATATATATATATAGAATAAAGTGCTACTTCCGGTTAACTGATATTTTAAATGTAAAAAAAACAGATATGGATATAATATAAATATTTTTAATTTTATTTTATTTATAATATATAAGGGCTGGCTGTGACGTCATGAAGCGCTGGGTGACCTCATATAATTTTAAATTAAGAAAAAACTAATGAAGATGATTTTTCTCGAGGATAAAACCAATACAAAGTGCATAACACGTGGAGATATGTCCTCACATTAAATTTGATATGAAAATAACCCTTCACTTCCTCTCTTCGATCGGCAATACTAGCACTTCCGGTTTCCGGATTTGCACCAAAAGTTGATCAATTCATCCTACTGATGTATTAAGTAAATATACCAAATTTCATCAAAATCCGTTGAGCCGTTCAGGCTGTACACATCTATACGGACTGACGGACGGACGGACAGACATCATTCTAAAAATACTTTTTTCTGTTAAGAAAATGCATGATTCGTGGAGATATGTACCTAAAAATATCCATAGGTGAAATTTGGTGTGAAAACAATACCTCCCTTACTATCGTCGGTCGGTAAAAAAGAAACGCTACTTGTATAGGTAAAATGTCACTTCCAGTAGTCAGATCATGATGAAATTTGGTATCTCAATTTTTTTCATATTTTTAAATCTATATACAAAATAGGAAGCAAATATCTCGAAGCAAACTGGTACTTTACTTGAAAGGTAAACGCAACCAGTGTAGGTAAAGTACCACTTCCGGTTAACCGATTTTGACGAAATTTTGATAGAAATCTACAAACTGTGAATAATATCGGTGTACCAAATTTCGAAGTCCTAGCTTGATTAGTTTTTGAGTAAATTTGCTTACAGACATTACATACATACATACATACATACATACATACATACATACATACATACACACACACAGACATAATTCGAAAAATGTTTTTTTCCGACTCAGGGAGGTCTAAAACGTCAAGATCTATCGAAATCTCGAAGTCGAAATTTTTGACGATTCCAATACTTCCCTTATACGAAGTATGCGGGAAAGTAAAAAGGCAAAAATTTAAAACAACTCCAAAAGTGAATTTATTAAACGTAATTAATATAAAAAAATAATATGTAATAAAAAAATATTTTTTAATAATTGCTTAGTTTATGTTTTAATTTATAAAATTTATCTAAGTTATTTTTTACTTTCCTGCATATTTCGTATAAGGGAAGTATTGGAATCGTCAAAAATTTCGACTTCGAGATTTCGATAGATCTTGACGTTTTAGACCTCCCTGAGTCGGAAAATACCATTTTTCGAATTATGTCTGTGTGTGTGTATGTATGTATGTATGTATGTATGTATGTATGTATGTATGTATGTATGTATGTAATGTCTGTAAGCAAATTAACTCAAAAACTAATCAAGCTAGGACTTCGAAATTCGGTACACCGATATTATTCACAGTTTGTAGATTTCTATCAAAATTTCGTCAAAATCGGTTAACCGGAAGTGGTACTTTACCTACACTGGTTGCGTTTACCTTTCAAGTACATAAAGTACCAGTTTGCTTCGAGATATTTGCTTCCTATTTTGTATATAGATTTAAAAATATGTAAAAAATTGAGATACCAAATTTCATCATGATCTGACTACCGGAAGTGACATTTTATCTATACAAGTAGCGTTTCTTTTTTACCGACCGACGATAGTAAGGGAGGTATTGTTTTCACACCAAATTTCACCTATGGATATTTTTAGGTACATATCTCCACGAATCATGCATTTTCTTAACAGAAAAAAGTATTTTTAGCATGATGTCTGTCCGTCCGTCCGTATAGATGTGTACAGCCTGAACGGCTCAACGGATTTTGATGAAATTTGGTATATTTACTTAATACATCAGTAGGATGAATTGATCAACTTTTGGTGCAAATCCGGAAACCGGAAGTGCTAGTATTGCCGATCGAAGAGAGGAAGTGAAGGGTTATTTTCATATCAAATTTCACGTGAGGACATATCTCCACGTGTTATGCACTTTGTATTGGTTTTATCCTCGAGAAAAATCATCTTCATTAGTTTTTTCTTAATTTAAAATTATATGACGTCACCCAGCACTTCATGACGTCACAGCCAGCCCTTATATATTATAAATAAAATAAAATTAAAAATATTTATATTATATCCATATCTGTTTTTTATATTTAAAATATCAATTAACCGGAAGTAGCACTTTATTCTATATATATATATATATAAATGTTACCAAATATCAAATTTGACACCAATAAACTAATACGAACTGGCTCTTTATCAATACCAAGTTTACACATTCTAAATATTCATTCACAACTCTTTATACCTATTTATATGCGGGAAAGTCTAGGAGAGGACACTCCCGCTTATTTAATATCAACTTTATTAATTGTATTCACTTTGTTTTTGTTTAAATAAAGGCGTTAAACATTTTTTTCGTCTTCGAATTAGAAACTTATATAGAATATAATCATTTGAATTTAAAAGAAATATAACAAATCTAACCAATTTTATTTAATAAAATGATAAAAAACTTTTTAATATACACAGTTTTTAATAAAAAATGCCCTAAAAAATAGAAAATAAAATACTAATTAAACCTTGAATATTATCATTTACGTATGTAAATATAAATATAACATTGTATTATCATCAATCATTTAAATTCACAAATTTAATTTTTGAAAATTCAAAAATGTGACATCGACTTTCATATACGTTTCAAATTTGAGCGAAATAGTTTAACAAGAAGTAGGTTAAAATCCATTTACAAATTATTAACATTACAGCCAGAAAAGTTAAATTAATAAAAAGCATATAAAAAGAGAAAAAAATTTCGTTTTAAATTTTTCTTATATTTTTTTTAGGTATCATCATTTGTCTAAAAACAAAAGTGAGAATAACAACAAAACAAATACTAACATATTGTATAACTATTTTTAATTATCACTATAACACAAACATTTAGTCCATGTAAAATTAAATATTTTTTAAAATTTTTTTTTAAACATATTTTATGTTCTAGTAATTGACCATATTTTGATCCAATAATTGAACATCAACCTAAAATGGGTTTAAAATAAATAAATGTTATATATGTATATATATATATATATATACATATATAATTTCTTATAGTATATTTTAATTATTCATTATATTCATTATATTAACATGTTCAGATCGAGATGTTTTGCTAATAGCTCGAGGTTCCTACTACACCCTTTCAATTGTAATAAAGGATGTCAGCAGTTTTTGGAAATTTCCATTAATCTTCTGTATTCTCCATAGATGAAATCGTAGCTTCTTTTTAAGTAAATTGAATGATTTTTTCGGGAAAGTAATCATAAATTGTTCATATTTGTTTATTCGAACATGCATCCATTGAATTTTAAAGGATTCTGATCCTCATCACTGACTTCAGGACAATTATTTTCATCTGTGTGACTGATGTCAGAATATTCAGAACTATTAACTCGTTTCTTACAAGCTATCTTTCTCCCTTTAATTTTTTTCGATATCCAACTTTTTCCGTATTTTCTTTTTCCATTTTCCTCTCTAAAGCTGCTCATTTTTAATCTTTCTAATTATTCTTTCTTTCTTTTCTTATTTAAATAATACATAAATTTAATAAAAGATATTTATTATTGTATTAATACAAATATTTAAATATTTAAATATATTGACCAACCCCGGCCACTTTCTAAAAAAATAAATGTGATATTTTTTTCGGAAATGGACCACCCCCTTGATAATTGTTAATGTTCACATTAAGAAAATATTTCAAATTGATTAATATAATTTGTAGTATCTACTTGAATTAAACTTTTGGTTTGAAATTATTATTAAATAAAACATAATATATTGAAAATAAAGTGAAGCATATCCTTAACGTTTTGCATAAGAAATTAACCTTAAAATGCAAGAACGCTTACCTCGTGTTTTAAAAGATTCACAATTCTATTATGAAAGGCTCTTCGAGATATTTATCGATATCTCGAGTTTAATTTTAAATTAAATAGCTTATTTTGATCAAAAATCTAAAAAATGGTCAATTACTGGCACCCTAATATAATTCATTTTTTGCAATTAAAATATGGTAGTAATTAATCATTAAACAATAAACAAAAATAAAGATTTCGTCATTTTACTTGTCGTTTTAAAAATATAAAACACTAAAAAAATAATATCTATTTTTTTTATTAGACATAGATAACCTTCACTTTTAAATAGAATAGAAGAAATATTGGAACAAAATAAGAATAAATAAAAAAAAGAAAATTTAATAAATATGATCTAAATATTTCATTAAATTAATTAAAATGAGAATTTATAGGATACAATATTTAATTGAAAAGATATTTGAATAATAAATATTAAAAAATTATATATTATCATTCTTTGTATAGAATTATTAATTTTATATTCATTGTCGGAAATGAATCGGCCTTTCACTGATCCACGAGAGGCTTTGAATGAACAACATGGAGCATTATATAAATTTTTAAAAATTGATTTCTGCAATTATTGAATAGATATCGATATAATATATAGTCTATGTTCAAATATATGTATTTATATAAGAATATTGTGATGTATTTCATAAAAATCTGTTCAGCCAATTTGAGTCTATAAAGTCACAATTTACGGATAGATATACTTACATGCATACAGACGGACAAATTCTAGAAGTCATAAAACGTGAAGATATGCAAAATATTTTAAATTCTGAGCAATGTGCAGACAAAAACCTTATATATATAAGATATATATATATATTTGTTATGTATATAATTAGATTAAAACAATCCCTAATATTATGTTACTAATTCTCTTAATATCATAAATTTTAGTTTTTAATTTCGATACACCAAATAATATCATAATATATGAAAACTTTAAATAAAATAATATTGAATTAAGAATATAGTATTTGAATTTCAATTTTCTCTTAATTTTAAATCTCTTTAAATAAATTCAATAGAGGGATAGAAAGAGAGGGAGAGAAAAAGGAAATTCCCCTCTCGTTCGTCTTTCCCTCTTCAATTGACCTCACCCAATAGTTAAGATTATAACTTCCTGAAAGCATTTGTGGTTCTCATCCACTTTTCAAACCTCCCCTTAGGACAGAGGGCGTTTCGGATATTAAAAACGATCGCCACCGGAATGGCGTAATCGTTTTGTGATTTCCTATTGATAATTTTAATAAAATATCAACGAACACATATTACACCCTCAACAATTTCTTTCCCTCTTATTAGCATTTATTTTTTTCATTTTGCCATGAATTTATGTCATCCTTTTGAAAATAAACAAAAAAAAAAATTAAGTAAAATAAAATGAAAAACTTCCAATTGGCATGACGAATTGTTCTCAACACGAAGTGGTTAATCACTATTCATTGTTTGATGCGATTAAATCCCAAGTGGAGTTTTCCCTTCAATATCGAAATGAAATTGTTTGGCAAGGTGGCGATGGCGATCCATCATGCTCCCCAATTGGGTCACAGATTGTAATTTCATCGATTATCTACGAATTAGATGTGAGAACCAACAAATGCAGATGGAATGATTGACGGGAATAAATTAGGACAAACAACACACGGGAGTAAAAATTCATATTTGAAAAAATTATACTTTGCAAAATGAAAAGAAAAAAAAAATGTATATGAAAGAATAGAGAAAAATATAAGAAAGAATAAAAAATAAAAGAAATTGAAAAATTCTCACCAATATATATTATAAAACGCTCGTTTCACATAATTAAATCCTATCTACTCATAAATCATCCCTCTAATTAATTATAGATTAAAAGATAACAAAACACACCCACTCCTGGAAGAGGAGAAGGGAAAAGGGGAGACCGAGGACGAAATTCTAAATTTATATACGAATATTTTAAAATTAATTAATCCAGTAAATCTTGCAAATTTATTATTAAATTTATAAAGGAACAGGAAAACAAAAATGGATTATATTTACCGTTAAATCTTGAATGAATGAACTCAAGGTTTTAAAGATATAGTATATAATTAATATCTTTAATTTTAATTAATCTAGAATTTATAAAAATAAGTGAATTTATTTTAATTATAAAAATATAATGAAAGAAATTCCAACTAAAAAAAATATTTAATTACAAATTTCAATAAAAAAATGATTAAATAATTATGATTAAATGAAAATATTAAATAATATAAAAAATACACCTACCCTCCACTTTATGGAAAAAAGTTTGGTAATTTTGATGGGTGAAGTTATAAAATTATTATTATCATTTGAATTTTGTACTACAATGGCCTATCAAAATAAATATTCAAACAAATAGATAATGGGATCGAAATATTGTATAAATCTAGATTTGAATATTAATATCACTAATCCGTAACAATCTCGGGCTATCCGCAGTTGACGTCATCTGAAGGTAGTAATGTTGAAATATTGAAATTAAAATATTATATTATATTTTATTATTATTATTATTATTATTATTATATATATATATATTATTATATTAGTTTAAAATTAAATAAAATTAAAAAAATGATAATTATATATTTGGGTATGAAAATTTATTTTTTATGTAGTATATAAGATTTCCTTTCATAATTATATATAACTAAAACACCCGCCAAGACAAATTTATTTATTTATTTACAGCCTTCTCTCATTCATTCATCTTTTGAATTTTCAATAAAATTTTATATTATCCTAAACCTTATAATAGATTATATTTTACCATTAATGAATTTGAATATAAATTTAAAGATTTTTATAATTTGTTGATAATCATAAAAAAATTATTGAAATTACTGAATATTGTGAAATAGTATATTAGTTTGTTCTCTGAAGACAATTCTATTTTTCATCAATATTATTAAAAATAAATTAAATAAAAATAAGTAAAAAAAAGCAAAATGTGCAGCATCGTACACGTGGCGGAAGTGAAACTTCTTACAATCTAGAGAATAAGATAAATTTTAGTTGAGAGTGTGAGTGAGAGAGAAATAGAGAAAAATAAAGGGATCATTTCGAAAGACATATAACAGTATAAAATTTTCGTAACAAATATTCGCTTTATTATTATTATTATCTACTCTATCATCATATCTACATTGCCTGTACTATTGTCGGTTGGTGCTTCAATTGGTAATACTGATATTAATGGCTTGTGATAACTAAAATAAGATATATATGTTCGTGATTCGATATTTTCTATATAACGTGTAAAAACAGCATCTATTGTAGTTCCAGATTTTGTTGTTGATTCCTTGGGATCGTTATTTATAAGCAGACCAAATGTTTCTCGAAGAAAGTTGATCAACGGCAACGAATCATCAGATCCAAAATTTACATTAAAATCTCCCCCGAGAATTAGAGGGATTTTATCTTCGCCTCGTTCAAGTGCATTAGCACCTGTGTGGCTATAAACCAGTAGTGAAATAAATAATATCGTCTAAATTTTGGTCGTTATTTTTTTTCGGCATAGTGAAATCTGTGGAGTAGAGAAAAGCAGTTTTAAATGCAATAATAATTTTAAATTGATTTAGTAGTGTTAAAGTAATGTTGAGATTCGGATAAATAACGTGAATGGTCATCGACGCACATAACTGTATGTGTTGGCGTGTGAATCGCCGACCATGTTCACACACACAATTACATGCGTCGGTATGCGTGCACGCTGTATATTTGACTTGAGAATTTTAATTATTTCACGATATATATCTTATCTTATCTTATTATAAAATTGAGTTTTATTGATTACATCTCTTGAAACTTACAGCTTCATTATTAATTTCTTAATTGAAAATTATATATGGGTGACGTAAATGGCATCCATTTTGAAATTTTACTCCCGCCTTTTTTTAATTTTGTATTAATATTTTTTTATATTTAAAATATTTTAAAATTTATAATTTAATTTCGAAATAAAATTAAAAATATTTATTTTTAATAAAATATATATATATATTTATTAATCCCGCTTTTTTTTTAAATGATATTGTATTAACATTTTTTTATATTTAAAATATTTTAAAATTCATTATTTAATTTCGAAATTTTATATTTAAAATATTTTAAAATTTATTATAAAATTTCGAAATAAAATTAAAAATATTTATTTTTAATAAAATATATATATATATTTATTAATCCCGCTTTTTTTTTAAATGATATTGTATTAACATTTTTTTATATTTAAAATATTTTAAAATTTATTATTTAATTTCGAAATAAAATTAAAAATATTTATTTTTAATAAAATATATATATATATTTATTAATCCCGCTTTTTTTTTAAATGATATTGTATTAACATTTTTTTATATTTAAAATATTTTAAAATTCATTATTTAATTTCGAAATAAAATTAAAAATATTTATTTTTAATAAAATATATATATATTTATTAATCTCTCTCAAAAAATATGAAATACGTTTAATATTAAAAATAAATAAATATACATATGAAATTTGTTATTTTTTAATATTAAAAAATATTTAATTTGAGATTAATTATATAAAAAATTTTAAAAAATTCAAAAAAAACTTAGCTATAATATTTGACATATGATAAGGTTAATTACAATTTTTTAATAGACATCCTTAATAAATAGAAAAATAATAATTTTTAAATAATATAAATAATATTTAATTATAATCTAATCAAAGAAAATAAAAGTTTGAATCTATTTGATAGTTGATCTTTTTACATATAATTAATCTCAAATTAAATATTTTTTAATATTAAAAAAAAATAACAAATTTCATATGTATATTTATTTTTATAAATGTTTAGGCAAATTTTGAAATTAATATATATTTAAATTCAAATTGTATTTAATTGCGATATCTACTGGACAAGGTGGAGATCTCGCCCTCTTTTGATCATAAGTCATACTAATTTTTATTCTTTCACCCAGCAGAGGCTAAGAAATATTATTCCGCGTCAACGTACTAGTGCGCATGCGCGCCGTGGACTTTCAACCTAGCGACAGGGTATTAGAACGAAAGACAGCATAAAACGAAGACGCAGATAGCCTCTTTCTCAAAGACGAAAGACCGGACAAAAGAAAGACCCAGATAGCCTCTCTCTCAAAAACGAAACACCGCACAAAAGAGAGACAGAGATAGAGGCTATCTCATTCTCACTCGTTATATCTATATCTTTTTTCTCTCTTGCGTTTCGTAACGCGTTACGAAATTTCAATTTTTCAATTCACTCTCCATTCTCAACCAAATGTCAGGACGCCGCTAAAGAAGTTTCACTTCAAAAATATAAAATACATTTTCAAAATTAAAATTTAAATTTTTTAGTTTTAATCACAGGAAATTTTTTATAGTATTTTCAATATGTATTGTATCAGGCATATCTTATTTAATTATCAAAATAGCAAGAGTACTTAACCTTAAGAAAAGTACATTTTACAAATTTAACAAATATTGTTAATCTTAAATAAATGTTTTGATTTTGTTTTTTTTTATCTTAAAGAAGCGCTTATAAACGCGATATTATAAAATTTTTTATAATTTTTTTTCTGATATACGCCTCCTCTATCGGATTGACCCCCTTCACTCGCTACTGACGGGACTGTAAAGAGTAACAAAAGGTAACAAAACTAAATCTAAATATATTAATTTTAATATTTAACTATATAATTTTATTATTTGTTAAATTATTTTTACTTGTCAAAATAAATGATTATTTATTTTATATATATATTGTATTTGGATGCTTGTTAATTAATCCAATACAAGAATAGTGTACCTAAATACCTTTTAAGACTACAAACCGTGTTAGGATTGAAAACATGATTACTCCTTTGAGCTGAGAACAAGACAAGGACCCTGAATAAGCTCTCCTTTTCCCTCGATTCTTGTTTTTGTTTTTAAATTTTTCTAAGATAAATAACAATATATTTTATTTTATGTATCTGAGAAATTCATTACAAGAAAATAATTCATCTAACAATTCATTTATTTACTGTAAAAATACACTCACAAATAATATAATAAAAACCGTAGATAATTATCTTTATTAAAAGTGTTGTAATTTTGCTTTGTTCTGACAAATTCAAAGTAATTAATTTTTAGAATAATGTAAAAAGATTTAATAACTATAAATTTTGCTGATACGATGAATTTGATTTATTACTTTTATTATTTTGTTTCTCAATGTTTTGTTAATTAAAAAAATGGATTGTCTTTCCAACTTAGGAGAAAAATTCAATAATCATTAATATCAAATAAAATACATATATATATATACAAGTTCATACAAAATTTTAATTGTTTAATAATAATAAATTTGACTAATATTCTAATGAAATGTTATCATATGAATTTCATTTATTTTTTTTCTTTATAGAATATTACATAAATAATATTTTAAAAATGAAAATATTACTTTATTAATATAATAATAAATGAACATAAAATTAAAATTTTTAAGAAATTGAAATAATGACAAATCATTTTAATAATCTAGATGTTATAATTTGATTAAAAATTAATATATATATATATAATTATAAAATTAAATTAAAAATAAAATTCGTTGAATAATTTATTTTATGGAAAGGGTTAAAAAAATAAATTTAGTAGTTTGCGATGTCCAAAAGGTTGTCGACCTCTGCTCCTATCCAAATAATATGAATTGATTTTCTCCTAAATGTGTAACTAACTCTCTGTTATACAACTGACAAAATGACAAAACGCTTGTCATCTGGCGCCTGACATGTTCAGGGCAATTCAATGGAAATGAGCCAATATCCCACCCACTCATCCACCCATGGCTTGTTCGACTTAACATAATTTTCAAACCAACCCCTTCATTAGTCACTCCCTCTTTCTCATTTCCCCCACCCCTCTTTCTACCCTCTATCACAACCGCACCATGGGAATTCTTTCCCTTCACTTTGGACCAGGCAATATTTTCATTATCTTGTCACGGTATGGAATTTACTATTATTTTTAATTTTTATTTTCAAAGTTTTAATTAAGTTCAATGTGTTAAATAATTTTTTTTTTTAAAAAAAGTGAAAAATCATTAATATTTTTAATTAAAATTTTTTTAAAACTTTATCAAATGTTAGGACAAATGATAATTATATATATAATCAGTGGTTTTGTTACAGTCTTATCCGTATCATATCTTAACTAAAGGATAATTAATAATATAAATTATATTTCATTTTTAAATGAATAAAAAAGACTTTATTTAATCGATGTGAAAGTAAATAAATTGTTTTAATTTTAGGGAACGGTTGAATTCAATGTAATGAGGCTTTTCTTTTAAGGAGCTTGAATTAATGTCGTTGAATGGTGGTGTCCTGGTCCACCATCAACATCGCAGTGCAAAAACTGTAAAAGGAGGATAAACGCGAACTTCCCTTGTCTGACTGCCATTTTGCATCCTGCCAACTGGCTCTGACTCAACGTATCTCATAAATATTGTTTTGAATCGTTGAAGCAAGCGTTAATTTCCGCAATAAAACGCCTGATGCGCTGTTAGCGATTGCTCGGATTCCCAAGGGTATCATCTCACTCAACAAGCCTTAATCGGAGCAAGGTTGTCCGAGTCAAGGGTTAAAAGTGACATCGCGCCTCCTCCTCCACCTCCTCCCTCTCCCCTCTCTCTCTCTCGTCTTCTCTCATTAGCATTCTTCTCCATATGGTTGAATGGATAATGACGTCGAGTTGTCAATTAAGAAATTGATCAATTTTATGATTCATATAGAAATTAAAATTGCATTTAATATATAAATCCATTTCAAACCAAAATGAATTATTTTTATTTTATCAATTTCGTTATTTATGACAACTATTCTAACTACAAAAACATCACAAAAACTTATATTTAATTCTATTCTTGTAAGTATAGTTTATTAAATGATTATTCTTTTTTTTGAAAAATAGTATAATCTGAAAGAAATATGACTCATTATAAGGAGGAATTAAATAAATAATAAAAAAAAAAAATTAAAAAATAAATAAATAAAGGTTGAGGTACTGTACATTTATTCCCATTAAAATAGGTATCACATATTGAAATAAAATCCTTACACGTCTATGGGATAATCAAAATGTAATGGAAATATCAAAACAATAAATAATTATGAATAAATTAAAGATATTTCTTTTTTACTTAAAATAATTAATATTTTATTAAATTTCCTTTTATATTCATTCTGTAATTATTAGTAAAGTAAAGACTTTATAAATACAGGGTGTCCCAAAATGATTTCAATTTCGTATTATAGACAAACTATGAAAGATAGAAACACATAGCGCATGTCATTGGATAGAGGAAGATTCAAAATTTTGAGACATGAGCGCTGTTGTTTGTTTATGCAACATGGCGACTACACCACAGGAAAAGTCATTTTGTGTGTTGGAATTCGGGAGATCTCAATCCAGTCTCAATTCGCAGTCGATTCAATAAACAGCCGTCTCGGCACAAGCAGATTTATGATTGGCATACACATTTTGTGGATGTTGGTTGTGTATGTGGATGTTGGTTGTGTATGCAAACCTTCCTTTATCCAATGACATGCACTATGTTTCTATCTTTTATAGTTTGTCTATAATACGAAATTGAAATCTGCTCTTTCATTATGGGACACCCTGTATATATATATATATAAATTTTTATTTTTGATGTTTTTATAAATATTTATATCCATATTTTTATATAATCATTATACATATATGAATATGAAAATAAAATCTTTCTAATAATTTTAAAATTTTACCTAACTTATTTTTTCATAAATTAACATATTTTGTATAAAATGTTATTATTAATAATTACCAAGTTTAATGAATGAATTATAAAAAAAAAACTAAATTAAAATGAAATTAATTCACTGTCCATTTAACACTTGCAGGTTTTATGAGGCATCAGTGAATGGAAATCATATGGGAAGAATTTTATATAAAAAGGTGTCATTAAGATTCTATCTATTCAAATGGATAAGAATGGAGTTAATCTAGTATGTATTTGAATTCAATTTTAAGTGACTTAAATAAATTAACAAAAAAAAAAAAAAAAAAACTAGAATGAATGTTGAAGGATTGGGGGCGTGAATCTCCCTTTCCACTGCAAAAATGTTAATAAATTTTCAAGAAAAATAATAAATAAGTAACAAATATATAAATTATATATTTTTATTATTATTATTGTTATCTAAAAAAAATCCAAACATTTTTATCCTTAAGTTTTATAGCTGAAAATTGCAAACAATTTATATTAAAAAAAAAATTTAAAATAGCTTAAAAATTATAATTTTTATATTTTTTATATTATATTATGTTATTATTATTGATTTAATTTTGTTATAATTGAAAATATATAGATATATAATTGGAATTGTTAATATAAATTAAATAAAATTTGGCAAATCTAGCTAAAGTAATATACAAAATTACCTAAAATTTGGGTTTCATTATTCTTTCCCATTCTAAAATGTTTCTTTACATTTGATTTTTCAAAATATTTGAATTTTTGAATAACATAATTAATAATTATTCTACATTAAATTTTAAAAATTGTATTTTATTAATATTCATAAATTTTAATTTAAGAATTGATTTTTCAAATTTATTTCTCTTTTATTCAATTGGTAAACGCTCAGATAGTAGTAGTATAGTAAATATATTAGTATCTATGATGTTTTAAAAAGAATTACCGAACCCATTATTATTTTTCTACTTCAATTCAATTGTATTAATTTATTTTTACTTAAAATTTATGGTAAATAATTAAAGAGCCATTTATATTCATTAAATTTAAGAATTCTATGAAATTTGTCAAAGTTATTAAAAAATAGTCATTTGGTCTGATGCATTCCATTCTTTGATTATTATTAGTAAAATCTAGATCATATTGGATCATTCTTTTTCCTGTTTTGTGCGTGAGCTCCGAACATTAAACATGGCATTTCTATCTAATATTCAAGTTAAATATTCAAAATAATTTCGTATATTTTACTTTAATAAAAAAGATAGATAGGTAAATATAAAAAACATAATCTAAAATTTAATTATGGAAATCAGAATTTTATTCATCTCTGTTGAATATTTTTACGAGTAGGTATATATATACCTAATATAGAATACAAACTCAATTATTAAAATATTCATTTTATTATATTTTTTACGATTGATTTTGTTTTTTATTTTCCTAAATATAATTAATATTATTTTTTTTTAAATTTTTTAAATTTATTTTACAATTTTAAGATAGAAAATTTGAATATAATTCATAAATTGAAAGGAAAAAGAGAATAATATTTATTAGGGGATGATTGAATCTCACATATTACAATTTACTTATAAATGTATTTATACATTCAGATTTCCGTGAAAGTTTTTATTAAAATGAAAAGTTATTTTCTGGTTATTTTTACGTTTTATTGTGAGCACTGGCACTGAAACACGTCTGGCTCGTACTGATTCAGTGCTTCAGAACACAGTAACCACATTACCATCCCAATCAACTTAAAATTAAAATATTGACTCTTATTCAAAAAGAAAAGAATAAAATTCAGTATTTCAAAAATTATTTCTTAAAAAAAACTCTTGAAAGTAGGACTATGATGGACACCGAAACATCGAGATTCAAATCTCACAATAAATACCCGGAAATATAACATACATATATATATATATGTATATATATATATTCAAAATTTTCATTCTTATACTTTTAAAATAGATCAAAATAATAGAAAAATAAAAAAAACAAAATTATATTTATTTCTATTATCTAATTATATGTCTATATATATAAGTATATGTCGTAGGCAAATGGCAATTCCAGGAAAATATAATTTGCCTAGACAAAAGCCATTTGGCTAAATCTTTATTGGGCCTTAACCATTAATTTGGCCGCTTTCAATTGTACTTCATGTGATATTCGATTTGTTATAAATCCTCTTCACGGAGACAATGGTAACAAATTATTTGTTCATCGGAATCTTTTTTTGGCTTACCACAAATTAAATGGATGTTTTTATTGTATGGTACATCATCTAATAATTCCTCAGATAGTATTCCACCATTTGGAACATCTTCGGATTTTTATAATTTATTTATTTTATTTATATCAAACGGATTTTGACATTTACATTAATTTCGAACACAAAATTGCTCTGAAGTTATAGCTGGGTAAAGTTACATAAATTTACAATAAAAAACAAAAAAAATTTTGAATAATTTCGTAATTGGTTACTATAATAGTTAAAGCTATTTGCCCAACAAAAATTTGGTCAAATGGCTTAGGCAAATGCTAAAATGAATAGAAATAATTGAAACTTATATAAGTATTAATTGTTTTGTTGTCTAAATTGATAATATTGAAAACTCTGTTTAAGTTTACATTATTTATAAGTACTAAAAAATGTATTAACTTATTATTAAAAACAAACCTAAATATAATATTAGAATAGTTAATAAAATAATTTTAAAAAAATATTTATCACACAAAATCAATCAAAAAAAAGAAAGAAAAGAAATTGATTCGTATTAAAATAGAGTACAATCAGTCTTAGATGTATTTAAGAGTATTAATATAATAAAAAAAAATAAAAAAAAATTAAAACGATATTGAATACAAACAGTTTAATCGTTTTCCTGAAACTCAACTCTTTGCTTTGAATGTTTTTTTACCTCCCCTTAGTCAAAATACACTATTGTCCTGTGAATTCTTTTATTGAATTTCCCTCCCCCTCCTCTTCCCTCATTGCAACCGGATTATTTGATACTTGATATGTGAAGGTAATTTATTCATTCATTGAAACTTCAAAAGATTTTCTTTATTCACCATTTATTCGAAATTTTGATTTTTCTTTCAATTCCATTGTGAATAAATACAAATTTAAAACAAACAAACAAACAAAAATAGATACTTATTAAATAAAATATAATATTATTATTAATAATAATATACGATATCTATTATTTATATTTCTTTTTTTTTAATAATTTTGGATTTTAGCTATTAATATTGATAAATTTTAAATTAAAATGATAATATACTTTTTATGTGTTCTTGCATCTTGTCAATCTATAAAAAGACAAAATTTTCATTTTAATATCATTTTAGATATTTTTTATTCTTTATAAAGGCATGTTACCAATTTAATTTGGTGATCGGTGGAAATTGAATTTGTCATTCGGCTTGAAGGTATAAAAATCAATATTTTTCCTTGGTAATCTGTTGACCTAATTTGTTCTCCGTCCTGATTCTTTGCTAGTTATTATTCGTGTTATCGTATTTGATAACAAATTGTTATTGAAGATTTATTCTGATCGTTTCGAACTCTCTATAGAACAACAACAACAACAACACCAACAACGACAACAACAATAACAACAACATGCCCTCTGGTCCAAGTAAACCTCAGTGGCAATTGGAAGGGATAAGTAATGAAGGGGAGTGGGCCCCTCGACGGGCGAGAACCAATCAGCGTCCTGATTGGCCGACCCACGTGGTGTTCAACTCCTCCCATGGGCCCCGCCCGGCCATGAAGGCGGGGTCCCTGGTCCAATGGGCTCACCGGGACCCGAGCAAGAGTTTAGACGTGAGCGAGCCCTCGAGCTGCGCGGATGTGTGACGCACATGTTGCGTCTTCTGTGTAGACGAAGCTCTTAAAACTGCCAACGATGCTTGCCGGGCCACCAGCCTCGCACCTTGCCCTGCTGCATCCTCAAGCCGCTGCTGCTGCTGCCGCTGCTGACTTTGTTGGATTGGGCACAACGACAACGAGCTCCTCGGTGGCTGCCGCAGCTGCAGCTGCTGCAGCGGCCTCGCATCAGTTGCCGCCACCGCCGCTGCCACCCTTGGCCCCTCAGGTGCCGTCACCAGGAAGCAATCGCGGAGCCGTCAGCCCTTTGTTACCCAGTTTTGGTTTCACGCAAGAACAAGTAGCGTGCGTGTGCGAGGTGTTACAGCAATCGGGGAACATTGAACGTCTTGGACGGTTCCTCTGGTCGCTGCCCGCTTGTGAGAAACTTCATAAAAATGAGTCGGTGCTCAAGGCAAAAGCCATTGTGGCTTTTCATCGGACTAATTTCAAAGAACTTTACCGTATCTTGGAGAGTCACCAGTTCTCTGCTCACAATCATCCCAAACTACAAGCCCTCTGGCTTAAAGCCCATTACATGGAAGCCGAGAAACTTCGTGGGAGACCTCTTGGAGCTGTCGGCAAGTACCGAGTGCGCCGCAAGTTCCCTCTACCAAGGACCATCTGGGATGGGGAAGAAACCAGTTACTGCTTTAAAGAAAAATCCAGATCCGTTTTGCGGGATTGGTATACGCATAATCCCTACCCGAGTCCCCGGGAAAAACGGGAACTGGCAGAAGCAACTGGACTTACTACCACCCAAGTTTCCAACTGGTTCAAAAATCGACGTCAAAGGGATAGAGCAGCCGAGCAAAAGGACGGGTGAGTACCATTGTTTACACTTTCTTTTCATCTTCTTTCCTGAAAAAATAGAAAATTGTAATAATTACCAATTATTATATTACTTTGATATCAATGAATCATTAATACCTATCTTCATATTGATGAATTGTCAATTTCTTTGTTGTTCATCATCATTCATTACCAATTGATGATATCTGTCAAAAATTAATTTGGCATATCAGAGTATAAACATCCCTTCTCTGCTTTCCAAACGTAAAGTAAAAATTTAGATGTTTCTCTTAAATATTTGTTGTTTTTTCGTTTTTCACTTGTTCTACAAATCATCAAATTAAATTAATTTTTATTGATGTTGTGCCTAAGTAGTTGAGTAGTTTGCGTGCACGCAAGCATCCTCGGGCGTTTACAGTTTACAACACGATCCTCCAAACCAGATCTTACTAATCGTTATTTACGGATGATCTCGGATAGCAGCCACCGTCAGAAAGAATGCCTGATCTCATTATTATTATTCATTAATTTGTTTGAGAACTATTCAGACAATCGTAAAACCTGAAAATTACTCCCATTTTAATCAATTTCATTATTTTAAATTTAAAATAATTTAATTGACATTGATTTAATATCATATATTTTTCAGTGAACAATTTTTTTTTCGATTACCTCGATTCCGCAAAGGCTTTGTCCATCTGATTATTATTATTATTATATATGTAATTTGTACGTATATAAAGGAAAATTACAGAAGATATGAGAATAAATGTATTCTCATTATAAAGAGTTTATTTATTTATATCGCTATTATGAATTCCTATTATTATCTAGATTGATTAGAGAATGGGTATTATTCCATTTATTATAATTATATTTCTATTTAATATTAATTTTTCTTCCGAGGCTGGAGAGAATGAATTGGCGGCTGAATGCGTAGCGAAGGCCGTCATTAATAGGTGAGATTCGCGAGGAAAATTCACGCGTCATATAAAAGTTTTACCGGCATTTAAACAAATTATAAAAAAAGAGGAAACAAAAAAAACAAAACAACAACCATATAATTAATTAATATTAACGTTAATCATAAATTGTTATTTAATTAAATTTTAAATATGATTTTGTATATAAAAAATCAAAAGAGACAATTTAATAAACAAATTAAGATAAAGTTTTATATTATTAAATAAATTCATATTAATTTATTATTTATAATTTATAATAAATAAATTGTTTTAGAATTAATTTATTTATCTTAATATCAAATTACAAATAACATTATAATATAAATAAAAATAAATATTTTAAATAAATTGAATTATTAATTTTTTCATAGATTCAATATAAATAACTTAAATTCACTTAATATTTTTAAAAATATGCAACTTAAAAAAATATAATTACAATATTATATTAATACTTATTGAAAAAAATTAAGAAATCCACAAAATCTAAATAATCATACTAAATATTTATATATTTTTTTATTTTTATATCCTAATGGATATATTGATATTTTTCAATATATATATATATATATATATATATATATATTAATCATATTTTCTTGCAAAGAAAAAATTATTTCCTTATTCATCATAAAATTTTATTGATATTTATTTTTCCCATTTTATCAATTTTTATATATACCTTTATATAGTTATAGCTAGATATATAATACATAGATATATAGTACCTATAAACTTTATTACTTTTTCTATTAAGAGTTATATTAATTATCTGTGAATTTTTTATACATCTCATACGTTTAGCAATTTTCACTTATAACATATATATGTAGGTATAAAATAATGAGTATATATGTCCTAATATTTTATTCTATAATATATTTTAGAACACTTTTGCATAAAGTGTATATGTTTCATTTTATATAAATATATATATAAATTGAAATTAATATTAAAAAATTAAACATCTTTAATGGTTTTGTAAACATTTATATCAAATCAATATATTTTTTCATTTCTATTTATTAAAATTAATATAAGAATATTTACTTATGTGAAATAAAAATAAAATATTATAATTATTAAATCTTATGATCTATTAAAGAAATAATACACAAAGAATTTGAAAAATAACAAAAAAATTATTATTATTTTGTGATAAATGTATAACTTTTTCTGTTTATTATTTTTATATAATTCCCGATTAAAATAAAATAATTCCAATACTCTTGTCACAAATGATATATTTTATTTCTTTTGAAAATTAATTAAAAATAAATTTATCTTTATTTAATAAAATACTTGTATCTGCAAATTATTTTACAATATATATTTAGAATCTTTAATAAATCAGTGTAGAGAACCTAAGTGGCAGGAGAAGCGGGAAATTCCAGTTAAATTTCTAAAGTTATTTTACAAATTAATACTAATTATAATATTTAGGAATAAAAATTTTGAGGGTTGATCATTTATTTTCTTCCCCTTGTCATCACAAATAACAGAATCACTTATTTTTTACAAGAATTATTATTATTATTATATATATTATATATACTTATTAAATACTTATATCATTAATCTCTCTTAAATTGCTTTAGTAGTTATGCAAATAACTCTAATCATCATATATTAATCTTCAGTTATTTTAATTTATTGAAAAATTAAGAAAATCAAATATTTGTTTTTGAAATATATATTATATGCAGTATGTTTTTTTTGTATATTGTAGATAAAAATCAATATCTGTTCATGATTACACCAATAGTTTAACTAATCTAGATATATATCAGAGAGGTGGGTATCTTATTTCTAGAGGGGTATCTGTATCAGGTGGAGACTAGCAAAACATCTCTCGGAAAAACTTAAATCGCCTGGAGGAGGTAATGCACAAAAAAATATATATATATATATTTTATAAAAGATAACAAGGATCCAGGAGATCGGAATACTCTTTGCAAAAGTAAATCGACATCGCCATGAATCCATGTTTGATTGAATAATAAATACATTGTATTATTTATGATAATCCTTCTCATGTCGGCTGATTTGATGACAATATAAAGGTGGTGTTCTGTTTGAAGAACGCAATCTATGATTTATGCCCATTTAATTAATTATAAGTATATATATAATATTAATATTTAATCATCATCATCTCATCTGAATAATTCCGGGTTGAATCTAAAACTCCTTCCTACGCCCTCCTCTCTCTCCTTCTCTCCTCCTAAACACCCTCTGCCTAATCCATTGTTCTTTCTATCAACTTAATTGGGTAAGATTTCAATTTATCTAACAAATCCTTTTCCGACAGTTAACCAAGCAACGAAACGAATGCAACCAATGAAAAATTCAATCATTATTTTTATATCATTATATTGATGAATATTTCTATTAATTCTTTTTTTTGATTTTAATCAAATGAATTATTTAATCATATATATATATATGTATATATATATATATATATATATATATCTTTCACATTATTAAATCTCATTTATTTCTTTTATTTGAAAAATTATTAAATATATTATAAGAAAAGGCGTTCACTAGGATAAATTTAGGTAGCTAGGAAATTTAATTATTTATTTTCATTTATTATTTTAAAAAGATTAACTCATCATTAGTTAATGAATTCTAATTAATATTAGAAAAATGTTTAATTATATTATTATTATATCTATATTATTATATATTAACAAACTCTATATCTATACATACCTATATATAATATATACAGGTAGATATAATTAATTTTGTAGCTTTTAGATAGATGTACATTTCTCTCGTATACAATAATTTGTTTAATTATATTTGGATGTATCTTTATCCTATCGTATTTTCTATAAATGAAATAGAATGAATAAATCATTACATTCGTATAAAATTAATCAAGTGTGAATATGATAAGCGCCAGTGAAAATGCGTTAGTAAAGATTGTATGAGTTTTTTTTAGGGAAATGTACAAAAAAATTGGTTAAAATTGAAAAACCTTCTGAATGGCCATGAGTAGAGGGGTAAAAGTTCATTTTGCGATTAATAAATTGGGTCAACTCTTGAATGCGCAAATTGAGTATTGGATAAATAACACAACTCGGATGTTATCATCATGCGATGTTGAGGTCATACAAACATAATCCGGGGTCGGGATCACCCACCAAGAAAACAATCCCTTCACTTATAAATAGAAAACTCACCTATTCTCTTTTTTATTTAAAGAGAATGTAGATAATTTTAGGATTATGATAAAATATGATATTATAACTTCCAACGAGCCTATTTTTAAACTATTTTGATAATCTTTGTATCCACAATTTGTAAAAGAAATAAACAAAAATGGAAATACAATCATCTTGAAGATATTTTAAATATTAATAACCTGTGGCCAGGTCCGAACCGACCGACGGTTTGAAATAAATTAATTTCCAGCTACAGAAACAATTTCAAATAATTTTAATATATCTATTAATTCAATAAAAAACAGATATGGGTATAACATAAATATTTTTAATTTTATTTTATTTATAATATATATGTAAGACCAGGCTGTGACGTCATGCATGGCTGGATGACGTCATATAATTTTAAATCAAGAAAAAACTAATAAATATGATTTTTTTCGAGGATAAAACCAATACAAAATGCATGATTCGTGGTGATATATAAAAAAATCTCCTTTGGTGTGAAAATAACCCTTTCCTTCCTATCGTCGATCGCTAATACTACCACTTCCGGTTTCCGGAATTGCACCAAAAGTTGATCAATTCATCCCACTGATGCATTAAGTAAATATACCAAATTTCATCAAAATCGGTTGAGCCGTTCAGGCACATCTATACGGACGGACAGACGGACGGACGGACGGACGGACGGACAGACGGACAGACATCATGCTAAAAATACTTTTTTCTGTTTAGAAAATGCATGATTCGTGGAGATATGTAAAAATCTCCACATGTGAAATTTGGTGTGAAAACAATACCTCCCTTACTATCGTCGGTCGGTAAAAACATATAATCTGTTAATTTATTTTAATTATAGGCATACATATTAGAAGGTTGAAATAAAATTATAGTAAATATAAAGTTTAAAATTTTATAATAATTCCTTTTCATACTCTTCATACCATTCTTAGAATTTATTGAAAATATTTAAAAGAATGTTTTATCAACATTAAAAAGATTGTTTCTTATATGATCCAAGAGAATGACAAAATTTTGAGAATAGGTTCTTAATTGATAAAAAATATTAAATGTTAATATTATTACTTCTTAATAAAATATACATAAATCAAATATCTCAAATGATCCATTGAACAAGTTAAAAATATTTAAATATTAAAAATTTGACAAAAATATTATCTTCCTATATAAAATAGAATAACTGACGAAAATGATTCGAGGATATTGTTTTCATCATCAATCTGAATAAATAAAAAAAAAAAAATTGAAAAACATATTAATTTTCTTCTAAATTTTAGAGATTTTGAATTGAATTTTTATTTCGATTACATTTTATTTAATTCAATTATTATTATATTATTTTTATTTATTATTATGATGATAGTTCTCTTTCCATTATATTTATTCTATTTATTTCCAATTAAAAATTTTTTTTTATATTCATAATTTTACGAAAAAAAATAATATAAAATTTTATATTGTATTTTATACTTATCCTATCATATCGAATAGTCTATTCGAATAACCTTTGAGATCATTTTTTATTGAGTTTTGGAGAATGATTCGAATTAGAAATGACAGTGACATGAGTGGACCCGCCATTATTTATAAACAAACTGGAGACATCTTACGATAAGCTTAAATACAGTAAAGTCACATTTGACGTAACATTTAGGCCATAAGACAATTTCAATTTTTTTCTTAAATTTCTATTTCTAAGATAAAAATTTAACCTGAAAAAACTTTAAAAATATATTTTGTAAAATCAGAATATATATTTAAATTTATTTGTGAATTAATATTACTTGAAACAAGGATCAATTAGGACATTCTGTTGTTTAATTTGTTTTATAAACCGTTATCAAATGTTGATTGGACGTATCAGCCACGCATCAAACTTCCCGGATCCATTGTCTCGGAGGTAACAGTCTTCGTGGCTTTGGGAAGCCTAATTTAAAACTTCCCAGGTGCTAATGGCCATGTAACTAATTTGTTAAAATTAACAAGAATTATTATTCAAAATATAAAACAAAAAAATGTTACACCTTGTTATTGTAATTCACATTTAATATATTCCAATTTGTATAAAAATTAAATGTGTTTATAATTTTTTTGTAATAATATTATATATCTACATAACTGGAAATTTTATTAGGATTGGACTCAAATATTAGAAAAATTAACTAAAAAACCAAAAAATTTGGGTTAATGATATGATTATTGTACGATGACATTTATTTTTTGATTTATTTATTTAATTATAATATGCAGTCTAAAGTACAGGGGAGTATTTTTGAATTGATAATAAATTATAATACATTTAAAAAATAATTATTAATTGCTTTATCAAGCATTTGTCCATTTTTCTATATTTTTTTTTTTAAAATCCTTTTTCTATTTTTTAGAATTTCATTTTTTTCAATTTTTTTTTTTTTTGATGCACCTCTACAATCTCATTATCAAATTTTAAGTTCAACCAACTGCAATATTTAAGAGGGGATTTTTTTGGCACTGTTTGATTTCCTATTCCTTTTTTTTAATTCATTCTTTTGTCTGCTCTCGATCTTAGTTAAGAAAAATGTTTTTGAATTGCTTCTTTGATTTATATTAAAAAATAAACAAAGCATGCTTAATTACTAAAGTACAATTACTATTTATCTTCATTTCACGATTCATTTCCATCCATTATCATTTCATAAGCATTTAGAAATACAAAATAAAGAGTATTTTACATCACTATATATATATATATATATATATAAATCAATCAAAAGCAACATGAAATTTTTATGCTATAATTATTTCACAACTAAAACAATTAGAAATTACTATTTTTTTCAAAACTTAAATATGAAATAATTAAAGTCCAAGAATAAGACATAAAAAATATTCATTTCTAAATAATTAGTTAATATATTAAGTAATTTATTGTTTTCTAGGAGTTAATAAATTAATAAGGAATCTTTTCCAAAATAAACATTCAAGAACATTTATCTTTTTTGTTTTTAGTTATAATTACATACAACACAACATTCTTTTAATATTATTATAATTTTTTCAATAATATCAAGAATTAATATAATATTATCATAATATTGAGATGTTAAATAATTTTCTTTTTTAACCGGCTAAAATTAATAAAATAGAAACTAGATATTTTATTTTAAATAATTTTAAAATTTATTAATTTATTTTTTATTTTAAATGATAATAAAAGAAGTATAATAAAAAAAAAATAAAAGGTAAATTCTAAATAAATATTATTTTATGATATGGAAGTAAACAATTGAAAATATCAGATTAGACCAGTTGTAAAATTTAAAATATAAAATTATTATAAAAATTAATTTAAATTAATTTTTATTAACACTTGTTTATGTAAATATAATAGATTATTTTCACCTTAAATTGTATCTATTTATTATAATAATGTTTGATTTTACTTGCAAAAATAATTATATTTTTTTGGCCAAGTTTTTATCAATTATTAATGATATCTGTAATTAATTTCGTTTATTCATAATATAATTACATATATTTTTTAAATAAGTTTTCAATATTCATTGCATAATTATATTATATAAATTCTATTCCTTTTATTATTAATCATTTTAACTATTCTATTCTCCGTCGCCTCTAAAAAAAATTTACGACCATTAAATACTTTTATAAATTTTCTGTCCGCTTTTTTTGGAACTTCTCTGTGTTCATAACATTTTGTCTCTACTTTGATTAATAAAATTAAATATTTTTACTTCGCGCATACGACGGGAGAGAAATATATAAATTAAATAAAAAAAAAAAATAAAATTTATCGTGGACAAATGTTATCAAAAAAAGAGAAACCGTGATTTTTATTAATATTATGCATTTTCATCTTAACTATTTTTATTTTTTTAATTTTTTTTTTTTTCAACAAACTGAGAAAAGAAACAAGACTTATTAATTGAATTTCAAAAATTTTAACTACCAGATATTTTTTATTTTTATCAATGCGCTTCTTTTAGTCGTTTTTTTTATAAATGAATTAATTTATTTATACTTCTAAAATGATGATTAAGATCGTTTGAATTTGCATTAGAAGATCCCTTATACTTTGTAAAAAGGTAGGTTATGGTCAAAAAATTATTTTTCTTTTTGGTATCTTATCAAAATATAGAGATATTCTTCAGTGTAAGAAATAATCTATATATATATATTAGATACCGGAAGGGCATGAATCATCTTAGAATTAGTCAAAACGCAATGAAGCGTGTAAAATTACACGAGGTAATATGCATCTATGCATCAACCTAGTAAATTATCAACCTATGAATATATTCATTTACTTTGACATTAATTAATCATTTCCCATTTTAAATCCACCTGAAAAAAAGTTCATGGTCATTCAATAGGGGGATGGATTTTTAAAAAATTGAAATTTATGAAGGGAACTGATTTAAAAAAAAAATGAAAATTTTTGAAAATCTATAATTTCTCATACACATATCGAAAGTATTTATTTATTTATTTATAATTTTAATCATAAAGTTTTTTGTTTTGTTTTATTTTTTAAAAAAGATGATCTAAAATTATTTTATCATTCAAATATTAATACCAACAATCGAAATTATATTTTTGGAATAATCATTAAAATTCAATCTTTCATGTTCTATTTTAAAATTTTAATTTAATTATATGAAAATTTCAAATATTAAAACAAAATAATTAAAGGAATGTGTAAATTTTGTAAATAAAGATGTATTCTTGAATTGAAACGTACTTATCTACGCCAGCCATTTTCCTCCATCCATCCCTATCCCGATCCCTATTAAGTTAATATTGTCTTATCATCGTCTCTTGTTTGATAAATTACTATAATTTAATTCATCTACACATATTATATATATTGTTAATTTATTTGATTACTACACTAAATAAATAAAAAAAATAATTTTATCTTAATCTTCCTTATCTTTATAGAGTAATATGTAATTACTTACCATATATAATTTTATTTTTAACTAATTGTACGAATTTTAACTGATTTAATGAGTCAGTGAATGAACACTTAATAGAATGAATGGGTTACAAAGAAAATAAATACTGTACCTTTTCAGCCATTGCTAAATTGATAACTTTTGAGTCATAAGAAATTGCATAATTCTGATTAAGAATGGTTAGTGAAACAAATTTCTTGGTCACAAAAGAAACTCTTTTGCTTATACATCGAAAAGAAATATCTTTTATTGTTTCATTTCAATTCAATTTATCTATCAATTTATCTATATATATATATATATATATATATATACATATTCTACTTTTTACAAATAATTAAAAAGAAATAAGAATTTTTTTAAATTTTCATTAATAGTATTTTTTTTCATATTGGAACGCAGAGATATAATAATTAAAGTCCTATACAAGTAGTATATTGATATCAACATTAGAAAAGCATCAAATTTTTTGGTTTATACAAACATCACGAATCGTATTCATACTTTAATAAATTTTCCTTTTAATTGCTTTCTGAAATACAAATTCGACACTTGGATCATAATAATCCATTGAACAGAATTTAGAGAATCTTTCTAATGTGGTTTGGCCGAAATTCTTTTACTTTGAAAAATAAACAGAGAACGAATATCAACAGTTGGTTTATACTTTTGTTTTTACAACCAAGACCACACACGGAGAATAATAAGGAAAAATTACAAATTGTAGACATTTGCACAACGAAATATATTAATTTTTTCGATTATTTACTATTTATATATTTTTGTTATCTTTAAATAATACTATGAACATATCTAAGATTTATTTTATATATATATATATAATATATATAGATACCTATCAATGATCTATTCTTTTCTCTTCTTTTTTATTTAACCGTTTGTTCGTAATTAAAAATTATCATTTATTTATTAATTATTCTAAATAATTAATTACTCTTCTCAACTAAATATCTAATCAGTTTTATGATTAAATAAAATTTAATTTACTTATGTTTATGCAGTACTTAAATTGTATCAGTCCCACTCGACCAATATTCCCACCTAAATTGAGTCATTTTTCTCCAATTTGGAATCATTAATTATTCCTTTGAAATGTAACATTAATTTCTTAGTTATGTCTTATTGCATAACTTTCAACTTTATACATCATAGATAACAAAAATAAGTTTTAATTTTAGTTTGTTTAATATTTCTAGTTATAATTTTTTTTTTCAAAAATCGTATTGAAAAATTTCGTATAGACAGCAGCTACATATGAATCAATTAAAATTATTTCTACTTTGATGACTTATATATTATTTATATACTTAAGTAAACTTTTACAAAATTGATCGAATATGAATAAATTTTCTAAGCAATTAGTAAAATTTCTCATATCAAATATCATTTATTATAATTACCTCGAATTTTAGTATAAAAAAATATATATATTTTTCTTTGAAATATTATTTTTCTTTAGCAAATCTATCAATTGATTAATGAAATTTATAAAAACAACACTTGGAGAAAAAAAAAAGTCAGACGACATTTTTTACGATTCATTTATCATCATTCATTCTATTCAGATGAGGGAGAAATTCCATTTCGCTTGCCAAAATGTTTAATATATATGAAAATTTTTACCAACATTCCGAAATTTGATCATTATTGCTTTAGAAATATATTTTTCATATACATACATATCTCTCTCTCTCTCTCTATATATATACTTATGTATGGTTCTATATAGTACATATACTCTGATATAGACATGTATATATATATATATTAAGCGGATTGCGTTGAAAGCTGAAATTCTGTCAATGATGAACGAAGAACGGTGAATAATTACTTCCTTTAGTATTTGACAGGTTATACTAAAAAAAACGAGATCAGAGGACAATGTTAAAATGAACGCAGACCATACACCCACCTCAATAGGTATTTTATAAATTTAATACAATTTAATTTAAAACTAATAATTTACAACGAATATATATCAGTCCAATTCATAATCAATATTTTCGAATAAATAATCTTTTAAATAGAATTTATTGAATGGAGAAATTAGAAAAATCATAATAAAATTTTTTTTTACTGTAATAAAATACTAATAGAAATCAGTATATGTTTATTTTGATAATGAAGTAATTATATAATTTTTTTTTATTTTAAATCTAATTATATTAATAAATCAATTTTATTATTATTATTATTATTGGTTTCGTTATCTTAGCCCATATATTATCCAGTTTACACATTTATTTATTTAGATTCCATTATATATATATATAGAAACAATATTTTATTATTCACTTTTGTGATTTTAGAGAAATTTGAATATTCATCCACATATTCAGTATTTTACCACTTAGCTACGCCCTTAATATGTAAAAAGTTAATTGCAGTAAAAAATAATTCGATAGTTTTCTAATTTATCAGATTTTTATCATTTAAGAAATGTTTTTTTGTTTTTTTATATACTTATCGTACTATCAATTAATGGTCGCGTTTTATGTCCGCCTTCGAAATGCTAGAATCTTTCTAAAAATAATTAATTCCTACCACCACCATTTATAAATCTCCACCGGAGATGCCTCGCTTTGTTTTATTGGTGGCTGACTGAATGTTCGCGTGTCCCAAAGAAACCACCACCATCAGTACTTATCGCCCTTCCAAGGATTGTTAACATATTTCAACTGTCTTGCATTTCCGGAACAATTAGGCAGCAGGTTGTCTTATCTATCAGCGGGGGTTTACCAGAAAGAATGATAAAAGAGGGGCTTAAATTGGATCCACCCACTTGAGTAGAAAAGCTTGGCCATAGAAATCACGCCTGGACTTTTTTTTTTCTTCTTTTTGAAATAATTTACCAGCATCTTGAGAAGGAGGAGGACAGCACAGGTCTCCCGCACAAACGACTGATAAACATCAAGACAAATAATAAATTTGCTTGGTGTGGGATACCCTGGGAGGCCTTCAATTCTGAAAACAACCAATATCTAATGTTGTTTATCTATTAAGACCCATTGATATTCCCTATCAGTCAGCGTATTTAAATATCAGATATAATCTAATATAATAAATATATTGATCAATCACAGAAAATAATTTTAATAAACATTATTGAAGAAACTTTACCAAGAATTTAATATGGCCACAATAAAATTAAAAAGGTTATGATAAGTTTTACAAAATAAGAAATTTCACTCTTTAATATACAAAATATTTGGACAAATTCTGTTGTTTTTTTGAGTATTTATCTTCTGACCTTCCATTGGATTGGATAAGTCGCTCTGACAAATTACTTGAAAAATTATGTATATATTCTTATATAATTTATTTTTTCTTTCATTAATTAATCAGTATATACTTGTACAAAATTTTGTTTGTTATTAATTAATCAATTAAATAATTTTCTGATAATTTTTAATATCAACACAAATCAAATTGAATTCAGGTTTTCTACTAACATTTCTCAAAAAAAAAAAAAAAAAAAAAATAAAAAATAAAAATAAAAACAAACACTTCTACAAATCAAGGGTGGAGAGAATTTATTTATCGCTAAAGTTGTGTGCTTTATTTATATTTAATATATTAAAGATATAATCATTTGATTTGATTTCTTCATAAAAAATCTTAATGCAAAATAAATTATATATAGTTATATATATATATATATATGATTGGTTTTATATTACATTGCGAATTCTAGTTTCAATATAAATTTATTGATTTTCAAAAAAATTTTAAGTATACATTTAATTTATAATATATTTGTGAATTTGTTTTATCCCTCATGGTTGATATTTATTAATTTTCATATTTTAGGAATATTTTAAACTATTATTTTTTTTAATTGAAAATATAATAAAAGTCTTTATATATATATATATATATATACATATATAAATAATTCTATGATTGTTTCTTTAATGATATTTTGGTAGTAATTTGAAACTAGATCATTTTGATAACATTTGAGATGGTTATTCAGTAGCACTATTCAACATCCACAAATCAAACTACAAAATGGGTATTAAAAAAATAAAAAAAAAACAAAAACAAAACAAAATGAATAAATAAAAACATAAACAAAACAGAACAATATTTTAATTTTTATTTATTTATTTCTCTTTTTTATAATAAAATAAAATTAACTTCACAAAATAGCTTTTTAAATGATTTTTTTTTATAATATAATTTTTTATAGAATGTTAGATTGCCAAGCTATTTTGCGAGGTCTCAAGTGGAGCACTGCGCTCGCGAGGATTCAAAAACATTCCTGAGCCGAAATAAATATAAATATGATCTCATCTACCATCCAATCTATTTACATATATATCTATATCATATTGAACATTTTCAGCTATAAGCAGTTCCTTATATAGTAATTTTAAGATTGTACTGGTCTTAAAATTTTATTTTACTTTCTTATTCGTTAAAATGTATTTTATTAATTAATTTAACTGAGACAACTCTTTTAATTTTTACAGTTGATATGAAAAACTATTGATAATATTTATGATAATCTAATTGATTAATTTTACTATTAAAAACACAATTTATATTATATATTGTTTTTTTTAAATAAAAATTTTATTTTATACTTACTAAAAAGGAGAATCTTTATAATTAATTAATATTATAATTATTTAATAATTATAATGTTTAATAATTTTGAAAAATTTTAATTTAATTTTTTCTACTAAACAAACAGCGTCTTTCAATTGAGTAAAATAGAAATATTTATATATACACAGACTGATAAATATCATTTATAAAATAAAATTGTTTATGTTAATAGGTATATAAATACATATATATTAAATTATATATTATACCACATTTTTTTTTATTTAATATAATAATTTTAAAAATAAAGCCTTTTTTCTCTTATGTTACACCAATAAGTACGATCGTACTAATAAAAGAAAAATAATCTAACATTAATTTATTAATTACAAAAATGAAATTAATTAAATTTTCTATTATACTATCGACAAATTTCAACTTGAAGAATTTAAAAAAAAAATATTTACAATTTTTTTAATTAAGTTAAGGTATAAATCATCAGAAAATTAATATCTTCTTGTTACCTATATGATTTTTGTTAGTTTCTTTTCAATATTTGTATTACATTATCTAGGAGAAAAATATATTGGTAAGTTTCAAGATCTATATGTGTTCCTTTGAAAGAACCAATTCGTGATTTCATTGTTGGTTCAGCCAATCAATCCCCGGGTGGAAGTTCCGTTCCGTTCCAGTGGTCGATCACCCCAATTGCCAATTGGTGACAGTCGCCTTCCTGGAGGTATAAAAGGGCTTCTGATTGGGCGCAGCTGGTCTTTTATTAAGGGATGGGCAGCCCTTATCTAACAATAAACAAGTTCACAATTAATTCGATGACGTTTTGGGAGGAGTTAAAAAGTTAATCATTCAATTACTTATTATCTTCGAAGAAAAACTCTATCCCTACTACTTTCCCGTATCATTAAATAAATGAAAAACACTATATAATCAATTTATCCAATTGAAAAAAAATGTATTAATGGATTAAACATCCCAAGAATTGATAAAATAAAAGGAATTAAAATTAGGATTTAAAAGAAATACAAAAGATTAACAGAGATTAAATTTATTGCTAAAATAAATTCCTTAGTACTTAAAATTTCAAAAAAAATGGTAAATTTGAATTGTTTTTTTTTTGTTTATCCACATCAATTACGCCCGTATTTTCAAAAAATAAAAATTCATTCATTTTAATTAAAATTCTTAACCTTTTATTTTATATTATTTTAAATTATTTATCTTCAATATTTAATTATTTTCTTATATTATTTATTCCATTATCTGAAATAGAATCTATAACTTGATGAACTGAAGGTAAGCGGGTTAATCAAAAAAAAACAAAAAAAAAAAATAAAATAAATAAGTATTGATTTTATGATAAAAAAGACTGAATAATTAGATTTAAAAAAATTTCAAAAATTGATTGATCACTAAGAAAAAAAAGCAAGATAATATCTTCCCTAAAATATTCTAATTTTAAAATCACATACAGATATTAATATGAATAAATTTATTTTTAAAAATATTTCAATTATGTATAATTTTTTCTTTATCATTTAAAATTTAAATCAATAAATTTGAAACAAAAAACAAAAGAAAAAATTAGCTTCTGGTTTTTAAATTTTTTTTTATTTTGATTATACTATTTTAAATTTTCTCGAATTTATTATTATTAATTTTAATATTTGGTTTATTTACTTAAATGTGTGTATTATTCACTTTATTATAAAAAAATCAACAACATCCACAAAAAATTGTACTATGATTAGGAAAGAGGTAATTATAGAAAACAATTTAAAAGAATGTTATCAAATTTGGTTGTTTGATCTTATCTCATTCGGAGCTAACAACTTGAATAGCCGCTATTCCGTTCCAGTAAACGATTTAATCAGGAATAAATAAAATTAATTTACTGAAGAAAATTTCCCTCCCCATCAAAAAAAAAAAATTTAAATTTGAGTTTATGTCCTTATTTAAATGTTATAGTAGTTGACCAATGTGAATATTTCAAAATATGAAAAAAATATTAACTATCAAAGTATGAAACTTTAATCTTTATTTTCAAAACATTATAATAAATATTAATGAATTTTTAAAAAATGAATTGTAATAATCTAAATTTGTCGTGTTAAAATATTATTTTGTATGTTCAATTTTCTATTATTAATTTTTTATTTTTTTATGAAATATAGGGGGAAAAACGCTGTTTAGAAAAAATGCACTGTTATATTTTTATCGGGTATTTTGGTAGGCAAAACCGCATGAAGTTAGCAATGGAACGTTGCTGAGTTATGAAGAGGCAACGAATTTTCCCAATAATGGAACTGATATTAAAGATTTTAAAGTTCAATTAAACAACAATTAATATCCAATCAATATACAATATGTAATTCCCTTGATTTTCAAAAAAGCTCAAATTTGTTTAGAGGCAAATCAGTTTTCACAATTGGTATCGATGCATGTTTTTTGCCTACCAGTGGCGTCACGTTATTTTCTTAGCAAAAATCACATATTTTGTATTTTTTAAATATTAAATCATTTTATTATTAGATAGTGTAGATAGTAGAGGTAAATTGGAACCAACCCTTGGTATTTTGGGCACTGCAACTGAATATGAAAAATCGAAAACCTTTAGATTCCGTTGAGCCCGTAGGGGGGAATCGCTCTTATCGTTGTCTTTTAATTATATTATATTAGATAATCTTTTCATAATTTCACCCTAAAAATGTTCAAAATGTAAATTGAATTTAATTATAAAATAAAAAAATTAGATGTGATAAAGACTCAGCCGATGAGACATTTTCTAGGAAAAAACGAGCATTTAACAAATTATTCATTTTTTTATAATATTTAAATTACTTTAGATTATTTTCAACTATTATAAGTTTCTATCTTCATTAATAAACACAATTTTAGAATAATAATTAATCAATGATGACAAGTCCATCATTCCAATCAGTTGTCCTAAAATAGTATTTCCCTATGAAAGTAGATTGTATAAATGTCACAAATACAATGTTCACTCATTTAAATTAAATTAATTTTTTCAATTATTCATGAAAAATATTGTGCCAAGAATTCTATTACAATTTGTAGAATCCATATTTAACAATTATCAATCATTTTACAACATGACAGAAATTGCATTAAATTCGCTAACCAAGTCAGATAAACATTTCATATTATTTTTTTTTTTTCATTCTAAAATATTAAGTCCAATAATTTTACTATTCAATTAATAAATTCTCTAATTAAAAAAAAAAAAAATAGAAAAAATATTTAAAATGATTTGATTATAGATTTATAGTGAAATTTTATTTTATTTTTGTTTTTGTTTTTTTATTTTATCTAAATTTCATTTAAAGCATATAAAAATTATATCCATTATTTTATGTCATAGTATGATAATAAATAGAAATATGAATGTATGATTGATGAATGTTATTCTTGTAGATGGTTTCATGTAAAACGAGCCTTAATTTGTTAAAAGAAGAGGGGAAAAAATCTTCCAAACGAATGATAAATCATCAACTTTAGGTGACAGATGTAAAAACGTTAAGGTTCTAAATATCTAATTGGAAGATGGCGACTAAAAATTTTCTTTATATGTATATATGTATTTTGTTTCTTAGTAGAAAGTACTAGAAGAGATGAAAATGATATATTAGTTAATTAAATTGATTGATTAGCTGATGGTTTTGAGTTGTTTATCTTTGTATTTTTTTTAAATGAAAAATAATAATAACAATAATAATAATAATAATATAATAATAATAATAATAAACAAATAGATTTATTAAATTTATTTTATTTTTCTAGCGAGGGTCAAATATATTCAATGATAAGATCAACATAAATAAATAAAGAAAGAAAAAAATTAATTTTTTATTTATTTCATGTGGAGTGTATTAAGTGAAGCATTGGTGTGGTAGAAGTGGAAGTGCCAAATGAAAGGATAGATTTCCATATTAGCTGAGAATGACTGTCGAATCTAATCGACAAATGTGCTGGGCGTTAACACAGGCTTAATGTTGTCTCCCTTACCCCCACTTTCAGTTGTCGAATAGAATGCGACCCCTTCTCAATCCATCAATGCTGACATTCAAAGGGTGCCCGGTGGTCTCTCTAACCATAACCAACGAAGGTGCAAGGTGTTCCATGTTCGGAGTGTCATCAATTTTCATCAGCGCTTCTGAATAGACCGGCCAAACACTAGAAAAATATCACACATTCACACAAACCCATATATACAAAAAAGAAAAATTAAGTTAAATTAAATGCTATTTGATTATTCAATTATTTTTCATCGATTATAATAATAATTAGAATAATTAATGATTATTATAAAAAAAGTAAAATTGCATTAATATTCCAAATATTTTTTATAAGGAATCATTTAATTGTTCCGTTAATAAGATAAGATAAACTGCAATTCGTTTTGAAATATTTTCTTGAAATTTTTTCATTCATAAGATTTTTTTCTTTAATTTTAATCCAAAAAACCAGGAACATGAAATCTTAATATGTGTTACTATCACAATTTATAAAAATGAGCTGTGGCCAGGCACAGAACCGACCGACGATTTTAATAAATTAATTTCCAAACTACATTATATACGTATACGTATACATATAAAGTATAAAAAAAATAATATTTTTGAAACTTGAATTCAAATTACTAAATTAATGTATATTAACTTGGTTTTTATTTTTAGTTTAATTACTCAATTACTACTATATTTTGAGTGAAATATTTTCCGACAATTAATATAAAATTAATACTTTGTAAACTATTCCGGTTTCCGAATATACACCAAAAGTTAATAAATTCATGTTACTGATGCATTAAGTAAATATACTAAATTTTATCAAAATCCGTTGAGCCGTTCAAGCTGTAGACATCATGACGGACACACGTACGGACAGACATCATGCTAAAAATACTTTTTTCTGTTAACAAATGAATTCGTGGAGATATGTAAAAATCTCCACACGTGAAATTTGGTGTGAAAACAATACCTTCCATTCCTATCGTCAGTCGGTAAAAAATTTAACAATCATGATTATAAATATTTTACAAAATATATTATATAAATTAACGATTTATCTAGTTAACGTTATTGGCCTAGAATGCCGTTATGTTTATTTTAAAATCAACTTTCAAGAATTTTCAAAAATCTTTTTTATATCATTTTTTAATTTTTTATATATTTATATATATATATTTTAAATTTATGTGTTGATTTGTTTCTATCATTTAAATGATGTTTTATTTATAAAATTGACAAATGAAGAGAAACTTTTTCAATTATATCTAGCGTTGAAATTTTCAAGGTAGGGAAATGTTCAATCTGCCATGGTGTTCGAACTTAAGTGAACTCGGTGCCAGTAATTGAGTCCGTCTACCAATAGGGATGAAGTTCAAGGGACAATTATGATGTTCATTAGGCGAATCTTTCGGGAGATTTGTCACATGCGCCTCATTAGATCACACAAACACATTCACACACACACACACATATATATATATATAGATGGATAGAAAGAAATGTGAAAATTATGGGGAGTGTCCTGGCAGTTGGATTGCTTTGGCTAAGAGCCTGAATTCACAATCCGAATGGATCCGAATTAAGCCTCGAAACGGATAACACCTGACTTAATGATGTCTAGACAAAAGTTTAGTTGAAAAGCAAAGCTGAATCTCTATGAAATCTCAATCCTTAAAATAGTTTAGTAATCAAGATGAAAAACATTGCTTTGAAATAATCCATAAGTTTTACGATGATAAATCATATGAATACGTTATTTAAAATAAATCAAAAACAGTGAACAAATAATTATCAAATCATTCATTGAAATTTATCTCAAAAAAAAAAAACAGAATGAAAATAAAAAGTCATTATACTATATTTCATTATCTTCTGATGTTTATTTTTTATTCTAAATGTAAACATTTCAAGATGTACTAAGAATTGATCAATTACTCAAATTATTATTATTTTACAAATAAAATATTAACTAATTTTTTTATGTTGATTTTTTTCTGCAACATTTAACTTATTATTATTTATTATTAATTTTTGATATATTATTATTATTATTATTATTTATTTATTATTATTATTTCATTATTAATCAATGAAATTTAAATAAATAAATTATTTGTGTAATAATTATTAATATTCTAAAAAGTTTTTAAAAAGTTAACTATATTTTTAATTGAGTTGATTTCATTTTTTCTGTTAGTAATCAAAATTTAGAACTTCTTAGCCAATATAACTTTCTAATAAAATATTGATGAAAATATTAATCATTTATGTAATCCTGTATTAAACTTTAATAAAAAAAAATTAATTTATAAGTGTTAGTGAATTTGAAAATATCTCTACTATTAAAATATTATTTTAAAAAACACTATCTAAAAAAAATAACTAATTGAAAAATATTTTCATTAACTTTTCTTTAACTTTTTAATAAATTATTAATTATAATATAATTGGTATTTCGTTATTAATTATTATATTTAATTAATATTTAATTTTCAATGAAAGTTTATATTTTTAATAATAAGCAAGGAAATTTAATAGATAAAATAACTACACAATAAAACAAAAACTTAAAAAAAATAAATAAATACATAAACAAATAAATAAAATTATATATTTTCTTGATATAACAAATGAATATTAAAAATTAATTTATAATTTTTCATATTGTCACTTTTTAATTGAGCAATATTTCTGATTACATATTAATTTAACTTATATATTTATTAAATAATTATTTCTATTTGTTTCAATTAAATGAATAGATATTTTTTTTTTATAAAATTTATTATATTTAAAGGCATATTATTAAGTGAATGAATAATTATTATCTTTTATTCTTTACCAATTGCTGATAATTTTTAATTCAATAACGAGGTGGCTATTCATTTATTTATCATCGATATTAATTAGAACGATGATGTATAATGATTCAAAGAAATTGAATGAAACAATTCCTCAATGGATTGAGTAATCATTTCAAATAAAACTTATTCCGTATAATTTTAACAAATAAAAAAAAACTTTACTATTTTTCTATTGATTTAATCTTCGTATACAAATTCATTATTTAATTATTCATTCATTGAAATTTTGCAATTTTTTTTACATTTTATTAAAAAAAAAATATTTATACATATTTAATAATAAAATATTTCGAATATGTTTAAAAGTATTGTAATTTAATTATTTATTTATATTAAATTTTTATTCAATCATTAAAGCTTCTATTCTCTCAATATCAATTTAATCGATAACCTCCATCCCTCTCTTATGGCATTTTCCAATTTGTCAGCGCAGTGAAGGTTTTTTACTTCAATTTGTTTATGTATTTTATTTGAAGTAAAATTCGTTCCAGTTATCCAGCTGGAAAAAGTCGCTCAAAATAGAGCCGTCCTTATTCCTTTGATACGATCAACAAACCATTCGATACGGCTTTTATGTTTTTGCCTGTCCCGTTCCATCTTTTGGATTCATCTGCGCTGGAAAAGAGTCAAAAAAAGATGAAGCGATCGTCTCATTCTGTCTCAAAAGTTGAAAAGTGTTTTGACTTGATAGAAACGATCGCATTCTCGACGTGAAATGACCTAGACAGACACAAGTTGCAATTTAAAAAGAATTTCCAATTCGTCATTGTGTCGGAGGAGTCAACCCGGCAAGTTGGAAAAAAAAAAAAAAAACTGTCATTTCAAAGGTAGGCCTTTTGTCTTTAAATAATCTCTCTGGGTACTGTAAAAAAACAACAACGATCAGTTACTAAATTAGATTTAAAGATTTAACTAAAATAAATTGTTTTTTAAGTAATCCTTATTTAAATTCTTATAATTTGGATTTTTTTTAATAAAGAAGAATTTATAATAATAATATCCCTTTATGAAATCTCCACCATTTGCTAATTTCCAAGTACCTATGTATGTATAATATGTTTGTGCGAATATCTAATTCCCAGTTCATCCTAAATTCACACACACACAAAGTAAACGCTATAATTTTTAATGAATTTTTTAATATTTTTTTTATTTAAGATTTTTTGTAAGTTATATTGTTATATTAAATTATATTCACCAATAAAAGTCCTTACTTGCGAATATGTCGATCTGTCAGTTATTTATGCCACTTTATTTTATTTATCGTATCCTAGCAACCACAGATTATCTTCTATTCGTGAATATAATTTAATATAACAATAGAACTTACATATTTAACTTAACTTTTCACGAATCTAATCTCGTTTTAACATGGAAAGAGTTAAAATAATTTCCCATTATGTAATCTTCGTCATTATTTGAAATTTTATGAAGAACCCAAAAATTATCTTTATCCTTTAAAGTCATTGATCACGCCTTATTCTTTTAAAATCGAAGAAATGATATGCACTTCTTTCGAACATAAAAACATTAACAAATAAAATAATATTGGTCTCATTGCAACAAAAACAATTAAATTATTTTTTTATTAATGAATCTTACATTGGCTCTTTCAGCTTTCTGAAATTGTCATTATGTTACTCAGGTAATTAAAGAGCAATAAAGAGCAATAAACAATTTAATTTAACGAGAATTTCTACAATATTTTAATAATTATAAATATATTACTAATAGTTTAGAGTACTGATCATATTAGTATACCTATAAAAGATTTATAGTAGAAAAAAATTCAGTTATTCCTAGAAAACAAATATTAATAAAATTGCTTAACTATTTTATCATCTTATTTAATTTAATATAAATAATTATTAAAAAAGGTTTATGTCTTCTATCTAAAAAAAGTAAATAGAAAATTTTGAAATGAATAATACTTTTTGCCTCTCAACTGAGTTGTTTGAAAAAAAAATTTCAACCATAAAATCCGCTTAACATAAAAATTAATGGACCTGGTGTTCATCCTTATTAATTAAACATGTTTTTAATAAAATTTCTTCATAAATTTTAAAATCCCATTGTACATATGTGTGCGTGTGTGTGCATAAAAGATAAACATCTTAAAAAATAACCTTCTACCTTCTCTCTTTTTCTCTCTCTTATTATAATAATAATTAATATTATTATAAATGGATCATTTCAACAAATCATTGGTAATTTATTTACTAAAAACAAAAATTTCCAATTTTGATTAATTTAAATAAGACAAATTCATTAGAAGATAAAATTCTGAATGTTGGCCAAATCGTGTCGACACATTTTTCATCGCTGAATTTTTTTTCTCCCGTTTTCTCTTTAAATTCAAATCCCCCACTTTATCAGCTAACAAGATAATTATTCATATTTTCATATAATAGTCTATAATTAGATTTAACTAATTAGACAGCCGTCCAGTGATTGACGATACCGCGATTCAATAACTAATAATTGTAGAATATTTCTAAATAGTATATGATTAAAGTTGATGATTTCGGACATGCAACCACCATTTTCAGACATAATCACTGCCTTTGACTTGTCAATCATTGAAGATTGTGAGAACCGCTTGGACCATGGCTAGTCATCTCCCACTTCACCAAAACATTTCCCGAAAAGAAAAAAAAATGATTATCAGTGACACAAATTTCCCAAATCATGTTCTTTGGCAAGCTTGTCGGCCGTTTTTTCTAGTTGACATTGAATATTTTTTCATTTTTTTTTAATTCGTTTGTGACCCATTTTATAGCAATTAGGACAGACACAATTCTTGACTTGCTCTTTTTTTTTAAGAGAGATTTTTATAAATCTTGAATGGCGAAATCGCGAGTGGGATTAAGAAGCATCCTTGTGCAAGGGGGTGGTGAATCATAAAACACCACAACCCACAAACTATTATAGATCAAAGTTTGAATTAACTATAAAAAAAATTTCAACCAACAGTAAATGTTAACTGTCATAAGAATATATAAATAATAATAATACTAATTAAAAAAAATTTAATGTAATTCACAATGTAACTTTTTAAATCATATTATCAAAGAGTTTTACAAACAAACCGAAAGGTAGCTTTACCAAAATTTGAAAAATTTCTTTTAAAATATTTTAATTTAAATTTCAAATTTTAAATAAAAAATTATAATTGTTGAGGTGATGATCAAGAGTTTAACTTAAAAGTAAAATTTCATCTATAACATCAGAGATATCGCAATTACTAATTTAATATAAATAAATAAAAATCTTTTAAACATAATGATAAACTAAAATTAAATTAAAATTAATTTAATTAATAAAAAAAAAAAAAAATTGTTTTTTTAACTATATATATAGATATATATAGATAAATCGCAAAAAAAATTAAGTATAAATAACTCATCTTGTATTTGAATTAAATAAATTATAAAGATTAGAAAATAAAAATGAATTTATCTCCAGAGACAACCAATTAAAAATCATTTTTTTAATGTTAAATGAGTATAACTTAATGGAAAGTATAGTTATATCAACTTTAATAAGATCTTCATTCATTTAACATTAAACTAATTCATAGTTATTTTTTATTTAATCACAAAAAAAAAATTATCAGCTTATTTAAAATATTATTTATTTATGTTTCTTACATTCAATGTGTTAGTTAATTTATGAACTATTTGATTCATTAGAAATTATTGATGAATGATGAATATTCAAAACTGATTAAGAATCGCAGACTTGATTAGAAATTCGTTTAAAAGACAAAAAATTATCAATATTCAAGAAAAGAAATTTACGATTCATTCATTCAAAAACAATACAGTTGTTATTGATAAAAAAATAGTTATTATTATACAAAATAATAAATCTCTTAATAATTATTTTTAGGTATTTTTTTATCAGCATAAATTTTATAAAATAACTTTGAAGATAACTTTTTCTAATTGTTTTGGTGTGAGTTCAGAAACAGATGATTTCAACAAAATCCAATTGACAAATGAATTAGGTCGAGTATAATAATATTCATTCATTAAATATTTTCTTCATCTCTAATTTTTTTTGAAATTTTATATCGTTTATATTATTTTTATTTATTTATAAAAGTGTATTATATTTCTCTCAATCGTAATTATCCAATTATATCATAATAATATTAAATATGAAACAAATATTAATTAAAATATAGCGAAAAACTATCTTATTATAAAATCCACAATTAAAACTCGAGGAAATAAGAAAGAAAATATAGGAATATAGAAAGAAGGTTGGATGAAGAAATCATGACGGAAGTAATGCTTCTATCAAGAAATAATTCTTATATTAAAAAATTATTTTAATTTATCATTATATAATCTTTACACTAACTACAAATGAAAAAGGTGAATTAATTTATTTAAGATAATTAAGATTAATTTAATTAATTAATTTTAAAATTAATAATATATTTTCTTTTTACTAGTTACAGCTAGCTGATTTTGTCAATTTTTCTTTAAAAATAAAAAACTAAAAGATTTAAATTAATACAAAAATTATATAATATTTTAAAAAATATAATTATAAAAAATATATTTTCATTATAACAAAAGATGTTTTAAGCACCACAAAATAAAAAATCACTTTTTGCTATATACTAATATTTATTTAATTATTCAAAATATTTTTAAATTATGTGTAATAATGTTGAAGTTTGTAGAAAAAAATATTTCAAAATCCTCAAACTTAATCTAGATTTTGCTCAGGTAAATTATAATTTGAATCTTTTTTAAATTTTAAATTAAAAACAATTTTTTAATAATTGAAAAAAGTAAATAAATAATATACATTTTTAAAAACGATAAAATTTGTTCGTTTAATATTTTTTTAAATATTTTTTCTAGAATAATAAATCTTTTAGCTAAGTCAAGCTTAATACTAAAAGTTAATATAAAAAAAGTATTATAAATTCCAAATGTAACAAAATTTAATCTTGTTTTTTCTCGATGAGATCATTAGTAGGTAGTCAATCATTTTATTAATTCGAGCAGCATAAACTACTAAATTAATAAAAACAAAAATCACCTCACAACATAGAAATGGTGTAATATTTACCTTTGAACTTATTTATATTTCTTTATTAAATTAAACTAGAAATATAAATTTTAAAACGTCGTTCATTTCATTATATATATTTTCAACCAATTAGTTGATTTTTCTTGTTTACATACGAGACTGTTGAGAATAGTAATAGAATAGAATATAAAAGAGACTCATTCAGTGAATTCAGTTTGGATGAGATTACTTTTTTCAATATTGACGCTCTTTTTTATGTTTCGAATTTGGCAGTAAAAAAAACAAATCGGGAAATTCCTGTTGAGAATTTTTATGAATATGTATTATTCAAGCTTTCAACATCTTAATTCGAATAAATCAATTTTTATTTTTATTAATTTATATTCCATAGACAGAAGATTAATATTTATTTTATAAAAAAAAAAAAAAAAAAAATTATTAATGGAAAAGATTCACAGAAATAAAGTTTGAAAGAAAAGAAGGGGAATGAAATAGTAATTTATTCACTCGTTAAATTTTTATATTCATTTGCAACATTTTTAAATATATTAAGAATTTTGTATATTGCATCTAAGAATAGTATGTTTTTTATTAACTCAGCTTTTTCAATAATGATTTGGTTTTTTAACTGATCTTTTGTCATTGTTTATTTTTTCATTTTATATTCTACTCTAAAATTTATAATATATAATACATATTATTTATATAAATATTAATACCTATACGACAATATTACACATATAAATAATTTTTTATCTATCTTTTAAAGGGTAATTAAGATTATGTGTCATAAGATCAAATAAATAAATCTATATACATATAAAAAGGTTTTGGTATGCACATTGCTCAAAATTTAAAATTTTTTGCATACTCTTTCTCTCCCTCTATTTTAAATTTAAAAAAAACAGAGTGTTAAGAAATTAAGATGCCTTATGCAACATGGATGGGTAAGTGAATTGGGCTGGAAGAGGAGGTAATTTATAATTTTCTTCTAATTCAGATTAAAGACAAATCGGACAACATTATATCAAATCTCGCTAAGAACCTTCAATATTTCTGTATACAAATTATTCAGAGTCTGGGCAAAGCGTATGAATGACAATCAGTTTAAATTGAAATTTATATAAATTAAGAAAGTGAAAATGTTTATTTGTTTAAATTTTATTATAATGAATCAAAAAAAAATTAAATATATAGATCACGTGATTAAAAGAGTGCGAAAAAGAAGCAAGAAACTTGGGAGAAAATAAGTATTAGATGGAGGTCGGACAGAACAAAAACAATAAGCGAAATCTTCCTGCTGCGACTAATAATTATCCAATCTCCTAGAGCCAGAGTATTAGATAAGTTTCTTTTAAGGGAGGAAATTAACTATGGTCTAAAAAATTAATAAATAAACTGAATAATAAAAAAACAAATAAATAAATTAATTTAAATTAATACTATTAATGAATGTATATATTGTTAATTTATCTATAGTTTTATCTTTAGTTTTATACCATTAATTTTTATAAATTGTTTCAAGTCTCTTAACTTTGCATTTTCTCAAATTTCATTATAATTACAAATATTCAATAAAAATCAAGCAATGAAAATAAAATATCAAAATGAAATGATCAAGAAATATTATACTCTATTTCTCTATTATAACATATACAATACTTACAAACCATAGGCGGAGGAAATATTAGGAAATATCATTGCGGGTTCAGGCCAAATCGATCAACATTAATTAAGATATTTTCATTATGACAGATATTAGAAAAAAAATCGCGACTTCAATATTTAGGTTCACTAATTGTTTGTAGACTTTAGTAAAGTATACGTATGATTCAATAGATCCGGATAAACTTTTTCAAATTTTGATCTTAAAATTTGCCTTGAAAGTAGTAAAGAAAGAGTAAGATGCGGAAACCAATTAGAGTAAGAGTAAGAGTATTAAAATACAAAATCTTAATATACAAAATGTAGAATTAGAGTATATGTAGAAAAATTGAATATAATCACGAAGGATAATAAATAATATTTGAGAATAATTTAAATCGTGGTTGCAATCGGGTAACGCCTGTTATCTTGCAGTAAAGAGGCTTATTTCATCTAAATTATTATCAAAGGGAATCAAAATTAAAATATATAAAACAAGTAAGTGAGATGGAACAGGAGCTCAGGATAGGGACACTTGGAGAAATGTGTTGTTGCGGCCGAGAACTTTCAAGTACCGTTGAGCCACAGAGATAGATATAACATATACAATAATAATATATATAATTATTTTACTGATTAAATTAAAATATATTTTAAATAATCACACAAAAAGAAATGAATGTTTTATGTTATATATTGATTGAAACAAAATGGATAAAAACCTTTTACTACTTCCAACCAAATACTATGTACTACTCGGAGGAACAGGGGGCGGAGCTCTGGTGTACCTGCTCTGAGCAGCTAGTAAATAAATAAAAATACAATAAGATTATTCTTTGTTACTTCAAAACAAATTGTTTCTATATTTATATTCTTCAAAATTAATTTTCATAAATATAAATCCCAAATATTAAATAATTTTTATGAATTATTTTTAATTGAAATTATTCTTTTCTATTTTCTATTTTTTTTTTTAATTTAAAATGAATAAAACTTATAATATTTTCATCCTACTCTTCGTTAAAGTTTTAAGTTAATATTCAAAATTTTATTTGAAAAATTAAAAAAATAATTGTAGATTCTTTTATGATAAACAATAACTGAAAAAAAAGAGAAAGAGAGACTGATTAAGAATACTTTATAGTCAAATATGATGATTATATAGGTGTATACAAACAATATTTAAAAAATCCGAAAGTTAATTAGCATAAAATTTATAAAAAAACAAACTAATAAATAAATAAAAGAATCTCATTTCCACAAGACAATTACTCAAAAAACAAAAATAGACCATTAACACGAGAAAATTTTTTTTAATAAGTTCATATAAAAACAATCTTCTTTATAAAAAGGAAAATAATTAATTGTCCAACTAAACTGGCATCTTAAATAAAACAGTGCAGTTTATAATTTACATGAGAGAACGAGTTGGAATTTTGTTTGTTTCTCCATAAAGGGCATTTAAAAATTTCGGAACAGCCAAGAGAAGCTGATTTACATGCCGAATGGAAGAGATCCTTTCTCGATTCTCATCATTTAATATTCTTTACATAAATTTTCATGTTCATTTACTTAAAGTCCATGTTTAGTCTACGCTTTTGACGGAAGGTTGAAAATTATAGATGCTATAAAAATTAAAGTCCTAATTAAGAGGGTGGAAATATTCTCGCCAGTGGTGTCTCCCTAAATCGTTGTCAAGCCCTCCCCCCTGGGGATAGTTTATTTCCTAAAGTCGTTTTCAAACGAGAGAGTAGGGAGGGGGAGAGAGTATAGACACAACATCACGAATAAAACCGGATGTATCTCGGGGGGGGGGGGCGGTTTTCATTTAGTATGATTTAATAATCACCCGGGAGGGTTAGAAGAGGCGCTCCTCCTGGGATTGAAAACCCTCACCCACCCTCATTCCATAATTCTGACTTGATATCATCAATTGGGAGACACAATTAACGTGAAAACCCTCAACATTAATGCATTTCCGTAGTGGTGAATTATGCAAATTACAATCAATGAACTTTCGCCTTCCATTTTCATCAATCGACTGATTAATGAATATCAATTCTTGAAATTAAATTCTATATGGACTTATTAATCATCATATAAATATTATTTCCAAAACTATTCTAATTAAAAACAATTAATGTGATTTTCATTTTAAAAATAATAATTCTTTTAATACAATCACTTCATTATTATTTATATTTTAAATATTAATAAGTATTTTTTAGAATAATCATAAAATAATAATAATAATAAAGTAATAACATTTTAGTATAATATCAATGGTAGAGATTAATATAGGTTGATATAATTATTTTTTTAGATATATTTTTAGGGCGAGGCATATATAAAAAAAATATTTTTTTCTAATAAATTGAATTAATTTTGATTTGTTTTTAACGAAAGTTTCTTTGGGCTTTCGATATTTTTCAAAATGATGAAAATATATGGAATCCTTACTGTTTCGTTTGTTTATTTTATGTAATAAAATTTATCACCCGTTTTTTTTTGCGTGTTTTTAAGAAGCCAAAGTGCCCCTCCTCCGATCTTTCTCAGCCCCCCAAGCCGTCACTCTTAGATAAAATTTAATTTTTAATTACGCTGCCGTGTGGAAATAATTTGATTGAGCAAATGCGAAACCGGATAGTCGCGTGCATCCACAAGAGACCCCCATCGAGTGGAAAGGGTGCTTCCTTGAAAATTCATGTCTTTTCGATCCATTTAGAGACGGATGAAACAAAGAAATTATCTATGCATTGCTTGTTATAATATTAAAATATAATTTCTTTGTTTATTTCTAATGAATGAAATTAATTAATTAATGAAACATAAAGAATATCAGTGTTTGTTCGATGTTGTTTAGTATGGTAATAACAATCCCTGCTCTTTACTTTTTTTTATTAATTTGTATATTTTGGACGGGTGGGTGGGTGCTTTGGAAATCTCTAAATGGAAATCCTTATACTTTGAGATGCCAACACTTTAAAATATGCTGCCAATGTTTACAATTAAAGGTGTGAACAAATGTGTTACTATTGTTTTTGAGTTGCCTCTCTCTTTCTCTCTCTGAGACGGCAGCACTTCGTACAAAACGAAGCCCGGCTGCTAATTAGCCGCTAGGTCTAAATCCAGCTGGCGAAGGCGGACGGCCGTGAGCTGTAAAGCATAATTATACAAGGCATATGGATGCTTCGCACATTAATTTTCATCCAACAAAAGAGAAGAAAAATGAGACAATTCATCAAATCCAATTTGATTAGAGCGCAGAGAAGAAAACACACACGTTGGAAATGGAATCAAAGTGAACCGATCTGTTCGAACCGAAGTTTTTTTTAAATGACAATCCGTTGAATGTTCTAAGCAAATATACATCTTGTATTAATGACAAACAAGCATGTGATTAACAATTTGGTATGGTTGTTGAATATTCAAAAATTTGATCTTCTAATTGTATTTTTGATAAGATAAATAAATATGTATATTTAAATTAAATTTTATTTTTATTTACAATTCCATTGATTATATGAGGTAATAATAGGTTTATTTTTAATTTTTAATTTATCAATAAGAATAATTTCCGTCGTTTGTATGTATGTATTTGATGTCTGAAGTTAGGTATGTGATGTCTGTAACTTTATGAAGTCAGTTACAAATTCAGATTAAACTTAAATTGCAAACACCGTTTGCAACGGGTTGCTCTAGTTGTCTAGTCTATATATATATATATATATAAGCTTGCATATAAAACAACCTATATGATTGCTAAAATAATGTTGAATTTTATATTACAATTACAATAATTACATTTTATTTGAAAATCATCATTCTTACATATCAACAACAACAATTTCATTAATTTTAATATTTATTTTACATATAAACTAAATTAATTAGATATATTTTTATAATATTCGTAATTATTATCATTGCTCACAACTTATGAATATTAAATATCACCAAAAGGTTTTTTTTTTAAATTTAAAATGTGAAATTTTATAATTCTGATGAGTTTTTTAATCTGTTGTGGTATTAAAATTAAATTATTTTATATTATTTTATCTCTTGTTCTTTTTTTTAATATCATTAATTCGATATATAGATTTGATGAGATGCAAATGAGTTGAAAATGATATATAAGATAATATTCAAGAAATAAATAAGTAAGGTAGTAAAATTAATATGAAAATTAATATTTTATAATTAAAAAAAAAATATTAGCTGAAAACTTAATAACTATTCTTTGATAATTTAGATCAATATATTTTAATTAATAGCAACCTAGAGAATTCGTACAAATGCTTGTTTGCTGACTTGGCTTTTAAAGTTTCCCTTTTTTTTCCCTTTCCTCTCCTCTCTCCGCACCCCGACTATACGCACAACCCCTTCCTCCTACAAACATGCACATTTGCCTACTCAAATGACAATCAATCAGTGGCCCTTTCCTTCTCCTTCAAGGCTATATTTTTTATTTATCGGATTGCCAAATGAGCTCGAATCGAAATTCGACACCCCCCTCCCCTCACTCTACTCCTCCTGCCCGCACCTCACTACTGACAAGTCGAAAGAAACAATCGCTCCGTCGTTTCTCGATTTAAATGTCTACGACAGTGCCAAAGATAACAGAGGAAGTGACGCGATTGCAGGACATTAGATAAAAGGTGTAGCGGTTTGCGGAATTATATAATTCGATGAACAATTTACACGAGGACCAAATGGCCGTCTGACTTCATTCCAATGCGCTTCATTTCATCTTTTAATTAAAAAAATTATTTTTATCTAAAAAGAAAAAGGAATTCATCGTTTACTCTCGAGATTCCGTATCAAAGAACTAAGTAAAGGTGATTTATATGATTTTGTTCTGGATAAATAGCATCTTTATTTTTAATCAGGACCAATTAATTAGGAAGAAAATCGCAGGGTGGGATGTAATCATTAAAGATTAATAAGACACGTGACGGTCTGAGAAAAGTGGAAAGCAAAACAGACTAACATTTAAGTTCACTGTTATTATTAATTAATTGAGATGGAAGAACACACAATCCAATCTTAACAAAAATCAATTTAATTCCAATTTAAAAAGATTTATGAACCACCAACGAAACAAACAATGAAAACAAATAAAAATAAATTCTAAATTTTAAGAAATTTATTTAATTAAGGGAAATTTTAATTAAAATACAATTTTTTAATTATTTTATTTCATATATATATATATATATAAATCTTATCTTATTGTACAATCAAAAATTGTATATATATATTTGTATATCTTTTTATATTTTTGAGATATTAAACCGCTCTAAGGAATTTTTTGAAATTCAACCCTTTGTTAATATTTATAAAGAAAAATCGTTCTGATTGGTTTCAGCCTCAAGTAAAATCAATTATTAGTATTTTCTTAATTTAAAATAGTAAATTTAAATGACGTCACAAATTGCCTCATCTATATTGAAATTTGCCTCCCGCCATTCTTTTTTAAGTGATTATTAATATTTTTTATATTTAATTTATTTTACAATTTTTTATTTAATTTCGAAATAAAATTAAAAATATTTATTTTAATAGTATTTAGAATAAAATTACGAAATACATCTATTCCCCCACCCATCAACAAAATATTCATGAAGTTAGCAACATATAATTACAAAGAAAGGAATTTCAAATAAATTGTTGAATAAATTTGATCTAATAATATTAAATAAATTATATTATATTAATAAAATGTTTTTTAGATTAAAATAATATAAATGATATTTGATTATTATAAATAAAAAGAAAAAAATGTAACCTCATTTCTTAATTCTTCTTTCTTAATTAAAATATAGACAAGTACAGGTATCAATATAATTTCAGAATGTATATTATTATCAGTAGTAAGCCTTGGCCGAAAAAGTTTATAAGCAGTTGCTATTTTGAAAAATATAAATCTGAAGCCATCTTATTAGATCAACATATATATAAAAGAGAATAAAATATTTTATCAAGTAAATTTGAATATATTTTTCATCTTGAAAATGAAAATCAAGTTATTTTAATTAATTAGTACCATTTTATGAAACAAAATTTTAATGGGTAATTTTTAGAAAAACCATTTAACAATGGTAAAATAATAAATAATTAAAAAATGTACAATTTTTATAGATTATAATAATAAATTGTATAAATTCGTTAAAGCTCGATAGCTCGGTGTTCTAGGTACTAGAAATTTATTTAAAGAATAAAAGAATAATTTTAGAATTGCGCCAATGATAATTCACAATTATGAGTTACTCAATTAGTTAGTAGATAATTAAATAGTATTCCTTACCGAGTTCAGATATATCATCAGTTAATTAAATATTGCATTATTATAATACAAATCCCTTATCCATTACAATAAATGACTTCCATTAATCCGTTTGTTTATTAATTGTAAAAAATTTACTTAATAATAAGAACACTGTCTATGGGCAGTATGTTTAATGAATTCTATGGATATAGGGCGTTGTTTCTCGTTTATTATTATTATTATTCATTGTTTTATTAAATCCAAAATAATAAAACTAATAATTTAGAAACGCTTGGATGTTAAATTGCATAAATTGCAAATGTTGTAACGCTTGAAGTTAAGCTCGATTATTATTTGAATTATTGATTCGTAATGGGTTGGTTTCATTGAAAATCACTCTCTCCTATGGTAATATTATGGGAAATAGTTTTATTTGCAAGATTAGTTACGTTGGATTTTATTCTCATTGTTTTTTATTATTTTATCTTTGTATAAATATAATTACGGAAATTAAAATGAATTAATATATATCAAAGTTATAATATTTAAGTTATTTAAGAAATTATTATTTAAAATATTTTAAATATATAAATGGAATAATATTACTTGCCAAATTTGTTCCTTAATTTTGTCAATTGATAATTAACTTTAAGGAACATACTATAATATTTACTAAGATTAGATATTATTCTGCAATATATTTATAATATTACTAGCTGCTCAGAGCGCCTTCGGCGCTCTTCACACCTAGACGGGGGCTCCGCCCCCTGTACCCCCGAGTGTTACATAGTATTTGGTGGTTGAAAGTAGTAAAAGGTTTTCATCCATTTTGTTTCAATCAGTATATTACATAAAACATTCATTTCTTTTTGTGTTCTTATTTAAAAAATATATTTTAATTTAATCACTATATTAATTATATATTATTATTGTATATGCTATATCTATCTACCTATGTGGCTCAAAGATACTCGAAAGTTCTTAGCCGCAACAACCACATTTCTCCAAGTGTCCCTATCCTGAGCCCTTGTTCCATCTCTCTTACGTCCCTTCCTACGCGTTTTTTTCCAAGCGGACGTTTTACAATCGGTCTTCCCACCAATATCTTTTTCCTCTCCCATTCTAGCCACGTGCCCTGCCTATCGCAGCTTTTTCCCTTTTATAACCCTAACTATTTCTGAAGATGCAGAGAGGCCATGCAATTTCTTGTTATGTTGTCTCCCCCATACCCGGTGACCTCATCTTTCTTTGGCCAATAAATGCAGGGAAGAATCCTATTCTCAAATACTCTGAATCTACTCTCATCTCCAAGGGTCATAGACCATGCCTGCCACCCATATAATGCAACAGGCAAAATAATCTTTTTATATATTCCCTTTGATAATAATTTTCAAGAGATAAGCCTCTTTATTGCAGATAACAGGCGTTTCCCGATTGCAACCCCGATTTAAATTCTTCTCAAATATTATTATCCTTCGTGTTTACATTCAATTTTTCTACATATTCAAATTCTACATTTTGTATCTTAAGATTTTGTATGTTAATACTCTTCCTCTTTGTTACTAAATATTTTTTCTTATCACTATTAATTTCAAACCTCCATTAAATTATCTGTAATTGCAATTGCCGAATCTCCTATTATATTTAAGTCGTCTGGGTAACCTAATATTTTACAATTGATTTCCGCATCTTATTCTTTCTTTACTACCTTCAAGACAAATTTGAAGATTGAAAATTTGAAAAAGTTTATCCGGATCTATTGAGTCATGCGTATGTTTTACTAAAGTCTACAAATAATTAGTGAATAGAAATATTGAATTCGCGGTTTTTTTCCTAATATCTGTCATAATGAAAATATCTTAATTAATGTTGGTCGATTTGGCCTGAACCCGCAATGATATCTCCTAATATTTCCTCCGCCTATGGTTCTTAAGTATTGTATATGTTATAATAGTGAAATAGAGTATAATATTTCTTGATCATTACATTTTGGTATTTTATTTTCATTCCTAGATTATTATTGAATATTTTTAATTATAATGAAACTTGAGAAAATGCAAAAATAGAGACTTGAGACCAGGGCCGCGGCGTGCACGTGTGCAAGGTGGGCGCTGCCCACGGGCGCCTGGTGTAGGGGGCGCCAAACTGACCATTCTTTTTTATTTTATTTTAAGTGTTTTAAAAATGAATCAATATAATTGTGGACGTGAATCCTACGACACGTTTAAATATATTTTCCAAATTTGTTTGTTTTACTGCGTATCTTTCTAACCTTGCCCGTAACTGTAGCTTCGGGTGAACGAAGCTTCTCTAAGTTAAAAATTATAAAAACGAATTTGCGTTCGACATTGTCGCAGGAGCGCTTAACAGATCTTTCTATGATAGCAATAGAAAATGAAATCATGGATAACTTAGAAATATATGATATTATTAAAGGTTTTGTAGCTTCAAAGGCTCGAAGAATCCGAATAGTATAGTTTTGTGATGGAATTTCATATTGTATTATGTTTTCATTTTTGAATTTTTTTTATGTTTATTGTTCTAGAAATTTAACCTTGTTTCTATTGTTAATGAGTTAATTATTTTGTTATTTCCTATTATTATGTAGATAAATTCCTCTGTATTCATAAACACAGTTTTCAAAATTAAATGTTTTATTTGATTTTATTGTTCTATTGATAGAGGGGGCGCTTTTTAAAAATTTGCACACGGGCGCTTTGCACCCACGTCGCGGCCCTGCTTGAGACAATTTATAAAAATTAACGGTATAAAACTATAGATAAATGACCAATATATACATTCATTAATAGTATTAATTTAAATTAATTGATTTATTTGTTTTTTTATTATTAAGTTCATTTATTAATTTTTTTAGATCATAGTTATTTTCCTTAAAAGAAACTTAAATTCTGTGGTGCTAGGGGATTTGAAAATCATTCGTCGCAATATGAAGATTTCGCTTACAGTTTCTGTCATGTCCGACCTCCATCCAAAAGTTATTTTCTGTCAAGTTTTTTGCTTCTCTTAATCATGTGATCTATATATTTAATTTTTTTTGATTCATTATAATAAAATTTAAACAAATAAAAATTTTTACTTTGTTAATTTATATAAATTTCAATATAAACTGATTGTGAGTGATACGCTTAGCCAATACTCTGAATAATTTGTGTACAAAAATATTGAATGTTCTTAGCGAGATTTGATATAATGTTGTACGATTTGTCCTAAATCTGAATTAGAAGAAAATTATAAATTGCCTCCTCTTCCAGCCCAATTCATTTACCAACCCATGTTGCATATGGCATCTAAATTTCTTAAAACTCCGTTTTTTTAATTTAAAATAGAAGGAGAGAAAGAGTTTTAAATTATATTCGAATAGTCTATATATTCTATATATAATAGTATTTTTTTTCTGAATTTAATAGCAAGTTGATTTTAAAAATTTTCCATTCTTAATGCATATGATTGATTACATGTGTTAAAATTTAAAAAAATTCAAATATTCTAATTTTTATATTTATATATACAATTTAATATTATTTTTTATTAATATCATATCAAAAAAAGAGAATTTATTAAAAATTAAAAATAAAAAAAGAAGCCTATTAATAAAAAATTGAATGGTGATTTAAATATTTTATTAAATTAATTAAAATGAGACCTTTTAGAATAAATTATTTAATTGAAATGATATTTAAATATAAGAATTTAAAAAAATATTATATTCTTTGTTTGGCAATTGTTATTTAATTATGTGCAACATGATTCGACTTACACAGAGCATCGTTATTTTTTATTAATATCACATAATAAAATAGAATCTTTTAAACATAATAAATAAAAAAAAACATTTTAATAATATTAAAAAATATACCCAATTTAAAACAACTTTATATCATCATATTTTAATTTTTATATAATATATATATATATTTAGTAATTAATAATAGAGTAATTAAATTAAAATAAAAAACAAAGATAATAAAATTCAGTAAAGATAATATAATTCAGTCATTTTAATTCAGGTTAAATAATATTTTTTTTTATTATTCAATGATAAAATTTATATATTATTATATATATATTATAGAAAAGAAGAAATATTCAATTAAATAAAAAATAATTTAAGATAAAAATATGATCTAATAAATATTTTAATTAAATTGAGAACTTTTAGAATAAATTATTTAATTGAATTGATATTTGTATATTAGAATTTAAAATAAAAAGGGAAATATTATAATAATTCTTCGATTGGGAATCTCTATGATAATTCATTGTTTGAAATGATTCCGCTAGGCCGACAGTGAGCCGCGAGCTGCTCTTGAATGAACAACACGGAGAATTATATAAACTTTAAAAAATTAATTTCTGCGGTTATTGATAAGTTATTAATAAAATTTATAGCCTATGTTACTCTAGAGGTATATAAGAATATTGTGATGTAATTTCAAAGAAATCGGTTCAGCCAATTCTGAGTCTATAAAATAGTAATTTTCCGGACAGACAGACAGACAGACAGACAGACAGACAGACAGACAGACAGACAGACAGACAGACAGACAGACAGACAGACAGACAGACGTGAAAAATTCTAAAGTCACTTTTGGATTCTAGAGGTCATGAAACGCGAAGATATGCAAAAATTTTTAAATTCTGAGCAATGTGCAGACAAAAACCTTTTTTTATATATATAGATTACCATAATAAGATAATAACAGTCATTTTTAAGATGAAATAAATAAATATTTAAATTTAAATATTACATATTTTTATTATTTTGATAGTATTATCCCGTATTTATTAGATTTTTTAATGATTAAAATAATTTTTCTAATTTATGATTTAAATTTACATAAATGAAGAAATATTTTAGGCTAATATCAAAGCTGGAACACAAGAATAATTATTATAATGATTATAATGGATCCACTAATTGATTTTAAATATATATATATATTATTATATATAGTAGATCTATTCTTGAAAATATTTTAATTAGTAGTTTATGATCGTAAATGAAAATTATTTTATTAAGTGAGAAAAGATTGCAAAACTTTACACTCCAAAATATATGATTCTATGAATATTTAAAAAAAGAATTAAGGAGGTCACAGGTGTAAAACCATCACAATTACCATTGACACTTGTCCTATTTGATTATAATATTATAATTTAAAAAAAGTAGTATTATAGACGAATATCAACTAGTTTATCTCTTCTATTAATTCTTTATAATCAAAGAGGACAAATATTGAAAGAAAAATAAATAAAAGAGGAAAGAAATTTTTAATGATGATCATTTCAGTAGTCGTTTTAAGTTATTTATTTACTCAACGCTTCACTCTCTCTCTCTCTCTCCCTTCCTCTCTTTACTTCACTATTTTGATGTAAATTTAGCAAAGGGATAAAAATTAGATAAAAAAAAAATTGACGCATTAACAAAAATGAAAAGAGATAATGGACAGACGTCTCTTTTCCTTGAAGTTTAATAGAAAATAAATGATGATTATTTTTGTTTTTTTTTAAATGATATTTTCTTTCAAAAGAATAATACCATTTGTTTAATATTTATATTAGGTGTATATATATAATATACATACCAATGAGAGTTCCGTATATTTATAAAATTAATATTTATATTTTATTGATTTATTGTAAATTGACCAGCACCACATTTTTTTTATCTTGAATTGAGATTGAAGATTAAAGTTTTGGTTTTTTTTTTGCTTCTCTTCCTTTCTAAAAATAAACCAGAAATTGATAAACTCAAGAGACACATGAAAACAGTTCGGTTAAAATTGATAACAAATGAATCAGAGATTCTTTTATCAATAGTAGGCGGAAACTTATTCGAATTAATTTATTATTATATGATCATTTTGTTCTTATTATTTAAGATAATTATTTAATTTGATTGTATTTATTATAATGAAAATTTATTTTTATTTAGAATTGCATTAAAATATAGTGAAGTAATAATAGATTTATTTTTAATTTTTAATTTATCTATAATAATAATTACCGTCGTATGTATGTATGTATATGATGTCTGTAACATTATGAAGTTAGGTAAGTGATATCTATAACATTATGGAATTAGTTACAAATTCAGATTAAACTTAAATTGCAAACACCGTTTGCAACGGGTTGGTCTAGTATATATATATATAATATATAAGCTTGCATATAAAACAACCTATATGATTGCTAAAATGATGTAGAATTTTATATTACAATTACAATAATTACATTTTATTTGAAAATCATCATTCTAATATCATTAATTTTAATATTTATTTTACATATAAACTAAGTTAATTATACATATTTTTTTAAATATTCGTAATTATTATCATTGCTCATAATTTATGAATTTTAAATTCACCAAAAGGGAAATTTTTTTTTTAATTTTTTTAAGTTAGTTACAAATTCAGTTTAAACTTAATTGCAAACACCAAAAAATTTATTAACCTTAAAAGGAAAATAAAACTATTAATTATCATTCGTAAGTCAATGATAAATGAAACATTGATGTGAACTAAAACGATCTTGATTGAAGGAATGCATCCATGAATGTAAATAAATGTATCTTTGTAAATGTTTTCATTACTATTGGAAGATTGGTTTTGTGCTTTTGTGGTGAAAATTCAAATAGCCAAAGAGAGAGATTCCACCAAACAAGCGAACGAACCAAGCAACCAAACGACGCTCGTTGGCTATTTTTAAAGTTCATTTTTATCCACGGATTTGGCTGTGTTTGTCGGGGTCGGTTGCCAGGATCGCTTTACAAGCCACACGTCTTGCTAGGCCAGTGGGGGACACAGAGGGGGTCGGGGAGGCCCCGGCGTCTCGACGCTCCCGGTTATTCTAGACGCCTTCACTCACAAACTCTACAGATTGAAAACCCACCGACTGAGTCACGATGGAAAATCAATTAAGAGAAATGCGCAACACTTCCTCTAATTATTTATAGTGGTCTCGAAGCTTCAAAGGGGCACTTGGACTGGCAATTTAAGCAATGAAGTTATTTGGTTCCGGGAGCATCGGAACATAACCCAAGCCAATTAACAAATGGATACAAAGAAATTTATATGCCACCTCATATATTTTAATGCTAGCACCTGATATCGGGAAAACACAACTTTTTATTTTTTATTCTTTCAAAAGAAAGATTAATTTTAAATGATTTCTTTTTAAAAAAAAAACAGATATTTAATTTCTTTTTGAAATAAATAAATAAAAACAACTAAATAAGTTAGTAATTCTCGTATATGTATTGTTGGTTTCGATAAGAGAATATTGAGATTAATATTCAAGTATTTTGTAGATATTAATAAGCCTTCCATAATTTTTTCGTGGAAACTTGTAAAATAAATATTTAATTAGAAACTTGATATTGAAAAAATCAATTATAAAGATATTTCTTCAGTATTTATAGTGTAAAACGAAGAGATTGCTGGGTGAAGGAGGGAAGGTGGAGGGGGCTGATGCGTGGATTGATGAATAATTGAATAGAAAACTATTTCAGACTAATAATCTAGTTATAAATTAAATTTACAACGTTGTACACAATATTTAATTTGAATATACCATGATTTGTTATTTTTGAAAATTTTACCTGTTTAAATGTATTCCCACATAAATTTATATATGGTAAATAAATAATATAAATAAGAATATAATAAATATATATATAGTAATTAATCTTAATTTTCACCGGCATGTTTCCACTATCATTAAATAATAGAGATAAAAAAAACCATTGAGAAAAAGACTTTTGTCCATATTTCGTTTCCTCGATGTTCTGGTTTTAATTTGTCCCTAAATAATTTGCAATCATTAGTGAAAATGTTTCCCCAAGTGAGATGTTATTAGTCCTGGTAGTACTGTCGGTTGAAATTCGATACGGGTATTTTTATGTTCGTTCGTCGTCGTCGGCGCTCCATTCCCATTCCAGCCCCCAGGACTGGCACCAGGATCGGGATCAGGACCACGTGGCTGCCGGGGTGTCTATCATGAAACTGTAGGGTGAACGCCCTTCCAATGGATCCTTTTTACCGATTCATACCTTTCCATCATCCTCATTATCAATTGGGAAAAGAAACTGTAGAAAATGTTTAGGACTATAAAAAAAGGGTTATTTGATTCTCAAGTAGGAGAAAATATTTATTTTTGGTAGATAGAAAAAAAAGTAGGGTGAATGACATCAACTTTTATAAAAAAGATAATAATTATTAGAAATTAAACTAATTTTTATAACAATTATACTATAATTGAAAATTATTTCAAACTTAAATAATAAATTAATCACTTAATCTGAATTATAATTAATAATTATAATATAATAATTTATATATATATATATATATATATAAAATATACATATTATATAAAGAAATATAATTTTTAAATCTCCAAAATAAATTATTGTTAAAATATGCCTAATAAAAAAATTAAAAAAAACAAACAATAAATACTTTTTAAATTTAAACTAAATAAGTAATTATTTTAATATGAATATATCCTATTATTATAAATTCTAATAAAATATATTTAAAATACGAGTATTTATTATTTATTTACTATTTAAAAAAAAAATAGATAAATAAATAGAAAGATAAATAAATAAATTAAAATATTGAAGGACAAAATTCTTGACGCAGGCAAACTCTTAGTAGTCAACAACATTTATAATATTACTCTTATTAAATAATAAATCAACTCAAATTATCTTCTACACAATTGAAATTAATACTTCTGTTCGGATATTTATAAAAATAAAGTAAAAGAAAACAATAAATAAATATTAAAATTAGGTGGCATTGCTTTTATGTTCTGGAATATATAGTTTTTGTCCTGTTCAAAGGATTCTTAATATTAATATAAATTGGTGTATGACGTATTTAGGAAGATAATTATCTGTCGTCTAAGAATACCTAACTGACGTACACAACTAAGTAGTTACTAATTAAATTGTTTTAGAAGACAACAACGAAGTTCTTTCTGAATAAATGAGACAGTTTTAATTTGAAATCAACTTTTATAACAGCAACGTTGGTGGAGTTGCATTTAATGAATCGCATTTTGCAATTTATACCCCACACCATTCAATAAATTTTCTGTTAATTTACACAAGGTAAGATCTTTATGAAATGGGTCATTTATCAGTAAGACATTTTTTTTTTTCATTTCATTTGCTTTTTAAATATGCCATCTCTTCTCACCATCGTTTAGATTTAACAACGAATTATCTTCTATAATTCTATATATCTTTTAATTTTTTTTTTTTATATCTACAAAAAAAAAATAAAAATTTTATTTTGCTAATTTCAATTTATGATTATAATCATAATAATTATTTTTATTTTGATATTCTTCACGATCATATATTACATGTGTAATTTATAACTTTATCTGAATATATCGTTTTCATCATATAATTATTAGTAATTTGGTGTCGGTAATGGAGAAGAAAAATTCTTCAATTTTTTTTTTTTTTTTTTCAATTTTTATTTTACTCCTCCTCCAATTTCCCGCGGCTTTAGACTTCTCGATAGTTTATAATTTATATCTTATTTATACCGGGTAATCAGATCTACCACCTGATAGTCAACGAGAAGATTGGTTATACTATAAGTACTAGCTAAGTACCGAATTAACAATCCGGGTGGATAGTTGATTTGCACGGTGAGTGGTATGAGTTGGTTACATCATTTCAAATGAACCAATACCCATATTTATTGCTATCTAACAAGCAAGCGGCGAATCATTTCAATTGAAATTAAAATTGATAATCGATCAGTTCAAAATAGAGATGATCATTTAAAATAATTAACTTGTGTTTATGAAATTTTTATTAAAAAAAATATAAACTATATGATGTAGAAAAATTTTATATTATGAAATTAGAAAATCAATTTGAAAAAGTTTACAAAAAATTAAAAAAATAAAAATAAAAATCAATATTATTAAGCAAAAGAGAAATGATCTGATAATTTTTACTTTTTATCAATTTTAACTTGTATTAAAAAACAATTATAATATAATATTTTACTTATCATTTACATTAATATAAATAAAATATAGTTGGTTATTAATAATCAAAGTTATAATAATAAAGTTTTAAACTGATAAGTTAATTTTATTTTTCAATTTTACTTTTATATAATAATTTATTTAATACTCGTATAATTTTATCAGGTGGGACTTTGATTTTAATAACAATTCAAATAAAGCTATAAGGGAAAGAAAGGAATAAGAAGAATGTGACTATGTCAACGTTGGCCAAACCGTGGCTCGCGAGCCATATGTAGCTCTTATTGAGTTTCTTGTGGCTCAATTAAAAAAATGTCATTAATACTTTCTACTAGGTTCTGAGCATGTACAATCTCTTTAAATAAAATTTAATAAAATAAATAAATAATACAAATAATTATTAATTCGAGATTTAATTTAATTTTAAATAGAAAATGTTTCTTTGTATTGTTTATTTATTTATATTTTTAGCTGTTGATAAATCCGATTTGGCTCTTAAACATTCTCGTTTTTTCAATATGGCTCTAAGTATCAACCAATGTGGCCACCCCTGCTATATGTGATTGGAAGGGTTGCATGAAAATGGTTTCCGTGGCCAAGGACTTTCGAGCACTTTACCTCCTCTAGGATAGATCAAATTTCTGAGCAGTGATCCTATGAAAGGAGCAAGATAAAACAATTATTGTAACATCTTTAATTTTAATTTTTTAATATTGATAAAAAAAAAGAAATTAATAGAATCCTTTAATAAAAAAAAAAATAAACGAAATGGTGAAACAACCGAAATGTGCAAATACATATTTCAAACAACTTAAAAATTCATCTAGTGTTATAATTAAAAATTATTCTTATCAAGTTTTCTATTTTTTTATGTTTTGATTTTAATTTACATAATATATTAAAATTTTCAACGTGTGTCTACGAATAAATGTATTAATTATATAAATAAATAGAAATCATACAGAGATCAATTTATGAATTGAATACAAATGAGATTTTTATTATTCTATTTAAAAAAAAAATGAACTCAAAGATTTTGAAAACATATTTTCTTCTTAAATTCTTATTTGTGTGAAATATATCGATGAACAATTAAATTATAAAATCATTAAATTTATATATAGCCAAATGTATAAACGTGTTAAGTTGAAATTAATACAATTTTTTTTTTGTTCTATTTAAAATAAATAATATTATTAATGTTTTATTGGTAACTTCACTTGGATAATTATTTGTTACTATTTAGTTATTTTATTATTATTATTATATATGTAGATAATTACTTAGTATATAATTATCTCATTGCAATAAATAAATTTTTGTTGAATCTGGAATGTGTTCAACATTTCTTTATTTTTTTATTTATTTCATCTCGTTCTTTGATTATTCTAATTTACTTAATAAATTTGAATAAAGAGAGATGTTATAAATTATCCGAAAAACAATATCTTAAGAAATCTGGGTGGGCTGTCTCGGTGGTGTGGGAACAAGTACTTGTTCTTGCCGTGTGTTTGTCCTTCGTTCAAGTCAATATTTTCCAAAGGATAGAGTCCACCTTTTTGGGTTCGGCGGCAGCTCGTGCGTGTTAATCTCGATGTTAAGTGACCATCCAGCCCCGCCGACGACCCAACAGCCCAGCTATTTGTATTGGCTTCAAGTCTAATTGCCTTGAAAAAGCGAGGAGCTGCCGCTAAATCGAATGGCCATTACACGACCAACTTGATATTGTAACTTGGGAATTAATTATGACATATCACTCGACTATATCCGTTTAATAAATCGAGGTGTTCTGATTCGAAAGCAGTTGGGGATTCATCATTTGGACAGATTTAAAATTAACAACGATTTTTTTTTATTTTTTTTATTTTTTTAATTTAATATTTAAACAAACATGTCTTAGAACACACCCAAGGTTACAAATATATATATATATATATATATATATATATATAATACTAAAAAACATTTCATAATATTAAAAAATCAAATTTTACACTAAACAATTTTATTTTTATATAGAAATATAGAAAAAAAATCTGGAATGTCTCCCTCGACTATCTCGCAATTGGAATTGGATTAAATAATATATATTATATTTAAATTAATTTAAATAATTGAATTATAAATTAAAATTAATAAATAATTTTTATTAAACTAGTGCGTGTTTGTCTCTTTGTTGATGGCACCACGTCACGTGCTAGCGCGTGATTAGTAGTTAAAAAATTAATTCCGGTACTTTTTGCGATTCAATCAAGCTGAAATTCTATATATAGCAGTTTTATATAATTTTGAATCATGTGAAAAACTATCAAACAAATATCTTTATTTTTACGGTCACTTTTAGAAGAAAAAAAATGAAAACGTGGTAGGTAATGGTCCTCTTCCGAATGAGTTACATTTCTCAAAATTGATAAACAATTACGATTTTTGAATAATGCCCGTGTACCAAATTTCATTATTCTAGCTAAAAACATGTAATCTTTCCTACACATATATATACATATATACAGAGTGTGAGAGAGAGAGAGACAGACATTTTTCTCAACCTTAGTGTGAAAATGACTCAGGGACCTTAAAAATGTATAAAAACATCAAAATCTCGACTTCAAAAATTTTCGTGATCGCAATACTATCTCAGGCGAGATAATCAAAAGTTTAAAAATATTTAAATATTTATATATATCATTGTTATAGTTATTATAATGCAATCTATAGAATATATTTTGAGAATATAAAAATGAACAAGATAAATGAAAGAGTTAAATGGGTCATAGAAAATTTACTCTCCTTTTGACATTATAAAATGTTTATGTTAGACAGATGAAGATGAATTAAGAAATCTTTTTTAAAAAAAAAAAATATTAAATTGAATTTATATAATAATAAATACAATTAAAATAATTTTAATTAATTTTAATGATATATATATAGAGAGAGAATTGTGCCACTGTTCAATTCTTTTTCAATTCCAATGAATTTTATTTTCATTATATACTCCTAATTAAAATTCTTTCCTCGGTATGTCTGCCCCGCAAGTGGCATAACGTATCAATCCATCCCTTTTTTTATTTTATTCGTATTGTGAAATTTAATCCATGCCAATTTCTATTGGTGAATTTATAATAATAACCAAGCGAGACGTTAAAGGAAGAGGGTCCCGGTGCTCCACCCCTTTATTTTATGGGGGAGGCGACGCGCATGCCCTTTTCAGCCCTTTTTGAGATACAAAAGGGGAGCAACGATCGAAGCTTCCCTAACAGCCAACTAACAATATGGCCAAACGATAAATAAAATGACATCCAACTAAAAGAGGAGACATTTTTTTTTGTTATTAGATCATCTCTTTAAGCTACCTATTCATATTAAAATGGAGAGGAGAGATGTATTGTTTTCCCAAATAAAACAAGAACTTTAAATAAATATATTTTACTATCTCATAAAAATAAATTATATTATTAAATACACCCTTCTTTTACTTAATGTATAAATGGTTTAAATTTTAATTAGAAAATTAAAATATAAACCAAATATAAACACACAAAATAATTATTGGATTGCAATAATATTTATAATAATTTTTATAAAAGAATTTATATTATAGATAAACTGGTAATATTTTCTAAATTGATATAAATGAGTTTAAATATTCTAAAGGATATGTAACCAACCCTCTATTTTTAGAAATATGAATAAAATTATCGTATCTGTCCCATATCATTTTACCGTTAAAATGTATTATGAAATAAACGGTTATGAGAGCATCTCACGATTCCTTTCATAATTTAGTATATAATCAAATTAATACAAATGATATTTTTAATGAATCATATTAATTAATATATAAATAATGTTTGATATTAAAATACAAATAAATTTAATATTCCATGTTCTAAAACTTTAAAAAAAACATAATTTATTCAATTTATTAAACTTTTTATATGATCCCAGTGAGATAAATGGTTTAAATTTAACATTATTTCAATCCTTTAGCATAAGAGTTTTTGCTATAGACAGATTATAAAACGTACATTTCTGTTAAAATTTATGTACCGAGATAACTTTCAAATATCATATATATGCATACGTATATTTGTATATGTATATTCCTTCCAATTTTCAAAAATGTTATTTTTAACTGTTTTTCATAATTACATATGACTTGTAATAAGTTGAATGATTTTTAATATTATTAATTTAATCAAAATAAAATTTAAAAACAAATATTCAAATCTAATTTTTTTTTTCTTTTGTTTCAGGTAAGATATCATCTTCATTTTATTTGTATTTTAATAATTAACTAAGATACGTTTGTACTGAACTAATCAACAAAAGGTAAATTTCGTTAATTTTCTTTTTTTTTTTAACTATTATCTATATACTTTTATGTGAATTTGTTATATTTATCCAACTTATTCTATTTCCTATCCATGTATATACTTTACCTAAAAATAAAAATATTTTCGTTCCTCACTCCTACGTGTTAATCTATAAAAACAATCTATTATATAATATTAATATTATATATAATAACGAAAGGGAAAGAAATAGTAATGGTATGTATGAGTAAAAGAATGAGTCTCGAATTTAATTATTTAATTTTTTTTTTTAAATTGTCATTTCAGAAATAATAATAATTTCTTATCTTTAAAAATTCCATATGAATGATAAAATCTTTTTTTTCATGAAAGATCTCTTAATTTCCTATTATACTATTTTTATCTTTTATAACTATCATTAATTTAATCATAAGTTAAATCAAAAAAATATTATTTCAGTTCAAATATATTAATCCTTAAATAAGTAATTTCTATTAGTGTTTAATAATAATTAATACATAAAAACAATCTATTAGATAATATTAATATTATATCTATTAAAGAAATTATTTATTTTTATATCTAAATTGAGTAATATAAGTATAAATCAATGAGTATAATATTTTAAAATTTATTTTTTTGAAAGTTCAGTTTCAAAATTAGATATAATATATGTTTTATTTATTAAAACAAAAAATTAGTGTAACCATTAAATTTATTATTGTTTATAATCGAAAATAAAACAACTTTATTTCTAATTGAATCTGATTTTTAAAGAAAGATTAGATTATATAGGTGTAATTCTTTTCCTCACTCACCCACCTTCCAAAAATGGATTCCTTTATTGCTACAATTATTTTTGAATGCACTTAATGCCAAACGATTGACGTATGTACTCTCAATCACTCGAATGAGCGGCAGATTACATGGTAAACGGCTGCAATTACATTGCTTGTGGTTTCCAATTGCGATACATTCATTTTATCGTTAAACGACGACTTTAATGATCTTTTTTCTATTCATACCAAAAAAAATTTTTAAACAAAATAAACAAACAAAAATGAATATTCCATATTGAGAGGAATTATTTTATAAATTTTATCATTTATTTTAAAATAAAAAATAATCATCTTCCATAAAAATTTAAATGTTAAATTCATTATTAAACATTTAGTAAGTAAAGAATAAATAATAAATCAATGATTAATAATTAATTTACTAATAAATATTTTATAGAATGATTTTAATGATTTAGGCCATGGGTTGCCAAACATTTTTTATCATCGACCTCTATATAATTTTTCGAAATCTCCATCGACCCCCAAAAAAGTAATATTTTGTTAATTAAAATAAAACTCTATTAGATACTGTGTTTGTACATTTACTTTATGATTTTAAACATTTTTTAAAGTAATAGTGCAATGAAACAATAGTTGGTAATTATTCAATCGAGTTATTATCACATGGATTTGGATAAATCTTTACCTGTGGTCTCATTTTTTAATTCCAAATAAACTTTTCTTATGCAATTTTTGCGGATCGCTTCTAGTTTAATAGATAAAAAGGATTAGTTTACATATAAGCCCATTGATATTCTATTTAGCTACCATGTTTTATTATTTGACTACCAGAGGGCTTCACTAATTTTCTCTTTTTATATGTTCGGTATGGATATAAGAAGATTAAAAAATTAATTAATTAAATAATTTTCTATATCCAAACGGAACTGAAAAAACCGAAAATTAGGAATAAGTGAATTAGTAAAATGATATCATATTTCGAGGTTCATAATAAGCTAATCTGGCTAACTTTAATCCTTCTTATCTCTTAAACTAGAAAGATCTGCAAAAATTGCTTAAGAAAAGTTTATTTGGAATTAAAAAAGGAATCTACTGGTAAAGTTTTATCCAAATCCATGCCATAATAATTACCAAATAGTTTGATGAAAAATATATTAATGTTGAAATTTAAATATTTTAATATTTATTCGACCCCTGGCTCAGATTGACCCCCGCTTTTGTTAACACACCCCTGTGGGCCTATATAGACCACTTTGGCGACCTTTGATTTAGGCAAAGAAAAAAAAAATAATTCATTGCAGGAATAATACTAATTTATTTATTAATAAATACCCTGTAAAACCAATAGGTCTATTCCTCCCTCCTCACTCCTCAATCTTTTATTGTTTGATTCTGGCGTAATAATTAATGCTTATTTATCATTTTAATAATTTTTGTATATTTATTTAAATAAAATCCAATGTTCTTTTTTAAATCATGAACATCTACCGAGATTATATAAAAAAATAATATAATAAAAGAGATTGAATTTTTTCTTTTGAAAATATCCAATAATTATATTTGCAGAAAAAAGTTCCTTTTTAAATCCTTCCTAAAAGTTGTTGAATTCTAATAAAACTAATTAAAAATAATTGAAATAACAAATGCAATGATGATTCGTTTTAAAACAAAAATGAAATAAAAAAAAAGGAAAGTTTGTCAAGTGAGTGAGTCAGAAACGATGCCTGTCTGTCCCATTTTGGCCAGGGGTCATTGAAGGTGGGGGAGCCCACCCTCATTGCCTGTTTGCACAAACCACTGTTTGTCTTCGAATCTCCGCCTCTCTTCCTCCCCCTAAAAAAAGTCACAAACCCCGGGAGCCCCTCGGGGCTTTCAGCACAGCCGGACTGAAATAACAACCGGCATCCTTGCATGCAACATATGATTGAAGTTCGAGACCTACAAACACCAATCGGGTTGAAGGCCGGGGCTATTTTAATCGGTGGCTAATTTATTATCATAGAATTTTCAGAAAGTATATTCTTCCCTTTTGATTTATGACTTAGAAAAGTTATATATTGTTTTAGTTAAGTTAGTTAAAAACAGAAATCATCTCCTTGAAAATTATGTATAATAAAGTTTGTACTAGTCGAAAATTATAAATTCTAAACTTATATACGTTTTAAGAAGATAATCTCTCATATTGAATTTTTGTTATTTATAACTTATTATTCTCGAAAATATTTTATGTTTATTTTATTTATTTATTACTATCTCGCCAGTGTGTGTGTCTGTGTGTATGTGTATGTAGACAAGATTACGCAAAAAGGGTTTGAGCTAGAATAATGAAATGGTACACGGGCATTATTCAAAATTCGTAATTTTCTATCAACTTTTGGGAAATTTAGCTCATTTTTAATTTAAATATAATATATGTTAATTAATCCAATTCAAATTGCGAGATAGTCGAGTATTATAGTAAAAGAAACAAAAGATAAGATTTTATGAAAATTATATTAGCTAAAAATGGGTAGGGAGGGAGGTGACAGAATAGAGATATAAATTTAAAAAAAAAAATTTTATTTTAAAGAATTTCAACAATCATTCAATGCTATACATCCGATGCTTTAATCACAGAAAATTTATGACTCTTTTAAATCTCTAAAAATGTTTTAATGGACGTAGACTGTTTAGTTGGCAAAAAAAAAAAATATAAAGAACTTCAAGAGGAAACTCCTTTTTGATAGAGAACTAACTCCCCCGGATCTTATAAGTGATAAGGTTGGCGACTGAAACGCTGCAAAATAGTTAAGACAAATATATAATAGGAAGGGGGCCATAAAAAAATATCGCTAACTCAAGACCTTTTGATTTAAGTTTCTAGTACAAACGTCATTCGAGAGTGAAAATAAGCGATAAGCATGGGCGGAGAAACGGGTGGGGGCACCTGATTCACGTAATCATTAATTAAAAAAAAATAAGATTGGCAAATCAGCCTTTTTTTAATTTCATTTTATGAAACTTTATTTCACGCTAAAGATTATTATTATTATTTTCTATTATTTAATACATTAAGTCCTACTTATAGTATATTATATAATTATCTTAGCTTATTAATCAAATAATTATTTTATTAATAATGTATACACATTTTTATTAAGAGATAAAAATCTTCATTAAATTTTAACTTTATATACATATAAATTATTTTCATATTCAATATTGTTCAATATAAAAGAAATCAAGCCAAAATGCGCATGCAATTATGTCAATAAACATGAAAGCTCACATATTGTTTTGATTATTCATATTAAGTTTTATTTATTTTAAATTTTAGTTTACTTAGGTTATTATTTAAATAATCAAGTCAGTTAATTTCATATATAATTTTTATTTTAAATTTTACTTTAATAGTTTTGTAACTTGATCGGATGTTTTTCAATACGTTTATAAATATCCTATCTCTCTGTGAAAATGAAATAATAAATTAAAATTTAAAATAAATCCCAAGAACCGGAATTTATTGCTAAAGTATATAATAATTTTATTTCCTGATTTATAATTCTGTTGAAAATTTGATTATTTATATAATAAATATTTTAAACAGTTACTGTTTGATCAATTATCTATTTAAAAGATTAATAATGAAAGGAATGATTAGAAGAAAGGAGAATTTATTCTAAATGATTTTGTAAAATTTAAATTTTTATCTTTTGTTATAATTCTATCATCACATTTTAAAATAGATGTACCTATAGATTTAAACCATTAATAAATAGTCTGTTTGATGTAATCTGAATCATTTTAATTGTTGTATATATTCTAATTATCAGTGTTTTTAGAAAATTTGGTTGTTTATATGGTATTAATATAAATAAATAAAATTTTACTCATTAAATATATAATTTAAAAATAAAAACTATTCAAATGCATAATATTTTCTATAATTATTTTAAGCTAGTCCATAGAATACATAAATTTAATAAAAATTCGATAAATTTCTTAAAGACAAATTGTATAAAAACATGAATTGACACTATTCTAAACAAAGTTAGAAATTATTAATTAGAAAATAATTTTTTTTTTTTTTTTATAAAAAAAGTTGTTTTTAATTTGCAATTTCCGACTGAGTTGAAATGATTGGTGTTCTTTAGGGTCAACGCAAGAATTTATTTCTTTCCCCACCCCTCCTTCCATCCCTCCCCCATTCCACCTCTTTCTATCTCTATGCAACTCTGAAAACTTTCCCCAACGTTAATTCTTGCCAAATTTTTATGGGTGTAATGATTTCGACAGCCAAACTTGACACCAGTGATCATATTTTCCTCAGGGAAGACGTCAGTCGAATCTATTGCGATTATCTTATATAAATAAAGTCAATTATTACACTCCACTATTCTATGATTTCTTAACAGTGCTATAAATTTATAACAATTTGAATGAAACCCAGATTTGATTTTGTTCTAATTTAATGTTGTTATTTTATTTTATATTTATTATCATCCGCGAATTTTCTCATCTGTTCAAGGGGGAAATTTAATATCACACCCTTTAACTCACTCACTCTCTCCCCACTTCTTTAAATATTCTTCTTGAATTCGTAATAGGTAATACCTACTTCATATCTATTTTTATATGGTCAATAATATGGTCACCTTTCAATCTAACTCTATATAATATATACCACTTGTATTAACTCCACATTTAAACAAACTGAGAAAATGAAGCCCAAAGTTCACAGTATGTAGGAAATTCAGGGTTATTGATTACAGAAAAATGTATATTGCATTGCAATATTCAAATTATCAAGTTCATTATTCACTTCATATGTTACAGATTACCTGACATTACATTACATTACTAGCAAAATTTTTAAAAATTGGAGTTAATCGGTTTGGCTTCAGAGTGGCATATATATATATATTGAAATATATACAATTACAATATATTGAAATATAAGATGATTTGCTTTATAAAAAAATAAACAAACCTTAAAATATTGTAATATTGTAAAATTTAACGAGTTTAAAATATAAAATTGATTTATCAAAATACCAAAAATAAATTTCTTAATTATATTATGTGCTTGATATTGATTGATTTATTTATGAAGTTATCTCTATTTGTTTTCAATATATTTAGTATACTAGTATTTTTATATAGAATTATTTTTAATAAAAATATTGCAAGAAAGTTGAAGCCTGAAATTTGAAATTTTTAGCATAATTTAAAATAAGTAATGTTTTATTTATTGTGTGTGATTAGAGAAACATTAATACATATAACCAAATTGATACTATATTGTTATTATCTCATTTATTTAATATTAATCAAATATTAAGTTTCTATAACACCTTTATTTTAAGAATTTCTATTTAATAACATATTACTTAATTATTATTTTTTTATTTAAAAGCTATTTTATATTGTTTAGTTCAAGTATATATAATATATTATCTTTTGACATACGTCCGATCTTGAAAATATTTATGAACATAATTCGACAAAAGTCGTGAACGTCCTTCTGTTGTTGTTGGCGAAAATTCTTTTAACCAAACTATAAATACAAATCTAAACCTATTATTTTTTTGTTTTTTTTTTTTTTGTTTATATAATTTCACAAAAGATTTGTATTTTATCAATTCAAATAAGAAATAAATAAAATAAAATTTGAATGTTATAAATATCAATGTTTAACTGGGAGTTTATTTTTAAAATTTCCAGCTTCACACACCTACACACTCACATATTTAAAGTATTTTCTTTCTCTTTCGCTCTATTTCTTTACGTTTTACCAACTGAAGACCTGATTAAATATTTCATTCGTTTTGACTTGAGTGTTGCGGGGCAGATCGAGAACGACAGCAGCCACTGAACTGTCTCGTACATTTGTGAATGACTTAATTTTTATAGGCGAGTTTTTGCTGTCAACAGACTGGTGGTAGCCACATGTTGTTTTGAGAACGAACCTACCAAAGATGAAGAGAAGAGAGAATCTCTGTCGCGGTTCGGACCCTTCGTTTTCGAGACTAAGAGCTTCCCAAACATTGCCTTTTTTTATGGGGAGGGAGGGTGGGGGGAGAAGGAGGGAACTCATCGTTTTCTTTTAAAGAACCTTTATGCTTCGGTTACTCATCCGTATCCTCTTAAATACAAATATCCATTTTTTTAATTGAAATTAATTATCTTTAATATTATTTATGAACAAAGATTTAATTGAATAATCATGAAAATCACTATCTTAATAAATAATTATGTTTATTCAATGATTATTGTTTCACATTTTAATAAAGATTTTAAAGTATGAAAGTCCATCAAAATTCCCTTAAAAATTTTGAAAAGTTCGGAATATTTTTCTATTTTTATTTTTAAATATAATCTATATTATTTTCAAATTGAAATTTAATATAAATATTTTTTCTAATAAATCAAATTTTTTTTGGCCTCTATACTCATTTCAGCCATATTAGACAGTTTTTTTTTATCAACCATTCATTTTTTTAAATCAATAACATCAATAACAATGTTTAAATTTTGGAACTTGATGGGGTTTGAAGCCTCCTTTTCTAATTCCATAACTCATGTCTTTGACCAAATGATATTTGAATTAAATTTTTTGTCAAATATTCAAAATTTATTCAATTATTTTATTTATTTATTTAATTAATTTTTAAATATTAATTAGGTTAGTTAAATAAAATAAAATAGTTTCATAATCAAATTAAAATAACTAACTAAATGATCCATTATGTTTAATTTATAGATTAATCTGAAGGCATATATATATATATATATATATATATATATTACTATCAGATTTATCAGGAATATAATCACGTATTTTTGTGAGATTGTTTTCTCGACGTTTCGGCACCCAATTTGGCTCCATTTTCAAGAGATTATTTAGGTGAGAATATTTTTGAGTCTTAGTCTGTGTGACCAAGGGTTAATATTGGGATTTTGGGTTGATAGGTTGGATGGTTTTGTACTCACTGAGTTGCTGTGGAGCTCCGAAGAATCCTGGGCAATCCTGAGACTGGCACACGTCCGTACTGGACAATAACTCGAGGCTAACTGGTCCCGATATTAACCCTTGGTCTCACAGACTAAGAGTCCCAGAATCCCAAAAATATTCCCACCCCATTAATCTCTTGAAAATAGCGCCAAAATGGGTGCCGAAACGTCGAGAAAACAATCTCACAAAAATACGTGATTATATTCCTGATAAATCTGATAGTAATATAACAATAACATTCACGGAAACCTAAACCAACATATATATAAGGTCTAGAAACTCCGCTAATTAAAAAAATAATTTATTCATTATTTAAGTAAATTTTTTATAAAGAAATTTAATGGGCCCATGATTATTTGGCAAATAAATATATTATACATTACATAATCATCATCTAACTGATTAACTAAGTTATACCCAAATATGGAAGTTGGAAACGATTATATACCTGTGTCATTACTTTTATAATTCAAAAAATATTTTATAACGATAATCTTTCAAATTCAATTCTTTAAATATTTACAATAAAATCATATTGGATATATATTATTTCTACTTAAAGTCTTCAATAAGAAAAAAAGAATAGCGCTATGATAAAAATTTAAACAACCAATAATTATATGCTTGTTCTTAAAGTTCATCTCCCACATTAGCTATAACCATTTATAAGAATGATTTATTCGATTTGTTTAAATTGTCTAATAAATAATATTAAAAAATAATACAATGTAGGTATTTATCTTATTTGATTCTCTTCCCTTCTTGATTTATCTTTAAATTCTATAAATTAATATAAATAAAAAAAAAAACTTCATAATACATTAGAAAAAAAGATGGCAATGACCAATTTAAATAAAAAAATAACAAAAACTTTTACCTAATATTTTTACTAATTTAAATTTCAAATATAATAAATCAACCATAGAATGACAATAACCAGCCAAGAAAAGTCTATAATTTAATCGTAATTATTTTATCCTTATGATCTATTGTGATTCAAATTATGGTATAAAATTGACAACCAACAAACAAATTGATCTATACAAACTACAATTATTTGTTTAAAAAAGAATATTTATTATCATCATTAATCTTTATACAACATCATATAGTAACTATTATATTATTATATTTTCATTTGTATATTAATAGATTCATTTTAATAATATCAAAAGATTATTCTCAATTCTAATTCTTTTAAACCAACACAATCAAATTTACTTACCTAATGTAGAAGCCACACTTTTAAATATTAATAAAAATAATATTTAAGCATAATATATTATATATAAAGCTCTATTCTTTTATATATTATCTACCTTTTTTTGAATCTTTGTGATAATCATTTTATGTTTATATTAAAAACCTAAAAGCTCTGAAGATGGTTCTAACTGATACCAAAACGTCAGCTTAGAGGTTGTTAATTTAATGAAATAATACAAAAGTGGTTTTCTTCTTATATATCATAACTAGATTCAGTTTTAAACCACATATCTATAATATATGTATATATATATATATATATATACATACCTAATATTTATTTTCACAAATAATATTATTTTTTTTATCATTATCTTTTAATTTAGTAATTCTTCTTGCATTTACTGTTTACAACACTAATGATCTCGTTTCATCTTTCTAACAATGAAAGTAACTTAACTAAAATACAATATAACCTTGTAAAATTGTATAAATTATAATTTTGATTACGATAGGATATCTCTGTAAATCACAATTTTTCTAATGATTTATTTTAAAATTAATTTTCAATCGTTCCTAATAAGCAAATTTTTAACATTTCTATGAATATAAATATTAAAAAATTAAATTTGGCTAATTAATCTACACAATTACTTATTTATCATTTTAAGTTAATAGATGAATGAATGAATGACCCTCTGAGAAATTTTTCATAAAAGTGGTTCATTTCTATATTTTTTCTCTTCATTTCCCATTTTCCTCGTGCCTCCCTAGTATGCACCATATGGAGAGAGAGAAGGTCGTTTCCCGCTTAGAAAAAAAAAACAATTTACTTTTTGTCTAAACATCGTTTGGACTTACGAGGGTATCAAATGTTACCCTTTCGTTCTTTTTGGGAGCCGCCTAAAGAAACATTGCATTCTAAAAATATAACAAGATACATATACATATAAATATATATAATAAAAATAATGTTTAGACACAGTTGGAGTGCCTTAAGTATGATAATCGAATAATTATGAATCGCGAGCGATAAATGCCTTTTTAATAGCGAATATCCTTTGATCTCGATTGATGCTTTTAGGAGTGAATGGCCCACCGTCTCGAAATTCACATCCACTCTCATCTAATCTCTTTCAAATATTTTCTAATTCGGGCCAACATTTACTAAAATATTTATTTAATAAAAATGAAATATAAAAATATTTTATTCAAAATATAAGAGATTATATTGCTTTAAAATAAAAATAAAATAATTCCTTAACTATTTTATTTATCAATGAGGTGAATATATATATTTTAAATTTATACCCTTTTATTTATTTCCTTCGCTGAAAGCAAAATTAAATTTTATATAAGTTTATACATATATAATAGTTAAAAAAAATCTATACTTATCTGTTTTTGGGGAAAAACGAATGATTTATCGCAAAATGCCTGGAGCTTATGCAACCACTACATACTTTCCTTCAGACAGATGAAAATTAACGAAAAATTAGTTTAGGAAAATAAAAAAAATATCTATTTTTGCTAATACATAATGAAATGATAAAAATTTTACTTTTATTATATTGAGTTTATGAGAATTTCAAAAAGTTATTAACAAATTTCCATTATTGGAAAAATAATAATAATTACAATTAAGACTAAAGTGTATGATATTTTTAACGGTTTATTTAAAATGTTTAATACCTAATTTAATATTTTTATCCAATCATTATTATTATTATTATCTATTTATCTATTATTGAAATGATCCTGGAGTAAGAAATTTTAAATAATATTGTAGTAAAGCGTTTAGAAAAATGAAAAGCAAGAAATTCATAAAAAAAAATAGTAACAAATAATAGGAGTGATAATAATAGTACCATCCATTAGGATTCTGAAGGAGAATCCACCTGTCATTTAAATGAATGGAGAGAGTATTAAGATAGATCGATTTGTTGTTGTTTTTCTAAGTTACTCTAATGAACAAAAAAAAAATTTCCGGTTTTTAGTGTTATATTTATAAAATGAAATTTTATAGATAATATAAAGAATTTTTTTTTTTGCTATATTACAATATAAATTTAAATTTAAAATTTTTTAAAATTAATTTAATTAAAAATTTTATGTTTATATATCGTTATATTTAACTATAATTAAAACGATTGATGTGCTGTTCGTCTTTCGGTTCCATTTGTTGACTGGAAGCTGTAAATTTTATCCCATCTCACCCCACCCCCACCTCTCCTTTCTCCGTTCCTCTTTGCTTCTCTTTCATGTTTCCCTTTTCGGAGCACTTAGTTTTCAATGAGATTTCAACATCTTCCGAAATTTTATTACCCTGAACGCTCTTTTAGATTGTAGCCTATATTGTAGCATGGATGTAGCCATCATAGGATGGCGCTTTGAAATCGAATGCCCGCCTCAATCGTTATTTATTTTTTTAAAAGTGCCAGCCTAAGAGAGAGCGAGTGGGAGAGAGAGAGAGAGACGAATGACACCATCGGCGAGATGCGTTTTTCATCGGGAATGTAAACAGGCTGCTTTTGAAATGCTTCGCTTTTATGCCACTTTCGTATAGGGAATTCGATCCCTTTCTAAATATTTTCCCCCGATTTTTATTATTTTCGTTTATTTTGTACTTTGTTTAGTAGTAAGAACCTTTTTTTTTAGAAGCTTTTTTTTTCTAAATAAATCCATTCAACCTATCATCAGAAATTCTTTATTAAATTCTTTTAAATTAAGTATTTAAAATATTTTCATATTTTAAAAAAATAATAATAATTTTAATAATAGTATTTATCATTTCTAAATAATAATTAAATAAACATAAAAAAAAAATATTTTTTAACTTTTTCCAAAAATTTCTAATAAAATATATTCAGAATCATTTATTTCAAAATGTTATTTTATTTTCAATTTACATTGAAATAAATAATATATATATATATTGGGGATGGTTTAAATTTTAAATGTTTTTTATTAAACTAGAAAGTGAGATGTGTGAGATAATGTAATGATGATTGTATTAAATTGTTTCTTAAAAAAAAATTAATGAAATGCTAATGTACATTTTTGCTGAAATAGATTGGCCTTGTTCCAATCAAAAGTCGTCGTCAACAACCATGACCGCGAAACTACCCTCTGCGTTTTCCCGACGTAAATAAATACACTCCACTTCCGCTTCCAATAGAAAAAATATATATTCGCTAATTGCAATTTTATTTAAGATTTAAATTTATATTATTATTATTTTTATGTCAATTTGCTAATTTATTTAGTATTCTTTCGCATTAAATAATAAATAATAATTTTTGGAAACTGGTAAGGTTTGAAGCCTCAAGTTCAATAATTCAGTATTTCATCTCTGCAATACGTACTAAATAAATCATTAATTTTATCTAATATTTATTTATTATAATTTATATTATCATTTATATACGATGTATTACTGATCTATTTAATAATCTTATAATTTCTTATAAGTATAAAAAACCAGAAAATTAGACTCAGCAACAGAATTGCTAAAAATGGTCTAATAAAAATAAAATATTTAAAGTCCTAATCCGCCGAACTTGAGTCCGTATGCTTATTATTAATTTTTTGGTCTTTTGGGCTTTATTTCCATTTTGAGAACAGAATTAGCATCTATGAGAAATTTAAGAGCAAACGTACATAAGTCCCAAATAACAAAAAAAAAAAAAATTGATTATCAAAATATAAGAATAAAAATAAAAGAACATGGTTAAAAATGTTTTGCTTTGAACTTAGATTTGGACCCCTTTTGAGAATTTATTAAATTTTAAAATTTTAATTTTAAATTAAATTAAAAATTTTTCCTATTATTTTCTTTTTTTTTATTAATTCAGAATAAACTTTTTTTTTAATTGAAACTAATATATTTTAATATGTTCAAAAACTTTATTATTTAGATCTTAATATATTCATATTAATAATAAAATTATGTGCAAGGCTACCATATGAGCCATTTTATCTTTTTCTAAATGTTTAATTGATAATTATAATGATTTAAATAAGCAAAAAAAAATTAACATTTGGCGAATACTACTCGTTTAAAATAGCAAATCCTTGTGAATTAATTTGAATTTCGTTTTAATTTAATTATTTTTGTGAATATGTATACATAGATGTGTTATGTTTAGTTATCTTTAAAGGTCCAATGTTTTTAAATGAGAGAAGATAAGAGAAGATTTATATATTTTGACTTTAAGAAGAGAATAAATGAATGCAAAGCGGGTATATTTATAAGAATGGCGTATTGCTTACCCAATCTTTTTCTATTTATTTACATGTAGAATCGTTTATCTGTTGTTTATCCTTATTAACGATTGTTTTATGAGAATAGCTACAAATAATTACTCCAAATGAATGTAAACAGTTAATTGATCTAATCTGACAAACAATAAAGCATCGGCAACAAAGGAGGGATAATTAAAACCGCTTCATGATAGTCATCGTATTGTGTTGAGGTGTAATAAGTGACTTCCTCAAACAGAAGACTTTAAAAGGACCCAGAGGCTAAAAGCAAGCACTTGTCCCTATCGAGAGGTCCAATGTTTGTAAATGACCTACCGGCGCCTGACGAAGAAGGCGTTTCGGTGCACTTATCGCCACCTCATTATTCACAGGCACGGAACGCAAATAGAAGTAAATCCATCGGGAAAAAGAGAAGGAGAAGGGGAGTGGGAGTGGGAGTGGGAGATAGATAGGTGAGGGAGTTGGTTGAAATGGAATTATAAAGATAGGGGGAAGTGGCGGGGGGAGGAGGATTTGGAAGGAAGATAGGTGATGAAGCGAACAGCCATTTCAAAGTATCTACATTACATATACATAAACATAAATACATACATGTTAGGGGATCAGGTTCGCAGAGCTATCGCCTTGCAACGCACGCGTCTTCCAGTTTCAGTTTCACAGGGGCGAGTAGGGCGATTCACTTCTCGGTAACGTGGGCCTTCGGTGAAAAATGCCTTCGTTATCAAACAACGGCAGTTTCATTTAAGTTGGAAACGAGAAGCCATCTCTATCCTCTCTCTCACCTTTTCTTTATTAGAGATGTGGAAAGAAGCTATGGTTCAAAAAAAGCTGCCTTTTTCCTGTAACAAGATAGCATCACAAATACGATATGAAATTTCAATTTAAAAATAAAAATAGAAATGAAAATAATAATAATAATAATAATAATTAATAAATAAAAATTAATTTCATATGCTGATTTCTTAGTCTTGATTAAAAATTATTATTTAATCATAATAATTATTACAAGCAAACAGACCAAATTGCTTCTCATCGTTCATTAGATTCGAATTCTTAATAATCTCACATTTATGAAATTGAAATTTATTATTAAATATAAATTATAATATATCAATATAAAACTTTTAAAATTTATTCAGTTAAATATAAAGAAAAAACAAACAACACATATCTATAAAAATGAAAACAAGATCATTGTTAGATAAATAAATGAAAATATTTAGGGTAGCTCAGTCATGGGGGTATTTTTTTTTTTAAATTGGAAAATAAATAAATAAAAGAGTCTTCTTCCATTTGGTTTAATTATATTCGGCTGCATCAAAGGTTTCCTCCTCATTCTTATTACAAACAACTCATTAGAAAGATTAAATAGTGAACAATCATTGTTTTAATTTGGAGTATCTCCCATTTGATGAGAGAGAGGATTAACTTTTAATAATATTAAAGAATATTTATTAACATTATCGATTTCAAAATTTTGAAATTGAAATTTGAAGAAACTGACTTTTAAACAATAAATATTCTGTGCTATTGCAATCTCACATTGTCTCATTCCACTAACTTATCATTTTTGTTTTTGATTTAATTTTGATTTAATTTTTATTTATTTTAATATTTTAATATTTTCTACTTACATTCATTTGTTATTTTACTATGAAATTTTCCAAATTTTTTATGAATTGTTTATGAGTAGTTATACTCCTGTTTTGAGAACTTCAAGTCGAAGGATTTAAGAAAAAATAATTAAATTCAATGTGGAAACTGGCTAAAATCTCAAAATCCAATCAAATAAAAAAAAAAAGATTAATACTTGATATATTGTTTTTACATATATATATTAATTAAAAAATAATTTAATTTATTCAACACTATTAAAACTAATAGTTGTAAGTAAATATATAATTCCAAATTTGAATATTTTCATTGAATCTCATTTAAATTAGAATGTGGAGGGAAAAATAATCTTTTTTCTCTGTCAACGATACAATGTGCACCATATGTTAAAAACTAATAGGAAGCAATGTGTTGTTCTTCATTCGATCGCTTTCTTTCTTTATTTTTATTTTTTTTCTTTAAAGAAGATTTCAGCTACTTAAATTGCGCCCACATGTTTATCTAATCCCATATGTACTCACCCAACTATCATTAAAACTTAAAACGTTTTTCAATGGGACAGATAGAAATAAATTTTTAAACAATAAATACATAACAAAATAGATCGAAATAAATAAATAAATAAATAATAATAATAATAATAATAAAGTAGCTAGAACACCGAGCTATCGCTCGACCCTTTAAAAAGTATTGATATACAATTCTTTAATTATTTATTGGAATTATTATATGTTACATCATTGCATCAATCTGATTAAAATGAGTGGAACTTGGGGTCCCCAATAATAAGAAATAATAAAATTAACTAATAAAAATTTATCAGAATTAACAAACAATTAAACGACGAAACATTAAAAAGTTTCAAATATTAAGAGAAAAAAAATAATTAAAAAGTATATAAATATATATAAGTATATATTTATTTTATTAGTTAGTTAACTAATAATTAAAAAATTAATGAAAAAATTTCAATTATTTTAAAGGAACAGGAATTAAAAAAATATTTATTTATGCTTTCTATTTGTATTTAATATTATTAGATCATATTTATTCAATAATTTATTTTGAATAAGATATTCTTTAATTATCATTTTAAATGAATATTAATTACAGAAAGAAATTGTTTTTAAATTATCATAAATAATATGTATAATATTTTTTCAAGATAGAAATACACAAAGATAATTTATATACTTACAATGTTTGCATGGTAAATAAGATAACTTTTAGATTTTTTTGGTGAAAGATTAAATATATTTCATAAATTGATTCTAAAATATCATTAAAATAAATATTTTAAAATAATTTAAATATAAAAAAATATTAATACAATATAAATTAGAATAGCAAGAGACTATGAATGACGTAGTTAGTGACGTCATATAAATTTAAATTAAGAAAAAACTAATGAAAATGATTTTTCCCGAGGTTGAAACCAATACAGATCGATTTTTCTTTGTAAAAATTATCTATGATGTGAATTTCAAAAATGCATAGAGCGGTTAATTAATAAATTAATCTCAAAAATATACAAATATAAATATCTTATCTTATTATGCTAGCTAAAATTGTATATATATATCTATCTATCTATATTTCTATCTATATTTCTATAGCCATTGGTTCTCAAAAACCGCTCTAACGATTTTTTTCAAATTCACACTAGATATAGTATTTATAAAGAAAAATTAAGTTTTATTGATCATATCTCTTGAAACATACAGCTTCATTATTTATTTCTTAATTAAAAATTATATATGGGTGACGTCAATGACATCCATTTTGAAATTTTACTCCCGCCTTTTTTTAAAGGATATTGTATTAATATTTTTTTTATATTTAAAATATTTTAAAATTTATTATTTAATTTCGGAATAAAATTAAAAATATTTATTTTTAATAAAATATATATATATTTATTAATCTCTCTCAAAAAAAAAAACAACAAAATAAAATACGGTTGGTTGACTCCCGCTTTTTTTTAAATGATATTGTATTAACATTTTTTTATATTTAAAATATTTTAAAATTCATTATTTAATTTCGAAATAAAATTAAAAATATTTATTTTTAATAAAATATATATATATTTATTAATCTCTCTCAAAAAAAAACAACAAAACAAATAAATGTCTTTGAAAGATGGTAAAAATATGTTTGTTATTATCAAAATATCTTAGACCAGTGGTAAGAACAATTGTTTTTACTCCCCGAGTTCGAAGGATCGAAACTCGCCGCGTGCATTTGTTTTATCTATTTTCGTGATTTATTTATTCGTTGTTCTTTTATTAATTAAGTTTTAGATAGTTTTATAATTTTTAATATTTTTTCAATAAAATATTATTTAATACATTTAATAATTGTAATAAATAATTAAAGAATTGTATATCAATATTTTTTAAAGGGTAGAGCGAGAGCTCGGTGTCTCAGGTATTAATATTACCAGCCAAATCCAATAATAATGAATCATTTTTTTTAACTTAAGTACCGAGCCGAGGCTCGGGGTCCCGGTACTATATATATATACGATTTTTGCTAGTATATTAAGATAAGATATTAAGCAAATGCAGACAATATTATAAATTATTGTAGTTAATCATACAGAATGAATGGTATTTAATTAGAAATATAAATATACATCATCTAACGATATATGATCAATTCGAGCGAGATCATATTTAATGTCGAGACAATTGGAGCCCCGTTGCTCGGTACACACCTTGAAATGGGCCTAATCCCAATCATTAGAAAGCAAAGTTGTCTGTTATTACACGAGGTACTTACGCCGTAATCACCATCGTAAAGCTCACCTCTAACATCGGCCCCTTTTTATTATTTATTGGACGTGAGCCGACCGACAGCATCAACATAATCATAATAATTAGATTCTTTTCCCAACGTATTAGAAGTTTGATAGATTCTCGATGTGTGGATATTACTTATAGGAGATATTAAAATGACAAGATAAAAAAAAATTAATTAATACAAATTTAATCTTGGATTTAGATAGAAATTTGATATTAAAAAAAGATTATTTCTAAACCTACTTATAAGCTATTATATTTAATGATCCTCAACCCTATATTTATTTGTATCAATAAATTGAAATCTATCTTAATAAAAATGAATAGCAGTCACCCAGGCAGGCATCATTTACCAAATTTCCATTTTTTAAATTGGACATATCTTACTTCCTGGAAATAAATATATGAAATATTTTTTAAAATAGATAAATTAATTTTATTTTTGTGTTAACAGCTAATATATATTAATATAATTGCACAGTTTTTTGATATTAAAGTAAATTTCAAATTTCCTCATACTATATTTAAAAAAAAACAAAAAAAAAAATTATATAAATATAAAAGAGAAATTTTATGATAATTTTTATTATAATTTTAATTCATTTTATTTAGAGAAGAAAATTTTCAATTTAAATTAACTTTGTTGTTTGAATTACTTTTTACTATCTCGCTAGTGATAGTATTGCGATCACGAAAATTTTTGTTGTCGAGATTTTAATGTTTTTATACGTATTGAAAGTCCCGGGGTCATTTTCATTAAGGTTGAGAAAAATGTCTATGTATGTATGTATGTGTATGAATATATGTGTGTGTGTTTGTGTGTATGTATTTAGACAAGATTACTCAAAAATGGTTTGAGCTAGAATAATTAAATTTGGTACACGGGCATTATTCAAAATTCGTAGTTTTCTATCAACTTTTGAGAAAAGTAGCTCATTCGGAAGAGGACCATTACCTACCACGTTTTCATTTTTTTTTCCTTTAAACTGACCGTAAAAATAAAGATATTTGTTTAATAGTTTTTCACATGGTTAAAAATTGTATAAAACTGCTATATATAGAGTTTCAGCTTGATTAAATCGCTGCAAGTACCGGAATTATTTTTTTAAATTTCATCATGTTGACTGCCTACCACGCGCCAGTACGTGACGTGGTGTCATCACCAAAGAGCTAAACACGCGCTGGTTTAATAAATATTATTTATTAATTTTAATTTAACATTTAAATATAATATATATTAATTAATCCAAATCAAATTTGGGAGATAGTCGAGTGGAGACACTCCAGATTTTTAAATTTAAATTAATTATGGCAATGAATGATGATTTTTAGTAATTTATAGAAATTTTTTGAAATTAAATTATCTCAATATTTACCCTGTATAGTTATTTTACAAATATTTACATGTTCTGATAAATTTAAATATTAGAATGTATTTTTTTATTTTGATATTTATTCAATTAATCATTGGAGATTATTGATTAGAATGTCATTTAGGAATATGGTTATTTTGCAAAAAAATATGGAACATATGAATATTAAATAAAGTATGATGAAATTTATGAATAATTTACTTTAAAAAATTTAAATTATAAAAAAAGACATTGGCTCAATTGTATCAAAAAAGAGTTAAATATTATATTTTGTATATATATTTTTAATAAAGAATAAAAAAAATGAAGAATTAAAACTGTAAGAAAGAGAGGGATTGGTGGGTGGCCGAAGGGGGTGATGATGATGATGATAAGAGGCAATGGGAGAGTACGCAATTAATCCATTTGGCCGTGTCCAAATGTATGGCACATTAAACATTGAATTTGATCGAATCCATTTCTCAATGCTTTTAATGATGGAAATAGAATAAACACCTCGAGAATACCGACTGTCTGTTGTGGTGTATATCGACGTGTCTGTCTCCCTGACGATGACGTCACGGCGACTCCATCTTGTTTGCTCTCGGGTAACCCGACACTCGCTTCCCATTACAGCGCGAGCAGGAGGAGAGAAAGAGAGCGAGGATTGCTGCATGCACTCCCTATCCCTTTCCCTCTTGCTTCCCCTTCTTACGTGTTTTCATTTACTATTGTCTTTTTGAAATGTAGAAATACAAAAAGCCACTTTTCTTTTATTATTATTAACCAAGCAATAAATTTATTTCTGTAGATGAAAAAATATACTAAGAACGAATTATAAAAATAAATAAATTAATATATCAAAATAAATCTACATGTAATTCGAAAAATTAAGTGTTATATATATTAAACATGTAATTTTAAGTTTATTTATATATTTTCTTTATGTACATTTCAGTTGTTACTTTCTTTGAGTCGATTATTTATTATTAAATATTATTATATATTCCTAAATTTTATTGTAGAATACTTATTTAAAAGATTTGTTTTTATTAGAAATATTGAAAACTACAAAATTGGTAAGAATAAGGGCTATTATTTATATTTGTGTGACATTATAATTTAATTTAATAAATATTATTGATAGTTTATCAATGAATTATCCTTTATTATAGTTTTAAAAGACAAAATAAAAAAATAATTTCTTTTCTTATTTTCTTTTATTTTAAATATGATAATAAAAGTAATAATTCTATAAATAATATGAATTAAAATATTATTTATAATAAAAAAAGTATATACTAATAATTAGATTTAAATATAAAAATATAAACTGTCATTTATAATAATTTATAGGTTTGAAATATAGATATATTAAATATATCTTATCTTATCTTACTTATCTTACTTACTTATCTTTTTATACTGTCAAAAATTGTATATATATATATTTGTATTTTTGATATATTAAACCGCTTTAAGGATTTTTTTTGAAATTTCCATCATAGATAATATTTATAAAGAAAAATCGATCTGTATTGGTTTCAGCCTCATCTTTGTTAGTTTTTTCTTAATTTAAAATAGGAATTTTAATAATAATAAAAATTGGCACTGGGCAACGCCGGACAGTGCTTCCTTAAATACAAAATATTATAAATAAATATAAAATTTAAAATATTTATTTTAATAATATTTTGTAACCAAATTAGGAAATATATATTATGTTATATCCACAGGCTATACTTTTCTGTCTTTCAATGCATTAATACGTACGTTTAAGCACTATGTTTTATTTAAATTATTTATTTTTTTATTTTAATTTATTCTTTTAAATTATTTGAAATCGTTTCATATATTTTGTCATTTATCAATTTTAAATAATAATCTTAATCTTAAATATCCATAGTTCATAGAATATTTTTTTTTAAAGTACCGAGCAGTGTCTCGGTGAACCAGGTACTATATTATATTATTATAATAGATTTATTTAAAACAATTTAAACTAATCAAATTCATATTTAAAATTTCATTTATTATTATTAGTATTATTATTATTATTTTAAAACGAAAAAAGTGTAAATGAAATGCATATTCAATGCAATGAATGATTAATAGTTTACCTTGTCCCTCTCTCTTTCTCTCTCTCCCTCTCTCATAAATATATGTAAAGACACAACCTATACCAATGTCCCTTATCCCATTTCCTAATCCCTTAATTAGCCTCCGCAGTGACCTGGAGTTGCTCTCAAAGCCAAGGGGCCGCATTTCTGGTTGCAGGTAGCTCGGCTTCTAGCCCGGGCCTCCTAGCTCCGATTAGCCATCGGATTGTGGTCCATACCCGGGGTAAGCCCTCTCACTCTGAGTCTGCGTGTGAATCTTTTTTGATTATGAGCTGTCTGTATGTTGTCACGAAGTAATTAACATCACTCAACCTGCTCGATGTTTTCAATCACCCGTTGTTCCTGCTCACTCACTTAATCATCTAAAAACTGTTGATTGGATTGATTTTTTTTTTTCTGTTCGCTAATCATCATTCAATCTTTTAATATTGATCTTTAAAAATAGGAATGTCTTCGTCTTACTCTTTTATGTTAAGGTTTTATTAATGAAATAATACAAAACAAATTGTTTATTTGATGTTTATTAAAACAGCACGATTGAACTAAAATTGATGTGAAAAAAATTAATGTATTAATATCATTTAATGAATATATATAATAATGTTACCCCTAAATTTAATTAAATCTTATTAAGTTAAAAATTTTCTAACATATCATAATTTTCTCTTTAATTTCTATTTTTTTAGACAAAAATAATTCCCTTAATAAATAAAAAAATTATTTAATGTCAAAAAACAAGCATTAAAATTCAGCTCTGCTTAATCTTATTGATATTTATATGAAATATAATATTATTAATAATAAATTTTACTTTTATTTATCATATTTGATTTCAAATTATTTTCATTCATTTATACTCCTTAAAATTGATTTTATATTGCATATAAATATGGGGCGTTTATGATAAAGCTCCTACCCTTAAATGAGAACAATTAACTAATCTAAATAATTGTAATGTAACTTAGAAACAAGAAAATTATTTAAGGGCAGAAGTGAAGTGGCGAATTGAAAAATAACTAAAATTGTTAGAAAAAAATACACTTTATTTAAAATTAACTTTTTTTTACCAATTTCTTGTATATTCACTTTTTATTTTTATAGTAAATTGTATTCAAAAAATACAATCTATACACATTATTATAAGAGTTAGTAATTTTCCTTTGGAGATCCTAATCCGAAAGTTCATATTATTATAAAGAGCCAATCCGATTAAGTGATTATGTAGGAATCCAAATTTGAAAAAAGTTAATTTTTAAAAAAAGAATAATCCTAGGTGTACATATATAAATCTACATTTCAATTATTCATTTTAAATTATTTTATTATTTTTATTTATTTTGTTTGATTTATATTTATTATTAATATACTGAGAGAAAAAATATATTTTCTTACCCGGATGAGAGATTTTAATTTAAAATCCATTTTGTATATTTATTTCTATGCAACCCACACAACATTACTATACTCCAATGTTTATGGTGTGTTTTGAAACCAATCCCGTTGAAGGCTTAATAAGCTATAATAATTTTCTTTCTTATTTTATTTCAATTTGTTTGTAGTTATTATTTTGATTGATTTAAATGAAAGTGAGCCTAGAAAAAGAGAGAATAAAAATGCAAAGGAAATCGTTTCTACAATCTTTAGTTAATAATCGTCCTGTCATTGAAGAAAGAAAGAAAAAATAAATAAATAAATAAAGATTTGAATGCGCTAACAAATCGGCAGTTAAACGGATCGGGATTTTATTATACGATTGGGACATCAACGTGAAGAGGGAGGGAGGGGGGGGGGTATATAGGAATTGTTATCTTGCCATTAATTGACGATGTCATCACGATAAAATTCCATTCTATAATACTTAATTCTATTTAATTATATAATCAATTATGAAATTAGGCAGTTATTTTTAAATCAAATGTCTCTCATTTGATCATTCAATCATTTATACAGGTTTATTTAATATTCAAGAATATATTTTTTATATCTGGTATGATAATTCTTAATAGACGTCGATGTTCGTTTGTTAATTTTATTAACTTTTATTATATAAAATTAATGAATTTGATGAGATTCGATCCCTCTTCCTCAAGTTCGGAGTGCTAAAACTCCTGAACATTTCATGTTTGACAATGCTAAAAATTGTTGATTGAGTTTTGTACGTTTAAAAGCATGTTTCCTTAGAATTATATATATTATATATATATATATATATAAACAAAATAAAATAAAATAATATTTCTAAAGTATACGCACTTCAGCTGCCTGTTTTAATCAGATGTTAATTCCATGACATAAGTAATTTTCAAAAATGAAAAGTCAGTGAAATAATAAATAAATAAATGAACAAATAAAAAAAAAATTGTTAATCCCAATAAGAAAAAGTTTGCATGTCGTGGTGAGAGTCATGACAAGTGCCGAGGCCAGGAAGTGGCCGGTGGAAAGCCGAGGCCGTAGTTCTGTTCACACTGATCTCAGGTTTCGATTCTCTTCGTTTCGGACCAATCAATCCGATCAGGCGCTGATCACAATTGACAGGCTCATTATCAAGAACCTCTAATGACGCGCCTACTTTGCATTCAACATCTTTGACGGAGACGAAGATGAAAATAGAACGATTTCGATAGATCCGGCAAGAAACCACCCAACAGACAACTGGAGAGAGAGAAAACCTTGATTCCAACATCTCAATTTGTGCTCCGAATCAGATGTTAAATTCGAACTGAACCGAGTCGTTCAATCAGATTATAACAAAGTATGGTCGAGTAAGTCATTAGCCGTTCGAATATTATTATTCTTATGTCACTACTCCAATCTATCGTTCACTTTTAGAACAATACATTTCTAAAAATGTTTCAAATTCTCTTTTGTGTAGGTATGTTTCTTTCATCGAAATATAAACATCACAATCTTAGGACATCTTTTTATACCAACTGATTAGAACAAGAGATGTTAGACATTATATCAAAGACGTGACACAAAGAAAATACAAACCGCTTTAGAAAAAAAAAATTAATTATTTGGATTTCAAGTTGATATCTTTTTGAATGTTATATTTAGTGTATTATATTTCTAAATATCGCCTATTTAACACCAGAAAAAATGGATTTCAAATTTGAAAAATTTAATATAATTTAATTTATTAGTAAAAATTGATAAAGAAATTATCGACTTTTTAAAATTTCCAGATCATAGCTATTATGTTGACATATATATTTGCTTTATTTCCTATAACATTATGCAAATGTGAAACATAAATTAAATATAATTATATAGTATAATAAATTTAACTTTAATTACTTCAATGTTTTATTCTTGCACTCTTTTACTTCCCATATGCAGAAAAGATTGAAAATAAATTATCACTCACAGGTTATGCGTTGTTGGTCTTTGGTGACATTATTGTTACAATGTACGACGACTATGTCATATTAATTGCATAAACTATTTATCTTTAGGTTTAATCTAAAGATACCTGTTGTGTGAAAATGTTAATCACCACCCTTTATATAGTCAAAAAATAACATCAGTTATAAATTTTAGACTAAATTTTAACTTTTTCTTGATTGAGATGATTTTATTGATATTTCTATATAAACATATTAATATGTTTAATAAAACTTGAGTTTGTCACTTTTCAGTTTTTATGTTATAATTTTGCTTCAAATTGTAATTAATTAATTATAAATTACGGTCTACCTATAGGTTAGACTTAGAATGGAACGTTCTTCACCTTCCTCATTCTCCAGATTTTGCCCCTTGTAATATCATATCGATTTTTTCGAAATTTTTCCTGGAAGGAAATTCCTCTCTATGAAAGTCTTCGAAAGTCATCTTGATAAATTATTCCCAATGTGAAAATTTTTTTTTGAATTAAAAGCATCAGCACTCTGAAACATGAAACATTTACTTATACTTTTAGTATTAAAATTAAATAATTATTTATCATAAATTTGAATGTTGAAATATTTTTCATTACTTTGTAAGTAATAGTATTATAAAATTATTATTTTTTTATATTAGTAATAACTTTTAGCATAAATTAAAAACTTTTTCACACAATCATAGATTATTTATTAATGAATCATATTAAAATAATATTTACATTAGAAAAAAAAATTTTTAAAAATTATATTTAAAATATCAAAAATTTCTTTGTACATATATAATATATTTCTTATATTCATAATAATTAGCATTAAAATGCAATTTTTCCAACAAGATTTTCATAGAAATAAATATCTTAAAATATGGTTCATAATATTTGTTAATATAGTAGATTTTATTTTTATCAAAAGAAAATAAAAAGAAAAGAATAAAATAATTAAACAAATTTACGGGAGATAAATTATTTAAATATAAAAAGTATATAATAAAATAAAAAAATATTGAGAAAATATTGAAATATCTTGGGATGACAGGTGGCTAGCAAAACGGGATTTCAAATACCGGATCTCTTGCGTGGAGAATTCAATTGATTCTAAGGTCATCAAGTTAGAGGTGTTAATTCATAAATATATATTCACATTCATTTAACTTTAATAAATAAATAAATGTATTTTTTTATTTCATTAATATTAAATTAATGTAATCGATTAAAGAAAAGATAAAAAAACAGAAGAAAATATTTAAATAGTATATTAAGAAATTTTATATTATCCTATATATATATATATATATATTATATGTATATCATAATAACCGTTTAATCGCCTACACTGATTATATATATGTAGGCATATCCATACAAAATAAGTATATAACTAGTATTAATAATAATATAAATTACAATAATTATTAATTAAATGTTATCTTGCAAATACATAGTTAAGAAAAAGAAATTAAATAAAAATAAATTATATATGCTTAGTAAATGGCCTAATAAACATTAATATAATAATAATTCGAATGAGTTTGAGAATGAGTTAACCTAACTTTATTTCTCTTTCCTTTAATTTTTAATAAGTATTACTTATTTAATTTTTTATTTTAGATATTTCTTATTTTTTAAATACAAAAAACAGGTTATCTTCAGAAAATTCTTATGAAATATAAAATTGTATTAATTGCAAATAGATATATTCCGTTTAATTTATTTTAATGAAAAAATAGAAATATTATCAATTTTTTTTTTAGTTTTTTAACTGCGGTATTCCCTTCATCAAAATTTTCATTTTTTTCTAAATAGCAAATTAATTATAAAAATTGATAATTAATTATTTAAATTAAATATTTTTTTCCTTTTTATAATTCCAATATAATTTTTGTGTTAAAATTAAATTTAGAAACGTGTGTATGATATCAATTATTAATGTTTCTTTTTTTCGTTTTGCAACAGCAGCTCTGGGAGAAATTCCACCGGAGATCTGGAGAAGGGTTCTGCGGCTGGGCCAAGTTCTGCAATCGACTCGAGCAGCGAATCTGTTGATGGGGACCAAAAACCAGGTTCTGGATTGGACCATCCTACAACACAAACCATGCTCTCTCAGGTAGGAAGATATTTTAATCAAATATTTACCCCTTCACCTATTTTTCTTCATTTAATAAACAAGTCATAAATTCAATCGTAGTTTTTATTCCAATTATTTAATTTAAAAAACAATGTGTGTGTGTGTGTGTGATTTTGGAGTGAAAAATGGATTCGATTTTTCATCAAACAGTGGATTAATTCATATTTTATTTATTTATTTTATTTAAAAAAAAAATTGGCAATTTTTCAAAAACTAACATACTTAATTAATTAGCATGGAATTTATTGAATTGAATCATCTTATTTCTACATTATAAATTAAATGAAAAATAATTCATGATGCAATTTAGATGTATAACTTTTATTTTGATTTTAAATTTTTTGAGTTACAAAATCACAAAATATTAGTCAAGCATTTTTTTTATTGATTTACTAAATAAATATTAGTTCATATTTATTATTGATTTTATATAATATTATAAGTTGTTATTTTTTAATTTAACAAATGCATTTATATAATACAATTGATTGTTCATTTTTATTTAATAGGATTGTATTTTTCATTTTAAATGGATTTCTTTTTATTTATTCTTAATAAATATAATATATTAATATGTTATGTAAACCAAAATTAAACTTGAAAATATACATTATTAAATTATTTTCAGTTAAGCATTAGGTGAAGTTTCAAGAATATTGAATTATTTTTTATGTGCATGTAGGAGGTTAAACAATCATCAAAAATTTTCTTCTTCTCAACTCAAAAACGTTTCAGTTGAAATTTCAAGTTTATTGATATATTTGGTTTATGCGCATTTTAACTGATAAATATCATCATCATCTATCATCATCATTCTCCACAATCTGAGAAACTTCTGATAATGGTGTAACAACTGAAATGTGCATAATGGAAACTTATTAAACTTGAAACTTCACCGAATGTTTAATTTAAATTATTTTTAATAGATTGTATATTTTTTAATTTCAATTGTAGTTTACAAAACATACTAAAATATTTGAATTAATTAGTACTTTTGGTACAATCTATTATATTCTTAATATATTAATAATTTTTAAAAAAATAAATTCATGGTTGATGTTAGATATTAAAGATATTTCGTTTACCTCTTTTTTCTAAAAGTTTGAAAATACATATTTTTTCAAGTTTTTTCATCCCCTGTTACATTCTCAGGCATGTCTTTTACACGTTTGAATGAATTTAATTGAAATTGACAGCTTTCTTTTATTGTAAAATTTTTTCCTGTCACCAATAGTAATGGTTTTTCTATTTATTATTAAAATAACTTTCATATTTTCCCCTATCATTTTTTTTTCCTTTTCTATAGATTAAATAGATTCTCTGTTTTTCACTTCCCCTCAGGCAGTTGATTGCCAAATAAATTGTTACTATTATCCATTTGTTTCTCGTCGATTTCTTTCTCTTTGACAATAGATGAATTGTTTTTCAATTTTGATATTTTTTCTTGGAATTTTGTTTTGCTTACTGAATGGTGGATGACCTTCGGGTTCTGTGAACCATGATGCTCCTCTCTTGCTAGCCTGGTTCAATTCTTGGATGGGTACCGCGCGCCTCGGCTGAGACCTTAAAAAAACCCTCCCAACCAGTAAACATCTTATGCCAGGCTGACGTTAATCGCGTCGCGTAGCCGCGTCAAACATCGTACGACGTCAACAGCCAATCATCGCTGATAACAAATCTGGGTTACACACCCAGTCAAAAATAAAAATAAAAAATCAAATTATCATTCAATGTTTTTTTTTAAACTGAAATATTTTATTTCCTCTGCTCTTGATCTCTATGACATTCAGAAATTTCATCATTGATTGGTTTTAGAGATGAAATTAGTATATATATATATTATTAAATAAATATATCACAATAATAAATTCGAGTGTAATGAAATATTTATATTTAAAACAAAATATATCTTAAAGATATTTTTTTTCCAATCAATATAATAAATAGTCATTCTATATGTCTGATAAATAAATAAATAATTTACGCAGTAATTTTCATTTCCATAAGAAAAAAAATATTTTAATAAAATTTAATAATAAACTAATAGTAAGTATATTTTATATTAATTTATCTAATTAATATATTTCTATTTTTAAACTAAATATTTTATACTTACATATTCATTAAAATAGTTATATTAAGAATTATTAATAAATAATAAATTTTTAATGAAGATATAAGGAAGAAATTTCAATAAACCATTCTTTATTTTAATTTATATAAATCTCTTTGAAATTATATTTAAATATTTAAACCAAAAAATACCTAAGCCCAGTTTTTCGTGTCAATGGTACAATATATATATATATATATATAACTATATATATAGTAATAATAATAATTAAATTATTAGATATTTTAATTGATTTTATACATACTTCTGCCTCTTTATCTTCCAAATAAATAATATATAATTAAAACTTTTGTGACTTTAGGGAACTCGAAAGTTCTTGGCCGCAGTAACCACATATCTCTAATCTCCAAGTGTCCCTTTCCTGAGCTACACCCATCCCACTCCTATTTTCTCACACCTCTCTTAAGCCCCAACCCTCCGCGTCCTTGGTCTTCCAACCGCTCGTTTCCCAATCGGTCTCCCCACCAATATATTTCCGCCAGTCTTTCCTCTCCCATTTTAGGCACCTTTTCTGTCATTGTATAGAGATCATGCGATTCCTCGTTATGCAGCCTCCGCCAATCCTCATCAACCTCATCTTTCTTTGGCCCATAAATGCTGCGAAGAATCCTATTATTATCCTTCGTGATTACAGAACCTAAGTTTTTAAATTTTTCTAAAATTTCAAATTCTATGATTTGTATATATAACATTATTACTCATTATTAATTAATTATTTTTATATAATAATTATATAATTATATTATTTATTGAAAAAATAGAACATATTATTAAGAAAATTTTAAAATTCGATTAATCAAAAAATTTTTTAGATGAAATAATTTCTTCTTGAAAAATTAAATAAAAGTATTTAAAAAATTTTCCAAAATATATAAAATAAATTTAAAATTTAAGATTGTTTTCAGTTTTTCCTAAATTTGTTGATTCTCTATAAACAAATCCCAATTACGCCGTGATTCCTCAAATAAACGCATCTTGAAAGTAACGTCTACTATTTTTTAACTTTTTATAATTCATATAAAAAATTAATGAAAGTATAGTATGTTTGTCTCTTAGTGAACATCTGATCTTAAATGATATTAATATCCATCAAAGTGTCTCCTCTCATACGCCTGTTTAAAATACGGAAGTCACTTATGATATAAAAAAAACTATGAAAGTAAAAACATTTATTTCCTAATTAAATAAACTTATTTAATTTTATTGTTCAATTACAAAACTTATTCTATCTATTTAAATGTAAATGTATAATTATCAGGAACAATGTTTGATAAAAATTACTAAAAACTATTGTGTCTGTTCTTATCTCTTATTTGTTGTTTCAATTAAGTTTTGTACTATTTATTATTCGAAATATTATTACATTTCTAAATATAGATCAAAAGCAAATAAACTAACAATCAATAAAGAATATTCAAATTTTTGATGTAATCAAATGATAAATATGAAATGTAAAAATACAAAATTCAAAATTGAATAAAAATTAATGGATCTTATTTGGATGTTCATATATTGCTAAATTTAAAAAAGTAAATTTATAATAAAAATATAATAATAATTATAATAATGAAATTGGAAAACATGAAAATTTTTAAAATATACAAAACTGTTTTGTAAAATACTATATAAATATTTTTTTCTAATCTGGATTGTCTCCACTCGACTATCTCGCAAATTTTAATTGGATTAATTAACATATATTATATTTAAATTAAATTTAATTAATTAAATTATAAATTATAAAATAAATAAATAATATTTTTATTAAACCAGCATGTGTTTGGCTCTTTGTTGATGACACCAAGTCACGTGTTAAAAAATTTAAAAAGTTAATTCCGGTACTTTCTGCGATTCAATCAAGCTGAAATTCTATATATAGCAGTTTTATACAATTTTTAATCATGTGAAAAAATATCTATTATTTTTACAGTCAGTCGTGGCCTAGGTAATGGTCCTCTTCCGAATGAGCTACATTTCTCACAAGTTGATAGAAACTACGAATTTTGAATAATGCCTGTCTAGCAAATTTAATTATTCTAGCTCAAACCAATTTGTTCTTGTCTACATACACACACATACACACAGGCAGATATTTTTCTCAACCTTAGTGAAAATGAATCAGGAACCTTCAAAACGTATAAAAACATCAAAATCTTGACATAGAAAATTTTCATGATCGCAATACGACCTCTGTAATTTTTTGTTAGTCATTTTTTTTTATTCCTAATCGCATCACAATTTGAATGTTATTTTTTCTTTGTGAACAGGACCCTGTGGGTCATCACGTGACTGAGCTCTTCAGCAACGAGATTAAACCCTCCGTGGCCAGTCTGCAAGCGACTGTCATGTCGAACGCATCACTCGCAGCGGCTGCAGCCTACCAAACTCAGTTGGGCCTGACGAGTAGCCGAGGTCCTGGTGGTATGGGCCACGGGCCAGGTACGCCAACCACCCCGGATCCGACAGCAGCAGCTGCAGCGGCTGCTGCAGCCGCAGCGGCCGCCGGCATGCACCATCATCATCACCATCACCATCATGCAGAGCCTGCGCTTGTACACGACTATCATAGTTTGTGACAGTGGGTTTCTGGCTACGGATTTAGCCAGTGAACGGTTCCCTTCGACGCGGAGCAGTTCAAACCACTCGGATTATCCAACAAACAATGAACAATGGACACACGAATGTGTCGTTAGCGTTAGCATGGATTTAGTGAATTGGCAAATCGATACCAAAAAAATAAAAAGTCAAGAAAATTAGTCAAACTTGAACAATAAAAAAAAAGAAATCAAATTCAATAAATTTATGAAAACAAATAAATAAATATTTATTTATTATTTATTTAAACCATTTAAAGCTAAAAAACCAATTCGATTAATTGCAAATGAATAAATTTTAAATAAAAAAAACAGTAAAAGTATTAAGAAATGATTATTAGTATATATTTTCTACTGAAATAAATTGAATAATTTTATTTATTTATTTATTTATTTTCAAAACTATGATTTATTTTATTTCATTTCAGTAGAAAGTATTTTCTTTAAAAATTATTAATTTATAAATGTTAATTTAACTAACGAGATTTTTGCCACTATTAGATTTTTTTATATATATAATTCGAATAAAAACAAAGAATATAATTTGAACTTATCTCCAAACCATTTTTAAGTACATTTCTACTTTAAATAAATAATAAAATAATAAGGGTTTGTTAAAATAATGCTATATTTTTTTGTCAGATAATTTCAAAATATTATTAAACATACCAAAGAAATTGGTTTTTGTTTAAATCTATATATATTCAACTATAAATTAATTATCATAACTAATACTTTTAAATTACTTTTACTTTTAAATTGATTAATATAAATGTATTTTTTGATTTAATCATTGGAATACTTATAGTTTTAGAAGAGCTGGTACTCTTCATGAAAAATTCAAGGTAAATTAATTTTTTTGACTTTTTAATCCTATCGATGATATGGAAGACATTTAAAAATAAAATCATCGCGATTGCAAAGCTCAAAGCATTGCTCCATTCATGTTCATGAATTTTATAAACATTTTTTTTTTATAATTATGATTATAAATCTATAATTAATATAATTCTCTTTAAAAATATATTTAAATTATATATATACCTATACATATAAATATTAAGAAATAAAGAAAAAATATAATAAGATTATATTTAGGTCAAGTAAAAGGGTGTGTACAGATAGAGGGGGAAATGTTCATTAAGTTTCGGAATTTTCATCGCTGCTATTATAAGATCATTAGCGATGGACGTGATACTACTTCGAAAAAGAATTTACTGAAAACTTGTACTTAATTCATGTATAAAAAAAATTAAATTTTATGACTTCTAACTTATAAGGTATGTAATATATATTTAAAAAAAAAATAACAAAAAATATGAAAAATGAAATCGATTGCTTGTATATAAAAATCTATATATAATATAAATATTTAGATGGCGCGAGAGGCAATGCCTTAGATGTAAATAGGAAATTTAGTGTGTGTCGTAGAGCAAATCTAAAAAAAACAAAACAGGGCTTATCTCTGGCCGCGGGTCACTTCGCGGGGTCACGCTAAGATTATTTTTCCACTTTTTTTTAATTTTTTTTTTTTTTTTTTTTTTATTTTTTTTTACTTTTTTTTACAAATCGGAATTCATTCGTAAATTAATCTTTTTTTTTATGCACTTACACTATAATATAATAACTAGGTCAAAGCTCATGTCAGAATATGAATTATTATATAATAATAAATAATAATCGCCATTGGACCAGTATTCAATACTATTTTTAAGATAAATATAATAATAATAATAATAGTAATAATTATAATACTAATGATGATAATATCATAATAATAATAATAATAATATTTTTTTTTTAAGTTTTCATCAATGACTTAGCCGAGAATGAATTCGTTAACTTACATAAATAAGTCACTTGTCGAGGGGTAGTAGTAGTAGTAGGAGGTCTTTTTTCTGATTCATTCGATGAGAGTTTCATCTGCACAAAATAACAACTTTACTTACTAAAAAACAGTTCATTTCAATCGGTTAAAATATAGCATAATTTACCAACGACATTTACAAGAACATAAATTTGTTTACATCCTTTGAAAGAAATATATACAAAAAAAAATAATTAACTTTAATAATTTTCTCTTTTATTTAACTAAAATAATCGAAAATTGTGTCTTATGGAAAGATAATTTTTCAATATTGTATTTATTAATTTTATAAAATTTTTAAATAGTATATATATAAATTAAGATTTTCATTTGCCAATTTATAACTTCAATTTAAAAGAAAATTATATTAGATTTTGTTTTCTTTACTTTCTCATACAGTATAAAATAAAATTTATTAAATACAATCAAATCTGTGTATATGCAAATGTGAGTGTGTGCGTGTGTGGCTCAAATACTACATTCCCTTTTCCTAAAGATTATTTATGAGATTTTTTTATATATCTTTTGAAATATCTTAGAAAAAGTTTCCTGTTGGAATATTTGTTTATAGTTATATAATAATTTTAATCTTCCTTTGACAAATACACAATCATGTAAATTTTATTAAATAATTTGGAGGAGCCAGCAGAAGGATTTGCACAAAATGTTTAGTTTGAAGATTGTAATATAAAGATTTAAAACACTTATAAACAAATTCATTTCATCTTAATCATAAAAATCAATTTTTGGAACTTAAAAACGAAATTCTTTAATCATTAATAGTAAATGTATACTTTCTTTCTATACAAAATTTGGATTTTTCGAAAAATATCAATTTAATTCTACAGTAATTTATATATTTATTTTTATTAGATAAATATTGAATAAATAAATTAATTAATTAATATTAATTGAAAGAAATATGCATTTAATATAAATATTTTGCTCTAATTGAAGGAGAATTTCTCAATTTTAAACGTTTATTTAAAATACGGTGCATTTTACAATTCCTCCACTGACTATTCACAATCTAAAAGATACATACTATGTTCATTCAGATACACACATATACAGAGACATATGCCCTCCTATATAGAAGAGCTCTACATTGATGGTGATGACGTCACCCAGAGGCACAATGAGGTCCATTGTGACCAATTGCTCTTTCCAGGCCAATGGACGGATGATGGCATCTCACGGAAAAATAAAAATAACAATATATAGTCCCAAGAGAAAAATTATAATCAAAATTATGAATTAATTAATTTATATCATATATAAAAATATACGAAAAAAATTAGATTTATTTAATCATTTGTAAAATTTTATTAATTATCTTATCTTATTTATATGGGTTGTTTATGCAAATTATCATCATCATTACGATTCAACAAAAATTTATAGTCGAAGATAAAGAAATAAACTCATAATATGTCTTTATCTAATTTTATGAAATCATTAAAAAAAAGGAAACTAAAAAAATAAACTATTTAACGAATGGAACGAAAATTGAGAGTTAATAGACTCTAAATAGAAATATACAGTAATTATTTAAAAAAACTTTTTTGTAAAATCGTGAGTAATAAATTTTACCTAAAATATAGCTTCTATTATTTTTAATATTTAAAAAAAATGTATAATCAACTAAAGGGGTTTTATTTTCAATAAATTATAATAATTTTGTTTTTCTATTATATGTGAATTTTAATTTTTTAATTTAAAATTAAATTTTATTTTCTCCGATTGGGGGAGATTGCATAAACACGCAGAAAGATGTTTGTTTGAATTTACTTCTTAATTCGATAAATTTTTAATACAAACCTACCTTTGTATTATGTAATTTTGATTAAAATCTCGTAAAGTTCATTCATCCTATTCAGCAGCTTAGAATGAAAAGCACAATCGATAACACAAAGCAATTTTTAAAATTTTTAAGATTTTTAAGTCAATTGAAATATCAATGTAATCTTACACTGAGAACAAAAAAAAATTACATAATCTAAAATCTATCTATCTACCTGTGTGGCTCCTCAGAATTCGAAAGTTCTTGGCCGCAGCAACTACATTTCTACAAACGTCCCTATCCTGAACCACTTCCATCCATTTCCTATTTCCTTCCATCCCTCTTATATCCCTCCCCACATTGTTATATAACTAAAAACAAAACAAAATTAAAACGTATTTAAAATCTTTGAAATACATTATTAAAAGATATATAAACTATATTTCATAAATTTTATATTACATTAAAATAAATTGATAAAGAATAAATTTTCAAGTGAAAATCTTATAAATGAAAAACAAACCAGATTGAGGTGAATTGTAATTTAATTGAGGGAAAAAATAAACAACTCTCCACTTTTGTTATTAGCTCGCCAAATTCAAAAACATTTCTAAATAATATTTTTATTTTCAAATAATAATAAAAAATAAAATAAACAAATAAAGAAATAGTCATTTCAAAAGTTTTTGATTATTTTACGAATAATAATTAATTATATTTTCCGATAATTTATTATATTTATTTATTTTCACGCACACCCTTCTTCTACTTTTTTTTGGGGTAAAATGTTTGTATTATTCAATTAATTTATTCTTAATTATTGTTATCATAATTATTGTTCTGAATACAAAAATATAATAGAAAAAAGTGCTTCTTCTCATTTGTAATTTTTACCTACAATAATAAGAATATTAATAATAATAATAATATCCTTCTCATCAATAACACCAACAGAACAGCCATTATAATTGAGATAGGAGTTCCTCTTACTCATAATGTCAAAAAAACTGAAACCGAAAAGAGAAATAAATATGAGGAACTCGCTATCCAGCTGAAGAATATCTGGAAGCTGGACACAGTCGCGACCTGTCCACTGGTGATGTCAGCGGAGGGAGTGGTATCATCCAACTTTGATAAAAATATTGAGAAACTAGGATTGCCGAAGACCATCGCAGGGCAGGCACAGAGGGCGATACTTCTGCAAACGTGCCACATAGTCAGAAAGTTTCTCAATTGAAAATTATCCGGAGGATCGTATGGGTCAGGGTGAACTCCCTTCCCACATCGACCGAGCCTAATCCCTAGTAAGATCTGAAAGGGATAGGTGAAAGTTTTCCAGCAGCAATGCTGAGAAAGTGAATTAACTCGGATAATAATAATAATAAATAATCAACATTGTATGTATTTGTTACTAATCTTGTTTACGCACAAGGATTACGGAACTGTCTCTTTCACGTCTGTCTCACTATTCTACTGTCTATTCACAAGTATACCCTATACACTTAAATACATACATACAAACATTCATACATACATACATACATACTAAAGACAGAAATGTATTAATGTTATGTTTAATTTAAATAACTAAAGTATTGTACATAGAATGTATATGTGTACGGAAATGAAGAAAGATTATGTTTCAATTGAATCTTTTTTTTCAAATATATCCTTTTTAATCCCTTTCGTGCTTTATATTTTAATAACTTTCCTTGTCCTAAGAGTAATAAATTAAAAGTCTCCCTTTTCTCCAATCTGCTCGATTTATTTATTTTTTTTTTTTTTTCAGTTCAATCTCAATTTATAATGTTAATTGTTTTTGACATGCAATCATGTTTTTTAAACATTCTATTATCTGAATGAGATTAAATAAAATAAGGGTGCAATTCACCGAGTACCTAATTATTCATAGTCAGTTTAATAAAAGAAAAATATAATTTGAAGACTGAAAATCACTCAAGTTTTTGGGATAACTTCAAGATTAAATCTGAAAATAAAATAAAAATAAACAATATCAATAAATTATTTATTAAAAAAATATTTTAGAAAAATTCTGGTAACTTACCCATCAAGTGAGTTTCTTTATATCTCAGAAGAATAAATCAGAAATTAAAAAAAAAAATGTTTTCTAAATTTGGATTTACTAATTTATTTCAATTTTATTAAAGTACCTATCATTATGCGATTTCTCTATCATTTTATGTTTCATTTTGAAATTTTTTTTTTTCTGAAAGTGTTTTTTTTTTTTATTTTCATCCCCAATTTGATATTCTAATTCGATCTCAGCGGGGCTATGGCGCTATTTAAAGAGAGAAAAAGAAATGAAAAAAAGGAGTCAGATAGATGAATTATATTCCAGGTGAATGGAAACTACACGCATGTTCGATTCCAGATGATGTCTATTACAAGATATATAGATAATATAAATTTTCGGTATTTGATATAAATAGAGAAAAAAAATACGTGGGTCTTGTTTAATAGCAAATGACATGAGATCAAAAAGTTTACGATCTTGCCATGGAACAACAACAATCGATAATAAAAAAAAATCATAAATAACCAATTGAATAATTCAATATAGTTGAGAGATAAGTTCATTATTAAAATCAAATGATGGGAAAGTGTATCTCTACTTTCTTTTACGACTTCCAATAATATAATTACTAAACCAAAATGCAAATTAAATTTTATTATTATTGATATAAAAAGAAATAACATTTACAAATAATTAAATATGTATAGTAATATTCATAGTTAGAATCATAAAATCCGAATGATTGCGATGGGCGGAATTGGATAAAGAAAGACTAGTAAGAAAATGGATGACGAAAAAAAAAATTGGGAAAAGACATAAAATATAAAAGAATTTAAGAAAATTTAGAGAGAATAATTATTGAGAGAGATAACTCACAATTGAAACAGGTGGATTAATGTAGTTGTCCCAGATTTGAACTTTCGAGTTCAAAAACGCCACACAAAGATTGAGAGATAGACTAATGAAATAGAATATATATTAAATAAAAATAAATATACTTATAAATAAATAAATATTATAATTATAATACTAGTAATTTAATATTTTTTTGCCTTCTTTAATTAATATATTATGTTATTTTAAGTTATATAAATATAAAATTTGAATTCTTCTTAAAAATAGATAGATATAATTATAATATAACTTTAAAATGACTATTATAGTATTACTTAAAAAGCAATATATGATCAATTTGTAATTTTAAATTACATGGAAAATAAGTAATAAAATTGTATCCAATAAAATATAGAATACTATTATAATATACATATATATGAGTTATATATTTAAGGAAATGAATGAAAATATAAGAGAAAATAGAAAGAAGATTTTTTCAAGAAAACAAGAGAATGATTAAATGAAATCATGAGCTCATGTGGTAAAGAAAAACAACTCATTTTTTTTTCAATAGGCTTTAGATGGAGAATATAATTAACTAGCTCAAAGTACCTGTGCTTCGCTACGGTTTAATATCAATATGACAATGGCAGCGCCCGCTCCAGGGTCGGCTGACCCGGACATTTGGCGGCATTTTGGTCGTTATTGATATAATAATATAAATATAAAAAAATTTTATGAAATAACTTTTTTCCAATGGACTAAAAAGAACAAAATAATTTTTCTATAAAACTGACAAAGTTTATGGATGAATTGGTTCATATTTAACGAAAAACGTTGGGTGCATTTAGTTTTATTTATTTATATGAACAATCAAGTCAAATTTTTGTAATAATAAAAATTTTATTAAACACATTAACTGACCAATTTTTTTATCATGCAATAAAATTGATAGGCTAAGAGCTAAGAAATTAATCCTTTATTATTTTTCACTGTATATACTTAAATCAAAGTATGTATCAAAATTTAAAAGAATTTTTATTAAATTTACATATTATCAATCAAATCCAAAATGGTTGATTATATTAGAAGAAATAGTGTTACTTTTTAATGAAGTGTTTTAGTGTGGTATGTATTTATATATATATGAATTATAGCTCTATAAATAACTAAAAGCGCTCAACGTTTTTCGTTGAATATGAAACAATTCATCCATGAACTTTGTCAGGCTTATAGAAAAATAATTTTATTCTTTTTAGTGCAACTTTAATATGATAAATTTATTTAATATAACAAGAGAAATAGAAAAGATGAAGTAATACGAAAATTTACAAATTGAATAAAACAAAAAAATATATTAATCTTTCAAAATTGATTTTATGCATTTATGTTAAGTAAATGTTATTATTGAATAATAATTATTATATCATATTTATAAATAAATAATTTTTATTAATATGAGATTTTATAAATGTATTTACTTAGGATATTGTTGGTACTCATATTGTCTTAAAAGAAAAAGGTTTTATTTTATTCCTTTGTATAATTTTCTCTCCGGGGCATATAAAAAAAAAATTCTCTATGTCATTTGTGGGAAAAAAACCCTCTTCATTGGCGCTACAACTGATTAATAAGAATTCATCATTAATTTCAATGCTATAAAATATTCTTAATTACTTTCAAAATGAAAATCTATCCTGAAATCAATATTTATGCTTCAGAATTCGTTGAAAAAAAAATTAATCTGAGAAATACAAAAGGAGTTAGTTACTAAAAGTAATCGCTAATTATATTACAATTAATTAATTATAATTCAATTATATTTCTTCTATACCTTCTAGGGAGCGATTGATATATTATAAAAATTTTCAAAAGTCTATATCAATATTAAGATGATGAAAAATCGATTTCAATTTGTTAAAAGAGCGAACAGACAGAGAGACAGACGCCAAATGAAGTTGAGAAAAACGTTATAATAATATAAAATATTGATAATCGGTGAATCAAAATATATATTTGTTGATTTTCAGTTAATGTATGTATGATGGATTTTTGTCTTAAATTTTTGCTCTGATTAAGAAAAATATTTTGTTTAAAGGGGCAGCAATTTGTCTTTTTGTCCGGGGCTGCAAAAAGAATGGGCTAGAGCGGGCGGGACTATTTAAATTAGTAAAAGTTAAGTTAATTACTTAAATAAACCTAAAGAATTACATTTTTAGAATAATTTCAATAAGTAAATTTAACTATTCTCAAAAGTTAATTATTTTTTTAAATTTTTATTAAAAAGCCTCTTATATATCTTCCCTCATCACTATCAATCTTAATACTCCCCTGATTCGCGGATCTCAAATAGGCCACAACGCGAAACCAAAATTTGCTATTTTTGTATAAGACTTAGAAGCGATAAAGGGCGAATTTTTCAAAACCTAAGAGAAGGGTATGATCCAAATTTCATTGCAATTCGTTATTTGGTTTTTGAGATTTCGTGATGAGTGTGTAAGTGAGTCAGTTAGTGGTATTTAAGCTTTATATATTTAGATAGAATAAAATAAACAATAGGTAAAATAAAAAAATAGGTAAATTTTTTGAATATGATGCTAAAATCAAGAATATTGATTGAAATAATGAGAATTTAAAAAAATATTAAAGTCAATTATTTATAATTCATTGGATTTCATGATATTTAATGATATTAAATACAATAAATCAGGGATGTCCAACCTTTTAATTTAATGGGCCACATCGCAAACTTAAATATTTAACTGGGCCGCAAAATTACCAGAATATGTTAAGCCTAGCTAGTGAATGTCTCAAAACTTATGGAGATTTTTGGGGATAGAGGTGGTTTTTTGTTTTTGAATGTTGCAGCCTTTTTTTTATAGCCTCGAAGTTATAGGTCGCTTGCCGGACTGTGAATTCTTTAAAATTTAACTCCAAAATGAGTCGATAGTGGGCCGCATCAAAACTTTGAGTGGGCCGCAATGCGGTCCGCGAGCCGCGAGTTGGACATCCCTGCAATAAATTATCATGCTTGTATGAATTTGGTCTTTCTTTTATCAATTTTGATAAAGTATAATTCATTTATAAAGCAAATTAAAATTGTTTTGAAAAACTATGATTATCTAAGATCATATTTTTTTTAAATAGTTTCGCTTTTTTATAAAATAACGAAAACTCTATTAAATTTTTTTTTTCTTTTTTTTAAGCTTCAATATCTGGTTTCTTTTATTACGAATAAATCGTTTTTGAGATCTTCATTTCTTGAATTGGTTGATATGAAAAGAAAAAGGTGGCTAAAGCGTTGCCCATTGAGAAAGAAAGAAAGAAAGAAAAAAAATGCTCAATGAATGTCGGCTGATGATAATAGAACGTCTTTGAATTGCTGGACGGGCAGTCATTGTCTGTTTGGAGCTACTGACTCCACACTTGGTTATTGCAATTTCGTCTGGGAATGGTCGCTTAGACAAACATTTGGACCTCCTTAATAGGTTACTCGTCGTGCGCCCCGTTTGTTATCGAGGAGGCTGAATTGGTCCCGGACCGCATGGGGTCCATCGCTCGTCTAATTTTGAACGCAGAAGGAATCGTATCTGCATATGGAAATCAGTCCAAGAACAACCATTACTAACATTTTATCATTCCCATTCCCTTCATAATATTTTAATCAATTTGTAATTGATTTTTTTTTATAATAATAAACAAAAAAAAACCCCTCCATAAAATTCAATTGTCTATTTTGTATGCATATAATCACCTCCCCCAATCGAAAATATATCCAATGCATGTCATTAATTAATATCATATAATAATAATTTTTTTTATCTTTACTAAATGAGATCAATTCAATTTTTAATCTTGTCAGATTACATAAATAATATAATAAGTGAAAAAAATTGATTGATCTAAATGATTAAATTATAAAATTTTACATTATAAAAAAAACAATATAAAATCATAAATTATTATGATAATGTGAAAAAATTAAATTATGAATATAATATCAAAACATTTGTTTTTATAGATAAATTATGAAACAAAAATAATACTAAAATAAATTTTAAACAAAATAGAAATCAAATAGACACAAATAATATTTTTATTCTATATTAAAAGGTTTTTAGAACAAAAGGTCTCGTTCTAATAATCGTTCTTAAAGATCACAAGTTCTTTTATCGAAGAACATAGTCAGCACCATTTTTTTATATTCAATGTCTTCATTGTAAAACTTGCTCTTATCTTAGCAGTGACATGTTTTACATTCAATTTAATCTAAAAAACAATAAAAATCAATATAATTGCTATAAAATAAATGGGACAATAATTATTTTAATAAATTTATCCTGTACATAGATATTATTATATAAATATATATAAGAATATTGTTATACTATAAACTCCAAATCAATTGACTGGTCCAATTCTTTTGAATATCTATGTACTTCTTTCTCTTATTCTTATATATAGCTCTTATATATATATTCAAAAAACCTAAACATTATTTTTTATCTAAAACCAAAAGATGTAGATACTATATATTTTATCAAGGAATCTATCCGTAAATGGCGCGCAATGAATACAAACATAAAATACAATATGTATAATCTAATTATCTAAATTTGTATTTTAATTACTATTAATTCACTTATGATGAGGTCACCGGGAAATGGGAGAGACTTCATTCATAACAAGGAATTGCATGACCTCTATACATCTCCTAATATAGGGTTATAAAATCGAGAAGGCAGGGCACGTGGCTAGAATGGAAGAGGAAAGAATAACGTAAAATATATTGGTGGGGAGACCCAGTGGCGTACCTAGGGGGGTGCGGTGGGTGCGGTCCGCACCGGGCGGCACTTATCTTGGGGCGGCATTTTTTATATTTAGTTATAGTTGTAAAAAGCAACTTATTCATTTCATATTTATTTTTTTTCTTTCTTGAATAATAAATGATTATTATGATTATTATAAGTTTACTATTTGATTTATATAAATTATGATTAACTATATGATTTCGAATATTATTCCTCGGTGTATATAAATGCATTTTAGTGTAAATTTTGAATTCTAATTCCAAGAACAGGATAATAATTTTATTTTATTGTATTCATTAAAATTCGTTGAATTCAAATACGATTTTGTTCAGCAATTTTTCCTAACTAAAATTTTTTGATATCAGTTTATAAATGTCATTTCTTTTGAAAAGTTTATATGATTACTTTGAAGTGATATACCAATATTTTTTTAAATCATCGATTTTTCTTTTGAAAAGCAGGGCCAGCGGAAAAAATATAAATATAAATTTTGAGAGCATTATACACGATTTTTCTAGAATGAAAGCTAGAAGAGTAAATATTATATTAATATGTTTACGAGTGCATACAAATATGTGTAAAAAAATTTACTCTGTGTATTAATTAATATTGATTAAATAACTTAATAATTTATTTATGTGTATATAAATACCACTATTTGATTGACTTATAATAAAAAGGGCGGCAAACTGGAGATCGCCCCGGGCGGCAAAAGTTCTAGGTACGCCACTGGGGAGACCGATTAGGAAAAATCTGCTTGGAAGACCAAGGACGCGGTGGGTTGACAATGTAGGAAGGGCTCGTTTTGGGGTCATCTGGAAGAGAAGCTTCTAGTCATTTGTCGAAAAGAATTTGTTATTAAAATGATTATTTTTATTAAAAATTTTTAATTTTAAATTTTAATGGCTCAGAATAGGGACACTTGGAGAAATGTGGTTGCTGAGGCCAAGAACTTCCAAGTTACGTAGAGCCAGAGAGACAGATCGATTAATTCACTTATTCAGAAAAAAATAAAATAATTTGGTTAAGCTTCATTAAGTTTTCCATGGCAAATAAAATTCTAAAATTGAGTAAATTTTTCTCGTTTTGTTCATTGGTTTCGGAGCAACACAACATTCTTCCAGCCATAGTTAAGAAAATCTGATTTTTTGGCGATTTTCACTGATGAACCTTGTTTTTGTTAATATGTGCCCACGCTTTTTTGCTGGGCATATGTAAAGAATAATATTCAAGGTTTAATTAATATTTTATTTTCTATTTTTTAGGGCATTTTTGATTAAAAAGCGTGTATATTAAAAAGTTTTTTTTTTTATTAATTTATTCTAAACTTAAAGTGTAGTATATCCTTATCGATTTACATACAAAGTTTTCTTAAATTAAAAAAGTAATTTTTTCAGGGACAATGAGATTTTAAATATAGTAGTCTGTGTGGCTCGTTTTGGAGTCATCTGGAAGAGACGCTTCTAGTCATTTGTCGAAAAGAATTTGTTATTAAAATGATTATTTTTATTAAAAATTTTAAATAATTTCCTACAGGTTCGTTTACCCTAAATACTATTTTCTAAATTCACCTTGAATTTTGATATTTTTTAATGTTTATTGATAACTAGTATTAATTATTATAATTAAGAAAAAATAAATTAAAATGAGCCCAAAACTCATTATTTTAACATCAATGAAAACAATGAATGTAGGAAACGTCCATAAAAACGATATTATCTGTTGGAAGTTGGTACTACTACCTCAGTCTTCAAAATCTGCAAAAATTATTAAAAAAAGGCAGTGTATTAATCTAATATCCTATAAAATAAAATATTCTATAAGCTTTTTATTTATAACTTAGATTACTAATTAGGAAAAAACTATATTTACAAAAACAAATAATTCTTAGATATAAAAACCATTTTGAAATATGTTCAATATAAAACATTAAAAACTAGTAATATTAATTTTACTATAATAAATTTAATTTTTTTTTTTTGTATAAATGCATAATTTGATTAAAAAGAATTCAATTGATTGCATTACCAAGTCATTAAATAAATCGATCAACCTTGGTTACTTTATTGGCACATTTTGATCCCCACTACAATTTTCTTAGCATTTATTGAAAATATTTTTATTTATTTTATTACTAATCAATTTCTATGTAAATTATCTCGTTAAATTCTTATTTTTCATTTTTTGAAGGATAGTAAATTTTATCACTGCCATACTTTGAATATACAATTTAAAAGTAATTAGAAAATATACCTATAGTTACACACTCCTACAGCAATTAATTTAATAGCAATATAGAAAAGATACAAGGTTATAATTTCATTTATTTAAAGTATGTCTGAATGGCAAACGACGGATAACCACGAAGTATTCCAACTGCTTCTGTTTATAATTTTTTTATGAATAAATAAATATTTAAACTTTCTATAATTAATACAATATTAAAGTATAAGATTTTTATTTTTAGCTTCAAAAGTGAAATTATAATTCAAAAACAAATAAATTATTTTAAAAAAAACTTAATATATTATATTGACATGTGTGTATAGGATATATATTATCATATAAACAGATAACATTTTCTATCACTTGTATGAGGTTGTCCAGTAGACAAGTTTAGTCCGCCTACACAGCATCGAAATCAACAATAGCAAATGTTTTGGGACTAAATTGTTTAATCCATACTAACAAATAAAAAAAATTTATTTTTTTTTTTTTGGTATTTATAACTTTGTTAATTATTTTGAATTCAGGAAAAATAAACAAATTGAAATAGAAAAATTGGTAATTGAATTTTTAACTTAATTAATAATATTTATCAAAATCGACTTTATTGCCTTTTAAGATTTCCTCTATCAAGATCAATATACATTTTTGGATGCATGTGAACCAATTTTCGAACCACAATCCAAAATATAGATTTTTAATGCATTAACTCTCGACCTTCTAAGAGGATTATAAAGAAAAAAGTTCATGAATGAACTTAATTCAATATATCTTCATATTGTAGTAAAAAATGGTTAAATGAGTTCAATTGAGACCGATTTTTACAGGAGGAAGAATTTGGTGAAGATCGTCCAAAATCGTTGATGTTTGGGTAAATTCAAATTCGATCATATTTGTTTTTAACATTATTATGCAAAAAATATGATTATCAATTCTCTTACTACTATGTTATAAAAATAATTACATTACTTAAGGCGCATATATAGAAAATAATAATAAATATTGTATAAATGAATTATAAATTATAAGTCACTATAATTAGGTATAAAATTTTTGCGTAATACCAGCAAATTTCTTGTTTTTTTTTACTAAATCATATTAGAAGCCACCTTTTCTGATCTGAACTATCGCATTAACAAAATGCGTAAATGATTCCAATTAACATCTATTTTAATCTCGCTCAATCTTGAATTGGCTTTGGTCTGTTATGCAATAACACATACTGTCTTCGACAAACTCTACACAAATACACGATTAGAAATACTTCCAACATATTTTTACTCTCCTAATTCATTAATTAAGCGATTCATTCATTGTTTTTAATTCTTTCAACCTTGAACCAACATTTTTTTTATTTATTCAATGAGAATTCATTTTCATTAATCCTGAATAATAAAATTTGAAAGGACTAAGAAAGTTTGTTTAATTATTTATTATAAGAAAATGAATCCCTTAAAATTATTATGAAATAGTCCAATTGAATCATTTTTATTTGATTCTCAAATTCTAAAATTTCAATTCTTTGTTTGTTTATTTTTTTTTTTTTAATTTGTCATTATGGTGGTTATAGTATTTGGTTATCTTGGATCGACATTCATTCCTTCTTTTGATTGGAGTTATCCTAAGGGAAATAAGTTTTTACTCCCTCAAGAGTGAATTGATGTCCTGAATCTCAGTTGGGAGATCTATAAAAAATGGTTCTTTTCTTTTGAGTGAGGACCACCGTGGATGCCCCCATGTTAACAAATTGGCTCGTATATGCCCAGTACCAAGTGAGGCCCCCATCTCAAATATCAGGTTTTTATTATCTGAAAAATGATTAGACATGCAACTGATTGAACGATGAAAAATGAGAGAATGCATGAATGAAGTAAAAAATATTTTCTTTTTTAGGTTTCCTATATTCTAAAATATTTTAAATTATTTTTCTCTATTGTAAAATATAGTTTTAATCTTTTAATAAAAATAATAACTAATAATATAACACATTTATTTTAATTTATTATGATAACTTAGAGACATAAATAAATTTAAAATTTGATAAAAAGAGAAAAATGGAATATTTCTCTTTATCCTAAAAAAGCATATATCACAGAATAGTTGAAAATCATAATTAATTTTTATTTAAATGATACTATTCTTTTTATTATATAGTCATAATATTATAATTATAATTTCTGTAACTATTTTTGCGTTTGAAGAAGGACACGACTTGCATTTGAAACCTCGGTATTAATTGGTACTAGCTGCTCGCGCCTTCGGCGCTCTTCTCACCTAGACGGGGGCTCCGCCCCCTGTACCCCCGAGTGGTACATAGTATTTAGTTAAAAGTAGTAAAAGCTTTTCATCCATTTCAATCAGTATATTACATAAAACATTCATTTCTTTTGGTGTTCTTATTTAAAATATATTTTAATTTAAACAGTAAATTAATTATATATTAGCAGACCAGTGTGAGAGCCCTCAAACGCAAAGAAATTGAAACGCACAAAAGATTGAAAAATATTATAAGATATAAGAGGCACTGGATGTGACGTCACAAATGACGTCAAAAATAATAAAAAGTAAGAAAAAAATTATTTTTTCACTTTTCTCAAAAAGTAAGAAAAAAATTATTTTTTCACTTTTCTCAAAAAGTATTTATTGTTTTCCAATGAATTTCACGCTATTAATAGATTAGCCCGAGGGCTATCAAATGGCATTAGAATGGCCCAAATCGCATAAGTCGTTTAGGAGGAGTAGTAGGAATAGAACTGTCTTTTAAATATATAGATAGATTCTACTTTCCTGTTCTGTTTTTTATTGACCGGCGATAGGAAAGGAAGGTATTGTTTTCACACCAAATTTCACAAATGGATATTTTTTACATATCTCCACGAATCATGCATTTTGTTAACAGAAAAAAGTATTTTTAGTCCGTCCGTCCGTCCATTGTGTGCCATAGACGGTATAACTTGACCGGCTCAACGGATTTTGATAAAATTTGGTATATTTACTTAATATATCAGTAGCATTAACTCATCAACTTTTGATGTGTATCCGGAAAACGGAAGTAGTAGATTACAAAGTATTATTTTAAATTCATTGTCGGAAATTTTTCACTTAAAATGTGAAGACCACAGGGGAAAAACTTGGTAACTCAGAATTTCATAATTTTTCAGGAGAGCCATTTTAAGTTTTTTAAGTCATAAAACATAATGATTTACTTTTTTATATATTTTTTACTATGTCATATATCTGTACATGTATTTTTATAAAACAAAAACGTGTATATAAAGTTTGTAAATAAAATTAAATAATAAAAAACATGTATTGGACTTAAGTTTTTCTCCTGAATCAGATGGACTTGCCAAGTCCTTCCCCTGCATGGAATATTTACAAATGCTCATATCTCTGGAGTTGACAAATTATTCCCGAGGATGATTTTACTATCATAAAATACCCTATTTAGTGTATCCTATGACAACAAAATCAGAAAAAAAAAAACAAAAATTGGAGTTACCAAGTTTTTCCTCTGTGGTCTTGATATAGTAGTAATTAATAATAGAGTAATTAAACTAAAAATCAAAATCAAAATAATATAATCTAGTCATTTTAATTCGAGTTTTAAAAATATATTTTTTTATACTTTATATATATATATAGTATATAATGTTGAATGGTAATTAATTTTTTTCAAATCCTCGGTCGGTTCCTGTGCCTGGCCACAGCTCATTTTTTTATTATGGATGTGGCTATTTATACATACAGTATGTATACGCAATTGGCTATTTATACATACAGCAATTGGATATTTATACAAACAGTATGTATAAGAAATTAGCTATTTATGCATACATATTTTAAACTACAGTTTGTTTTTACAATTCAAATAGATACCAATGACAATTTGTTTAATAAGAATTTAATAGATTTCAAATTAAAATAAAATGTAATAATATTGATATAATTAATAAAAATAATAGTAAACATTGATTTAATAGAAATTAAAATTAATATAAAATGTATCACTATTCACCATTTCAATTCATTCATTTCTCATTGCTTCTTATTCAAGTGAATATACAAATATGAGTTTATTAATAAAAATCTCTTTGAGAACTCTTCTATGAATAATATTTATTAGTATAATAGAATAGTTGATATAATTAATAAAAATAATAGTAAACATTGACTTAATAGATTTCAAATTAAAATAAAATGTAATATAATATTATTATAAACTTTTTGGTAGGTTAAACGTTAAACGTAACTACAAATAGCTAATTTCTTATACATAAGGTATGTATAAATATCCAATTGCGTATACATACTGTATGTATAAATAGCCACATCCTTTTATTATTAAGATAAAAAATGTGAATATAAAATAACAAATATTTTAAAATTTAACATATTAACAGAATCAACATATTTTGGAAAATTTTTTAATGCTTTCTCAAAAAACACCCAGAATATCTTTCATCTCCCCTATTATATTACATGAACACCATACTAAAAATAATTTCCTTTATAGAAAACATAAACAATTATATGTAGTATTAATCTTTCCCATAGAGTTTATGCAACGATGGATTTTTTGATTTTATAAGAATAATGAGGATGACTGATTGAAGTTGAGAATTGAAGAAGATTAAGAATGTTCATATACTGATCCAGTTTCGGCAGCTGCAACAGAGACATATTCTCCCCCCTTCCCGTCTACCCCTTAGCATGAAAAGTCAAGATTATCTATCTGAAACAGGTGTCTGAGATGTTGTGATGGGAATAAGCGGCGACAGACGTCTGTCTCCACGAGGACAACTAGGAATGCGAATCCGGCAATCCTTCAACCGCCAACATCCACCTCCACCTCCCTCAGACGGGATAATTGATAAGTTATGCATGTCGTAAGCTGTATGTAATATACGAATGGTATCGATGCTTATTATTAAGTTTACAATTGAGTCAGCAGAGGAATGTGCGACACCAGCACAACAGTCTTCGATCTTAATAGGAAAGATTGTGTGGACGTGTTGAAAATTTCAAAATGCATTTTTCAGCAAGAAATCATTTGTAAACATCATCTCGAGGGGTGATTAAATTCCATTATTATCATCTACTTATATTTATATATGATACAAAGATAGATAAACAAATATATAGTATAAAAGAGATAAATATTTATTAGGAAATTATTTATTTAAATAAAAACACTGATGGATGACGTATGGATTATTATTAAATGAAAACGCAAGATTTAGAAAAACAAGAGAAAATTAAATTATATTTAAAAAATTAGGTTATCTAAAAGTTTTTCTTCTAAAATACAATAAAATAAGAAGTCAGTACTGAAATTTTAGCCGTAACATTTTGTTTTTAATGATAATCAGATACAAAATCAAAATATGATGAATAAAATAATAAAGATTGAAATATTAGATTTATAAAATTAAATTAATTTCAAATTAATATTCTTTTATTAGCAATTAAATTTCACTGTTAACATATATCCCCATAGAGAGAGGATACGTACAATACAAAATTTAAATTTTTAACTTTGGCGCCTTATATCTCAATAATGAAATACAACAATAAGATCTATATAGAGTAACAGATGAGATAAGAAAGATTAATAGTTTTAAAGTTCCATTTTAACGAAAAACAATATTTTTTTTAAATATATATCTATTATAACTATATTAATACTTAATTATAAATAGACTAATAAATAAGTTGACCTGTGGCCAGGTCCGAACCAACCGACGGTTTGAAAAATTAATTTCCAGCTACAGAAACAATTTCAAATAATTTTAATATATCTATTAATGTATTAAAAAACAGATATGGATATAACATAAATATTTTTAATTTTATTTTATTTATAATATATATGTAAGACCAGGCTGTGACGTCATGAATGGCTGGATGACGTCATATAATTTTAAATCAAGAAAAAACTAATAAATATGATAAAACCAATACAAAGTGCATGATTCGTGGTGATATGTAAAAAATCTCCTCATGTGAAATTTGGTGTGAAAATAACCCTTCCCTTCTTATCGTCGATCGCTAATACTACCACTTCCGGTTTCCGGATTTGCACCAAAAGTTGATCAATTCATCCCACTGATGCATTAAGTTAATATACCAAATTTCATCAAAATCCGTTCAGCCGTTCAGGCTGTACACATCTATACGGACGGACAGACGGACAGACGGACGGACGGACAGGCATCATGCTAAAAATACATTTTTCTGTTAAGAAAATGCATGATTCGTGGAGATATGTAAAAATCTCCACATGTGAAATTTGGTGTGAAAACAATACCTCCCTTACTATCGTCGGTCGGTAAAAAGGAAATAAATAGAACGAAATCCTTGAACATCAGATAAACTTCTTGTAGTGTTTATAATAATTATACCAATAAAATTATAAAAAGCCCTGAAAAAAATTAATTTTTTTTTCATTAATTTTAAAATAAAATTAATAATAGAAATCAATAAAGGTATTAATTAAGCCACAACGAATATAACAATAAAAACAAATAATATACATTCCTTATAATTTATTCAATAGTATTTTTTTTAAATGTACAATGTAAGTTAATTTTATAAATGAAATAGAATAATTACTCTTATATATTTATAATTAAAATATTTTTAAAATCACATAACTAACAGGTTATACTCCTTTAAAATGTATTTTTATGCTTTTAAAACGCCATAAAGCAAAAATAAAATTAAAGTTATACTCTCTAATAGGTAAGAAAGAATTTTCCTAATTATTAATTTGAATATGCCATACTAATAGATAATATAAATTTTAGTTAATATTTAGAAAAAATGCTAAAAGCTTCCTTATATCTTCATTTAGTGAATCTTTAATTTTTAAAATAGGGACTGATTACAAAAGCAGGGTTGTTCTTTAGAGCCCATACACTGATTAGCAGAGGGATACTACACTCTGACCACTAATTAAGTAGTCCTCTCTTCTGGACCTAATTAAGGTATTTAAAGGTTTCTTTAACACGCCGACGAAAAAATACCATACACACACATATATATATATATATACCACATAAATACATACACACACCTCTAGTCAAGAATATTTTGTTTTAAGAATGCATTTTTTTAATTATCTATCTGCAATACTGGTTAAGTAATTAGTTCCTCAAGTGACAGTGAATGTATCCAGGTTACAGGTGTGTATTCGAAGTAATTTTAAAAACAATTTTTCGAAAATGAAAAACATTAATTTATAAAATAAATTGGAACTTTTACAAAATTTTCTGGTAGCTAGCTACTAGAAATGACTGAAGGGATATCGAATGCTCTCATTATAATGGAAAGTAGTTATACCGATGCACTTCAGTGCAGTTCTCCCCATATATCCTGATCAACATTGTACAAATTTATTCATAATAAAATATTATCAGGAAAAAAAATTTTAAAAACGTCGTAACAAGTTTATGACATATAATATATGAAGTTTTAAATTATTAATATCTTCAAAAGATGAACTTCAAAATAACTTCAAAATTATTTTTAGTAAATCTAAAAACAATTATTTTTTTCTTATTTCTTAATTAACTTCTAATCCTCTCTCTCTCTATCTGAAATTGAGACACAAAGATATTTATCACAAATCGGTAAATTAATTTTATAAGCCTCTTGTTTTAAATTTATTTATTTTGTACTCATAGAGCTTTTAAATAATTTATAGACTTATTAAAAATTTCTTGACTTTTATGAAAACTTAAGTTGATTCGTTGTTGTAACTTCTATGATTCTTGATTTCATATCATTGAGTGACAATTATTGAAGATATTCCTTACCTTCCCACATTATTTTGTGATCTATCAACTCTCTTCCACAGTGACTCGGAATCCATAACAAGGAATATCAAATTGAATTGTAAAAATTAAATATGAATTCAATGAAGAATAGAACTCATCTATTCTATAAATTTGAAATATATCTTAATTCAGCAACTAAAGGAAAAAAATATAAAATATTATTTTAAAAGTAGGCAGGTTTATAATAGAAGAATAGATGATTGAGACTATCGTCTTATGATTCCCGTATCGTAAGGTCCATTTGGCCCAAGAATAGAGTGGTCTTTCTCTGGGAAATCTAGAATTGCTGATGTTGTTATTTATTCCTGGACAATTTCCTAAAGAACGAAAATCAAGCTTATAAATCGATGTCACCAAAATGTTATTATGGCATTCCTCAATTGGATGAGTGTTTTTTTTTTTTGCTTGGTTTCTTTGGGGTTCACAATCGAAGCCTGTTTTAGGGGATGCTTGGGGGTTAAGCACACACACCCATGTCATCGATGGAGCTGTTGCCCTAACCCTCATTTTTCCTCCCTGATTTTCTCTCAATAAACTTTGTGGGGGACTCTCTCAACCCGTTGCAAAAGTCACGCCCCCCTCCATCTCAAAAAAAACTAGAGAGCTAAGCAAACGCAGCTTGCCCCGATGTCATTTCTCAGAAAGATGGATCCAATCACTTTTTGTTCAGGTTTAGAACTTTCCCTCTATTTTACATATTCTCTCATCTGAAATGGAAAGGAAATGTCGAGGAAAAGAAAAAAAAATACCCACAAGGTATTTCCTGGGACAATTTTTTATTTCTTATTATTAAATTAATAAAAAAAAAATGAAATTTTTTTGAACTATAAATAAATGTTAATTAATGATATTAAACTATAGAATTAGATACTTCTAGCTTTTATTTGCGGGGTTATTTAATTAAATATAAAAATTAATAAGTAAAAATATAAATTTTAATACTAGAATTTGTGTATTATAAATTTATTATTTATTTTATTATGACATTTCTTTATTAATTTTAAATAAACTTTTGTAGTTGAAACTTTATTTTATATTTCTTTTTTTTTTTTTTTTTAAATATAAAAATTTCTGACAAATTGAGATAATTATTTAATTCCTAATATATTAAAGAGCAATTCACTCTCAAAGATATCTTTTGAAAGTACTATATCCTATTTATATATACATGAATATATAAGATTTTTATTGAAATTATCTATTAAAAAGTGAAATTTTGTATATTTATAATCTTGATTCTGTCTATAATCAATTACTCTGAGTGTAGTATACTAAAATTAATTATATTAAATTTCATAATATTTAAATGAAATGAATAGTAAAAAATTAAACGTGTCCCACTTTATTCTTAAATTTCATTTTCTATTCGTAATTAGAATCAGGACAATACAAATTTATATATATAATTTAACCATTTCAATGGTGCCATAATTGTTATCTAAAGGGGTTTGTTTGATTCAATTCTGGATTAATAGTCTTAAAGGGCGGAGCGAGAGCATCAGTAAAAGACGGGGCGGGTTTTTGATTGACGGTTTCAACCCCCCAAAAAGGCCCCCTCTTCGTTCATAGTACAAAGCCGGGCCTGTTTGCTGTCAAGAGCCCTTTTGCCTGTACTTGAGTTGCTGTTCATTCTCAGTCTCGAATCCCCTCCCCTCTCCCTTGAGCGTATTGTCCATTACAATTGGATAATGAAGAGGTATCAATGGGAGGCATTTTTGATGGGGCTGCAGGATGAGTGAGGAGGGGAGGGATAAAAAATAAAGGGAGGAGTGGGGAGGAATGCTTGTGCAATTTTAGCAGCTGGAGACGTTTTTAGTTAGGGCTTTCGTTTTTCAAGGCGCTTCACTCTTGGCTTGTAATTGCATTAGTTGGACAAACAAACAAGCCCTAGAAGCGCAGGTGGATTTCGCTTTTCAGGCAGTTTGCCTTTTTTCTCTAATCACAAATGGCACTCAGATTTACCCGAAATATTTTGCCAAGATCGTCAAAGCGGAAATGCTAAAACAAATTTATTTTGACTGATATCGTCAGATCAACTCAATGGCAAAAAAAAGTTCTGAGTCTTTCTTAGGTAGAAATAAAAACTTAAGTATGTATTTTTTTTTACTTTAGAATTAATTAGTATAAAAAATTAGTATAAAAAAATTAATCTTTAAAAATTCTTAAATTATATTATAGAGATTGGTTTTGTCTAAATTAAAATTATATTCATTTTTCTATGATTTATTTAATAATTTAAACAAATAATGGGCGTTGTAAACTAAATACAAATAACATAAAATTGATATAATAGTAAAAATTCCCATTAAAATCTCTTGAATTTAAATCAATCTGAATATTGTAAAGACATATTTTAATTGGTTAGAAGTATTATTATTAAATTAACAAGAAAAAATAAATAAAACAATATGTTATTTCTACAAAAATATTTTAAAGAAATTCTAATTTAAATTATAAAAGAAAAAAAAAACTTGTTTCAATGGGAAAGTTGTGTTTGTCTATGAAAACGCGTTTTAATGACAACAAAACTTCACTCCAGATTATACTTCATTAATTAGTAGAGAGAAAATAAAATAAAAAGTAACAAAAAAAAATGTCTAAATTTATTTGACTTAAGTAATTGTTTCCGTTAGTTGGGAAGCGAGGCAACATTTGTGTATTATTTAACCCCTCTGCTCATATTTAATCTGAGACGGGACTATAAACCAATGCCTGTAGGCAAATAATTGTAGTTATGATGGGTGTTGGACGACAACGTTTGCATAGATGCAACTTATCGCAATAGCTTTGCCAATTGGAGAGATATAACTAATTAGCGAGGTGTTTGTCTGCTTGGCGAGTGGGATCATAAAGCATCAACCCTCCACTGCCAATTCCATACAACACCGTCGTCGACGCTTAATGCTCATTCCTTAACGATATCCATCGGACATTGTAAATTTCACCCAACAGACAAATTATTCAAACATGACGCTCGTTAAATTACAGAGAATTACACAGAAAATAGCGCTTTCTGTGAAAACGCAACAATAATTCTTAGAGCTACGATATGCCTTTTTTATGGTAGTATCCCTATTAAAAAGGGTTGGGTTGTTCCATTCTGATGGGGAGATGCCACTTTAAGTCGTGCCGTTCCAAAATTTATCAAGATTTCATTTAATTCACCCGGAAAGTTAATTTTTCGAAAACTATCGTTAAGATCTAATCTGAAAATGTTGTAAGCTATTGAATAAGATATAATTTAGAAATAAAATGGTGAAGTGCCATTTGTTCCTTAAAAATAAAAATAGATTAAATTTCTTGAATATGAATTTAAAACAACATAAATGAATAAATATTAGCAAAAGAAAAGAGAAATTTAAAAAAAATCAGGTTAAATCATTTCTCTTTTTATATTATAATGAAATGAAAAAATAAACAAAGGGAATTTTGCTGATGTTGGAGAATTGTTTATGGAAACAATTGGCGAAATTTTCCAGAGATCTAAGTCTATTTATACTTTAACAAAAGATAATTTATTATTATTATTATTAAAAATGAATTGAATGCAGAAATGTTAATATAAATAATCGCGATCAATTTATGAAATTAGGAATATAAAAAAAAAATTATAGTTTTATATTCGAGGTGTGTTCGAAAAGTAAGGTGACTTTTCAAAATTTCGCGGGCAATGTACTTTCGATTATCGATTTTTTTGTTTTGTTATGTTGGTACACTCTTCCCGAACTTTTGTACCAAGTTTCAAGTGTATAGCATTTTTTGTTTGGTTGTGAGAGGCGTAAAGGTTATAAGTGTTTTGCGTGCTATCGAAAAATATGAATCAAAGGATTTGCATCAAATTTTGTGTAAAAAATAAAATAAAGTGCTCCGAAACACATGAAATGTTGATAATGGCATACGGTGAAACTGTTTTGAGTAAAAAAAATGTTTACAAGTGGTACAAACTCTTCCAAGATGGCCGGGAAGATGCCAATGACGAACATCGCTCTGGACGCTTTCACTCTCTTTTCTTCGATTAACATGGCGTGGTGCATCAGGAGTTCTTACCATATGGTTGTACGGTCAATAAACAGTATTATCTTGAAGTTATGCGCCGTTTGCGAGAAGCAATACGAAGAAGACGTCCACAATTGTGGAAAAACAATTCATGGCTTTTGCATCACTCATCTTTGCTTGTGAGAGATTTTTTGGCCAAAACCAACACTACAATCATGCCTCAGCCACCATATTCACCGGATTTGGCCCCATGTGCTTTTTCTTGTTCCCAAAACTAAAGAGACCTATGAAAGGACGGAGATTTGCAATGATTAGATAGATACAAAAATACGTGCAAGTAAAATAAAGTAAATAATAAATTCTATGTGTTACATTTTACATATAATAGGCTCGTATGGTATTATATAATTAAAGAATTAAATATAATTAAAGAAGTAAAAAATATAAAAATATAAATTGAAAGTATTTAATATTAATAACTTGCGTTGTGTTTATTAAAGTTAGCTTTTAAAAAATACAACGGATCAAGCGTTTCATCATCAAGCGAGGACCAAATTTTCGTACAAATATAACCAGAGGCCGAAAAAGCTCTTTATGATTCTACACTTGTCGGCACTATTGTCATTAAAAAATCATACACATTTTGTAAATTCGTAAATTCGTAATACCAAAATACCGGTATTTTTACATAAATACCGGTTTTTAATACCGGACAAAAATCGTCCGGGATCCCGGTATTCGGGATCCCGAGATCCCGGTATTGTAAGCCCTAAGCTCAAGGATATACCGAAAAGTGCTTTGAGGATTGGAAAATCCGTTGGCATAAGTGTATTGTATCTGAGGGGGATTACTTTGAAGGGGACAACATAAATATTGATAAATAAATAAATATTTTTTCTTAAAAATACAAAGTCACCTTACTTTTTGGACACACCTCGTATATTATTGAATTTCGTGATCTATGCCCATTTAACAAGCTTTTTTTTAATTAAATTAATTATACTAAATTCAATCTCAAGAGTTTGGCGGATGGTAGAATAATGGTCTGGAGAGATAGTAATAACAAAAAAATAAATAAATATAAATTATTAAAAAGAAATATTTAGATAAATAGAACATATTTATTTAATATTTATATATTTTATTTAATACGTAAATTAATAAAAATAAATTTAAAATTTGAATATATCTAAATATGAACTTATATTTATAATATTCTATTATATATAAATTACAGTGAATAAATAAATTAATTATTTCTAAAAATTATTAAGATTTATTATTGATTGTATTTAAATTTTAATATATTGGGTACATTAATTGAAAAGGTTTTTTTTTTTGAATATTATTAAATCGTTAAAGCATTTGGTGTCCTAAATATTTTAAAAGAGAACCATCCAACCTCTATTGATTAGGAAGAAAAGAGAAAGGACAAAGATGAAATAACTTGAGGGTCCTGAAGGGGTTAAACTGAGGGTACCAGTGATCCATCACCCGGCAGAAGCGCCGGTAAAGGTGACGGACACTTCATTACCGACTTAAGGACCATTAGTCAATGGAGAGAAACCTCGCTTCAAGAAGGTATAGGATGTTCTCAAACACCTGAAATTCCTTTCATCGTAAAAAAAGAATTATATGATTTATAAAATATAAAACATACAAAGCTTCTTCTATCTATTGGGAGTTTATTTAATCATTTTATATAAAAATAAATCCGGTGTAAAAATCACCCCATTTTCACTTTCTAACAGTTGTATATTTTTAAAATTTTTTTTATATTTTTTTTAAAGTTGATTATCAATTTCATCTATATTTCATTATATTTATCTATCTTGAATTATTATTATTATCAATGTGAGAGAGGTTAAAATATAAAAAGATCAGCCACTTTAGAAGTAGACATTTTAAAAATTCGGTATTTAAGCTTTTTAAAAGTACTTTGAAGTGAATAAATTCTTCTTGATATGAAAAATAATCTTTTTCATCATTGATGAAGCAAGTTTAACTAATTGCCCATTTTTGAGAAAATAGCAAAAAATTTTAAATCACTGATTTAATGTGTTATTTCTTATTTTAGCAAACCAATTTCCAGTAATATTTCAGGCATTTGTCATATCTTAAATAAGAAATTTCAGTTTGGAACACTTTTTTGAGGTTAAGCTTCGATGCTTACAAACACAGTTTGTGAGTCTCGAACTAAGAAGCTATCGTATTATATTTCTATTGAAACTCAAATTCGAATTTTTGTTGGAAAAACAATATAAAAAAAACATTAAAAAGAGTAAATTATTTTTTTCCTTCAAAATTTAATTTCATAAAATATTTTTTGAATTATAAGTGAATAAATTTAAATAAATGATTAAATATTATTTTATTTAGTATGATAATTTTTAGATGATTTTTTGAAAGTTGTTAATGGGAGTGTAAATGGGAGTAGGAGAGAAAATAGAGGGGTGCTCCTGTTTCGTGGTAGCACGCATTCCGGAAAATGCTCACTAATCACTTTATCTTGTAATTAATCCACGCTTGAGTCACTGATTGATTTGAGAGCTGTTCACAGAACACGAAAACCAACTATTTCGTGATATAAAAAAAAAATAAAAAAAAAAAAATAAAAAAAAAAAATAAATAAATAAATAAAAATAAAAATAAAAATTACAAAAGGATTCACGCCTATTGATTATTTGATAGAGAGAGCGATTTCCGATCTAAAAAGCTTCCAATAACCATAAGAAAACAAAATAATATTCAATCTATCACCCGTATTTACTCTCTTAAAATACCACAGTACTCTATTATTTAAAAATTGAAACCATACATAAAGGAATTTTTATTTTTTTACAAAGTGATTTTAATTAAATAATTAATAATCTCACTAAAAATATATCATTTTTTAATAGTGTATAGTAAAAATATTCTGTTTAGGATAATTAAAAAAACTAATTTAATCCATCCCAAATGCTCAATTATTTATTTACTTGATTTATTAGAAATTTACCTTTTAATCATTATTAATTTAATTTAATTAGATTATATTTTGAATTTTTTTTTCCCCAAATAATCAAGATAATAGCATGTAGGCGATAAAACTCATTAATTCAAATGTTTGAATTCATTATATTAAAAAAAATTAAGTAATTTCTCAATTGAAATAATTTATCTAATGTGTGTAATGCATCATCGAAAACATCATCCAGACAACCACGACATTTATTATACAGAAGAAATCAATCATTATTTAGGTCATATGAAGATACCTATTCGAGAATAAAGATGAAGTTTGATGCATTTCTGATTTCTTATTAATGGAAATTAGAAAAAAAAACAACAAATATTCAGATGAATACTCAAGATAAGTATTAAATATTTTTATATTAGGGCGTTGTTTTTTTTGTGTGTGTATTTTTATTATTTCTCTATTTTAAAAGCACACTAACATTTTCCAAAATGATATCCTTTCGCCTAAATGTAAAAATAAAATTAATTGGTCCATAAAAAAAAATAGAAAACAAATTTAAAGATTGCTTTCGCGATCGTAAAACGAGATCTCATTGAATGGTAAAAGATTTGGCATAGAAAAAGGTTGCCCTAACTTAATAGCCACGTGCCCTTCATTAATCGCCTAGACAAAACACCAGACGAATTTTATAAGGAAAGAGATAATTATGGCCTGATTCCCACACTGTCTGGTCTAGTCGATATTTACGTATCTAGGGGTCAGACGGATGACATCACGCGGGCCTAAGTCTATGACAATTCGGACAACGAATGGAGATGGGAAAACACCGACCTCACAATGAGTAGTAATTGACGTTAATTCTACCAGAGTTTGGAAATTGGCAGACAGCGCTAGCTAGGACATACATTTTGGTTAAAAAATCGTCTTGATTAACATACGACTAGAGGATGGTCAAATAGGGCACTAGAAATGAATGACATCATAGACGGAATCCTGGGAAAAATAGGAACCAAGCCTCAGCCTACACATTAGATTGCTATTAATAATTTTGTTTGTAAATAAAGTCTCTCTCTCTCTCAATGATAATGTTAAAATAACTTTCACTGAATACACTTGAAATACCGAATAAGTATATTAATAATATCTTATAATAAATAAAAAGGATTTGAACTGAAAAAATATAAATTATAATATTTATATTTATTAATTAAATTACATATTATTATATAAAAACAAAACGATTATTTTTTTTTTAATTCTTATTGACCTTGTCGTATGTTTCTTTTTTCATTTTAGTCATTAATCTGAAATTAATTATTAATTCTTAAATCTAACGACTATAAGCACTAAGATACTATCCTAGTCACAACAATGAGTTTGAATTTCAAAAAGAAGAAAAATTCAAATTAAAGAAATGGATGAATTTGTATTTGTTAACCAAGGAAACCGATATCGCTTTCCACGAGGTTGCAATTCTTAATGTTTTATCAAGATGTTTGCATGTGATATATGCCATATTTTGTTCTTTATATTGTTCATCCTGGGAAATATTTATTCACAAATATAGGTCCTACCAAAAGCTGAAGAATTGATAAAGTATTATTATTATATTCATTGCGAGGTAGAGGTACTCTTTATAAAAATCCAGTAAAGAAACATTTCTTCCAAATTTTTCTTTCAGTTGAATGTCACTTTACAATTCATAGCTTTCCATTTGAAGATTTGAAGGTAATTTATTTATTTTTAGAGATAAAATGGAGTAAAAAATATGTTGAACATTTTTCGATATTTATCAAATCTATTACCAAACTCTTAAACTGTTCAACTCACAGATTTATCTGCTACCAAGGTACTGAAATATGTCAAATATTTTACTTTTATTTAATTTTGTCACTTTATTCGAATGTTGATACTATAGGCCTGATTAAAATGGTTCAGAAAAATAATAATTATGCCTTTTTATAAAAAAGGTTTTAAAGAAATCAATTATTTAAATATATTGTTTGTTTCACAATTTTATTTATTTCACGAAACGATTCGACCATTTTTACAGAATCCCGGTAAAGAACCACTGCTATAATTAGAAACATCATTTCGACGAATTTACTGATTTACAAAAATATAAAGTTAATCTGTTTATTTCATTAAAAATTTATTTATTAAAATAAAAATAAATCAAAATTGTTTGGGGATAGAAATTAAAGTAAAATTTTAATTAACAAAATTTTTTATTTTCAAATATTAATTAATATATGTACATACCTATATTGAAGAGAAAACCAAGGTTGTATTTTATATAGTTAAGTTATATATATAGATATATATGTAAACCCTACATATTTATATTCAAATAAAGTTTAATTTAATTAATATTATATATAATTAGGTAATTATTTTATATTTTATTAACATATAATTATAATATAATTCATACATTTTTTAATATATTATATTAATATAACACCTATATATATCATAACCAGCTAATCAGTCAAACTTTAATAATTTTTATTTCGTAAACTAGAAGCGACCCCGAAATATTGCACAAAGAAGTGTCTTTGGAATTAAAAAATGAGAATCTTATACTAATACCTATATAAGTAAGTATATTATACCCATATACATTTATTCGTAAAAATATCAGATTTTTAAATAAATAACTTTGAAATTTAAAATGTTTTTTTTTTAATTTTCAAGTAGTTTGTAGGATATGGATTTAAATAAAATTTAAATAATGACTATTTAAGTTGGAGGTATGACAGTTCAAATGCATTTTTGATTGATTAATTTTTCCCAATATTTTCAACTCATATTTCCTTTACATTTAGCACAAAAGCGTTTAAGATAAATATTATGAAATAAAAGATTTTTTTTGTCAACTGTCCTGACATAGTATATATAAAAGCTCTCGATATTTTATTTATAAAAGAGTTGTATGTACATTTTTAAATTCCTTCAATTTTGTCCTGACATCCAGACATGATTGAATGTGAATAAAGATAAAACCACAAGCGTTGTGAAAGATACGAATATAAATAAACATCGAACTTAACATAGAATGTCAAGTTAGAAATTTGATTGAATGATGGACTGAAATCCAAATGATATTTGTTGGCAGTTTACTTCTCTTTTTTTTCTATTTTGCTTTTGTTCTGTTTTTTTTTTTATTCCTATATTTATATTTATTTGTTGCCAAAAGTTAATCCTTTTGTTAATATTTTTAACTCCCCCAGTCTTCGTTGATTCCCCCATACCCCTCTTCAAACCACCTACTTTCTATTTCATATTTGTTTTGTTCACCTTTTTTCATATATCGGCTGTCTTTTTAGCAATAACCCCCGCCCCCACCCCCGCCTCACCCCTCACAGACATTAGAATTGTCACTTTCTAAGAGATATTGTTTTTTTTTAATTCTCTAATATAGCCGATCATTTTGACGCATATTTTGAATAGAAATATGAATTTAAATTTAGTAAACGTTTAAATGACAAATTGTTTATTTTTTTTATCAAGAACACGGCGTTTCAAATGATATTGTCTATGTTTTTACTGGTAAAAAAGAACATCTTGTTTGTTTTGTCTTGTTGAGAGTTTATTCGAATTGAAGGTGTTATTAACTTGATAAATTTACTATGTCATTCACTGAAATGAAGCACCATTATTTTTTTATTTTTTTTAATTTTACTTTATAATTTATTTAAATCACTTTCTTGTACAATTTAACAAAAACAGACAAAAAAATAAATTAATTGTAATTTTAAAAAGAAATAATTACCATGACACTTTTCAATATTTTACAAAAATTAAGAAGAAGAATGAGCTAACATTATTGGTTCTTTATAAAAGTGAAGTCCAATTGTACTTTAATAAAAAAAAATAAAATATTATATAACTATTCAATTATCTAAAAACTAAAATTTAAATAATCGAGTGAAAAGATATAGATATCAATATAAATAATGATTTTAGTGGCTAATTTCAGGTCGATAAACTGAACTTGATGAAATTGACTTACAATTAGATTTAAAATTTTATAATTAATTCCAAATAAGGCGAAGGCTGGCTCACTTAGATAACAAAATACAAAAAAAAAAAATTAACAAAAAGAAATACAAAGAAAATAATTTTTTTCTATTTAATTCCTTAAATATAATAATAGTAATTTAGATATTAAATTCTTTTCTTTAAAAATAAACAAATATTAAATTTTCGAATTTTTTTTATTAAAATATAAATAATGATCAGTTCTTCAAAAATTAATAAATAAATAAATATTTCTATAAATGTTTACTATTTTAATATATATGCAGTCGAGGCTCTTATTATAATAATTAATATAATTTATAGAGAGAATATTTTTTTAATTTAAAACTAAATAATATGAGCTGTGGCCAGGCACAGAACTGACCGACGATTTGAAATAAATTAATTTTCAAACAACATTATATATATATATATATATATATATATTTAAAGTATCAAAAAAAAATATTTTTAAAACTTGAAGTAAAATTATATTATCTAATTTTTATTTTTAGTTTAATTAATCAATTATTTATCACTTCTATATTTTAAGTGAAATATTTTCTGACAATGAATATTAAATTAACACTTTGTAAACTACAACTTCCGGTTTCCGCATATACACCAGAAGTTGATTAATTCATGCTAATAATACTGCCCATTGAGCCCTTCAAGCTACACGTCTATGGCATACAATGGACAGACGGACGGATGGACATCATGCAAAAAATACTTTTTTCTGTTAACAAAATTCATGATTCGTGGAGATATATAAAAATGTGAAATTTGGTGAGAAATTGGTTCTATCGTCAGTCGGTAAAAATGACAATTTTTTTTTTTTATTTCTTTGTAAATAAATTGTTTAAAAAATTTTAAAATTGTATGTTTCTCTTAATAAAAGTGGAGTTTGACTAATTATTATTCAATTCGAATTGATTTATAGATAAGTTGAGGTTAGTGAAAATTCATGAATGAATGAAAGGCGTGTCCCAGCCACAGGGTGGAGGGCCAATTGGGGGCATTTCCGATAAAAGCCACCCTACAATTGCTAACTAACGGTCCCTCAGGGATTCACACCAGCGACCCAGAGGGTTTCTATCAGCCCATCTCGTGCCTAGTTGGATTATGAACTACATCCATAAGAGTTGGGCTACATCCATCGATGAGGGGTCAGATCGTACTGATATCGGCCCCAGAAGGCTCTTCAACAGCCATCTGCGGACATTTTCATATCCACTCATCTCTATTATACCAACCAAAGAAAGAATAATGAAAATGTTTGTATTTCAACATTTTTGTAAATCGACATCGGATATGGGCCTTTGATTATCGAAAGCAAATTGAAAACAACGTTTCGATACTGATACAATATTTGATTTCTATTTAAAAATTTTTAACATAAGAAAATATATCATAAACTTTCCCTACTCCTATATTATAACTATTTTCCTTCAACTGTTTATACACAAAAAAAAAATAGAAAAATAAATATGCATAAGGACGTAGATATACATATATATAGATAGATAGATTTTTCTTTTTAAAACAAAGTATATTTATTTATTGGTTTTATTACTCAACGAATATCATATTTCGTGAGACAACTTTTACTGAGTAAATGCATAAATTGTCATAGCGAAGGGTCTCATGAATAATATTGATTTCACTTGCATAAGTAGAATAATTCCATTCATGCTTATTGCAATTTTATTAAAATTGCAATACATTCGCTTCGAAAAGATTCGCCCACGAGTTAATGTGGAACCAAATCATTCTATTCCTACTATGTTACACTCAGGGAATGGAATTTTAATCTCTAAAGAAATTTATAATAATCAAGTTTAATTATACATATATAATAAACAGTATTCGAACAAGAGAGGGAAATTAAGAGGGTCTTTTAAACAAATAAATATTCCTTCCTTGATTTCTTTATTTTGTTATTTATAAAATATTGACTCTTAATTCCTGTTTATTTATTATACTAAATAAATTATATGGTTTATGTAATTTTTATTTTAATTAATTGATATGTCTAATGCATGTTCATGTTTTTTCTCCTTCCTCTTTGGGATTATTTTGAAAATTTTAATAAAATACATTAAGAAATTTCTTTAAAAACAAATAAACATTATTAAAAATGTGTGATAAACTAATTTTGAGCTCAAAAATTCGTTGATTGATATCCTTATTTATATGTATATTGGACGAGTAAATCTTTATTTAAATAGTCTCACATTGATCGCTAGATTTTCTTTTCTTATAATACCAACTTATTTTAATTTTAGATAAAAAAATTTTGAGTTAAAAAGCTCATTTTTGAATAGATTTTTATCATTTTAATAAAATTTAAATTAATTTTTAAATCTTAAATACTATAAAACGTATGTAAATATAATCTCTAGGGGTATTAATTTAAAATTTAAATTCTTGAATATTTTTTATTCTTCTTATCTTAATAAATTCCAAGTTTTTAATAAGAAACATAATAAAAAAATATTTTTAAATAAAAACTTAATTTTAAATTGAGAGAGAAAAAGAAACCATTGAATTAAAAATAACACAAATGAGATGAGTAGAAAGGTTTTCACATAATACAAGTCAAGACATTGATAGCGGTATTATAAAATAGAGAATAGAAAAGTCCTCAAGTGATAAAGTATAAGTATAATTTAAATATCAATCTATATCTATGGACACAGCAATTACATTCCTCCAACCATCCATAACCTGAGCCACTTTATCCTATTCTCTACTTATTTCATCACGTTACCCTTTATATTTTCGGTCTCATCGCATCCTTTTGTCTAAAATTAATTATACCGAATAATTAAATGGTTTTGGATCTTTTGATAAGATTTTGTTTTTTGATTTAACCCCAAAAATATACAAAAGAGTTGATAAATCCATCAAGATCTCTGATTTGGAGTTGGATGACTTTTCAAGGGTCAACCAGAGGCTGGATTGGGTTCCAGTTTGAGGAGCAAGTTTGTTTTACCGATCTTTTTAAGGGCAAGCGACAAGTGCATCTCGCCACACGCGAGCTTGTTTATAAACACCCTCTCTCTCTCTCCTTCCCTCTCTTTCTGGTTTGGTGTCACTTTACCCATCAAAGTATCGGGGTGGAGAGGCTTCTACAATATATTAAAAAGTAGGGGTTGCTGATTCTGCTGAGGTGGCTTGAGCTCGTAATCTGACTCCAGCTTCCCATTCCTCATCTCTTTCCCTCTCATCTAAAAGTGTTCCTGAGGGAGGCGAAGAAAAATTTATCATTTTCTTGATAGGGTGACAAAATGGGCGGTGATAGCTCCCCTCTCTTGGGGGTGACAGCCGTATGAAATGTTATTATTACAACCAATTTCGAGATAATTAATTTGGTATATCGGAGGGTGGATGTTAATGTGGTTGTGATTGGATTGTGGGGTTCCTTCGCCCACGGGAATAAAACAGCCATGTCATAACATATTGTACTAAAAGCAATTTAATTCAATCATTTAATCGAGTCTCATTTCCGAAACATAAATTATTCCAATTATTCTGAATTTTAAACAGTTTTCAATACAAAATTTGAATATAAAAACATATCACTCTGTTCTCTTCTAAATAGATATTAATAATTCTGTCATCTCTGGATTCCTCCAAGCATAAAGGAGATGAAATTATCTTCCTTTCATTTAATTTTAATTGATGAAAATGTATTCAGAACATTTGAATGTCTAAGGCCGTTAATGAGATTTTTCCCTTTCATTCTAATATTAAGAGATGGATTATTGATTTAAATTCAAAAATTTCAATAAAAAAAAACATGAAAATAAAATGAATAAATGACAACGATGTTAGGAGGGAAAAGAGAGGGGAAGATGGTTAAAAAAAATTCTTCGTGTAAGATGATATAAGGGTAGACAAATTATAAGATCACACAAAGACAGGGACGCTTTTTTAACGACCGACGATAGTAAGGGAGGTATTGTTTTAGATTTGGAATATACTGTACTAGCAGTTTCAATTTTTAGTTTTAAGTAAAATAATATTTCTTGCTAAACTGATTTCAAAATAATGGTTCCTGGTTATATTTAGATACACTTGATTATATTAATTTAAATTTAAATATTTCTATATAAGTAATAAAATACATTTAAATAAAAAGTAAGAAATGCATTTGTCAAGTATCATTGAGACCACTACATCTTTACAATGCATATTTTCAGAGGAACCCAGAACAATATATGATTGATAAATAATTAGAAAATTTAATATATACTTATATATATATATATATATATATATATATACTAGCTGCCCCGAGCGCCTTCGGCGCTCTCCGCACCTAGACGGGGGCTCCGCCCCCTGTACCCCCCCGAGTGGTACATAGTATTTGGTTAAGAGTAGTAAAAGGTTTTCATCCATTTTGTTTCAATCAGTATATTACATAAAACATTCATTTCTTTTTGTGTTCTTATTTAAAATATATTTTAATTATATATATTATTATTGTATATTATTGTATATGTTATATCTATCTATCTCTGTGTGACTCTAAGGAACTCGAAAGTACTTGGCCGCAGCAACCACATTTCTCCAAGTGTCCCTATCTTGAGCCCTTGCCCCATCTCTCTTACGTCCCTTCCTACGCGTCCTTGGTCTTCCAAGCGGACGTTTTCCAATCGGTCTCCGCACCATTTTCCAATCCAATATCTTTTTCCTCTCCCATTCTAGCCACGTCTCCTGCCTATCGCAGCTTTTTCGCTTTTATAACCCTAACTATTTCTGAAGATGCATAGAGGTCATGCCATTCCTCGTTATGCAGTCTCCGCCATTCCCCGGTGACCTCACCTTTCTTTGGCCAATATATGCTGGAAAGAATACTCTGAATCTACTCTCATCTCCCAGGGTCATAGACCATGCGTCCCACCCATATAATACAACAGGCAGGCAAAATAATTGGTTTATATATTTTAATTTTGATGAGATAACCCTCTTTACTGCATGATAACAGGCGTTTCCCGATTTCTACCTCGATTTAAATTTTCTTAAATATTATTATCCTTCTACATATTCAAATTCTACATTTTGTATATTAAGATTTTGTTAATAAATATATTTTCTTATCACTATTAATTTCAATCTGAATTAGAAGAAAATTATAAATTGCCTCCTCTTCCAGCCCATTTATCTATCCAGGCATCTTAATTTCGTAACACTCCGTTTTTTTTAAAATTTAAAATAGAAGGAGAAAAATAGTTTTAAATTATATTCGAATGGTCTATTATATTCTATATATCAGTATTTTTTTCTGAATTTAATACCAACTTGATTTTCAAAATTTTCCATTCGTTATGCATATGATTGATTACATGTGTTAAAATTTAAAAAAATTCAAATATTCTAATTTTTAATTTTATATACAATTTAATATTATTTTTTATTAATATCATATCAAAAAAGAGAATTTATTAAAAATTAAAAATAAAAAAAGAAGCCTATTAATAAAAAAATATAAAAAAGACATAAATTTAAAACATCTCGTTTATATCATTTGTCTAAAAAAACATATTTTAATTAACCAAGAAATCATTTTTGCACTTAAAATATATTTGTAATTAATAATTGAAACAAAAACAAAAATATATGAAATATATTAATAATAATGAAATACAATTTAATAATAAAATTTAATTTAATAAAATTAATTTAATAAAATAAAATAATTTAATAAAATATTAAAATAATAAAAATTAATAAATTTGTAAAAAAAATATATAATACTTTAAAAAAAAATGTGCCTTTGCTAGTTTCGAACCGAAAGTACAAAGTCATAAGTTAACGCCTTAGACCGTTCACCTACGAACCGCTTTTGTTTGGAAGCTTCTTATAAGGGTATATATAAGATTTCAAATTTTTGCCACCAGCGCCTCTATTTTTAATTAATTAGCATTTCCTGGACACCCCTTACCAATTAGCGGTTTTCTAAAGGAAGTCTGACATGCCCTGAGACCTACTGAATATACATAAAAAATTTCATAAGAATCGGTCAAGCCGTTTCGGAGGAGTATGATTTCAAAGTTTTGTGACACGAGAATTTTATATATAAGATATATATATATATATATTTATAGTAGCTTATAAAAACAAATATTAATTCATATAAAAAATTCATATAAAAACTTCTTCAAGTTTTTTAAGAGTTTGTTTGTTAGTGTTAATGTTTGTTAATGATATGGAAAACTGCAACAAACTATTGGTTGATGTTAATGAATATTTTTATTGATGAAGAATCCAAAATTAATCCAGTACAATTAGGAAACGTCTCATGATTAAAATACAATCAGAAATCAAATCTTCTTGAAAATAAAATATTTTGCTTAATTTATCACAAGAAATAAAAAAAATTAGATTGTGTATTCAATGATAGGAAATTCTTCTTCTAAAATCTTCACATAATATCTACTACGATAAATGCTTCTCTTCTTAAATTGAAGGAAACAATTAATATTTTTTTTAATTTATTCGACTTTGCCAAAGATTTATTTTATTCATTTATGTATTTTTGTTAAAAACGGACAATTTGTTTGCGAGTGTTAAATTATTTTGAAATATAGTGATTCACTTTATAATTTAGGTATTTTTAAATAAATTTCAATTATACTATTCAGTTAACAATTTTTTAGGTAACAATATTTTGAATATTAAACCCTTTCGACTACTCACGTAACCTAGGTTGAGATTTAAACAATAAATAAATAATTCACTACAAATTTATTCACATTATTATTTTACTTAAAACTAAAAACAATATTAACGTAACGATTATCTTTTCTTTCTTCTCGCTATTCATTTAAAAAGCCGTTTGTTTTTTTAATTTGTAAACTTCAATTCTTATATTTTGTCTATTTTTAAATATTTTCTTCATTGCATAGATTAAATAGTTTTTTAAAATTGTTTTGAATAATTATATTTTTTAAAAATTTCATAATACTTTTTATAAATTCCTTAAAATTATAAATAGTAGTAATAAATATTCAGATAATAATTCAATAAAGTCATATCAACTGCCACTTTAAGTAGCAATATTTAAAACAAACAAACATCATTCTTTTCTTTTGTATTCTGATTTTCAGGATAAAAATTGATGTTTAATTTTCAATTTTTTTCATTGTTACCAAAATATTATCAACATTTTTTTCTGATTAAATCATTAATATGAAGTTTTTCAATTAAAGTTAAAATTATTCCAAAAAAGAAAATGAACGAACTCTAAATTTTATGTTAATTCATCATCTTTTTCATTTTAATCTCTTTTGCGATCTCCGAGAAGGGAAGATTGTGTTTTTTTTATTTGATCGATAACATCTTCGAATCTTCTTTTCTTTAAGTGCCTTAATTATCTGCAACCCTCCAGGAGCTGAGCAACTCACAAAAAGAATGCAGAACAAAAGAATCTTAAAAAAAAGATTCAATAAAATGAGAAGAACCATATTGTAAAATAACTTGAGACTGAAAATGAACAAATGAATCTCCGAAAGCCCCCTTCAATCTCTCATCACTTAACTGATAATTTTTTTTTAAAGAATCGTTGACTTTAAATGGCGCTCGGATCATTCACAGGGACAATCAGATGAAGCACATGTCTGTCTTATTTAAAAGTTCTTTTATAACAGGTTGGCGTTTTCCTATTGGCCAATTTGTATCGAGATATACATCTTTTTATTTTTATTTTTTTAAATTAATTTTAGATCACGTATCCAAAAATAGAAGTAAATATTTTTATTAAAGCTCGTATGTAAAATATATATAAATAACATTTATTATATTTAATATAATTTTGAAAATTCATTAGAAATTATTCTATCTAAAATAAAAAAGAATAATGCATGAAATTTGTTTTGTTTTAATAAAGGCTATTTTAGTTTCGTCAATTTAATTTCAAATATTATTTAGTGAGTATTATGTATGTTCATTTATTTTGAATTTATTTTGTTATCTTTCGATTTGATCAATAAAGTAAAAAAACTATCTAAGTGGTTACTCGATATCATCATTTGATGAAGGTTTTGTTTTTTCAGCTTTAATAATTTAGAAAAAATTAATGAGGTAATAATAATCATTATAATAATAAAATAATAAGTGAATAATATATAAATTTAATTAATGTGAATTTTTTCTTATAAAATAAAAATGAAAATTAGATTACTAATGAGATATTTGATGTTTTTAATCAAAAGCATCCCCTATTTTGATATATAATTAATTTTTCATAATATTAAATTTATTAATTATATATACCTATATAAATATATATTGCGAAACATTCATTTAAATGCGATATTTGCTTACAAGGTACATAATTACAGGGAAAGATGAAGGTTATATATATATATATATATCAAGAAAAAAATAAAAAATAAAATAAAATAGGGTGGGGAGTTTTTTTATAATGCGGTGAATAGTTGAAGGTGTCGGGTTACTTCAAGGGTTTTTCGAGGGGGTGCGTTCTTCTAAAAAGAGAGCAACAGCTTCCACGACAGACAATAGAGCATAGAGGCTACTCTTTTAGCGTTGGTGCTTTTGTTGGTTGTCGTCGATGGGGCTATTTGAGATCGTTATCGAAAGGATACTAAGCGGCACCGATAACTCGAACGAGATAGGAGGGAGGTTGATGGCGATGAAGGTGGATTGGATACATTAGTACCAACCATTACATGGCGAGACAGCTGTACTGATCAGGAGGACGGCTGAAAAACTCAGGGAGTATAGGTAAGGGAAACAAGGTGGGGGAGGGGTCAGATGAATTTTTTCTTTAACACAAAATAAATGGTAAATGATCTTGATTTTATATGAAATTTGTATTAATTATTAATCATTTATATTAATATAGTATACTATATATAGTAAATGGTTCACCGCGGAATACCTCTATTGTTTAAAAAAATATTAATCAATTTTAGTTGGTTCAATTATTATGATTGTCATCTATCTTATAATTAATTATAATTATACAAATATGTAGATACAATATAAAATCAATTAGTATTAAATCATTAATAATTACTAAAGTAAAGCTCCTCGCTGTGTCAGTTCAGAAAACTTGTCCAAACATGTTCGACAATGAATACAAAATTAATATTAATTCTAATAAGAATTATTAAAATATATTAATTTTACTTTTTAATTATTAATGAAAGAGCTTAACATAAATAAAATTAATTAATTATAGTAAGTAATTATAGTAAGCAATTTTAAGTAGATTGTTTTTAAAACAAAAAATATCTAATACTAAAAATATTTATATGTATGGTAGATAATGATGACCAGAACCATCACGAATTATTATAATGTTTGATTTGAATATTAATAATAATATTCTAATATTAATAAACATCTGTTATTAATTACTTTAATTAAGAAAAACCAATAAAAATAGTTTTTTCATTTTAATCATTTTGTTTAAATTGAGTTATAAAAGCAAACTATGGAATGATTTCACCAATCATTTTTAAGTCTATCTCTTTATAATTTCACAAACAAACAGGCAAGCATGTATAAAAAAAATTATATATTTATATTTGGAAGCTCCAGGACACGCAAAGATAGTTAAAAAATTTAAATTCGAAAAAACAATTTTTTTATCTTTATAGATTTCCAGGAACAGTATTTAACCCCTGAAAAGCCCGCAACCACTAAAACGACTAACATTGCACATCACATCTTTTATTTCGGAGGATGATGCATGTTCACCATCATCGATATGTCGTAAATTAACTTTAACTTAATGTCAATCTTAGACTCAGAAGGCAAAAAAAACATTTATTTCAGCTGGCTATTCCTTTTTTAGAACATTATTGAATTATTTTCTCTTTCTAGTTGAACTCAAAAGCCAAGTCCAACAATAAGAAACAGATCAGGGATGGAACCCAACATATTAATAGCATTTTTCCTGATTAACCCGCATAACATAATGCTAAGGTTGTTATATTGATTTTATCTATTTGGATCAAATATCTCCCGATGGTTAGAACACAGAAAATAGTGACCGAAAAAAGATATAGGAAAGTGTTTATATCAGCAAAACTCCAAGTATTTAATGAAAAGCTGTTAGAAATAGTTAGTAAGGTATGAACAAATCTGGTTCTAGGATATATGAACGATATAGATATAATTGGACAAAACAACTTACATATTGAGAGAACATTCAAAGATCTGAGAAGGGAGGCCTAAAATATGAAACCAAGAATAACACATCGAGAAGATATTTTCAATCTGCTAGGTTAGTTTCTAATGAGCTCAAGGAAGTGAATGAATCCAAATGTTTGGGAGTCTTGATCTGAACACAGGAGGCATTAGGGCCAGAATCGAGAATACCTGGAAATTTTTTTACTTCCTTCACAGTATTCTCGGTTCAAAATTCTAAACGGTAAATACATATTTCCATGTATGGATGGGAATCTGGGCCAAAATATGATAAATTACTTTTTTTGATTTCTTTGGTTCAAGTTTCGACATAACAATTGGGGCTCCACATCTTGTATAACCAAGAAGATATTGTTCGACTCACTAAGATACTTCACTTCTTAAGCGACTTCACTCCTCTGGACATTGTGGAAGCAGATGAAAATAGTGCATCAAGAGAGTTTGGTTGAGATGACCATCGGAAAGTAAACCTGGTGGACCCGGGATGAATCAGTTATCGAAGTTCCACATATCCAAAAAATAATACCAAACCGAACTCTGTAAACAGGAACCATTCGTGGAGCAGAGGCCTGCCCAGAGTTGTAATGCTACGATGAAAGTAATTAAGAAATTGCATTGCAAAATGTTGGAAATGAACAAGAGAATATAAAAAGAAAATGAAAAATATTATTTAAAAAAGATAATTAAAAAAATAACTATGTTAATTTCACTAACCTTTATTTGCTGGTAAGTTAATGGCTGTAAGTTAATGTTTAAATAAAGTAGGTGAAATCACATGAATTTTTTAATTGAAATAACAAACATTTTAACATCAACTATTTAGTTTATAAATTTAACAATTTTCTTAATTCATATTTAATAATATTATTTAAAATATAACATAAATTTAAATATTATTTATAGCTTTGCCATTGAAATTAATATTAATTCACGAAATATTAAACATTTAATATATTTTAATAATAAAATTTAGTTCAATCAATGTTTATATTGTCCACTAACTAACCTTTATTCAATTAACTCTATTAATATCCGCAATGTGATTAGGCTTACAGATACGCACAACTATTCCACTTGCTGGATATTTTCCTTTAAACTTGTTAAAACTTCGTTTTTCGGTACCTTTATTCTTTTTTTTTTTGGAAAAGATTTTATATAACAACTCAACTAATAAACTGTTTATAATTAACAACAAAGACCAATATTATATAATATTATAATTATAATTAACAATATCAAATTTCATTTAATTAATTAATTTAATGCTTTTTTTTCACCAACCTTATTTAGCTAAACATTTTACAACGTAAACAAACTAAGTATTTTTAATATTTAAATTGATAAAATATCAAATGATAATCAAATGATAATGATTTGTATAATATTATTTTTAAATATAACTAAAGTTGTCAAATTTTAATATAACTTAAAGCAATACAAACAAATTGTTCATGTTAAATATTTTATAAAACATTTTTTTTCTAAATAAATTCGAGTCCAGTCTTTACATGTCCACATATAATTAAGGATTATTCATGTCCATATAATATCTTAAAGATTAAGATGGTAATCGGAGCATGTGGTTCTGAACGAACAGGATATAAAGGAATAAAAAGAATAGAGAAACATAATCGTTGTTTTTAGATAGTCGATAATCCTTTTAGTATATCCTTAATTGAAAAAAATTGAAAATAAACGTCTTGTAATAGACAAGAATACAATAGATACATTTATCAGAATATGAATCGTTTTTTGATAACCGAAACAGCCCCCGATTCACTATGAAAATTAATTTTAATTTTAGAATCCATTAATGATAATTTGTATTAATATAATATTTATATATTCCATACTAATAGTTTCCTTTTGCCCTCCCACCTGCATACACTTCCCTCAAAATATAAATGGGGAAATTGATTCCTCTCTCTTTTTCATTTTTCTTCCCCTGAATAGTCTTAATCGCGATAGGTAGCAAGCTATACTTCCGTTTTGCTTTCAATTTAAAAAGGTGCATTTTTTTCTTTTATTCTCGGAACTTTTCTTTATAACCAATAAATAGAGCGACGACTTTTAGAAGTGATTGGAATAAAAATTCGTTGCATTGTCATTCAATTATAAATTGAACATCGTTCATTCAGATAGAATCGATAATTAAAAAAAAACATCTGAAAGTCTTTATAGAAAATATAAAATGAAAAGTTTATTTGCAAAATTATTAATTATTGTTTATATCTACCTAAAAAATTAGTAAGTCATTCATATACCATGTATTATCAACCCTTTCTAATCTCTGTTATTTTTTGATTTTCTTTTTATTTATTTTTTAAATTAAAACTCAAATTAAATATATATATTTAATTTAAATTTAATTAATTAAATTATAAATTAAAATTAATAAATAAATCTTCTTCTTCTTCTTCTTCTATTATAGGCCTAAGGCCTGTTCTTCTTCACTATCCTCAGGTCTTTTTTGGGAAGAGTACGCCCAGCAGTCAGCCCATTTTTTCGGTGGCTTAGTCTCTTGTGTTGCTGGCCTTCCATCCCGGGCTATATTCTCAAGAGCCCTTCCGCGTTTGCTCTTCCTACGTGTTCGTTCCATTTTTACGGCGAATCTTAACCCATTTTCCGTAATAGGTTCGTTGCCGTGTCGTCAATGTGTTAATCATTCCAATTTTCGAGGCTGTGTGTGGTTCATTGAGCAATTGTGATTTGCGTCTCTTGAGTAGATTGCTAGTCTCATCTCCGAGACGTGGATGTTCTTAGTTAAGTCGAAGCCCCCCAACACGACAAGGTGACATCCATGGTGGGGCTTGCCGGAGGCAGCTGATGTTAAATTAAATTGAAAATTTTTGTTCTTAGTTGGAATCGAACGCCGACTTCTTGCGTGGAAACTTGGTATCCTACGCTCTCGGCTACCCTGCCTCCTAATAAATAAATAAATAATAATATTTATTAAACCAGCGCGTGAGTGGCTCTTTGTTGATGGAACCACGACACGTGCTGGCGCGTGATTTGCAGTGTTAAAAAATTAATTTCGGTACTTTTAGCGATTCAATCAAGCTGAAATTCTAAATATACAATTTTATACAATTTTTAATCATGTGAAAAACTATCAAACATATATCTTTATTTTTTACGGTCAGTTTAGAGGAAAAGAAATGAAAACGTGGTAGGTAATGGTCCTCTTCCAAATGAGCTACATTACTCATAAGTTGATAGAAAACTACGAATTTTGATTAATGCCCATATACCAAATTTCATGATTCTAGCTCAAACCGTTTTTGCGTACTCTTGTCTACATATACACATATATATATATATATATATATATATATATATATATACATTTTTCTCAACTTTAGTGAGTTCTTTATGGAGTCTTCACAAGTCCCCAGTAATTTCATCTTGCTTCAGTTCAAAAATATTACAAATAATCCTATTTTCAAATACCTTGAATCAATTATCATTCTCCAAAATTTTCCAAAGTCAAAAACCACATTTTACACAATACAATTGAAAAATAATGCTTTTTAGATTTAAATTTTGATAGCCTTGAATAATAATTTTGATGTAATTCTATGTACAAGATCTTTATAATTATTTTTTATTACCATATTAGTCTATTTCAAGAATATTGAATTTAAATAAAAAATCTTTGAAATGTGTTTCAGTATCGATCAATTTAACATTGATTGAAAATAACGTGTCAGTTGATTCAAAATCAATCCAAACTGGTTTCTAATGATATCTTTTTTATTCATTTAATCAACGATCAAGTCCAAAACATCGATTCTAATTGCTTTTTAATAGAAAATTTAGAAAATAAATTCATCATTTGATATGCAAATGTACTACTCAGGAATGTTTTAATATATATGGTATAAATAGTTATTTATATATTTTTTTTAATTGAAAAAGTAAATGGTAAACTCCATTTGAACTTTTAAATTTAACACCTGTTCTTTTCAATAAGTTGTTTTTATTAGGTACGTTGTATTTTTTTACATTTTGTTATTTTCCAACCGTGTTTAATGTGTCTATGTTCGCTTATCAATTGCCATCTGTTTCAACAGGTACTCTGTTAATCAAGTTTCTTTAAAGCGCCAGTGACCAGCACCTTGTAGCCCACTTGTCGTCGCTTAAATTTTTCCTTCCAACAACATGTAGGTTGCCGGGTGAAGGTGAGACACTATTATTATTTTTTTTTAAATCTTGTTGACATTTTAGCGATTTATCATTCAAAATTGCTTTTGGAAAAATAGAAGTATAAGCCAGGAATTCAGTTTAAAAAAGAAAAAATAATCTATTTTGTTTTTTATTGTTATTATTAAAAAAATACATTCTATTAATTCTTTAAAAAATTGTCATATTAATTTACCTAATAAATATTTTAGCGAAAAATCTATTATATTTTTAGAAACCGAAAATTTAACAAAACTTATATTCACTTTATTTTCCATATTTCTTTTTGTAATTTATTTAAACATTAGCATTTATAATTAACAATTATAACAATTTTATTTAATAATAGATAATTTAATTAAAATAATTATTACACAGGTTGATATAAATTGAAATATTGCATTATGGTTTTAAATATATATTTTTAAAAAATTCATAGAGGAACAAAAAAGTTTCCACCATGTCCAGCAAAATATGAAATTGTTGGAAAACTTTTAATTTAAGAGGAATTATTTTTGAGTTTGTCTTATTTTAATAAAGCGTCGAATTTTAGGTTTTAGTATTTTTTCTTTGTCTTTCATGTTAAACTCACCGTTTTTAAACTTTTGAAACTCGACTCATACTTTCTTATTTAAAGCGGTTTCACCATATTCTTCTACAAACAAATAATGCGTCATAGTAGCAAATTTGTTTATATTAAACAGTTTTTAGAATTAAAAAATAATCGTATTGTAAAATTAAAAATTATTATCTATAATGTATACTAATCAAGATGGAATTAAACTTAGCAGAATAGGGTATTATCCAATTTGGGTGAAGAAATTGTTCAGTTTAATACAATTAATAATACTAATGTGTTCCCCATTTCTATTATACAAGAGTCATGTTTTTTTATTAATTAGTATGTAGTAATATGTAATATAATTTTTTCAAATTGTTTATATTTATTTATTAATTCATTGGATTAAGTAAATGTCATAAACTAATTAATCAGATAGAATATAAAATAATAATTTTTTAAAAATATTATTCATAATTATAACCATAGGATTTTGGTTTTGGTTTTGTTGTTTTTTTTTTTTTTTGGGTTCTTGAGTGGTTTTCCAGTGAAATTTCTAAGCATGTTTGTTCTATTGTTCTATCCAAACATTTTGAAGAGCCACATAGGACCCGTTTCACACCGACACCCCACATCGTTTTTGATTAGAATGGGCCTCAAAACTGAACAAGCTGAATTTTAAAATATTTGCTAAAACTTCACATCTCCCTAAATTCCATTGTATATTTACGATCCTCTTTTAGTAAATTTAAGTATATTCTTTTAAAAGTTAAATATCATTTTAAAATAAATTTAATAACTATTTAATGATTAAAAGTGCGGGAGGAGGAAAGAATTAAACAAAACAAAACAAAAAAGGAGAAATCTTTGGCACTAGGTTTTGAATAAATGCTTTTATGATTAATTAATGCCCTGACAAGTAGAGAGAGCGTGGCCTCGAGACTTGGCTAAAACAGAAATTCATTAATATTGTTCAATAGCTTGGTTAAGCTGCTTGTCAAAATATCAATTTATCTATCTATACATTCATTTTGGGAACGATTATTTTTAATGATAATATTTTCATAAAAGATTCGTTCGTTTGTTGTTATTCGTTTATCACTCAATCTTTTCAATTATTTTAGTAGAGTTATTATCAAAAAAATGTCATCCATCAAGAATATTTATGGAAATGATTTATTGAATTCAAATCATCATTACTCTAGGTAAATAAATTCAACATTTTTTCATATTAAAAAAAAAACTTGATTAAATAATATAAATAATAAATATTTAAGATAGTTAGAATTTTGAATCACATTTTTATAAAACTTTTTCAATAAGATTTTTTTATTAGTTATAATAATAGAAAGTATTAACATCCAAAATCGCATCATTATCTCATATTAAAGAAGTATTTTGTTAAAATAATGAATTAATAAATTTATAAATAATGTAATATGTTGCAGATTACCTTACATTACATTACTATCAAAATTTTAAAAATTGGAGTTAATCGGTTTGGCTTCTGAGTGGCATATATATATATATAATTACAAAAGTTAAGAGACAATAAAAAAAAAGCAAAAAAAAAAAGATTATTTATAAGAGGAATAAAAATCTTAGTATTAGAAATTAAAATAAAAGTACCAAAAGAAGAGTTCAGATTCCAAATACAGGAAAATAAAAGCAAAAAAAAAGTTGATATAGTAGGCAAAATGTGAGGGTGGAGGCTGTTATTCAAGATAATCATTAAAAATGTGGAATTGGATACCGTCAGAAAACAAGACAAGACACAAATTATAATAATTAAGGAAACGAAGAATATAAATGTTCATCAAACGAGAAGAAATGATAAAGAGTGAAAGAGAGAAAAATCAAAAGAGAAATAAAGTAAAAATCTATTAAAATATATAAATTAATTGATTAATTGGTTCAGAAATAATCACATCAAATAGGTGGAGGGAGTAAGGGATAGAATGGATAGGGAGATGAAAAAAAGAGACAAATGTCAATATTATATTTAAATGAGAATAGAAAATGTGAAATTCACTCCAATAAAAATATCGATAATCTCTCATTCGAGTAATCTTATTTGGAATAGGATATCAGAAAGGGAATTGATTTATATTTGACCGGGTGTGTTCACACCTCGTGTCGATTAACCGCCGGTCAAATACCCGGCACCCGGCGCCTTGAAAAATGAAACTGCCGTTACGGGGTTCATGATTTATTGACGAGTCAACATCCGAAACGCTAATCGTCTAATGGTCTACTCATTTTAAGACCAGAAAATTAATATGTAAATTTATTTGCGCTTCTCCTTTTTTTTCTCCGTTACCTCTCTCCCCCCTCTTCCCTCCCTGCTTTCGTTTTTAACAAGCTTTAAAAAATAACACATCATTTGCTGAAATAAATAGCAGATTAAAATAATGATTTATTTATTATGAGATAGTTTCGACATTTGATTACCTGGATTATTTTAAAAATGAATGGAGATAATATCTTGTGTGTGTGTGTGTGCTTGTCTATTAATATACATCATACCTGGAACACCGAGCTATCGCTCGACCCTTTAAAAGATATTGATATACAATTCTTTAATTATTTATTTCAATTATTAAATGTTACATCATTGCATTAATCTGATTAAAATGAATGGAGTTTGGGGTCCTCAATAATAATAAATAATATTAATAAAATTTAAATAATATTTTAGTGAAAATATATTAAAAAATACTAATTAATTAATAATAATAATAATTAATTAATAATAAAAAATATTAATACAATGTCAATTAAAAAGAATGGCAAGAGGTAAATACGGATGACTTAGTGACGTCATATAAATTTAAATTAAGAAAAAACTAAAGAAGATGGTTTTTCTCCAGGCTGAAACCAATACAGATTGATTTATCTTTATAAATATTATCTTTGGTGTGAATTTCAAAAAACCCTCGAGCGGTTAATTAATAAATTAATTCAAAAATATACAAATTTATAGCTAGTATATTAAGATAGGATATATCTTATTGTTTGTAATTGTGAAAAGGTAATTGTATAAATAATTGTATTTTTTTAAATGAACTTTTAATTAATTATTTTAATTAATATATTAATTTTTCGATTTGACCGGTTTTCATAGGAACATTTAGTTCTATAAATCAATAGTATAAAATTGCATTAAAATAAATATATTTTTCTCTATTTAAATCCTTATTGAAATTCGAAAGTAAGATAAACTGAAATAATATATATATATATATATATATCTATTTGCAATAATTTCATAAGATTTATCTTCAAGACGTCTATGAGATATCATTTTGCAACCTGTTCTAATATCAAATCAAAACCGCAAAAGGAATATCATCGAATATGAACTAGTTTCAAGAAATTAAAATAATTGCCTTCTCATAGATAATCTATGGGGAAGAATAATCAATAACAAATTTCAATAAATTACAAAATCCCTTTCAATAAAATTAATGAATATTTTGAATGTAAATAATCCACTATTTTCAATACATGCATTCTTTAAATGGAGACTCATGAAATTTATCAGAAGCAGATTTAGATTTTTTATGGGGAGTGGCTTAAGAACAACCCAAATAAACAGTTTTTCTTTTTGTGAGAGGGAAGATTTATAGGATATAGCTATATAGGATATACCTTTTTTTGGTGAGAGATTAATAAATATATATTTCGTAATTTGTTTCTAAAATATTATTAAAAAAAATATTTTTAAATTTATTTCGAAATTAAATTAAAAATTTTAAAAAAATATTAATACAATATCAATTAAACCAATTATACAAGAATGGAAAGAGTCTAATTTTAATATCGATAACGTAATTTATGACGTCATTTAAATTTACTATTTTAAATTAGGAAAATACTAATAAAGTTGATTTTTCTTGAAGCTGAAACCAATACAGATCGATTCTTCTTTATAAATATTATCGATGGTGTGAATTTCAAAAAAATCCATCGAGCGGTATAATATCTCAAAAATATACAAATATATAAACAATTTTGCTAGTATAAGAAGAAAAGATATATAGTATATATGTAAAGGAAAAAAAATAGAAACATTTGAATTAAAGTTGATAATCCATCCATCTTTAATTTAGGAGGAAAAAAGTGAATTTCTATTTTCATTTGGAAAATGGAAATTGAATAATGCTTCAAAAAGATGAATAAAAAAAAACAAAATGGGGGAACGGTCTCTTTTTAAGATTGCCAGAGTCCTTCATGAAATGATATCATTGAAAATAATCGAGTTTTGTTTGCTTTCTCTCTCAGTGAGACGTCAAAATGTCGTTGGGGACGCGGCGAGTATGGCCCGAGGGCAGCTATAGGCACGCGTATTCCCACTGTGTTGGTAAGATCAGCCCTTTGTTCTTGAGTTTCACGCATGATCAGGGAACAAGCCATCCCCTCCACCCGCTCCCTTCCAGAAACAACATACAACCAAACAGCGCTCCTTGTTGCGAAAGGGAAGAAAAAAAGTATGAAAAGCAAAGCCCCAAACGATAAATGAACATCGGACATGGTGGGTGTTTTTTTTTCAGGGAAAACAACCCCTCAAGTAATGAGGCATAAAACATGGCGTCTACCTCCCAGGCCCATTCATTGTTCGTCCGCCCTCTCCCCTCCCACAATTCTATTCTTTAATACGGACTATTGGCGTTATAAGACGCACAATACGATTAGGCCACATTTATATGCATAGGAAAAAATAGGTTTGACAGATCGGGACCACCCTTGGAGTAGATATTGATTTTATTAATTGAGACAAACTGTCTAAAAATATTTCAAAAAAGACGGCTTTTATCTCGCAGTCTTTTGAACTTTACGAAAAAATATCTCCGAACGAATAGACATTTTCGCCTTTATTAATTAGATCCTCCTCTGATATTCACGGCTGTCAGGTGGCTGGCAACTTTTTTTTTTCTTTTTTTTGCTGTTGAGTGAATCTCAATGAAAGTTATTTGAATTGGCTCAGATTCGTGTTGTGCCAACTTCTCTTATTAATTAATATATTTCATTAATTATTCTTTACTCAATTCAAAGGAGGAGGATAAATGCCATTCGATCTCTTAAGAATTTTATTTCATTTTTCATTCTATTTATACTCTCACAAATTTATAAAACAAAAAATATATCATTCATTCATCAATTAATTAATTAGATATTATTAGAGGTTTTTTTTTTATTAAATTACCTCATTGATGCCGCCAATGAAACAAGAGATGTAGAATGGTGAAGTCACCTTTTAATTTGGTTATTTAAAATAAATTCCAAATTTTTTATTCAATTTTTAAACTGTATACAATATACTCAAAATACTCTAGATACATTTTGTTTTTCTTTTTATCGATTTGAATTTTGTAATTAATAGACTTTAACGAATATAATAATTCAGATTTAGAACAAATTTAAAACTATAAGTTTGGCTGTCAAAAAGGTGTATTACGGAAAAAGAAATCAAGTCATGTTTTCTTATAGGAAAGGCACATGTCCACATATTCATATAAACAGTAAACAAATACCACCATGTGTGATACACTTTGTCAAAAAACTAAACTGGAAAATACATACTACTAACAAAAGAAACAATTGGGACATAATTATTATTGATTGGAAAACTTAATTTATAGAGTAAATTATTAATTTAAAAACCTATATTTAAGCCTGTTTAGACCTACGTAATACAAATATCAAATTCCAATGTCCTAATTCTCGAAAATTTACAAACCGAGATTTTGCAAATAATAGTTAATGCTGAGGTTCCCAATCTTTTTCGGTATGCAGCTCCATTAATACATCAGATTTTTTTCTAAATTTTTGACATTTTTAAGAAATTGGAAAACTTTACATTTTAAAAGTGATTACCCATTTAACAGCGAGAAATTAAAAATGGATACAATTTTCCTTGAGATAATATAAAATCTGACAAAAAACCACTTCGTGGTAGAGGTTCCTCGCCAAGTTGTGAGCCCTAAAAAGTTAGGAAATCAAAAAAGTTAGGGCCCCGCAAAGTTGTCTTTCAAAAAAATTAGTGAAATCAAAGCTTGGCGGCCGCCAAGTTACTCCCCTTACAATATTAATTGTTTTTAAAACGTTCATTTCCTGAATAGTGTATTTAATTGCATTTCCAATAAAACTTTTTCAAATAGTGGTAGTACCTCCCACATTACCACAGAGTATTTGCAAAAGTTTTATTGGAAATGCAATTAAATACACTATTCATGAAATGAACGTTTTAAAAACAATTAATATTGTAAGGTGAGTAACTTGGCGATTAATTATTTTTTTGTATTTAAACTAGATGTCAATTTATTCGTGAATTGATACTTTGAGACTTTTGTCAAGAGTTTTACCTATTCTATATTCCTGCAAACTATATTTTAACCCTTGGGTCGTGTGGATAGACACCTTCATACATTTTTTTTTGTCTAATTATCTTGCAATAAAAATGATTTCTAATTGTTAGAGAGGACACTATATAAATTCACTCTTTACTCGATTCTACTATTCACTTTTTACAAAACTCTTTAATTAACAAATCTTTTAAAAAAACATAAATCTCACATGCTTTGAGCACATATTATAATTTCGAGATAACATGTGGAGTCATTTGAATGAATTATTTCTATATTTGATGTTAAACAAAACTTGTTTAACAAATTACTATTTGTACATATTGCACATCCTGCAAACCTAATCGGCGTGTTTAGTATTTTATCTCAAACTGCGATTACTGGTCATTGGTCAAATCTAAAAAATTTAGGGATTGTTTTGTTAGAGACTTTGATCTGACTGACTAATCATTTTTATTATAGGTTATCATTATGATTTAATTTTATTATCAGATAATCTTTAATTATCTTTAATTAATCCTAATTCAAATCTTAGTTGCTAGATTTCAATTCATATATTATATATTCTCTGTACGAAAATGTAAGAAATAAAATATTAAATGAAACGATTCAGATTAAAAAAAAGATGAAATGTTAGCGGTTTATTTGATGTTATTTTTATTTTTCGAAAACCGCCGACTTTTTTTATCGCCAAATCATAATGCTTGAAAGAAAACTTCTGAATCGTTAACATTCATCATTGAAGAATTCTTGCTTATTATTTTCTTTTTATTTTAACACCAAATATGGTTAAAAAATGTATTTTAAGATTATCAATTATTAAATAAATAAAATTATTCTCTAATATCTGTATATTCAATATAATATAATAATTTATTCTCCATTCAAATGGTAGTGTTAGAGGACATGATTTGACATTCACCACATTCGAAAATAGACAAACAAAATATAATAACTAAATAAAAATATAACACCTGTTATATTAAAAATAGATCAAGTATTGATGAGAGATTTTGTAGAAATTTTAAATTCTAATTTTATAAAATACTTCCTACTATATATATTTTTTACTATAAATAATTATATTATTAAATTAAGAAATAAATTATATAAATAATGTATTATTAAAATAATAAATAATAAATAAAAAAATAAATGTTAATTCAATAAGTAGAAATGATAATTTTTTAGAAGAAATAATTAATGAGTTTGACTATCTCGCAAATTTGAATTGGATTAATTAACATTAAATTATATTTAAATTAAATTATAAATTAAAATTAATAAACAATATATATTAAACCAGCGCGTGTTTGGCTCTTTGTTGTTGGGACCACGTCACGTGCTGGAGCGTGATTGTCAGTCAATGTGTTAAAAAATTAATTCCGGTACTTTCAGCGATTCAATAAAGCTGAAATTCTATATATAGCAGTTTTATACAATTTTTAATCATGTGAAAAACTATCAAACATATATCTTCATTTTTACGATCAGTTTAGAGCAGTGGTTGTAATTAGATTTTGGGTACCGTGCCATAAAAGATGTTTCTGTTCAAACCAATATTTTGGCGTGCTATAAAATAAAATCCTATTGAAATATCAGAAATTAAAATGTAATTATTCGTTTATACATTATATTTGATTCAAAACAACTATTATATGTAATGGAAAAAAAAAAAAAATATCAAGAACTAACTAAACTATAAATAATAATATAAATTAAACAATAAAAGTTTACTTCAATTAAAAAGAAATTCTATATTTTCTAGTTGCCCAGTATGAGATCTTTTTTGTATCAAAATTTTGACACCGAAAATTTTCATGATCCCAATACTATCTCTCTGGCGAAATAGTAAAGAGTTCGTAGAGAAAAAATTTTGAACTGTGCATGCGCATGTACTAAATTCGAAATGTGTTCAGAATTGACCCCTCAAACAATATTAAATATATAATAAATAAAACAATAGATACATTTTTAATGATTTTTGATCATATTTAAATAATTCAAAAAGTTATATTTTCGAATGTTGTACTTAAAATAACCTTGGAAACATACATTTGATAGGATATACATATAAATTAATTGATATATTAAATAGAAATGAAATGAAGTGAATCATTCAATTCAATTCCCAAATATCATCAATGTCCCTTGAAATGATTTTGAATATCCATCTTCAATTAAGTGAAATATTTAGCGAGAGTGTAACTTAAAACGTTAAACGAGAGATTGTGATATAATCTTAAATAGTCGTAGATGACATTCACTTCACCACGCCTCTTAGATTGTGTGCTCAAAGCAAAGATACTATGATATGCAGCTATCCAGTGTCAAATTATATTATGATACCATTCAATTTGAACGGGGAAAGGCTACGTATGCCCCTCTCTTTCTCCACAACCTATTTTGTTTAGACTTTATTTAATGTTAAAATTATAATGAAAAATATCGATTTTATATAAATAACATATAACTCAATTCATATTTATTGAGATTGGAAAAAACGTTATATAAGGAGGAACACTACACCGCATTCAAACCCGAAATGAGGAAAATTTACGTAAAATTTCCTAACAACTATAATATTTTTAAGAAATTATAAAAAAATCATTTCGATATTGTCAAAAAAAATACAATCAAATAAAATAGAAAAATAAATATACAATATTTATATATTAGGAAATTTTAAACCACTAATAATATAGTTTCTTGGTCTCCACCAAAAATATTTTCTATATTCAAGATAACTATGTATATATCTATGTTTATAGCCTTGAATTATTATGATTTATCTATTAATAATAAATAATAAATAATATAATAACTCAATAATTACTACTTCTGTAGTTCAAAAATATGTAGGTATATAAATATATTAAACATAATAATTAAAAAAATATAAATATAAAAAAATGTTTATAAAAGAAGGTTTTTCTCATGGACTAAAAAGAAAAACATAATTGTTCTATAAACCTGACAAAGTTTATGTATGAATTTCTTCATATACAACGAAAAACGTTGGGCGCATTTAGAGAGACAGACATGAAGCGAAAATGATAAAAACATTATAATAAATTTGGATTTTTTTAAGTAAATTAAATAATCATTTATCTATTATATATTTATATAAATTATCTTAAATTTAAATATTAATATATTAATGAGTTATTTTTAGTAGATACATACCCAGTAATATGTTACAATGTTGCCAACAAATACCCGCGGTCAAAAGAAAGCAATCGTCGAGCTTGACGAAACTTTGGCCTTAAAGGCTCTCGAAAAGAAAAACATAAAAATCGGTTGGATCTCATCAGCGATCAGATGACGTATTTAAGTACTAAAATGCTTTAAATGTCATGGCTATAACCACACACGGCGGGATTGCAAAGGACCAGACCGCAGCAAAAATTGTTAGAAATGCGGTCAAATAGGACACTTGTCTTCAAACTGTCCTGCTCCTGATTGGAATTGTTTGCTATGTGCAGGAAAATTTGGTCAAAACCTTTCTAAGCATAAGCAAGGTTCTAAAGACTGTCGATGCTTTAGAGAGGCATTGGCAGAAGCAAGAGTCAAATTCCAAAATGGTTAGAATATTGCAGGGCAACCTACAGAGATGACGAGCCGCAGATGGTCTCCTTTGGAAAAAAACGCTCAAGTTGTAGTGATTAGTGAACCATATAAAATTAAGGATGGTCCAGCTTGGTATGTGGATGTCTCAGGCTATGCTGCGATCTGGAATGCTGACGGTGGGGCTATCCAAGTGCTTACATCGGGTTCTGGAAATGGCTTTGTGTGGATGCGGGTCATGACTCGTGAGCTGTTATTTCTCGCCGAATGACCCTATTCGAGAATTCCGAAAAAAGTTGGATAAACTGGAGGATGCTCTTCGCGCTCTGAATGGACCATTTGTTGTCGCCGGGGATTTTAATGCCAGGGCTTTGGAGTGGGGAATGCAGACGCAGAACTCAAGAGGAAAATATACCTTAGAGATGGCCTCTAGACCAGAAGAGATAGTCACTTCGATGGTTGGAGTTTTCCCAGTTTTCACAAATGAAGAACTGAAAACAGCTGTTGAATCGATGAAGAGTAGGAGGGCTCCGGGACCAGACGAGGTGCCAGTTGAGGTACTCAGAGTGATTGCTCGAAAACAACCCTGACCTCTTCTTGAAATGTACAATGCCTGCCTGGTAACTGGAATCTTCCCGTCAAGATGGAAGACGGCTAAACTCGCTTTGATTTCTAAGGGGAAAGGAAATCCCGGCTCTTCTTCTGCATATCGGCCATTGTGAATGCTTGACACATCAGGGAAGCTGCTGGAAAAGCTGTTAAAACCTAGACTTCAGGAAGCAATAATAGCTGCTGGCGACCTTTCACATCGACAACACGGTTTTCGTAAAGGGTACTCCACGATGAGCGCCATCTATAAAATAGATGATGCCGTCGACCAGGCTAGAAACATAGGATGTTCACAGAACACACCATTGGTTCTTCTCTGGACGTGCGTAACGCCTTCAATACAGCTAGATGGGTGGAAATGATTCAAGCTCTGCGAGATAACTTTGATGTTCTGGAATATCTTCTAAGAATAATACGAGACTATCTTAGGGATCGCAACTTGATATATGAAACATCTGAAGCTCGTAAGAGGATTAGTGCAGGAGCTGCGCAAGGGTTTATTCTCGGTCCAGACCTGTGGAATGTCACATATGATGGATGCCTGATGATGTGTTTCTAGTGGGTTACGCAGACGACACGGCCGCCGTTATAACAGCTCGAACTACGGAGCTAGCTCAACTCAAACTCAACATGACCATGAGAAGAGTTGGAGCCTGGATGGAAGATCACGGCTTGAAGCTCGCGATGGCAAAGACGGAAATTGTGGTTATCACTCGGAAGAGAATTCCCACTGACACTGAGCAGGTCCAGGCGAAGAAATCAATAAAGTATCTTGGTATGATTCTGGATGTCAACTTAACCTTTTGGAGTCATATCAAGAATACCGCTGACAATGCGGCAAAGGCTGTGGCCTCTCTTTCTTTCGAGACTAATGGCAAATAACTGTGGCCTTAGTCAGAGCAAGAGAAGACTCCTTATGATGGCGGCCCAGTCGATGATGTTATATGGATCGGAGATTTGGGCTGTTGCCATGAGGATTAAGAAATATAGGAAAAGGTTACTATCGGTCCAACGAAAATGTGCCTTGAGAATTACCGGCGCCTATAGAACGATTGGTGGGGAGGCGGTTCTCTTAATAGCAGGAGTTATTCCTATAGATCTTCTAGCTGAAGAACGAAGAACGATTTTCTTGACCAGAATTAACAAGCAAGAGGCAAGAAAGGAAACACTACAGCGTTGGCAGAGCCTTTGGGAGAATAACCTTGGGCAATGGACAAGGAAATTAGTCCCTCATATAAAATCGTGGATTGACAGGGGCCATGGAGAAATCAATTTTTACCTGTGTCAATTTCTTACAGGGCACGGGTACTTCCGGGCATACCTTTTTAAGATGCATAAAGTGGCGTCACCCTTCTGTCTCTGGTGCCGGGGTAGTGAGGATACCGCTCATCACACCTTTTTTGAATGCTCGCGATTCATTACAAAACAGAGGACTCTTACAACCAGCGTCGGACCCGTAGCACCGGATTCTATTATATCCGTAATGCTACAGAGCAAGGATAAATGGAAAGCTGTAGCTGAATTTGTGGAGGAGGTGCTACGAACGAAGAGACATGAAGGGTGCTTAGATTAAGGAGAAGCTAAAATGCCCAAAGCTCGGCCCAGACTGAAGTCATCCGAAAGTGTTCCGGTCTGGGATTCTCCGTGGCCCACAGGAGAGTGTTTTTAGTGAGGTAAAAATCCCTCATAATCAGGAGGGGCGCATCTCTGCTTTAGACTAAGCATTCCCCACTGGTACCTTATGAAGGTTTTTCAACTCCTGTACAAAAAAAAAAAAATATGTATATATATATATATATATGGTAGATTATAAACATCCTATATTTTCTTTCTATTAATGTATGAAATTACATTACATGTCCTCTCTCCCCTTCCCCTTAATCCACACTCCACCTTTCAGATCACTATTCAATACAAATTAAAATGAATAAAAGAAAAGAGAGAGAAGAAGAGGGAGGGTAGACAGAATCTATCGTCGTACTCGGGAATTTTAATGCTTTCTTAGAGTAAAGTTATACGCTTCTTTAGCAATTAATAAATATTCTTAAGTTATTTTATGCACTTAATTAATGTTAAAATGTACTAATAAATTCTAACTTGGTTGTAGCTGGTTAACTGTCGGCAGAGTACAAAAAAATATATGTATATTTATATATATGAATTTTTTTCCATCTATTAACTATGTATCCTATAATAGATAAATAAATAACTATTCCATTAGATCATAAGAAATGGTTAATTGATTTTAACATGGGTTCGATATAAGAAAAGTGATCAATATTTGTAGAAATTATCATCGTAATGTATGAACTTCAAAGATCATAAGGTAGCAATTAATTTAACAGGCAATTCATTTACAATTTAAATAGAAAATTACATTTAAGGACATCAACCCTGCAATTTCTATGTCCTATTATAATATTATATATGTAGAATACATACATATATAAAATACGAAATAATGGTGAATAAATTAATGTTAATTATATAAATGTATTATATATAGAGTAATTTTATTTTTAAGATTTTTACTAATGATTAAATTTTAAGTTATGAAGTAACAACAAACAAACTAACTAGTTTAGAAATATAATAATTTTCTTGAAATTTGAAAACGTATTCAAAAAATTAATACTAATAAAAATTATACGTATAAATTATACGTTTAAAGTTGATTCAATGCTCTTTTTAACCACCTTTTTACTATCTCGTAAGAGATAGTATTGCGATCCCGAAAATTTTCGATGTTGAGATTTTGATGTTTTTATACGTTTTGAAGGTTCCTGAATCATTTTCACTAAGGTTGAGAAAAATGTCAGTCTGTGCGTGTATGTGTATGTGTTTGAGTGAATGTTTGTAGACAAGATTACTCAAAAACGGTTTGAGCTAGAATCATGAAATTTGGTACATGGACATTATTCAAAATTAGTAGTTTTCTTTCAACTTTTGAGAAATGTAGCCCAACCGGAAGAGGGTGATTATTTACAACGTTTTGATTTTTTTTTCCTCTAAAGTGACCGTAAAAATAAAGATATATGTTTGATAGTTTTTCACATGATTAAAAATTGTATAAAACTGCTATATATAGAATTTCAGCTTGATTGAATCGCTGAAAGTAAGTAAAATCTGAACATCGAAAATTTTCGTGATCGCAATACTATCTCTGGCGAGATAGTAAAAAGATCTAATTAGTATGATCATTTTCATCTAAAATCATCATTATCAACATCAATAATAATAATAATATTTATCATCAAAATATTTAGAAAAAATATTTTAACTCGTTTAGGGAATATTTTCTTCAAGTTGGAGTGTATTATATAATTGAAGTTAATAAAAATTATTAATTTTATTAAAGAAATGTTTAATAGAATTAGTTTTTATTTGTGATTGAGGTAATTTTGATTGTCGAATGTCCGTCGCATAGATGTAGGTAGGTTCACTGAGACTGAGAGGCGATTGTGAGTGAGCGACCGAGTGCATGTCAGGCGGCCAGGAGGAGGGGGGCGGTCGAAGGGGAACTGGTGAACGAGACCGGCCGGTGGAGAGTCAGAACGAACACGAATTTAATTCAAATATAAAAAATAAAACATAAAAAGTTAAATTAAATTAATTTTTTTATATATTTGTTAGTAATTAATATATTTTTATTTTAGAATTGTGTTTATTGTTTTTAATCAAATGATTTTAATAAAATTGAAATGTAAAAAAAATAAAATAAAATAAGAATGAACAAGTAATAATTAAATATTGGCAATTAATGTTTTTACAGTGCTAAATAATTAACAATTTAATAAAAATATAAAAAAAATTATTATAAACAGAAGCAGAAAATTATTTAGAAATTAAGAATGTAATATTTTTTTAAAATAATTCTTTTCTTTATTATTATTAGAAAATTATAATTACAAGATATTTATTAATTTTTTTGTTATTAAATGTTTAATTTCAATCCAATTTTGTTGAAGCAGTTTAATTTCTCTTATTTTTCGTTTTTAAAAATATGTTATATTATTATTATTATTATTATTATTATTATTATTATTATTATTGATGAGATGAAGTATGGAGTGGAATGGACATTGATTTTATATCAATCACCTGTCCAACTCAACCTTGATTGCTATTTTGTCGTTTCACTCATCATGATTAAAAATAATGGATAAAAACATGGAGAGAGAGAGAGAGAGAGAGGAGGTGTTATACCTCGTTTGAAAAGGTGTTTTATATATGTTGAAACTGGATAAATAAAATCAAAATATTTATGAAATGTCCTCGTATAAAAATTCGCCTGTGCGAAGGTCAGCGTGGGACAAACTGGTCCCGGGCAGCACAGTCCCCCGCTCAGCTGTTTCGGGGACCACAGGCGTCGCGGCGCCTTCCCTTATCAACAAAGCGCATCTCCCAGCCGACCTCCAACATCAAAAAAAAATAATTTCATATATATATATATATATATATATATATTTAGATACGAAGATTCCTATTTCTGACATGATAATCTTATGAAATTTGTCAAGAATAAATTTTTTTTTGCATAAAGATCGTCAATGTGATAATGGCAAACCAGTTGAGCGACGTTTGTCGCCATTCCATATTTAATTGATAATAAATGTTAAGTGTATTTAATTAATTTGTATATTTTTTTTTTATGCAATTATGATTTTATAATTGAATTTATCTATATTTATTTATTTATTTTACATTATACATTTTTCATGATAAAGCATTAAGCATACAAATTATTATTAATTTTTTCCCATAAAGGTCTTCTTTCATTATTAAATTGATTCTTAATCCATAAAGCATATCTAAATTAAAAGACACAATTAGATATTGCCTATTAATGTGCTTTCACAATTTAATGACAAAATGATATCAAATGCAGCAAATATAAAAAAAATAAACAATAAATAAAGAGAATATTTTTTTTTTAAATTGATTAATTAATAAAGAAAAAGCTTCAATAATCCATAATGTTGTTATTAAATAAATATTTTGATATTTTATTTCTTGAAAAGAAAATATTGGAACATACCTGGATATTTTATATTCATTGATTTTATTAATCTCAGTATAATAAATTATTTAAATAATTATTTTTTTATAAGTAAATAAAATTATTATTATTATTATTATTCAAATATAGATATTTTTAGAATAATAATTATATTAAATAATATTTAATAATTATACTATAATAATCGACATATTTATTTGATTTCTTGTTTATGTAAACTTGATAGCCCATATTGGGAAATTTATGTAAATAAGAATTTTTTTTTTAAAGTATAAAAGTTGAAATTTTTGGAAGACTTCAGATGTAATTATTTATTTTCAAATAACTAATATTATTTCCATATACTTTGCTGAAAATAACGCATATGGTATATAAGTAGAAACTTACTCTCACAGACTGCTGAAGTGGCAACAATGGTTATCATATTTTTTGAAGAAATCGACAAGAATCGTTTCTTGAGCTCAGTTTCTTGGTTCAAAGTTCAACCACTTGAAATTCTCTAAATCATGTTCTTGTTAAATGTTTATAATAATCAAGTTAAAAATAATGTTATTGTTCACCTGTAAAGTTGGCTTTACGGTTGTTATGTTAGATTGATAATGTTGTGATAACTATTTTGTCTCCAGGTGTTATTATGTATATAAAATATATTTCGGAACCATCTAAGTAGGTAATATAGGCACTAAAGATAGTGCTCTCTTATTTACGTTGTATTTAAAAATAAGTATTTTTTTTTTATTTTTTTCCTTCTACCAAGTTTCTTTTTTATTTTATACTTTTATATCTTAACTATATTTACACATATAAATTTTTTAATTGTAAATTTGAATAATTCTCATAATAAAAGTAAAATAAAAAGACTCGCATATTCATAAGTTGGGCGAGTTATGGCATTTCCCGTCTCACCTGATGATTCAATTACCAATTAGTCACAAGGGCGGTGGTAAAGAAGGACATTTGCATTACTCATGTAAACAATTGATAAAGGCAAAGTGAATATCATAATGTGCGGCTAATCAAAGAATTTTTTGATGTGTTTTTTTTTACTTACATATGGCATTAGTAATTCTCTTGCTATAAATTTACATATATTGGATCTAATAGGGTCAGTTTGCGACTAATAAAGCAATTGCTTGCAAATACCATTTAAAGCTTCTGTTTACGGATATTAAACCGAAAGTAAAGGGTTTTATGATCAGCATAAAGAGATGGATACATTATTTTATTTTCTTCAAGCTAACGCTTCTTGTTTTTGAACTTCTCCGTTTTGATTGAAATTTTCTTCTGATTACCTATCTCTACTATTTGTACAAATTCTAAAATTTTTATTAAATTTCTTCAACATATATTTTTGTATTTTCATTTGGGAAAGAAAGTAGTGAGAATATTTTTATGACACCAAATGTACTTTTGTGTTTTTTTTTCAAATAAGCGGGAGTGTCCTCCCCTAGACTTATAAATATAAATAGGTATAAAGAGTTGTGAATGAATATTTAGAATGTGTAAACTTGGTATTGATAAAGAGCAAGTTCGTATTAGTTTATTGGTGTGAAATTTGATATTTGGTAACATTTATATATATATATATATATATATATATATATATAGAATAAAGTGCTACTTCCGGTTAACTGATATTTTAAATGTAAAAAAACAGATATGGATATAATATAAATATTTTTAATTTTATTTTATTTATAATATATAAGGGCTGGCTGTGACGTCATGAAGTGCTGGGTGACGTCATATAATTTTAAATTAAGAAAAAACTAATGAAGATGATTTTTCTCGAGGATAAAACCAATACAAAGTGCATAACACGTGGAGATATGTCCTCACGTGAAATTTGATATGAAAATAACCCTTCACTTCCTCTCTTCGATCGGCAATACTAGCACTTCCGGTTTCCGGATTTGCACCAAAAGTTGATCAATTCATCCTACTGATGTATTAAGTAAATATACCAAATTTCATCAAAATCCGTTGAGCCGTTCAGGCTGTACACATCTATACGGACGGACGGACGGACAGACATCATGCTAAAAATAATTTTTTCTGTTAAGAAAATGCATGATTCGTGGAGATATGTACCTAAAAATATCCATAGGTGAAATTTGGTGTGAAAACAATAACTCCCTTACTATCGTCGGTCGGTAAAAAAGAAACGCTACTTGTATAGGTAAAATGTCACTTCCGGTAGTCAGATCATGATGAAATTTGGTATCTCAATTTTTTTCATATTTTTAAATCTATATAAAAAATAGGAAGCAAATATCTCGAAGCAAACTGGTACTTTACTTGAAAGGTAAACGCAACCAGTGTAGGTAAAGTACCACTTCCGGTTAACCGATTTTGACGAAATTTTGATAGAAATCTACAAACTGTGAATAATATCGGTGTACCAAATTTCGAAGTCCTAGCTTGATTAGTTTTTGAGTAAATTTGCTTACAGACATTACATACATACATACATACATACATACATACATACACACACACAGACATAATTCGAAAAATGGTATTTTCCGACTCAGGGAGGTCTAAAACGTCAAGATCTATCGAAATCTCGAAGTCGAAATTTTTGACGATTCCAATACTTCCCTTATACGAAGTATGCGGGAAAGTAAAAAAAGCAAAAAAAGTTTCAAGCGCGTTGCGGTCGAGATTGTAAGTAGGTTGTAACCATTAAAATATTTTTTCTACAGAAGATATTCAATTTCTAATATTCTAGTAATAATATCTTAGTTATTTTTAGTGTTTTATTTCACTTGCTTGGTTGTCTATATGGTTCAAATCTAGTAATTCATTTTTAACATAGTTGCAGTTGACCAATCGAACTAAAACTTTGCACACTCTTCAGATTTGGATGACAAAACATGAATATGAAATAAAGATTTCATTTTCTTAATTAATTAATTAATTAATAAATTTTAACCCATCATTAAATATCATTTATAATCTCAAAGTATATTCAAAAAAAATAAAACTTAAAACCTTAAAAATTAATTTACTAAAAAATTAAAAATAAAATAAATAATTAAAAAAAAATTAAGTTACAGTGTTTTATTTATAAATGCACTAAAAACTAGAAAATAATTATTCTCTTAGCATCAATAAGTATATTCTTCTTCATGATAGGGTTCTACAAGGGTCCGCCTACTTAGCACTTCAACAACAATTTAACAGCATTTAATTTTTAATTTTGTCATCATTTTTAATTTAAATGCAAGTGTTTTATTTGAGAGATCCCTAGAAAATTAATTAACTAATTCATTTTAATTATGCTCTTTATTCAAAGATTCTAGGCCATTGTTGTTGTTTTATTTTAAGTTGATTTTCATTTGTTTTCTATAGAATAATTATAAATATTAAATTATATAAAAATAACAATCGATCAATCTCATATTTAGAAAATTAAGTGATTATTTCTAATTACTAATAAAAGTTTAATATTTGCTCAGTCTTTAAGAAAAATCAAATAGTAAGTATATTACCTTCAGTAGTAAATTAATTTAAAGAGAAAAAATAAATAAATAATATATATAAGATACTCTGTCATTGGTTAAATGGTAAAAGTCAAAATCTAAGATATATTTACATATAAATATATGTAAATTGCACATATTGTTTTCCTTTTAATTTGTTTAAAATAAACTTAATTAATGACTGACAAAATAAACACGAAATTCTGATTTTTTAAAATTACTTGTATTTTAGAGATATATTTTATTTTTATAATTTTAAGTTAATTTTTTAATATTTTTTAATTTTTTTATTTCGATATTATTAAATGATTATATATAAAGATGTATCTAATGTATAAATTTGATTTCTTTATTATTTGATATCATAAGGGTAAGGTATAAGTATATGATGCTTGTATCAGATTTTAATATTTTGAATGCCAAGAGTGAAAATAGTTAATCAATCGATGGATAATTTATTCCAACTGAACGATTCACACATTATTTAGGCATTATCTATGTTTGTTCATCTTGATTTGCGAGTTTTCCTTCTTCATTGTCTCCCATGTTGTACAAATACCCATGCATTTATATACCAATATTAGAGAAAATAACTTTATTTTTAGTTGATTATTTCACATCTAACCTTGACTGGAAATCTCATCAATTTTTCATTTGGAAAATGATCTATAGATCAATAGATAGGTATGTTAATTATAACCTAATCAATGATTCATGATATTTATATATCATAATACCATAAAAGTTATAAAATTCATTGTGTTATTAATTTATAAATTATTATTAATTAATTTTCTAATTTTTTTACTAGGATATTTTTGAATTCTTCATATCGGTATGTTATTTTTTATCAGAGTCAATGTGAATGATTTTTTCCTATTTAAGTTTTAATTTCAAAAATAAATTAAATTATTTATATTTCAATGAATGAAGTTTAATATAATTTCTGGGGAATCATTCTAAGATACAAAATTGGCATTCTCATTATTATGCTAAATATAATCTTTTGCTACTTATGATATGGAGTAAGTTCATTTGTCATGTCATTCATCTGTTGGTTACATGAGCTTATCAAAGGCAGACAACAAATGAATGACAGGAAATCCTAGCGTTTTCGACAGATTCGAATACCGAAAGGATAAATTTCTAGTAAACCATGTACGATGAGCACATTTTATAGGTTTCATTTTTCTATTCTCATTCCCAGGGCATATGATATAAAAATAATGTATCAGCCATTTAGGAGACATCTTTCGACATGGTTCAAATAGAAAATTATTCGAATTATAGCCATTTACTTTTGTATTAATTAAAATTAGCTGGAGTGTCTCCACTCGACTATCTCGCAATTTGAATTGGATTAAATAACATAATATATTATATCTAAATTAAATTTAATTAATTATAAATTATAAATAATAAATAATAAATATTAAACCAGCGCATGTTTGGCTTTTTGTTGATGGCACCACGTCACGTGTTGGCGCGTGAGATTTGCAGTGTTAAAAAATTAATTCTGGTAATTTCAGCGAATCAATCAAGCTGAAATTCTATATATAGCAGTTTTATACAATGTTTAATCATGTGAAAAATTATCAAACATATATCTTTATTTTTACGGTCACTTTAGAGGAAAAAAAATCAAAACGTTGTAGGTAATGACCCTCTTCCGGTTGAGCTACATTTCTCAAAAGTTGATAGAAAACTATGAATTTTGAATAATGTCCATGTACCAAATTTCATCATTCTAGCTCAAACCGTTTTTGCGTAATCTTGCCTACATACATACACACACACATACACACACACATACACACACACATACACACATACACACACACACACAGACATTTTTCTCAACCTTAGTGAAAATGATTCAGGAACCTTCAAAACGTATAAAAACATCAAAATCTCAACATCGAAAATTTTCGTGATCGCAATACTATCTCTGGCGAGATAGTAAAAATGATAGTATTATACAAGACTACTTTCATTTACTGCATTCGAAAATATTGTATAATTTTGATACAAATTATATATAATTATTTTTATTTGAAAAATAATAACTATTATTAATAGTTAATAAATATGCAATAATAAATTGTTTAAAAAAATGTTACCGGAATCAAACTTAATATAGGGTTGATTTCTTGCAGAATACAAAACTCTCTTGACATTTTTATGGAAGACGAGGATAAAACCAATACAAAGTGCATGATTCGTGGAGATATGTAAAAAATGTCCTCATGTGAAATTTGGTGTAAAAATAACCCTTCCCTTCCTATCGTCGATTGGTAATAAGACCACTTCCAGTTTGCGGATATACACCAAAAGTTGATCAATTCATCATACTGATGCATTAAGTAAATATACAACATTTCTTCAAAATCCGTTGAGCCGTTCAAGCTGTACACATGTATACGGATACACAACGGACGGACGGACAGACATCATGCTAAATATACTTTTTTCTGTTAAGAAAATGGATGATTCATGGAGATATGTAAAAATCTCCACATGTGAACTTTGGTGTGAAAACAATACCTCCCTTACTATCGTCGGTCTGTAAAAATTAAAAGAAAAATATGAAATTTAAAATTAATCGAAAAGAAAGAAAATCAGATTTGTGAATAATTAATATGAGATGTATTTTATAGTTTGGTGATCTTTGAAATGAAGCATGAAAAATTATTTTGGTAATTATTCAAGTAAATGCATTTTCTTGGATTTGGATAATACTTTACCAGTGGGTTCGTTTTGCAATTCCAAATAAACTTTAATTATGAAATTTTTTCGGTTTAGATTTATGAAAATTAAAAAATTAATTAAATAATTTTCCTATATCCAAACCAACTTATAAAAACCGAAAATTAGTGCGTCCTCTGGTGATCAAACGGATAAAACATGCTACCAATATCAATGGATTTATATGCAAATTTTAATAATTTTTATCACGTAAACTAGAAGAGTCCCGAAAAAATTTCATAAGAGAAGTTTATTTGGAATTGCAAAAGAATCTCACTGGTAAAGTATTATCCAAATCCACGAAAGGCGTTTACTTGAATATATAATTACCATTATTTAAAAAAAAATTAAACACTATGTGAATTATTATTGTCATATCCCTCTCCGTTAATATATTCAAGTTAAAAAATTAAAAGAAAAATATGAAATTAAAATTAATGGAAAATGAATATATACATAAATATATAAATGATCAAAAATTTTTATTTTATTTTATTTATATAATGTCAATAATTTATTCGAAAAAGTATTAAAATTAGTTATATTCTTTAATCTTATATTCTAATATATAATGGTTAATGATTTTCAATTTAAAATTGTTAAAAAGTTTACATTTTCAATCTTGAAATAAAATATTTAAATGTGATTTGAATTGCAATTCAATATATAGCTCGAAATTTAAAAAGAAATAGAATCAATATGAATATGACGGTGGGGAGGGTGGGGGGAGAGGAGGTGTATAATCCATGATTAGGTGTGGTTTTCCGAATGGATGAGAGACTTTTGTCAGTAGAAAAGCACCCGATGAAATTCACCACCTCCCGCCCTTATCCGAGGGGCGGCCTGTTAAGAATAGATTGCTGTGTGGGGAGTGGGAGTTGGGTTTTTAACAAAAACCAATATTAATGGTCTTGGAAATTTATCGATTGGATGGGGCGAGCGCCATTTCTTTGATTGATGATTGCCTATTGCCGGGCGATATTTATAGAAAAAAATATTACTTTTTTTTCTTTTTCCTTCCCTCTAATTTCTTATTATTTTTTTGGAAAGCAATTAATGTGCGACAGTCGAGCAATGATTGGTTGTAGAATGTTCCACTATGTGATTTCCAGTTCCGGTCACTGAACAGGAAATCAAGGGTCCCGGTTTTTTAAGCCAATCGTAGCCGAGACAGAGTGTCTCAAAATGGAGCCAGGCCTTCCAGCGCGTGGCTCGATTTGGTAATAAAAACATCAACGAAGGAAATATATTACCCGCTTAGTCCATGGGAGAGTAATATTGTGAATGGCGATTTATTTTTATTCGATCGAAGCCGTTGAAAAGAAATGTGATCAAATGATAAGCATCTTGTGTCTGTCTCGGTTAGTTAGGTGAGAGGGGCAAGGAGATAAGAGGGATGTGGTGGTAGTGAGGGGGGGAGATAGGGACATGGCTTATATACCTGGTGAGTCGAAGCACGTGGTTCTGCTAATGAAAGAGTATTTACAATTTTCAAGAAATTTTACAAATAATTTTTTCAAATTCTTTTAATTCAATTTATTAATAATAATTAATATAACTATTAAGATTATTAGTAATTTTTGATTATGTAAAAGTAATTTTTAAAAATCAGGATTATTTTCAGTAGCTCTAAATAGTTAAGGGTAGTTAAACTTAAGAAATTTAACAAAGTTATTATAGGATTTAATAAGAGAGAAAAAAATTAAAGTTTATTAAAAATTTAAATTAAGTTTTTTATTAACAAATCAGGATTTTTTGTAAGCATATTTCATTCGTTTTTGGGAGCTCTACTAAGTATTAAAGATGTAAATTCAATTCCTTTTAATTTTCATATTAAATTTATTGAATTTAAATAAAAAATTCTGAAAAATTAATTTGTATTATAGGAATAATTAAATAAGAAAATTGGAAAGTGGGAAATTCTATTAGATGAAGTTGACAAAGATCTTTAGAAAAAAGGCTTAAGGAATTATTCAAAGAAATTTAAAAAACACTTAAATGATGATGATTATTTTGATAATCAACCCTCTCTGGCTACCCCTCTCCCACACAACTATATACACATCCTTTTGGTGACGATACTTCTTTCCTTTCACATTTTCTTCTTGAAAACAGAGTGAGGCAACTTAACTTGCTGATTTAGAGAGTTAATTAAACAGAATTGGTTAAAGTTATTGATTTATTTCTTTTTACCACTTATTCTACAACTTAGGAAATTTTATTTCCAAGTTGTTTTATCTAAAAGGTGATGCCTTCCATTAGCAATAAATTGATCCGCTCGAATCTTAAAACTTTGAAAGACTCTTTCCAACATAGCAACCGTTATGTGGGCCACAGCTTCACGAATATTCTTTTTAAGTTCAGTAAGGATTCTTGGGGCCATTAGTATACACAATGGACTTAAGTCAGCACTTTAAAGAATCGCAAATTGGTGATTGAATATCACTTCTCAAAGAGATTAGTCGCCCAGGGAAGTGTTTTCGAAAAGTTCCCATCGCATACACCTCCGTATGAGCCATGGCCCCATCCTGCTGGAACCAGATATCGCCTAAATCTCTTTCATTAAGATCTGGGAGAAGAAAGTTTTGGAGCATGAGTATATATCGAGCACTAGTACCTAGAAAGTCATTTTTCCTCGAATAAATAAGGAGCATTGATTTCTCCTTGTAGGAATTGTGTGTGTGTGTGACCCATGTAATAATAGACTGATGTCTAGGAACAGGGGCTCTGGGGCGATATTAAAGCAAAAAATTACCATTTGAAAAGTACTGCTCTACGGAAAACGCTTGCTGTGGCCTTGTCCAATGTGACAATATAAAGAATATCGGATAAAATCATCTCGAAACCCTCTTTGGAATGCTACTATCGACAGTCTTTACCGGCTAAAGCTAAATCAGCAAGTGTGTTGCCCCACTCTGTATATACTAATTAATATTTAATATTTATGTAAATATCTTAAAATATATATATATCATATTTAATTATTTTATTTGATATTTAACTCGTATCTATATATTTAAAAGACAGTTCTATCATATACTCCTCCTAAACGACTTACGATTTGAGCCACTCTATTGCCATTTGATAGCCCTCGGACTAATCTATTCATAGCGTGAAATTCATTGGAAAACAATAAATACTTTTTGAGAAAAGTGAAAAAATAATTTTTTTCTTACTTTTTATTATTTTTGAAGTCATTTGTGACGTCAGATCCAGGTCCTCTTATATCTTATAATATTTTTCAATCTTTTGCGTTTCAATTTCTTTGCGTGTGAGGGCTCTCACTCTGGTCTGCTAATATATAATTAATTTACTGATTAAATTAAAATATATATTAAATAAGAACACAAAAAGAAATTGAAATTTTATGTAATATTCTGGTTGAAACAAAATGGATGAAAACCTTTTACTATTTTCAACCAAATACTATATACCACTCGGGGGTACAATCAATGTTTTTGTTAAACATTAGAACTTCATTGAATTTGACCAATTCCTTAACTTGAATTATTTCAAAATAATTTTTTCTAACAAAATTATGTTTATTAATTTAATTATTATTCTTATAATTTTTTTTATTCTTTAATATAACTTAATATTTAAGTAAACTGAATGTCAAAAAGATTTCTTTTTGATATAAGTTTATTAAAACTCTTCAAATATAACTATTATCAAGAATCATCTTTATATTTCATCAAAAACGTTTTACTATAAAAAAGTTTATTCCTTTTAAATGATCTATTTACATAAAAATTAAAAATTATAACCACAATATAATAATAATTTATTAATATAAAGAAAAATTAATGATTAATTATTTCTTAAGCCAAAATGAAAATGAGTTAGGCTCAGTATTCATAGATTGTAAAATAATATTTTAAAAAATAATCTTTTAATTTTGATATTGATATTTTTATTGTAGGACTATTATTATTAATATTTCAATTTTTTTTTACTACTATTTCTTTTGAAGAAGAACGCGGCTAGTGTGTCCGAAACATCTCCATTAATTAAATTTATCTTTTTATTATTTAGAATGAAAAAAGACCAATATTAGAGTGACTAGGATAAAAAGTAACTAATTTTAAGAAAAATTCTTCATTAGGCAGGCTAGTCTTTTTCTACATAGAAACTTCCTATGCAAATTTGAGTTATTATTTGGGTTAATAAAGAATGGGTACATTGAAGCGCATTTGAATAATTCATTCTTTTCCCAACAAAATCTCCGTGTGGTTGTTTGCCCCTCTGTCTTTCTCAATTTGAAAATACCTAATTATGAAACATTTCTTAAAGTCTTAACATTTTTAACGGCCCAATAATTTCTAACCTAGAGGGGCCCAACCTTGGTTGATATTAAGCTGAGATAACTTTGATTTTACGAGCGCACATTTAATTACGAATAAAAGTCATTTTGTCACGCGGATAGGACACATTGTTTTTCAAAACGTGGTAGAGGGCGGGAGGAGGGTGGGATGTCGTGGTCGTTGGGAGAAAAGTGGGCGATTGGGGGTGGGGTGACATTCGGGGGACATGCTGTTTCGGGCCGGTTTACACCTCACCTTGGTGGCCAAAAACCAACGGGATCTCAGGTACCCAGGGACCACCTGTCATGCCAGATTGACCAATTTGTCCCCGACGAAGCCATTCAGCTGAAATTATAAGCACAAAAAAAAAAAATAAACAAATAGCTATGGATTTTATTTTTTATTTTGATTTTAGAGAGATATTAAATTCGATAAATTATATGTGAATAGAATATTGTAATGTATTTTTTTTAATTTTTTGAATAATGATAATGTCCATATTAGAGATGATAATATTTCTGAAAAATGATCATCTTTTTTTATGTTCACTTAAATATGAAATTATAAATTTTTTTTTTGTTTGATTTCCCTAAATGAATATACAAGTAAAATTAATTTGTTTATCGTTATTAAAATATTATAAAGATTGGTTTAGTCTTCGGTGCATAATTATAAAGTATATAAAAAATTAAACTAAAAAAATCAAATAATATCGTAAGTTAATTTATTTTTTTTTTTTTTTACTTCTCAAATTTAAAATTTTCATTTTTTCTGTTATTCAATTACTATTAGATAAATCCACAAAGAAAAAAAAAGAAAAAGTTTGTTTATTTTTGTATTTTTGAGAAAAGAACATTACCTATACAAAAATAATAAAAAAATAAAATCTCTAAATATATAATAATTACATGATAAAAAAATAAATAATATTTAATTTTTAAAATTATAATTTTATTTTTTTCATAATAGAGAGAGTGTAGGCATATTATATCAATGAATCAAATGCATATACCAATAGACCTTTTGTTTTTGTAATCAATATAGATCTGTGATGAAATGGGACTGAAAAAAAATAAATTCCCGAGATCGATTTCGTAGATAATTTGAAAATGTCTAAAGATATAAAAATTTGTACCAAGGATGTTTTTTTATATGCAAGATTTTTTGGATTGGGTACCGATTTATGTTTGTTGATAAGGATTCGTTGTAAGAAATAAGGATCAATTGATGTAAATTATTTTTAAGCTTGAGATAGATGAATGGGAAACAAATTATAACACACACATACACACATCGATGAACTAGTGAGGTCAGTGAAATACACATAAACTTTGCGTTGTGTATGTGGAAGAGAGAGTGAGAGAGAGAAAGAAGGAGGGGAAATGGGGAGGTAAGATACCCTTTTGTTTACTCTCGCCGCCAAGTCTTATTTAATTAAGTTTCCGGATAGCACACCTGAAAAATTCGTAAAAGATGTGCATCTGGAAAATGGAAACAAAAAGAAAAAGGAGTAGAAAAAAAGAAGGTCGTCGTTATAAAGCAGACAGAGTGTCTCCGAAAGCGTGCGATCGGCTGATAAGGCTGAGGGATGGAACCGAGCGCACATCGCTCAAGACGCGTGTCGCACGTGAGTGGTTGGCCACCCATCCCTCAAGCATTCCACGTCCAACCCCCCAGGGCAGGTTATCGTAAGAAATAAAAAAAATCAACTTGTTTCTCTCGCTCTCACACAACACAAACTCACATTAAAACTAACAATAATTTTAATCAGAATTTTAGAAATTTAATATGTATATTTAACATTGAAATAAATAAGAAATATCCAACCTATGGTATATCATTATATATCAATTAAATAAATAAAATAATTAAAATTAAATTAAAAGAATAGTTTTACCATTAAAAACATACCAATGATAATTACTTAATTTTTAAGAATTTTACTTTCCCAAATATAAAATAATATTAATAAACCAAACTAATCCACTAATTAAATTATTAATAATTGAAACATCAAAAAATAATAATTTAAAATTTTAATCTAATTAATTAACACCTTAAAAATTGATATTACCTCAAATAGCAACAAAAATAAAATAATTTGAATTAAGAAATTATTATTTGAATATTATTAATTGAAAATTTGAATTTTACAATTTATTTAAAATTTTATATAGATTTAATATAATAACTTGTTAAAGTCGTATCATAAAACTAATTGATATATTTTTTTTATTTATTTATATATTATAATAAATAATATATATCTATAATTCTATCAGAAGTTAAATTTTATTTTATTTATTATTTTTTTAATATTTAATATAATATATTTATAATTATTAATAAATAAATTAGAAATTTATAAAATAAAGTTCCAAATAACCATAATTCAATTAATGACTTATTATTAATATCGTTGTATCGTGATAATTCTTCAATCATTAATTTATATAATAAATTAAACCCAATAATTCATCTTATTATGTGTTATTCTATTATAATAAAAGCAAGTGTAATGTGTCTGTCTGTCTGTCTGTCTGTCTGACCGAGCTCTCCAGCCAAATCTATAGCACGCAGGGACCTGGAATTTTTTACACGGAAGCACAAAGGGGCTGGCCACCAGACCTCGAAGCCCGATTTTCGATTTTTGAATTAGAAAAATTTTAAAAAAAATTATTAAGAATATAGTATAGGCGGGTAGTGGAAATTATGTAGAACAAAAATATGTCAATAGAGGCGCTGGTGGCGATAATTTAAATTCTGAGCAATGTGCAGATAAAAATCTTTTTATATATCTATTGATATTTACAATATCTCAATTGATCTTATTGGCCTTTTAAACTTTGAAAACATTCACATTACGGCTATAATTTAATACTATTAATTTTTAAGATTATGTGAGTAAATTATTTTAATTAAGAAAATTTGATCTCATAATTGGATTTTCACGTAAGATTTTAATATATAATATATTTTTTAATATTATTTTTATAGTAGTTGAGTGTTATGCTAATTTTATATTTTATTTTTATTTTGTTTACTTTGATTTTTTTTAAAATAAATTAATAACATTTAAAGTAGCATAAAAAAATTAATCGAGGCAGGAAAATTGATGGGGTTTGAAATTAATAGTGATAAGACAAAATAATTAGTATCAGAGAGAATAATATTTGCAAAGAATTTAAATCGAGGTTGCAATCTGGAAATTATTATCAAAGGGGATTAAAATTATTAAATTATTAATTGTATTATATGGGTGGGAGGCATGGTCTATAACCCTGGGAGATGAGAATAGATTCAGAGTATTTGAGAATAGGATTCTTCCCAGCATTTATGGACCAAAGAAAGATGAGGACACCGGGGAATGGCGGAGACTGCATAACAAGGAATTGCATGACCTCTATGCATCTCTAGATATAGGTCATAAAATAGAGAAGGCTGGGATCGGCAGGGCACATGGCTAGAATGGGAGAGGAAAAATATATTGGAGGGGAGTTCGATTGGAAAACGTCTGTGTGGAAGACCAATTGGGAACAGGGTGGACAATGTAGGAAGGAACGTGAGAGAGATGGGACAGGTTAGGAGTTAGATGGTTATAGCTCAGAATAGGGACACTCGGGGGGGGGGGTACAGGGGGCAGAGCCCCTGTCTAGATGTGAAGAGCGACGAAGGAGCTCTGAGCAGCTAGTTTTACATAAATCACAGTAGACTTCTATATATGAATATGTATTCATTTGTACAATTGATTTATAAAAAGGGCCCTTCGGACATTTGCAATAATGGTAAGAAATTGTAAAACAAGTTATAGGAAATTAATATGAATTATATTTTCTTTTATCGGACTCTTTATTAAAGTTCCAAAATAAATCATTTAAATTAATTAATTATTTTAATGATAAATCATATCATTCTCCTAACTAACACATCATTGATTCATTGAATTCAAACATAGGTCGAGTAAATTAAAAAAACTTAAAAACTAATTACCATAAAAGAAAGATAGAAGATTTAAAATCGATTATAGCGTATATCATATTAAAACAAAAAAAAAAAAAAATTCATCAATCAAATTTGTTATCATACAATTATGGTTGATATTTGTTTAAATTTTAAATAATGGATATTTATTTTAAAATTCAATTTAAAAAAATATTTTATATATTATGAATTATATTTTATATAAAATGAGTATAAAAATATAACAATAATTCAATTAAGAAATCGCCTATAAATTAAATTTGTTGTTTCCACATTTTCTATAATAAAGTATTCGTGTTAAAACTCTACTAGCAGGATTTAATAAAAAAGATATTATAAATTATTATTTTTGATAAAAAAAAAAATCACTATTTTAAATGAAACATGAAAATTATAATATTTATTATTTAAATTATGTTAAATTGCAAATAATAAACATATCTAAGTAATAAATTTATTATATTATAATAAGAGAATACTATTCCAATTTATTGTGAAATTATTGGATTTAAGACTCAGTTACTTATATATTCAATAAATATATTGACAAGCGTTCTATTAAATTTTCAAATATTATGGGATCAAATTAACATAAAAATGTCTGAGAGATTGAGTTTTGTGCGAGATTTTTCCGCTTGTCCCTTCTCTCTTTTTCTCACTCGATTTGATTCAATTTTTTTTTTATTTGAGAATATTTATTTATTTATTTGAATGACAGTTCTATTTGGAATCGGTTGGATTGAGTGAAAATGTTTGGTCCTCTTTTTTTTTTACTTTATATTTCTGATAACAGAACGACATGTGCTGTAAATACGCCTATGAATGAGAGAGATAGAAGAATGGGGGAGGAGAACGGGGTGAGTGATCAGCTTATTTGTGATCTTGCAACTCGTCGTTTGCCGGCGAATGTTTTTTTCATGTAACACGCGTCTGCGATCGTTACCAGAAGATATTTTTTTTTTATTTTTTAACGAATCAACATTTCAAACATCACTTGCATTTTAAAATAATGGAATGAATTATTTGAGTGAGAGATCTGTTCACATACACTCGAAACAAAAACATAAAAATAAAAACAATAAATCAAAATCTATTTTTATTTAATTATGACATTATTCCCCGATTATAGTTTTTAAATAAATTGAAAATTATTTGTGTATTTATTTATTGAAATTTATTTATTATTAAAATGTTAATTCTCTTTTTGCTGAATACTTAATATTTATTAAATTAATCGTTGACTATATTAAAGGTAATCACCTCTATGATTACTTTCTTCACTTTTTACTATCTCGCCAGAGACAGTATTGCGATCACGAAAATTTTCTATGTCGTGATTTTGATGATTTTATATGTTTTGAAGGTCCCTGAGTCATTTTCACTAAGAAAAATATCTGTACCTGTGTTTGTATATAGACAAGATTACGCAAAAACGGTTTGAGCTAGAATAATGAAATTTGGTACACTAGCATTATTCAAAATTCGTGGTTTTCTATCAACTTTTGAGAAATGTAGCTCATCCGGAAGTGGGTAATTACCTACCACGTTTTCATTTTTTTCCTCTAAACTGACCGTAAAAATAAAGATATAATTTTGATAGTTTTTCCCAAAATTAAAAATTGTATAAAACTGCTATATATATAGAATTTCAGCTCGTTGAAAGTAGCGGAATTAATTGTTTAACATTGCAAATCACGCGCCAGCACGTGACGTGGTGCCATCAACAAAGAGCCAAACATGAGCTGGTTTAATATTTATTTATTAATTTTAATTTATAATTTATAATTAATTAAATTTAATTTCAAAATAATATATATGTTAATTAATCCAATTCAAATTTGCGAGATTGGAGACACTTCAGATTTTTGAATTAATACCCAGAACAAAAAATTTATTATTTAAAATAAATATAAGAAACATAACATATATAAATATAAATTTAAATATGAAATTATTGCTCTATTGTTTAAACGTTCTATTGAGAGATTGCGGCGTTTCGGCATTAGGGAGCTCATTGTGGCGCCATTGTGATTAGAATTTTTGAGATTCTGAGTTTTTTAGTCTCTACGACTAAGAATCAATGTTGAGAATTTTTTATTAGATGGCTGGGTAATCTTTGATTTGCTGCATCTGAAGCTCTGAAGAATTGTCGGCACTAGCACTAAAACACTTCGTATCAAAGTATACCTTAGGCTGTTGTACAGTTGGCCTTCTTATATAAACAATATAAAAACATAACATAAGGATTGATTTGAAAATGTATTTTAAATATTAAGATCATACTGGTTAATATTAAGTATTAACACATAAAATATGTCACTTTGTTATAACTTTTTACACTTAAAAACATAGGATTGTTCAACTGAATTATTTCATAGTTTGGGATATTATTACTTCTGTATCTTAATTTATTCTCATTCTTTCTTATCCCTTAATTTCAAGATTATATAGATTATATATTATATATGTACAGATAGGTATCTTTAATTTAGGATTTATATCTTTTTATTTAAAAATAATAAATCAATTTGTTTGAGTTTGTAAACAGAAATTAATTAATTTTTATTTAAAAGATTGAATCACTTTCAAGTAGTTTTAAAGTTGGATTCTTTTTTTCCCAAAAGAAGTCTATTTAATTCATTAATAAGAGAGAAGAAGAAGAGAGAGCAAGAGAGAAGGGAAGCTTTATTGGTTTAATTACTTCCTAAGTGGTCAATTTGATCACGAACTGAGTCAAGAAGTGGCTCCTTGTGTTTTAATTCAATTTAAATTGCTTTCAAAAACAATTGCAAATATTCCATGAATTTTTTGTTTAAATCAATTAAAAAAGATATTTATCAAAAGTTTAACTAAATATTTCATGTTATAATTAAATAAAAAAGTTGAGATTTTATCAAAAAAGTTATGGGATTCGATAATTATTATTTATTTATGTTAAATAAATCATGAATAAAAAATCAATTTGAATTTTTTGAACATTTAATGAATGTTTTCAATACACGATTTGAGTGTTTTTCAATTTAATTTCAATCTATTTTTGTTATCACATATTTTTGTGGATGCTTATCATTGAGGAAATATTTTTGGAACTTAAAGCAAATTAAATAAGTAGTTCTTATTATCTGTATCTTATATATTTTTCCGTATAAGTTTTTTTAGTATCTTAAATCTCTCTCTCTCTCTCTCTCTCTCTCATATTAGAGAGAGATTTAATTTAAACCTTAAAAATTATTTCATTTAATGAAATAAACTCAATATTCTGTCGGTATGAATTGAAATTCTTAAAAACTTCACAATTTCGAATATTTGGATTTGCAATTTCAAATATTCAAACCAAAGATTTTCTGTATCATTTCATACTTATCTTGTATTTGTTCCATTATGTTTTTATTGAAGAAATCTAAATAATTCGATGACTCGATGTTTGATTTGAAAATGTTCATTAAATACCTGTAAGATTCAGCCATTACAAGGTCATAATGGTCAAGATAAAGTATTATCACATAAAAGATATGTAACTTTGCTATAACTTTTTAAAATTACTAATTAAAATTAATTATTTTCACACAATTTTCTATATTATATATAAATAAAGTAATAAATAAATTCCTTTAGTAAGTTAAATGTTATTCGGTTTGTTTAAAGAATTAGCTTTTTCCAGGAAAAGTATATTTTTTATATATATATATAATATACTTAAAAACATTCGAAATTTTTTAGCACCGAATCCAATGGAAATGGAAAAATTTCGTGTTTTTTAAAGGTTACTAAAGGAATTTTATACGAAAATTATGAAGATGAAAAAATTTAATTAAAATTGTTTTAAAAATTATACCTTTAACATTATTGTGTTATTATTTTTTTTTATTTTTATTATAATAAATTCCGATTAAATGAATTCAAGTGTAGAAAATTATATTTTTTTAATTCTTGTCCTTGAATTTTGATGAATTTCATTGGTTTACTAAATGATAGAATTAAACTTTGTTCCGATGTCAAATTTATAATTTTTATAAAAATTAGAATTTTGAAAATAAATACCCCTCTCAAGATGTTTAATACTAATTCAGGTAATACCTTGCTAATTATTATATATAAATTTTAAACTTAATTCTCTTTAAAAGAAAGATATTTGTTAATGTTTAATTTATATTTATAAACTAATACACGCGAATATATATTACAATTTAAAAATTTAAAAAAGAGAATGAATCTAACAGTTAATATAAATACATAATATTTTAATGAACTACCTGTATTTGATATAAATATACATATATGAATTACACAGGTATAACAATTTATATCAGGCTATGAGCAGAACATTTAATAATCCAAATAAGAATAAACCGGTATCATTAGACAGAATCAAACCTCTCAACCTACGCATATGATTAAAAGGATTATGAACGTTAAATAATATTAATGAACAAACTAGTTTAATATTGCTAATAACACCCTACCTAAATACGCCCTTTTAATAAATTATCTTAAAAAAATTATTTATGAGTTAGATTATAAAAATATGAGAAAAGGAAATTTATAAATGAAATAACTTTGAGGTCTTAATGGTTTAATACATATATTAGTATAATAGAGGAATTGTTAATTAAGTTTTTTGTTAATTAATGGTCAATTTAACTTTAAAAATTATCTTTTTTACCATCTATATATATATAATATATGTGTACAATAAAATAATAATATATCTTCTTATAATTATTTATTAGTTTTTCATTAAAAAAATGTTAATAAATTGAAATTAAATTGAAAAATTGAATTTGATCAATTTTATCATTGAAATATCAAAAATGCATTAAATGGTCGATTTCTTTTGAAGATTTTTTAAATTAATATTAAATAAATAAAGACATTAAGACTAAAATGTTAACAGACTTTCTTATAGAAAAGTGAATTTAAGTTTGTTGTAACTTTTTCGCTTAAAGGTTTAAGGTTAATGATTTGAAAATTTAACTGTAAGCATTTTGAAAAGCAAATTTCTTATTGTTATTGTTTTTATTTAAGAGATAAGAATTACAAAAACTATTTCCATCAAATCTATTCAATTAAATGTTATCTATTACTTATATATTTAATTGTAAGTAAAAAGAATATAATAAATAAATTGAAATTAATAAAATTCTGTAAATTTCAAAAAATGTATTATAAATAAAATAATATAAATATAAAAAAAAATTATAAAATAACATTTTTCCATTCGACTAAAAAGAATAAAATAATTTTTCTATAAGCCTGACAAAGTTTATGGATGAATTGCTTCATATTCAACTAAAAACGTTGGGCGCATTTAGTTTAATTTATTTATATGAACAATCAAGTCAAATTACATTACATTTTATATATGATTTCTGGTATATGACCGTCACGGCTGGCTCGGATGTAGTCCAATCTGGACGTCCAATTTTCGATAACTTTTTCCAACATTTGTGGCCGTATATCGGCAATAACACGACGAATGTTGTCTTCCAAATGGTCAAGCGTATGTGGCTTATCCGCATAGACCAATGACTTTACATAGCCCCAGAAAGTAGTCTAGCGGTGTTAAATCACAAGATCTTGGAGGCCAATTCACAGGTCCAAAACGTGAAATTAGGCGGTCACCAAACGTGTCTTCAATAAATCGATTGTGGCACGAGCTGTGTGACATGTTGCGCCGTCTTGTTGGAACCACAGCTCCTGGACATCATGGTTGTTCAATTCAGGAATGAAAAAGTTAGTAATCATGGCTCTATACCGATCACCATTGACTATTCGGGTCTTCCTCAATGCTACGCTCTTCAACAATAGCTTCTGCTGTACGCACCGTACTGCGTCTCTGGGGATGCGAGTTATCAATAAGAGTAAACGTGGTGCGAAAACGTTCCATGGTTAATCGAATTAACTGCTCTGATGGACGATTTTGTCGACGATAAAATGGACGTAGTGCACGATACATATTCCGCAAAGAAATAAAATTGCACTATTTGCAAGCGTTGTTCAGGCGTGAGTCTATTCATGATGAATTGCCAAACCAAACTGAGAATAAATCACTTGACAGCTGTTAAATCGGTCGTCAACTTGAACAGTAATGCCAACTTAAAGATCTATACCTCAAAAAAAAAAACACCCTTTATATTATTGTCTTCATTACAACAAGGTTATTCTATTGTTTTGTTTCCTTTCTATCGGGGACATATATATAAAAAAGATATTTTCTCTGTGTGATCTGAGGGGAACACCGCCTCATTGGCGATACAACTGATTAATAAGAATTCATGATTAATTTTAATGGTATAAAAATTTTTTAAATAAGTCCCAAATGAAAATCTATCCTGAAATCAATATTTATGTTTCAGAATCCGTTGAAAAAAATTTAATCGGGGCAATACAAAAGGAGTTAGTTACTAAAAGTAATTAATCGCTAATTAATTACAATTAATTAATTATAATTCATTTATATTTCTTCTATACCTTCCATTGAAATATCTATAAAAATTCGATGAAAAATCGATTTCAATTTGTCAAAAGAGCGAACAGACAGACAGAGAGACAGACGCCAAGTGAAGTTAAGAAAAACGTTATAATAAAATACATTTATTTAGAATTTAGAACATAATAGAAGCAAAGATAGCAAGGTCAGCCGGTAGACAAGAAACAAGCATGGTTACCAATTGTTTGTGAAAAAATTTGTTCTTATAATTTATTTCAGGAAAAAATTTGAGATGTATTCGAATTTCAAGATATTTCTACTAATCAATTTATTTGATTGAGACTTAAAAATTTTAAAATCAGTCCTAGCTATTGAGAAAATTCATTACCTCTCCTTATCTCAGTAACTATCCATTGCTAACATCCTGTTGCTTTGCTTACTAATAAATAAATAAATATAAACAGTGCTTTCAAGAACAAACAGTATTATTTATTATTATTTAAATAAACATGTGTACATAATTATGATACGTATAAAAATTGAAAGTGAAATTGGGAGTAAATTCAGTTTCTAATCGAAATTAAAAAATAAATTTTAATTTAAACATCAACCTTTAGAACTTAAGTTATGTGTTGCAATGTATGAACTGACTTTAGCATAAAATATTACAATGAAAAACTCATTTTGTATAATTACAATTAATTACAAGATAAAAAATACAAAGAATATGTATAAAATCCGGGTAACTAATACAAGTAAACAAGTCATATAGTATATTGGTGAACCGTGTTGTTTCAAAATTATGTAAAAATTGGTTGTGTGTATATACAGATATTTCAAATTTAAGGTTCAATTGTTTAAAAGTGTATTAAATATAAATTATACTTAATTATCATGCTTTTTTGTCTGTTTTCAAATAGGTATACCCAAATCAAAGAAATATAGTTATTGATATACTATATGAAAAAAACATCGTTTTATAATTATAGTAATTAATATTAACAATGAACATTGTGCAAGTTTGATACAAATGATGTATTCAACAAAAGCGATAAAAATGAAGATGGAAGGTGGATCCAATGTCATTTAGAATATTTTTAGGTCAAAGTCTATTAAACCGATTTAAATCATTTAGTCTGAAAACGATAAGCACGAGTGATCCATCTTTTCACAGGGCACATCATTTCCGCAAACGATTCGTTCTGGGTAAATTCAAATACAAATGTTTTTTTTTAGGTAGATATCTAATATACGCGTATTATTAGCAATTTTTTTTTTAAAGAAAGTCTTAATGTTTTAATTATATTCTTAATTCTTCCCCTCACTATTCCATTCGCTGGATCTTTATTGCTCGTAAAAATTTGACTAGACGCAAATTGACTCCAAGTTAATTATAGAAAATTTATTCAACAAGAATAAAAAACGTTATCTTTTACTTCTCTCCCTCTCTCATTGACTACAAAGAGGGAGAGAGAGGGAATCTTCTTGTGTGAGAATATTGAACTGGTTATGAAAAAAGTTTATTTTATAGTTATAATTATTCATTTTATATAAAAACAACAACAACAACAGCAACCCAGCATAGCTTCAATCCAATGTTAACTTCGAGTGTGGGTAACATTATTTTATTATTTTTAAAGACACGGGAACATGTTAGAATTAGTTTTGTCTGACAAATTTTACGATGTCTAATAGCTCGAGAGGATCCCCACAGACGCAGCTGAGTTATTTCAAATTGTTTCTCTGGGATGTTGGGCTGGAGTCGTGTTAGTGAGAGGATGAAACATGGCTCGTGTTAAGTCTCGATAGCAAGACGTAGAAAATCTATGCTCGGGTAAAAGCAGCAGTTTACAAGTGGAAAGGCGATGGCCTATACCAAAAAACATGGCCCCCAGAGAGAATTTACATTCTAGTGAAAAATTCAATCATTACGATTTTGTTGAAAGGATTTCGAGAGAAGAAAAAAAATGAGTACTTAATGCCACCTGGAAGATAAGGGAGATTTTTCTTTATTTCATGTTGTTGCTAGAAGCCCAAAGTGGTTGTGTTAGAGATATAAACATGACTTCCTCATTGACAACCAGCAGTCTTCACAAGTGTATTATTAATTAGAAAAAAAAAAACTCTTTAGCATCCGAATAATTATTCACACCATAAAGCCTACTAAAGAAAATTATTATAAAACTATGATTATTGGTCAGTTATTGAAGTTTCGAATAATTTTTACCGACCGACGATAGTAAGGGAGGTATTGTTTTCACACCAAATTTCACATGTGGAGATTTTTACATATCTCCACGAATCATGCATTTTCTAAACAGAAAAAAGTATTTTTAGCATGATGTCTGTCCGTCCGTCTGTCCGTCTGTCCGTCTGTCCGTCTGTCCGTATAGATGTGTACAGCCTGAACGGCTCAACCGATTTTGATGAAATTTGGTATATTTACTTAATGCATCAGTGGGATGAATTGATCAACTTTTGGTGCAATTCCGGAAACCGGAAGTGGTAGTATTAGCGATCGACGATAGGAAAGAAAGGGTTATTTTCACACCAAAGGAGATTTTTTTATATATCACCACGAATCATGCACTTTGTATTGGTTTTATCCTCGAGAAAAATCATATTTATTAGTTTTTTCTTGATTTAAAATTATATGACGTCATCCAGCCATTCATGACGTCACAGCCTGGTCTTGCATATCTATATATATAAAGGAGAGTGTTTGTATGTATGTATGTATATATGTATGTAATTTGTTTACTTTTTTGCTGTCATAGAAACAAACAAAAAAGAAATTTCCTACTTGACCGACACTTTACCGGTAATTTAGAATTATGAACATCAAAAAATAAGAAACGATTTCTATGAAATTACATCACAATATTCTTATATATCTCTATGGTAACATAGGCTATAGATTTTATTAATATCTAATTCTAATCAATAACCGCAGAATTTAATTTTTTAAAGTTTATATAGTTCTCCGTGTTGTTCATTCAAGAGCCAGGCGTGGCCCACTGACTGGCGGACTCATTTTACACAATGTATATAACTAGCAATCAAAGAATTATTATAATATTTAACTTTTTATTTTAAATTCTAATATTCAAATATCATTTCAATTAAATAATTTATTCTAAAAGTTCTCATTTTAATTAATATAATAAAATATTTAAATCATATTTAACTTAAATTATTTTGTATTTATTGTTTCTATATTTGAATACTTCTTTTATTTTAAGGGAGGGAATTAACTATGATCTAAAAAAATTAATAAATGAACTTAATAATAAAAAATCAAATAAAACCATTAATTTAAATTAATACTATTAATGAATGTATATATTGTTAATTTATCTTTAGTTTTATCAATACTTTTATACCGTTAATTTTTATAAATTGTCTCAAGTCTCTAACTTTGCATTTTCTAAAATTTTATTATAATTAAAAATATTCAATAAAAATCAAGCAATGAAATTAAAATATCAAAATGAAATGATCAAGAAATATTATACTCTATTATAACATATACAATACTTATAACTATAGGCGGAGGAAATATTAGACGATATCATTGCGGGTTCATGCCAAATCGATCAACATTAATTAAGATATTTTCATTATGACAGATATTAAAAAAACCGCGAATTCAATATTTCTGTTCACTAATTATTTGTAGACTTTAGTAAAACCTACGCATGACTCAATAGATCCGGATAAACTTTTTCAAATTTTGATCTTAAAATATATCTTGAAGGTAGTAAAGAAAGAGTAAGATGCGGAAATCAATTGTAAAATATTAGGTGACCCAGACGACTTAAATATAATAGGAGATTCGGCAATTGCAATTACAGATAGCGAGGAAAAATTAATCGAGGTAGGAAAAGAGATGAGGTTTGAAATTAATAATGATAAATAAATATATTTAGAAACAAACAGGAGCAGTATTAACATACAAAATGTAGAATTTGAATATGTAGAAAAATTGAATGTAATCACGAAGGATAATAATATTTGAGAAGAATTTAAATCGAAGTTGCAATGGGGAAACGCCTGTTATCATGCAGTAAAGAGGCTTATCTCACATCAAAATTATTATAAAAGGGAATGAAAATTAAAATATATAAAACAATTATTTTATCTGTTGTATTATATGAGTGTGAGACATGGTCTATGATCTTAGGAGATGAGAGTGGATTCAGAGTATTTGAGAATAGGATTCTTCCCAGCATTTATGGGCCAAAGATGAGGACACCAGGGAATGACGTAAGAAAGATGAAACAGAGGCTCAGGATAAGAACACTTGGAGAAATGTGGTTGTAGCTGCCAAGAACTTTCGAGTAGATAGTTATAACATATTCAATAAAAATATATATAATTAATTTACTGATTAAATTAAAATATATTTTAAATAATCACACAATAAGAAATGAATGTTTTATGTTATACATTGATTGAAACAAAATGGATGAAAACCTTTTACTACTTTCAACCAAATACTATGTACCACTCGGGGGTACAGGGGGCGGAGCCCCCGTCTAGATGTGAAGAGCGACGAAGGAGCTCTGAGCAGCTAGTATATTATAAATAAAATAAAATTAAAAATGTTTATATTTATTATTTATGTATCCATATCTGTTTTTTATTACATTAATAGATATATTAAAATTATTTGAAATTGTTTCTGTAGCTGGAAATTAATTTATTTCAAACAGTCGGTCGGTTCGGACCTGGCCACAGGTCAACTTATTTCTATCTCGCAGGAGATAGTATTGTGATAATGAAAATTTCACTCAGGTTGAGAAAAATGTCTGAGTGTGTGGGTGTGTAGACAAGAAAAACGGTTTGAGCAAGAATAATGAAATTTGGTACACGGGCATTATTAGAAATTCGTAGATTTCTATTAACTTTTGAGAAATGTAGTTCAACCGGAAGAGGGTCATTACCTACCATGTTTTCATTTTTTTCCTCTAAACTAACCTTAAAAATAAAGATATATGTTTGATAGTTTTTCACATAATTAAAAATTGTATAAAACTGCTAAATATAAAATTTCGCCTTGATTGAATCACTGAAAGTAACGGGAATTAATTTTTTAACACGTTCACTGGCAATCACGCGCCAGAACGTGACAAGGTGCCATCAACCCACGAGCCAAACACGCGCTGGTTTAATAAATATTATTTATTAATTTTAATCTATAATTTAATTAATTAAATTTAATTTAAATATATAATTTCAAATTTGATTCCTATATTATATCAACATTATATTTATTATCCTAACCTTTGTAATGAATAGTCTCCTGATTCCCACCCTCATATCTGCCCATGACTATGTTAATCATATTGAGATTTCATATATTCAACGGATCACTAATTTTTTCAGAAAAATTAACTAAATATTCTTATTTATTTAAAAATTCTTAAAATGAATTTTAATTCTAAAAAGGATTTTAGTTTTTAATATTAATTGGTACTATAATTATATCCTCGCTCTTGAAGGAGGGGAGAGGTGTTAAAAGAATAATAAAATTAATAATAATAAAAATAGTAATATTCTAACACCTTCCTTCACCTTTTAACGACCAAAAATTCAACTTAAAAAAAGTAACGATACTTAATTAACAAGTACTGATTTTTTTTTATTAATTGGAATATTTTTATTTTTCGTTGATTAAATAAAAAGAAATTTTAAGGTGATATAAAAAATATTAAATCCCAATTGTTAAAGTATATAAATCTAATTTTTTTAATGAAATTAATGAAAAGATATTTTAAAATATTTTCCAAAAATAATCTGGTACAAGAATCTTTTACTTGGCATCTATTTTTTACACATTTTTTCTGTAATCAAGTTAATTGAAATAATAAATTTTATTAACAATAATAATTATTTTTTTAATCCTAGTAACAATAAATTTGATCTATGTGCATACAACCTTGTGTTAAGTAGTGGATTTGTTTAAATAATTTTCATTTAGTTTCATTTAACTTTTTATTCCTGTGCATTTCTTTCTTTAAGCTTTTAATATTTGAATGATTTATTGAAATGAATGTAATGTAAATGACATTCAAACTTAAAAGTGAAAATATTATTACAAAAAACATTTATCAAGATGGGAGAGCTAATATTGATTCTCCTCGCTGGCCCGAGGAAAAAATAATCTTTGGTTAAGAGATGAGAATGTTCTGTATAATAAATATCACATTTGGCACTCGCTAACTCATATATCAAAAACTCACTCCAGTTCAATATTGAAATTGAAATTTATATATTTCATCGGCTCATTACAGGTAATTTACAAAGTGGAACTAATTAAAAGTTAAATAGAAAATATATTTTCTAGGTTCTGTTGTATAGCTACAAGTTAAAGTAGTCTTCCTTTGAACCCGTCATAAATCTTCACATTTTAACTGGAACCAATTATAATATTTTCAATTAAATCTTTTGCTTTTTGTTGGTCGTTTTTCTGAATTCGTCAGCGCCCCACTCAATTGCCATATATCTTATCGTGATGATCGTATTTAAATAGCGATTACGAATGGTAATTAAATCGGATGGTGAGACCATAGATCAAACAAGTTAAGTGGATGCCGATATCCCGTACGGTATTTAAGTAATTACAGGTTGACCATTAACGTTTTACACCTGTAAGAAGTGGGCTATAGACTCAGAAGGGATCCGGGGTGGCCCAAGGGTCCAGGCGAAGGCGGTGGGGGGTGGGGGGCGTCATTTAACATTTTCTCACCTGGAGACTGAAACCGATCCACTCCCACTCGAAGAGAAAAGAAAAAAAAAAACGAAATTATGAACCCGGCCTATCGAGATGGTACAAAAATTTGATCAAACATTGATAATGAACGTCCAAACAAAAAAAAAACCTGTTCAAGACGACGTTAATCTAAACGTTTATTTAGTTTATTGTCTGACGCGACGACGAGAATTCCAATGCAACGCAATTACTGATAATTAATTATTACTGGTAAATGGGTACAGAGTGCGGATTTATCCACAAATCACGATACCAATTAGAGAGCGATGCTTATCGGAGGAGCTTTTGCCACGCGGCCAGCCAGCCTCATCGATCCATAAAATTTCCACCAAACATTTTATTTAAGTAAGAAGAATTCATGCATCGTCTTTTTTCCCCTCCCATCAGCGCCCTTTAAAGATCTTAACAATCTCGAGTCTTTATTATACATTTTTTATTAAACATTTCAAGAGAATAAAGAATAATTTTATCATTTTAATAAAAATAAATTCTAAGTTCTCATATTTTGAAATTGGAAAAAACACGGTGATATTAAAAATTTAAGAGACTGAAACTCATAAATTCCTTATTGTGTGTTTTTAATTATTTTACATTCTTTCTAATAATAATAATAAAGATTAATAAATGAGCTGTGGCCAGGCACAGAACAGCCAACAATTTCCTATCGTCAGTCGGTAATAAAATTTTTTAACATTTTTTCGCTATTTTTCCCAAAAATTAATTATCAATTTTGATATATTTTATATTTACCAATCTTGTGTCATTACTAACTATGAGAGAGAGTTAATTATTTAAAATAATATAAATAAAAAGTACTTTATAGAAAGACATTTACAAAATCCCACCGTTCTTTTAGAGTATTTCAAAATGAATAAAATTTCTTGATATAAAAGAAAAACTTGGTTGACATTAAAGAACCAAAATCGTTAGAGCCGTTTCTGAAAAAATTCCAAAAAGTGTAAAATCAGAGACGTAACATTGCAATTCTATTTAGCTGATTTTAATAAATTTATACAAATAAATTTATAAATAAATCTTAAATATGAAATTAAAGTTTAAAACAACTTTTTATTTTTGAGATCCATTGACCAAGCGAGCCATCTTGTGGGATAATGGTTTTTAGAAGAAGTTAAAAATTTAAACTGAAATTATTGACCAATCGCAATACATCTTCTTTCCACTGACGAAGAAATGGCGCCACTAGATCTACTTTTGGAGCGGCGTCCTACAGTATCATTCCTACCGAGCTTGTATGTACAGTTTCAGCCCAATCGCTACGTTAGTATGCGCGAGACGCTTCCGTTGTTTTGGTGAAAATGGAAAAATTGGAAAAACATGCCGTCATCAAATACTTCTATTTGAAAGGTTTTACACCAAAACAAATAAAACACTAGGAGACTCCTTCCCATCATATTCAACTATTAAGCAGTGAGTTTCTGAATTTAAAATGGGTCGTATGAGCACCTCTGACGTGCCTCGCTCAGGACGGTCCTTTGGGGTCACAACTTCAGAAATGATTGAAAAAATCCATAAAATAGGTTGAAAGTGCATGAGATAGCTGAGAGCTGAACGATGTCAGCTGAACGTGTGCGAAATATTTTGCACAACCATTTGAAAATGAAAAAACTGTGTGCAAGGATTTGATAAAAACTACTTCGAAAAACCATTTCTACCGACAATTTGGCGCTATATAGACGAAATTCAAACGAATTTTTCCGTCGATTCATAACTGTTGGTGAGACTTGGGTTCACAACTACACTCCTGAAAGAACAGTCTAAACAGTGGGTTGGAAGCTGTAAATCAGTATTGAGGAGCTTGACGAATCTACGTTTAAAACTAAATTAAAACATCGTTATGAGAAATGTATCAGTGTTGATGGAGATTATGTTGAAAAATTTAAAAACATCGTTTTTCTTGGTCAGGCCGGAAACTAATCACCCCACCCTCGTATATATATAGGGTGTTTTATAAAGTACGGTTTTTAAAAATGCAATAAATTAGCCAAAATAGAAGCAAAATTCAAAATTTTAATTTAATTTCATTCAACATATACTTCGATTTAATAATGAAAAATGATATCGAGCATATGTCCACCTCCACTTTCTCTGCAGGCAGTCATCCGATAGTTGAAATTAACGATAACTCTTTCGCAGATGTTCCTGTCGATTTCGCCGATTACCCGTTGAATTTTCATCTTCAGTTCGGTAATCGTTTGAGACTTGTTCACGTAAACTTGGGACTTCGTCGTCCTCTTGTTGTCTAGTCAAAATCCAATCGACGAATCTTCGCCGCTTTGCATGATCTGCTGGTTTAAGCACTTGTGTCAACTGAATAGGGGTGCATATGAAGATCTTTTTTCAGTATTTGATGCACCAAAGATGTTGACATACTCAGCTGTTGTGAACGACGGCGAAGCAACTTCACGGAGCTCACTTTCACACTGTCTTGCACTACCGCAATGTTTTGTTGCGTTCGAACATTACGGTTGCAACTGACCCAGATTCTTCGAATTTCTGTACCAACATCGAAACTGTTGTTGCGGTCGGGGCATTGTCACGTCCAAAGATCGCGCGAAGTTTACGGACAGTCTCTGCGTAGCACTCCCCGTTTTTGTAATGAGTTTTCACTTAAGAATGCGTTGCCCGATACTGAACTGGCTACAAAATGGAAAAACGACAAATGGTCTTCTAATCGGATTGATAATCTTCAAACAAAAAAATCCCTCGCAAATAAAAAACTGCGTCCTTTATGAAACACCCTTTATATATATAGAGAGAGAGATAGAGAGAGAAAGTTTATATAAATTAGTAAAAGTAAAAATTGTTTTTATGGATATATAATATATATTAAAAGGAAAAGTTCGAAAATCTTCCGCTTCAGAGCCAAGAATAATTAACAATTTCAAATATCAAAGATGATATAGATAAAAATATAATTTTAATCTTAGTTTACATATATTATAATGTTTCTTGTTTAATGTATATAATTAAACTATCATCGATAAAAAAGTTAGGTAAAAATTAGAGTAAATAATTATACTATCCAATTAACATCTACCAACAGAGTTGTATATGTTTAAATTTAAAGTTTACATGAAAAGTTAAAAATAATTTAGAAAAATTTGAAAACTATATTTTTTGGCAAGATTTTTTTAATAATGATTAAAAATACATAATAAATATTAAATAGGTATATAAAAAAGGTATTATTTTACATGTGAATTTCAAAAATAGGGGATTATTAATATATAAATAATATAAGTAATAATAATAATCATAGGTGTATATATTCAAAAATGAGTGATGATTATTTTTGAAAATTAGATTTTATCACTTTTTTCTTGATCGTCATATATTACTATGTTAAAATTATCTTAATTAAATTTTTAAAGAAATATTATTTTTAAGGATGAAAGGTTAAAACAAGTTGGAATATTAAATCTATTTTATTAATTTGAATTTTTGCAAGATTTTGAATTTTTGTTTTATAAATGATCGGGAGCGGAAATGATTAGATTCATGGTACTTGAAAATAGAATTCTTCATTATTAAATGAACTGTGATGTTTTTACAGGAGGATATCAGAATTTATTTAACTAAAGCAAAATCATGAAAGATAAAAGTGAACAAGTGATAAAATATTAGGTAATGGATGGAGTTAATTCAGGAGAATACTAAAGCCAAATATTTAAATTATTAAATACTAAAACATTTAATTGCATACTAGCAGGCCAATGCGAAGACTTCGCACAGATATAGTAATTAATAAACGCGTATTAAAACAGTTTAAAAATTTTATTTTTTAATAATATTTACAACGAATACAAAGAAACAAAATATGTCAAGAAATAAATAATTCTATAATATAAAATATGTATATAAAGAAAATAGCAATTCACATTATCATCAACAAAAATATACAGACATATTTTATTTTTTTTCGTGATAAACATTTCTTTAGTCAATCGATGATTTCTCTCATTTGGATCTTCGTTTTCACTCAAAATATAAATCTAAATATAATATAGAATTAGAATAGAATAGAATATATATTATAGAATATTAGTAGTTAAAATAAAAATTTAAATATTATAAACATTCTTTGTATGGAAATTTATAGAATTATAATTTTATTTTGAGCGTCAACTACTTAACTCAGCCACCAGAGGCGCCACTTGGGGCGTTGTTTATTTGGGTCGGTTTTTTGCTCATAACTATGGAATTGATCAACTTTATTGAAATTTACAACCTTATACCTTATCCTTGGGTCATGACGGTTCTAATGATGCCCGAATCATTATGACGTAGGGTTGCGTTGAATTATAGAAATAAATATATTATTTAGAAAAATCTAACTACGAAAAAATAATAAAAATAAATTATTTTAATATTAATACAAAATCGTGAAGAGATTATATCTTTTATATAATATAAAATTCATTCTTCATTATTAGTCATCTGAAAAGATAATTATTAATCGCCCCCACTCAAGATTAATTAGAGTGTAACGATTAACCTGTAACCCAGAGCATTTAACAGCAGCCATTAATAAGTTTCATTTCAACATTGATAAATGATTCCTTTTTCTTGGATTATTGAATTTTAATTGGAATTTAATTAATTAATGGATTCCGCGATAAGCGATGGGTGTTACAAGAGAAGAAACCAGTGATCTTCCATCCGAATCCATTGATCATATATTATTAATACTAGACGATAATGAACTCATCACATAATTTCTCTCACTGTCCCGGAAAGTATTATTCACCAGTTCAAAATTAATATGTATATATTTTAATATAAATTATATATTATGATAATTTTAATTGAGAAAATATTTAAATTTCCTTGTAGTATCTATATATTTATAATTAAACACCGACCCATTAGAAAAAAAAACTTACACGAGATGGGTAACTTGATTAACTGAATGAATGATAAAAATATTTGTGTTTTTGTTTGAATACATGCAGATATATTTAGATTAAAGATCATATATATCATATATATGATTAAGAGATAGATATATGCTTTGTTTGTTTCTTTTATTAAAAGTGTAAGCTTTTATTAATATAATAATCATATATAAATGTTCAACTTAATGAAGAAATTTAATTTATTCGCATATTAATAAATTTATATTATTATAATGTTATAATTTGTTCTCAACTTTCAATATTATATTAAGTATCTGTGGTTCAACGAGCACAAACAACCGCGCATTATTTTAAAAAAAATATACTTTAAATTTTTTGGCGGGCCGCAGATAAAATAAGCTGGAGTATCTCCATTCGACTATCTCGTAATTTGAATTGGATAAATAACATATATTATATTTAAATTAAATTTAATTAATTATAAATTATAAATTAAAATTAATAAATAATATTTATTAAACCAGCTCATGTTTGGCTCTTTGTTGATGGCACCACGTCACGTGCTGGCTTGAATTTGAATTCTGGTACTTTCATTCAATCAAGCTGAAATTCTATATATAGCAGTTTTATACAATTTTTAATCATGTGAAAAACTATCAAACATATATCTTTATTTTTACGGTCACTTTAGAGGAAAAAAAATCAAAACCTTGTAGGTAATGACCCTCTTCCGGTTGAGCTACATTTCTCAAAAGTTGATAGAAAACTACGAATTTTGAATAATGCATGTATACCAAATTTCATGATTCTAGCTCAAACCGTTTAATTTGTTAGCTATACATTTTTCAAAAGAAAATTATCCTTTGAAAAAATATTTAATATATATGCTTTTATTTGGATATTTATTGACACCTTATTTATTATTTATTATTTATATAAGAAAAAAACTATTAAAATGCATTTTCTTATAAATGAGACCGACACAGATTGATTCTTCACATCAAAACCCCCCATCAAAATCCTCCTATAAAGAATTTTCAAGATGGAAAAAGATAAACTTAGATACAATTTTTGCATTATAATAATATAAGTTTATCTATTAACATAAAATATAAAAAAAATAATTTTAAAATAAATGCATTGGTGTATAAATATATTTACTTTAAATAATTTTATTCATTAAATAACTGTTAAATAAATCTTTTTAGAATTTTTGAACACTTAAATTTGAATTATAACTTGATTTTTGTTATCTATCTTACAAATGGTTTAAAATAATCCGTCATTAATGAGTTATTGAAAATTTACATTTTCTAATTCTTATGTGATTGTTTGTTTCAATGAAGCAAAATATGTTGAGGCTAGTAGAACGTTAATTTTTCCTAATGAGTCTGAATTTGTAACAGATGAGATATCTCACAGGTGAGGAAAGGTGAGGAGCCGTGCCGGGGCGTGCGTGTTGCCCGGGTGCGTGCATACATGGCTTTTTTCTCCAAAGGCATCATTTTTGGAGCATTACTCAACCAGCTAATTATCCCAAGTCAAATGCTTGTGAGGAAATAATAAAATACGTCAAATTTAATATTCAGTCTGCATTTCCCTTCCTCCTCCCCTCTCACTCCCTCCCCGTTTTAAAAAAACATTTTTTCTTCCCTGGTTGCGTCCAAAAACTACATAACTAATAAAATATTCGATATCAGGTGATAAATTTTAACAAAATCAATGCTGTGATTTAAATGAATGAGAGAGATTGGTGAGTGGGGGAGGGAGGGGGGGAGAGAAAAACAGATACGATGAAGATAACATTCGGTGAAATTTATTTTCTATTGGAATAGGTAGATAGGTGAATTTGTGACACGCGAGACTGGTTTTTCTGTTGCCGTCCAAAGGCGCCACAGGTGACACCACTCATCGCCACTTATTTAGGGCTCCTATAAATGTTTGAATTATTTGGCAGCCGAAAAGCGGCCCTCATTTATATGGAAGACGCATTCGTTGTCGGAGCACTCCTTTTTTTACTTTTAAACACTTAGGATGGCGACGAGGCAACAAATCCACTAACTAAATAACCATATTCCAAGAAAAAAGATATCAACGCTTTCTCAACTCGATGGACAAGGTTATTAAATATGGTGATGGCTATTTTCTTCGTTGCTTAACTTTTTAATCGATGGCCAAACAAGAAATTTATTAAAAATGCGTATAAATATTTATTTTCTACGATAGGTGTACATTTTGAGGAAGGGAGAAATTCACATAGGAATGAAATTATCTAATTAAAATTAATCATTTAAAAAAATATATAACTAATAACTAAGTAATTAGGAGACAACTTAGTCCATTTTGAAAAAATGTAAAGGGACGAAAAAATGTAAACGCCATGGGGTGCTTTTGGAGGGCAATGACAATGCCTTTCTCAATCAGTTGTTTGCCTGATAATAGCGCCCTTTAATACTATATTTAAATAATAAAGGAATTTTTTTTGTACATATTATCATAACTTTATCATAAAATCTATCAAAAAGTTAATTTTTAATTTTGACTGAATAATCATATGATGATTTAACTTTAAATATTTCTATTAGTTATATTACTAAGGTCAAAAAGTTCGCGGAATGGTCGCTTATAGTCAAGTATTTCTTAGCTGAAAGGGAAATTTTTGTTTGTGAGGTTGGCATAACTGGTAGTGAATGTGCTTTTGAGGTTAGCAGGCAGTTGTAGTTGGTTCCGTGCGTTCGGTGTTTAATATTGTAGATCGTAGTTTCTTTCTTTCGTCGGATTGTGCAATGTCGTCATTAGAGCAGCGTGGCAATATTAAATTCTGTGTGTTGCTGGAGAAATCACCCTCGGAGACTCTTGAGATGCTAAAAAAAGCATACGGAAATTCTGCGATGAAGAAAACAGCAGTTTACGAGTGGCATAAGCGTTTTCGCGACGGTCGCACTCGTCAGAGGTGATTGAAAATGCGACGGAGCGGCTGAAGGAACTTTCAAAAAACGGCTTTCAAGAGTGTTTCCAACAATTATATGAACGGTGGAATAAATGTGTAGATGCAGGAGGAGAGTATTTTTAGGGAAATAATGTAAGAATGTTATAAATATTTTTAATAAATTTTTAATAACCAATTCCGCGAACTTTTTGACCCTAGTAGTATATCTTATACATAGTTAATAAAATGTATTCAAGCGTTTGTTATTACAAGTGCATGGGTTCTAATTAGGGCGAACAAACGTCCCGGTTTTCCGGAACTGTCCCGCGATTTTAGGTGCTTTGTCCCAGCGTCTCGAAAATGTCTTCGAGACAGTCTATTGTCCCGGTTTTTAAATATTTAGGTCCGACGAACGTTTTCTCACAATCAGTTAGGCTCTTATTTTCGATTTTTCATTCAAAATGGGTCTAAAAAAAAGGTAAATTTTTTTACAAATGTCCCGGTTTGGTGTTTTCAAAGTATGGACACCCTAGTTCTAATGGCTTCTAATAGCAAAATATTGCAATTCTTAATTTAGAAATATATATTTAAATTGTGTATATAGGAATTAAAAACTTTTAGAAAATAATCTTAAATATTTTTTATATAAACATACAAAAGTAATCAAGTGGTCCTTGTTTTCTGGTTTGAAAAAAATAGAATTAAAAATAATTTTTATAATTATAATTAAAATTAGTTAAATTTAGATATACCTATAAATTTATATTTAGATGAAATAAAGACATTTTAAAATATTAAGATAGAAATTTTTATTATAAATTTCAAGAAAATTTATTTCGGCAAATTCTGTGATACACCTCAAGTAAAATGTAAAATTTTTCAATGTTCACTTTTTGTATTCAATGTAGACCTACAATGTAACCATAAATAAGTCACATTTGATGATAAAATCAAGAATTTAGACATTTAATGTAAATTAGTTTTAGCAAGTAGATAAAAAGATAATATGATGATCAAATGTTAATTCATTTAAATTTTTTATTTAAATTCATACCGGAACTTTAAAATAAGAAGAAATAGATTACAAAAATAAAATGCTAAATAAAAATTTTTATTTAAAAAAAAATTATAATAGCCATGTATTAATGTAACTGAATAGAAAATTGTTTGAAAATATATTAACCGTCAATATATTGATAAAATATTCATTTTAATCAATAAAGAAATACTTTTTCTTAAAATAAATAATATGCAAATGATAAAAAAAATTATAATTATGAATATTAATATATATACAGTTCTGGATTAGTCATTAAGCGGAGTAGGCAATTTCCTATAAAGCGTGGGTCCCGCAATATAAGATCAAAACTGTATAATAATATTATAGTACCGGGACCCCGAGCCTCGGCTCGGTACTTAAGTTAAAATTAGCTGGAGTGTCTCCACTCGACTATCTCGCAATTTGAATTGGATTAAATAACATAATATATTATATTTAAATTAAATTTAATTAATTATAAATTATAAATAATAAATAATAAATATTAAACCAGCGCATGTTTGGCTTTTTGTTGATGGCACCACGTCACGTGTTGACGCGTGAGATTTTCAGTGTTAAAAAATTAATTCTGGTAATTTCAGCGAATCAATCAAGCTGAAATTCTATATATAGCAGTTTTATATAATTATTAATCATGTGAAAAATTATCAAACATATATCTTTATTTTTACGGTCACTTTAGAGGAAAAAAAATCAAAACGTTGTAGGTAATGACCCTCTTCCGGTTGAGCTACATTTCTCAAAAGTTGATAGAAAACTATGAATTTTGAATAATGTCCATGTACCAAATTTCATCATTCTAGCTCAAACCGTTTTTGCGTAATCTTGCCTACATACATACACACACACATACACACATACACACACACATACACACACACATACACACACACAGACATTTTTCTCAACCTTAGTGAAAATGATTCAGGAACCTTCAAAACGTATAAAAACATCAAAATCTCAACATCGAAAATTTTCATGATCGCAATACTATCTCTGGCGAGATAGTAAAAAATGATTCATTATTATTGGGTTTGGCTGGTAATATTAATACCTGAGACACCGAGCTGTCGCTCGACCCTTTAAAAAATATTAATCTACAATTAATTATTTATTACAATTATTAAATGTTGCATCATTGCATCAATCTAATTAAAATGAATTGAACTGGGGTCCTCAATAATACAAACAAACAATTTTAGCTAGCATAATAAGATTAATCCAAGTAATATCGTCTATTTCTATTCGACACTATTTTCAGTTATGAAATGAACAGTCAGTAGAGAGTAAAAAAATTGTAATTGAAGACCGTTGTTTTTAAAAATAATTAAATTATTTTATAGATTATAAAATAAAAATTATTGTATTAACATTAAAAATATTGAAATAAAAAAATAATAGTTTGATTTAATAAACTAAAATATTATAAACATTTTTAATGTGAATTTCTCAGGGAGGTAGGGAGCCCAATTCATTTAACCATCCATGTTGTATAAGGAATCTTAATTTCTTAACACTCCGTTTTTTCAAATTTAAAATAGAGGGAGAGAAAGAGTTTCAATTATATTCGATTAGTCTATATATTCTATATATGAGTATTTTTTTTTTCTGAATTTAATACCAAGTTGATTTTCAAAATTTTCTATTCTTTATGCATATGATTGATTACATGTGTTAAAATTTAAACAAATTCAAATATTCTAATTTATAAATTTATATAAAATTTAATATTATTTTTTCGAGACTAATGGCAAATACCGGTGGCCCTAGTCAGAGCAAGAGAAGACTCCTTTTGGTAGCGGCCCAGTCGATGATGTTATATGGATCGGAGATTTGGGCTTTACAACTATATTTTAAGTGAAAAAATGATTTCTTGGTTATATAAAAATTAAAATATGATTCTTTATATCTTTATTATACAGAAAAGTAGGCGTGTTAATATAAAATATATACCTGGGACACCGAACTATCACTCGACCCTTTAACCAATTTATACAATTTATTTTTATATACTTTAAAAATTTTACAATTTTTTAATTATTTATTATAATTGTTAAATGGGATTTCTAAAAATGACCCATTAAAAATTTGTTTCCTAAAATGTTTCAAATTAATTAAAATAAATTGTATAAATGTTCATTTATAAAATCTATATATCTGTGAGTTTGTTTTTCGATTTTTTAAATTTTGATTTTGGATTCGATTAGAGCTTAAAATGTGTAAATGTAAAGTGGTCTTGGTTTTTTTAAAATTCGTTTGGGAACATGGTCAAATCGGCAGTCAAAGTTGAAAATTCCCCATATATTATAACTACTGTAATTAGTATTATTATAATGTAAAATTATAAAGAAAAAATGTTTAGACATTATTATAGACATTTTCATTCTGTAAATTAAATAATTTTATTTCATTTAAATAAATATCTATTTTTAAATATTTTTTTCTCTCTACATTATTTATCTAATTCTCACAATATATTAAGATCATACCGGGACCCCGAGCCTCGGCTCTGTAATTAAGTTAAAAAAAAAAAATTCATTATTATTGATAAATATATATCGTAATTTATAATTATAAAATATTATTAAAATATATATTTTTAATTTTATTTCGAAATTAAATAAAAAATTTTAAAATATTTTAAATATAAAAAAAATATATATTTTTAATTTTATTTCGAAATTAAATAAAAAATTTTAAAATATTTTAAATATAAAAAAAATATTAATACAATATTCTTTAAAAAAAGGCGGGAGTCAAATTTCAATATAAATGTCATTTGTGATGTCATCAATATATAAATTAATAATAAATAATATTAATAAATATTAAATTTAATAAAAGAACAATGAATAAATAAATATAAAATAGTAATTTATTAAAATGTAAACAATAGATAAAAAGAAAAAAAATAACAAATTCATTATTTTCATTTTTAAATAACGATTCACCCGGAGAGTTTCGAACCGACGAAATCCAATCGTTAAAACATCAGTCCAACCGCTGGACTATATGTATTTAGATAAAAAATTGTCATTTTTTTACTGTCTTAGCAGGCAGATTTGATGTTTTTTATTTTATTTTTTTTTTTTTGAGAGAGATTAATAAATATCTATATATATTTTATTAAAAATAAATATTTTTAATTTTATTTCGAAATTAAATAATAAATTTTAAAATATTTTAAATAAAAAAAAATATTAATACAAATAAAAATGGAGGCCAATTTTGACGTTTTCCATATATAATTTTCAATTAAGAAATTAATAATGAAGCTGAATGTTTCAAGAGATATCATCAATAAAACTTAATTTTTCTTTATAAATACTATATCTAGTGTGAATTTGAAAAAAATCGTTAGAGCGGTTTTTGAGAACCATGATATATAGATAGATAGATATATACAATTTTAGCTAGCATAATAAGATAAGATATAGAATATATAATTTCAAGATGTTCTAAACGGATTTATAGTTAAAAAATTGAGAAAACCAAATTTAATTCCTTTTTAATGAATATATTATATATTTATATTATACATATTTTATTTTATATTAATTTGTTAATAATTTATTATCTTTTGTAAAATAAAACTCTATTTCTAAAGTTATTATTTATTGAAGGCTGTTTCTGTTAGTCAAAATTAAAAGTGAGCAAATTTAAAATTGCAAGTACAAAATTAACTTGGGGAAGGTTTCTATCAATGGGGTGGCTCTTGAAATGGAATCATTTCTCAGGAGTGTGGTAGGCATTATGCGTATTCTACTGTTCAATAAGTGTACTATTTGTGTAAGATTTACTTTTCATATTAAACAAATTTTTTAAAAAAGAGGGACAACAAGAAGAAGACGACGAAGAAGATGAAGATAAATTGCTTCCATTTACACAATTTTATTATAATTAAAACCAATAAAAAATCTTTTAATATTTAAACTGACATTTTAATAAATGTATAATATGGCATATTTAATGATAAATAAAGATATGTATAAAATATATTCCCTTATTGTCCTTTTAATTAAAAATATAATTAAAATATATATTCAAGAATTAATAATATACTATAGTTAAATAGTTAAATATAAATAATTAAATACAAATAATTAAGTTACTTATTTTAATAAAATATAAACAATTATAAATTAGTACATAAATAATGGGTATTGTTTAATAATTATAATATTTTAATAAATAATTGACTTTATACAACGTACTGATAACCGTAACTCACGCTTGACCTTGCATTAGACCATATATGACTGTGCGATGCGTACTCTTCGCGCTCCACCTCAAAAACAGTTTATGGTATGAAAACAAAGTTAAAACAAAAGTTGTAGAAAATTTTATGCTTTACAACTTTGATAATAGATGCAAATCTAATTTAAGCAATAGAAAGCGAGATATTCGGGAAAAACAGATTTTTATGACCTTTGGCCTTCAATATCTTAAGACGCGGACACGATAGCATTTCTGCCTTTTGAGACAACATTTAGAACGACAAAACAAAGGTTTATACCAATTTACAGCTTATTATCTCTCATTCCGAGGTGAAACCCCTAATATGACTGGGCTAACACTGCTCTTGTCAGCTAGAAACTATCAGCTGACTACTGTCTAAATTTGAACCAGCTGAGTCTTTGAGTTTTTGTTTGACATCCATTAATAGCAGACTACCTTGTGATTTGAAAAGAATTTATGCTTTTCAATTCTTCTAGAAAATAACATAGATCTCATTGGAAGATAATCAACTGTATCTACAACCAAAATTTGTTATTAATCCGTTCTCAGTAATTAATCAATTTTTTAGTTTATTATAAGTAATAATTATTGTTCTGCAATCGAGAACAAATAAAATATGCATAATTTCAGTATTCGTATATTCCAATATCTATATATTTAATACGACAGTGTCCGTCTATACGCAAAAAACTCCAGAGCCTAAAATACAAGGAGTAAGGTAACCAAATTTTTCTGAGGTGAAGGGTACCTCAAATGAGATGAAAAATAAAAAAGAAATTAGAATCTTAGGTAACTCCTGAGCTGAGCTGTGGGTGTTCCATCTTACAGAAATATATATAAAGGAGAGTGTTTGTTTGTATGTATGTAATTTGTTTACTTTTTTGCTGTCATAGAAACAGATATATATATATATATATAATTAAAACCTCTCTCTCTCCCTCTATTTAAAATTTTAAAAAATGAAGTATTCTAGCCAAATTAAGAAATTTAAATGCCTTATGCAACATTGATAGGTAAATGAATTGGACTGGAAGAGGAGACATGTGATTAGAGAAATTGTGGAAAAATCAACCGAAATGTAATTAAACAAAAAAATTCAAGTATTATGATACGGATACGACTTATATACAATTAACATACAAAATGTAGAATTTGAAAAAGTATAAATATTTAAATACTTAAGATCATTATCACGAAGGATAATAATATTCGAGAAGAATTTAAATCGACGTTGTAATTGAGTAACGCCTGTTATTATGCAGTAAAGGGGCTTATCTCATCAAAGAAGATCAAAATTAAAATATATAAAACAATTATTTTTCATGTTGATCAATGACTAGGGTGACCATATTTCGAAAACACCAAACCGGGATAAACGGTATACCTTTTTTTTAGAACTAAATTGAAAAAATTTTGAAAAAAAAATTACGAAATGTCCTAAATATTGAAAAAACGGGACAGTAGGGTGTCCCGAAGACATTTTTGGGACAGAGCACCTAAAGACGGGACGTTTGGTCACCCTATCGATGACTCTGGGAGACGAGAGTAGATTTAGAGTATTTGTGAGATTAATATTGTTCGCAGCATCTATATGCCAAAAGAAGATAAGGTCACAAGGGGATGGCGGAGATGGCATAACGAGAATTAATGTCCAGATATAGTTAAGGTTATAAAATTGAGAAGGCTGGGATGGGAAGGGGACGTGGTTGGAATTGGAGAAACTAGAAATTTGCAGAAACCGATTGGGAAACATCCGGTGGAAGACCAAGGACCAAGGTGGGTGGACAATGAAGGAAGGGACATGGGAGAGATGGGACAGGGTAGGATTTGGTTGTAGCTCAGGATAGGGACGCTTAGAGAAATGTGGATGCTGCAGCTAAGAACTTTCGAAAACTGTAGAGACACAGAGTTAAATAAATATAACATATACAATAATAATATATAATTAATTTACTGATTAGATTAAAATATATTTTACAAGAAAACAAATACATGTCTTATCTACTTATACTGATTGAAACAAAATGGATGAAAACCTTTTACATACAGACTTTCAACCAAATACTATCACTCAGTGGTACAGGGGGCGGAGCCTCCGTCTAGGTGTGAAGAGCGCCGAAGGCGCTCGGAGCAGCTAGTATATATTATATGATTTTTATATTCAAAATTTTATCAGTAGTCATAAGAGTAGCAAAATATATAGACATAAAATCATAAATACAACATACAATATTAATTATAAAAAATATAATATAATAAAAAAATACTTTTAGTTAATTTAACTAGATTCCTTAATATTAATACGAGGACAGGTCAATAAGTCTATGACTTTTTGAATTTCTCGTCTCTTAAATGAAATGGCAACACTGCTCCTTTCAGCAGGTTATCAGCTGATTCTTGTCAAATTTTGAATCAGTTGGGTATTTTAGTTTTTGTTTGAGATCCCTTAATAGCAGACTACCTCGTGGTTTTAGAAGAACAGGGAAAAAGTGAATTTCCATGAAAATCCATGAATTGGGATACGAATTACTCCCTTATCCGCCCTATTCTCCGGATTTAGCCCCGAGTGACTATTTCTAGTTTCCAAATGGCCAACAAGTTTTCTGGAAGAGATAAAAAATTGGAGAGACGTTGGACGAATAAAATATAATATAATAAGTGTAATATAATAAAATACTTTTAGAAATTGTTTAATAAAAAACTGAGTTTTTTGTGATAGAAGTAATTGGTTTGATTTTCGAATCATATTAATTTTAGATTAAAATAGTAGTTACATAAATTATTAATTTATTCTATTATTTATCTTCTGAAACACTGCTATCCCTCTGATAAATCAGAAAACATTAACTAAATAATTCATATATAAAGTAGAATTCTTTATAATAAGAGAGATTAATTTTTCGAGATGAATGAAAGATTTTACAATTTATTTATCATTAAATTTAAACAAATCCGACTATCAATAAATTTTATTTTAACTGATGACAGTGTTTTGCAAATGGAATCTTCATCTTTCGTGAACTCTCATCTCCAATTCTATTGCGGGGTATACCGATGATGGATAGGCCAGCTGTTTTAATAGTTGTACCATGCGGTATTAATAATTCATTAATCATAGCTGTTGGTAATGGCACCCAAGAGGCTCGGGTTTACAGGGAGGAGGTACCTGACACTCATACATTGACACTGGCCCTAAACACCTTTCAAGTGGCCTATGGATATGGATATGGATGGACCTTTCAGACGTCGTTTGATTTATATTCCAAGGGTGAAGCGAGTACCCTTCCATTGTGACTTTGTTTCAAGATAAATTTACAATTTATTAGTCTTATTTGATAATGATATGTTTAATTTAAATCACGAAGAAAATATATTTATATAGAAAAGAAACAAGATTTATTAAATAAATAATATATTTAAAAAAAAGTATTTGCTAATTATGCTGAAGATTGAATAATAGGTTACCTACTATTTATATTATTTAAAGATTCTAGTACTACAATAGTATTCCACGCCATAACTACTATAGAAATAAAATATAGTGCTTATATCAAAATTAATAGATAACAGAGCAATAATATACACGAGTTAATGAAGTTAATTTAAAGAAAAAAAATATAAATATAAAAATTTTTTATAAAATAACGTTTTTCCAATTGACTAAAAGGAATAAAATAATTTTTCTATAAGCCTGACAAAGTTTGTGGATGAATTGCTTCATATTCAACTAAAATCGTTGGGCGCATTTAGTTTAATTTATTTATATGAACAATCAAGTCAAATTTTTGTAATAATAAAAATTTTATTAAACACAAACTGACAAATTTACAATACAAAAGGAGTTAGTTACTAAAAGTAATTAATTGCTAATTAATTACAATTAATCAATTATAATTCAATTATATTTCTTCTATACTTTCCATCGAAATATCTATAGAAATTTTCAAAAGTCTACCTCGATAAAAATTCGATGAAAAATCGATTTCAATTTGCCAAAAGAGCGAACAGACAGACAGAGAGACAGACACCAAGTGAAGTTAAGAAAAACGTTATAATAACTTGGAATTATAAGTACAGAAATGAAATTGTGATATTTATATATATATATATATATACTATAGATTAATATATAAATTGATTTCATTGAATATTATATGAGGGTTTATAATTATTATTATAATCCATTTTAATTGTAAAATTTATTTACAAAAAAACCGAATTAGTGTAGTTTTATTAAGATTCAAGATTATTTGTTTAAAACCAATAGAAAATAGTTTTTAAGACAATATTAAAAAATAATATTTCCAACATCCAAGATTCCAAAAATTAAATTGTTTTTACCATCTTTACAACATTAAATATTACAATTAAATATTAAAATGTGTAAAATTTAGATATTTTCATTAAATTAAAAAATATCATTCCAATTCATTCAGTAATTAAATAATTTTAAAAATGTTCGATTAATACTTAAATGTGACTTTAAATAATCCATTTTCTAAAATATTATTTATAATTAATAGATAAAAATATGACTAAGTTAGGAGTAAGCTTTTAATGAATTGATTAAATGTATTTTTATTTATTTTTTTTTTATTTATTTGTTTATTAATATTTTAATTAACTATATATTTTATAATTTTTAAAAATTTTATTATTATATCTTTCATAAGATGTTGTAATGAAAGTAGTGTGATGTTACAACTAGATTTTTTTTGTTTTAACTCCGCAGTTGATTAAAGGAAAAAAATATATCTAGTGAAAATGTGCAGTGGCATTATTTTTTTATTTGATTTCGTGCTGTTTGTCAGATTTATCAAATTTGATTTAGTACATGGTTAGTTTTACAAGAACAATTTTTTTTATTACCTTTCTTATTAAATTATTTTGCCGTGCCATTTGGGTGCACAAAAAATAGATGGGCAATTTATTTATTTTTTATTTTTGTTCTTTAATCATTTATTTTTTAATGAAACATTTTTTTGATAAACAAAATCATTTGTTGTTTCGTTAGGTTCTTAAAAACAAAATTGTAAATTTTAATTTGATTTTCGAAGAAAAAAAAAACTGATTCCCTTCTAAGTTGACTCGAGTCAATTTCACTTAATTAGAAAATTTCGAATTGATCAGAAGTTACTTTGTTTATTATTATAATTTCTTTTTTGTGGAAAAAAAAGTTTTTTGATGAAACTATTTTTAACATATCATTTTTATCGACCGAAGATAGTAAAGGATATTTTTTACATATCTCCACGAATCATGCATTTTCTTAACCGAAAAAAAGTATTTTTAGCATGATGTCTGTCCGTCCGTCCATCCTTATAGAGGTATGCAGGTTGTGAACAGCTCTACAGATTTTGATAAAATTTGGAATATTTATATAATGCACCAGTAGCATGAATTTATCAGCTTTCGGTGTATATCCGGAAACTGGAAGTGGTAGTTTACAAAGTATTAATTTTATATTCATTGTCGGAAAATATTTCCCTTAAAATATAGTAGTAATTAATAATTGAGTAATTAAACTAAAAATAAAAACCAAGATAATATAATTTAATTCAAGTTTTAAAAATATTTATTTTTTGATAGTTTTATATATATATATATATATAAATATTGTTTGAAAATTATGATAATTTATTTCAAATCGGTTCTGTGCCTGGCTACAGCTCATATTTATTCTATAAAATATAAATGATGGTGCCTCAATTTTAGAATTTATAAGAAAATTCCCCAAATTATTTCAAATGATGATTATAAGTTTAATATCCGTTAACACACACAGATTTTAATTTATTTATTATTTATTTCTTAATCAAATGTAGGCAAAGAAACAAAACAAAAAATAGATTAGAATTAAAAAAAAATCTCATTGATAAATTTAACTCCACTCATTAAAATGTTTTTTTTTTATAAAATCATCAAATCGTTATGTATGTAGGTGTGAAAAGGCCCTAATGGAGGCATGTGTTTTTATTCGTTGTTTCACTTTGAGATTCAAGCCACCTTTTGGAGGTGTGTGAATCCTGCGGGACGTTCTGAGCTTCATCCATCACTCCAGCCACACCTCATCCCGACAGACGCAGCCCATTGAGCCGTACGAATGAAAAAAAAATCGAAAAACACACGGCACCTTTTTTTCGTTCGATTTTAGTCACTTTTAAATTGGCTTGAGATTTATTTTTACACCTTTATGGCACCACTTTCAATAAATAAGTTTAGCAAGAGTATAAAAATGCCAGACGATCGTTTGTAATACTAATTGTCTTCTGGATGACAATGATTTATAGACTGAATTTTCTTTTCCTTTCCGCTCCCCCTTCCCACCCCACACTCCCTCCCACTTACTACTACCATCAAGTGTATCGAGTTGAAAGGACGAGTTGGAAAATGATCCATTAACAGAGATTAGAATAATTAGCTTGAGCATGAAGTCCAGTAGCCAGGCGCTCTCGGTTATCTCTGCAAGATTATTGTTTCCTCCTTGAGTGGTGAGCGCCTGAAACCGTCATTAGACCACGTATAATTATACGGGTTTACGTTGCGGTGTGCACCTGTCCATAACCGCATTAATATTAAACTAAGATTATGATATATGATGACATCTTTATAACCTACGAGTGAGAAACTAATTAAATTAGCGTAAATAAATGCAGAAATATCTATAATCCAGTTGGTATTTTATCAAAAGGGGATCAGAATGAGAGAGAATTTTTTGTTTTGGAGCTACCCAAATTAATTCTCTATTATAATAGGTGATGATTTGAATATTCTTCATTTAGTAAAGTTTAGGATACTAACACCGTTTATATAAATTAGAACTTGGCTTATTATCCATACATATAATAATAATTAAGGAGTAGGTAAGTAGATAAAAATAACAACGAGAAGAAAATGGTTTAAAATGATAATGATATTAATGATATGTTGAGAAGTTTTAATACCATTAAATTGATCAGATTATTTAATTTTTTTTTTAAGAATAAATTGACTTCCCTTTCATTAAAAAGCTATTGTTTTGTTGTGTGAGTTTTACAACTTTTAAGAATAACTTTAAGTACATTGTATAAAATCATATATATATATATTTTTTTACTATCTCGCCAGAGATAGTATTGCGATCACGAAAATTTTCGATGTTGAGATTTTGATGTTTTTATACGTTTTGAAGGTTCCTGAATCATTTTCACTAAGGTTGAGAAAAATGTCTGTGTGTGTGTGTGTATGTATGTAGGCAAGATTACGCAAAAACGGTTTGAGCTAGAATGATGAAATTTGGTACATGGACATTATTCATAATTCATAGTTTTTTATCAACTTTTGAGAAATGTAGCTCAACCGGAAGAGGGTCATTACTTACAACGTTTTGATTTTTTTTCCTCTAAAGTCACCGTAAAAATAAAGATATATGTTTGATAATTTTTCACATGATTAATAATTGTATAAAACTGCTATATATAGTTTTTGAGCTTGATTGAATCGCTGAAAGTACCAGAATTAATTTTTTAACACTGCAAATCTCACGCGCCAACACGTGCCATGGTGCCTTCAACAAAAAGCCAAACAAGCGCTGGTTTAATATTTATTATTTATTATTTATAATTTATAATTAATTAAATTTAATTTAAATATAATATATTATGTTATTTAATCCAATTCAAATTGCGAGATAGTCGAGTGGAGACACTCCAGCTTATTTTAATTAAATAAAAATAAAAAATTTAATATTTTCATTAAAAGGAATAGTAAACAAGCGATGTGTTGTGGTCTTGGTTTCATCATACTTTTCGGCTCATTCAATTTATGAGAAGAACCACGAAGACATCAAATGTTTTGTAGAAAGCTCCTTATAATAAGGCATAATAAAGTATAATAAATATGCATTAATTATACAATATAAGCATATACAATATATAAAATTCCCTATTTTCAATTTTAAAATATATTATCATTAAAATTTATTTATTTAGCGGTATTTCCCAATAAAAACCCTGTCAACTAAGAAAAAGAAAGATTTCTGAACTTGGAAAGAAATATTTGAAAGTTTTTTATAATTCATAAATTTGATAAAATTAATTTTATACAGTTAATATAGTTAGTAATAATTTATATATTGATTAACTGTAATAGAAAATCAATCAGAATATGTAAGTAGTGAAACTATGCTTATCCATTCAATTATAATATCCGACAAAGCTTTCATCTAGTTTTGATTTATTCATAAATTTCTAAGTAGAAAAATAATAACATCTACTTTTGGGTGAGGGGGGGGGGGGAGGGCGGGGATGGCATTTGATTCTTCTTTTACTCTGTCGTTTTGGACACCCACCGACATGACTAAACAATACCAGACAACATGAGATTACTGGAGTCCTGACTTCTAATCATCCATTATCTCTTATTCCGCCCTATTTATGTCCTATGTTTTTCATTTCGTTTATGTCAATGGATCTTATTAATCTATCCATTTTAAAAAATTATACGCGACATTAAAATTATTTCTTAGATGATTTATAAGCAGAAGAATGCTTTAGTGAAAAAGGTTTTTAATTTTAAAAATTTAAGTATATATAAATGTAATAATTATATTAAATTTATAAATTTGTTTAAATGTAGGTAGCTTTTTAAATAATAACAATACAAACTTGATTCCATTGTTCTTATTTACATTGATTCTATTTTATGTAAATTAATTAAAATGGATGAGGAAATTCTTTATAATTTCATATACAAAATAGTTTATCAATTTTTTAACTGTGTAGATTTTTTCAGGCTTCTCTTTATGATAGTATATATATATATATATATATATATATAAGAAGTAAAAATCAATAAATTTCGTTTACCCTATTTTGAGTTCATTTATAAAAACATAATGAATGATAAAAAAGAACTAGAACAGTAAAAGCACTAATGTTACATTTATATTGATTATTTGATTTAACTTTATATTGAAATCTAAATGAATTAAAAGCATTATTCAATTTGAGAAATAAAATGAAAAAAGATAGAGGGAATATTGAAAGATTATATGAGATTATTAAAATAATGAAATATAAAATATTAAAAAAATTTTCCGGTACCGGGAATCGAACCCGAGCCTCCTGGGTGAGAGCCAGGTATCCTAGCCACTAGACCATACCGGATTTGTTTTATTTAAAATAATATTTGCAGGCTAAAATGAGTTTTTAAATAATATCATTATTAAAAATATAGAAATTAATATATAAAAAATGAATCTTAAAACCAGTAAAAATAATTAAATAACTAAGAGATAAAATAACAATATTTATTTTAACTTTGTATTTTAGAATAATTGTGACGATAGTATATAAATATATACTTATCTTATCTTCTTATACGAGTATATATCTGCTATTATTTTTGAAAATTTGTAAATATTTTAAAATGAATTTTATACTTTGCAAAGTTTAATAGTTAATTTAGAAAAAGCTAATAATTTTAAACTAAACTAAATTATGAGAATATTTCTTTTAAGTATAATTTTAGTATAACTTACTCTTTAATTTATGATATAAAATGAGAATATAATTTATATATACTTTCTCTACAAATTTTTAACACTTTAAAATATTAATCAAATAATTTTGTTCAGAAATAGTCTAAATTATATTTTAGAAATAATTTTTAAACGCCTAAAATGTAGGCAACCAACTATATTTAACTAATTATTTGAAAAAAACACGCAACAAAATAATAAAAAATTATTTTTTATTAATATTCTCTTGTTTAGGGGTATTAATATTTTTTTAATATTTATTCACTACAAGAAAATATTTAAATATGAATTTGTTTTTGTAATTAGAAATTAGTCACTCTTCTCACCTAACGAACAATAAAACCCAAATAATATTTTAACAACAAAAATAAAATTAATGATCTATCGAAGTAGTAATAATATTAAACTTTTTAAACTTAAATTTATTATAATTTTTATTATTTATACAAATTTTAATTTTAATATTAGCCCAAAAACTAAAAAAAGGATGAAAATAAAGTCGTAAGCATAGATAAATGTACAATAAATGTACAACTTAGACATTTTGATATGAATTTAATTTCATAAAATAATTATATATGTTTAAAGATTTTGAATTTTTAATACCAATTATAGTGTAGTAATTATAATTATGAGTATAATATATTTTGGTAGTGTAGTCAGAGCAAATAATTAGAAAAATGTATATTGACTGAAAATAAGTTGACCTGTGGCCAGGTCCGAACCGACCGACGGTTTGAAATAAATTAATTTCCAGCTACAGAAACAATTTCAAATAATTTTCATATATCTATTAATGTAATAAAAAACAGATATGGATACATAAATAATAAATATAAACATTTTTAATTTTATTTTATTTATAATATATATGCAAGACCAGGCTGTGACGTCATGCATGGCTGGATGACGTCATATAATTTTAAATCAAGAAAAAACTAATAAATATGATTTTTCTTGAGGATAAAACCAATACAAAGTGCATGATTCGTGGTGATATATAAAAAAATATCCTTTGGTGTGAAAATAACCCTTTCTTTCCTATCGTCGATCGCTAATACTACCACTTCCGGTTTCCGGAATTGCACCAAAAGTTGATCAATTCATCCCACTGATGCATTAAGTAAATATACCAAATTTCATCAAAATCGGTTGAGCCGTTCAGGCTGTACACATCTATACGGACGGACGGACAGACGGACGGACGGACAGACATCATGCTAAAAATACTTTTTTCTGTTTAGAAAATGCATGATTCGTGGAGATATGTAAAAATCTCCACATGTGAAATTTGGTGTGAAAACAATACCTCCCTTACTATCGTCGGTCGGTAAAAATTATATCTCCAAATATATTATAATAAAACCCAATAAACAAAATAAAATAAACTATCTGTTATTGCTTATAATTATTAAACTTTGTTTTCAAAAACTCTCCAAGATGAAACTTATTGCATATTTCACAAATTGCAAATATTAATATTTATTGAAAAATAATTAATAAAATATGATAATAAGGCTACATACATATGAAATAATTATTTCATTCTACTCTAGGTAATTTTTTAATTTCAAATTCTAAGTTTTACTTAACTAGAATATATTTAATTGTCCTTTAACCGAAATAAAAATGTTTATGTTATTCTGTATTTATAAACAGTAATTATTAAAATATATTTTTCTTAAATTAAATTAGAATTAATTTAAGATTCATATTTTAAAATTTACGAACAAAAATAAAATATAGTTAATTTATAAGAATAGGATTTATAGAGAAAGTTTAAAGAATAATAAAATAAAGAATTTCATATACAGAACAAATAAATGTTGTTATTTGTTTCCGATGTTTAAACCTGCTCATTTGCACAAACAACGATAACAAACAATTCCCTGACACTTTATTTATTTTCATTTTGATTTATATCTCATTCGAAAATTGAATCATATTATTTTCTATTCGAATTAATTTAATATATGAATATATTCTTTGTTATCAATGAAAGAATATGATATGATAAAATAAAGAATGACACCTCCAAGTACCGGTTTATATTAATAAATAATAATAATAATAATAATAAATTCTACTAAAGGAGCTGTCATCAGTCAAGTCAAAATATCCATCACTTAAGAGACTCAATTGCATCGAGCCAAAGGAGGGGACCATACTGATTCTATCTTTGGCTATATTAATTTATAAAGTTAATACAAAAAAAAAAACGCCCCTGTCCCCGCGATAGGCACCAAGCAGCTTTTAATCTAATATTGTGACACAGCACGACACTATTAATCTTCTCAATTGTCGGTGAACAATTGGAATTTTGTTTTGTAATTTGGATCACTGCTAAGTTATTCTTTTCAAACGGCATATTAATCACCACAATTTAAAAGGGATACTTTAGAAAAAGTAATTTATAATATATTATTATATCTTGTTACTTGTATAAATCTTAACTATTGACCACACCCTCAAGAAATAATAACAATTTTTATTTTATAAATCAAATTAAATTGTTGATAAATAAATCTAAATTAAAATTAATGAAAACTGTCTAGTTAAATTTGATATACTAATTTAATAATATGTATTAAATAAATATTTTTTTTCAAATTTATTTATTACTGATTATTTAAATTGTTAAAAAAATAAAGGTAATTTTGCAGAGAAATAGTCTGATAGCAATAGAAAAGGGAATATTATGTTTTATGTGATTGGTTTATTATTATTATTACTAAGTAGTAACAATATTTTCAGAAAAATATATAATAAATTTAGAGTATTAAAAAAAATTTAAGTTTTTCATATATATATATATATATATATATGGTTTAGATTTCCGTGAGTTAATTTATTGTTATCATATATATATATATATATTGTTATCATATATATATATATATATATTTGAGTTTAATATAGAGTAATTATATTGAAATAATTTTGTAGGTTAATTTGTATAAAATATTAATATTCGATTATTATTTTATTATTATTTTTTTTAGAGATTAAATATTATAGTTTATAAAGGTTAGTTTTATCCATTTCTTTCTAGCTCTCTAAAACTAATTATATTATATATAATTTGACTAAAGTTATTGCTTTATTCGCCATTTTTTGTTTTAAAATGATACAATATTACAGTGGCGTACCTAGGGGGTGTGGTGGGTGCGGTCCGCACCGGGCGGCACTTATCTTGGGGCGGCATTTTTTATATTTAGTTATAGTTGTAAAAAGCAACGTATTCATTTCATATTTATTTTTTTTCTTTCTTGAATAATAAATGATTATTATGATTATTATAAGTTTACTATTTGAGATTTATATAAATTATTATTAACTATATGATTTCGAATATTATTCCTCGGTGTAAATAAATGCATTTTAGTGTAAATTTTGAATTCTAATTCCAAGAACAGGATAATAATTTTATTTTATTGTATTCATTAAAATTCGTTGAATTCGTAAACGCATCATCAAAAGGGCGGCAAACTGGAGATCGCCCCGGGCGGCAAAAGTTCTAGGTTCGCCACTGCAATATTAACTAGTTTTGATAATAAGTGTCTCTAGATATTTAGCAAAATAGAAATTATATTCCTTAAAATAGAAGAATCAAAGGCTGCGATGGGTAAGACATGTGGCTAGAATAGGAGAGGAAAGAATGACGACAAACATATTGGGGAACGTCCGCTTGGAAGACCAAGGACGCGGTGGGTGGACCATGTAGGAAGGGAGGTGAGAGAGCAAGGAGAGTATGAGTAGGATGATTATAGCTGAGGATAAAGGATCTTGAAGAAATGTGGTTGCTACGGCCAAGAACTTTCCAGTTCCGAGATAGATAGAAATAGATGAATCATAATTGATTATGAATTATGAATCTCTGTAAAAGCATAATTTCACTTAATATAATTAATTATATAAATGTATGTGAATGGAGAAATCATCCTAATTCAAATATATATTGTCATATTATATATTATAATATAATTTATTAAGTATAAAATAAAAATTTTCTGAAAATTTTTTCAGAAATATTTCTCAAACTTTATATTTCAAATCTAGCCTTCCTCAATATATATATAGAAAAAATTATTTTAAATTAATTATTTAATCATTAGATATCATTTAATTTAATAGATTGCTTATTCATTTTTTCTTCATTTACCCTTATGATTAAAAAAAAATTCAAAAAGGCTTGATGAATTTCAAATGCATTAGAATGATTAGTCCTCTTTTTGCTCAATTATAATCATACATAATTGGCAGATTAACAGTTGGTTGAGCGGCTATTTAATTTCATGCTTTAGGGGGTCAGTTATTTTTTTTTTTTTTGTTATGCCCTGAGGTAGAACTTCTAATTTCTTAAATGAAATGAACATAATATTCTATACTCAATCGGTAGCTGTTTAGGAAGGATGTCGATTGGTAAATCTGTATGGATTTATCTCTGTCCCCCTTTTTGGGATGTGCAGTAGGTGGGTGACTGGATACAGATAACAAGAATGAAGGAACAAGCACTGAAAGGTTCGACCCGTTTTTAATTGGTTTTAAGCGTCACTTGGCAGTCAATCAACGAGTCTATCTTGACAATATCATTGTGCTACAACTCAGCTACCTGAAGCTAAACATTCTAAATAAATTCAATTTTGACACTGACCAATACAGACCACACTAGATATGTCAAAATATGATTATTTAGAAAAAATAAATAAATAAAATAAAACAAGGTGTATGTTACTATGAATGCATCTCATTTTCAACACAATACATTCACTGTCCGGTTTTAATTATCAATAATTTATTGAACCTGTCAAGAAATACAATGTCTTATCGATTTTTAAAATTAATTACCAATCAAAGAAAAAATTCATAATAATTACTCTATCTTAAATAAATGATGAAGTTTAATTAACCAAAGGGTTGGTTTTGTTAATTAATACGATTCTTTTGTTTATCCATCTAATTCTATAGGCTTTCATTTGCCTTCTTTGTCATATTGGGTATCGCTATTATATAGAAAAAATTTTTAATCAAATTTTCAAAATTAAGTTTGGGGAAGGTGTAGCCAATCAATGAGAGTTGTTTACTAATTTGTAAAATATCATATAAAAAGTTACATCAGAATGTGAAATATATAATTAACGTTTTATAAAATAAAATACCTATATAAAAAATAATAAGGTACATATACATAATAAATTAATTTTTGGAATCTAATATCATAATTAAAATAAATATGAGTATCAATTTTAAAGCAAGATTTTAAATATTTACCATATCTTCTCTGTCTCTTAGATAGAAATTTTTTGTAGATAAGTAAATTTCAATACTTAATTTTTGTCAAAGAAAAGAATGTTATTATTTAAAAGATACAAAACTATAGTAACAAATAGTTTTTAATTAATTTAATTCTTTTATTTGTTCTTATTTATATAAAAAATTTCATAATTATTTTTGATTACATTTATAAAATGATACTAAAAATAAGATGATAAATTATTTAATGAATTCAATAAAAAGAGGTTGTGATCTGTAATTATAACTATACAAATAGACATAACAAATAAAAACAAACTCAAAACGTAAATATAACCCCGAAATAATGTTTCATATTTATAAAAGATTTTCTTGAAACCTAAACAAAAATATATAGTGTCATTAAGGGAACATATCAACACTTGGGAGATCTCGACATTTTTATGAAAATCTCTCCGAAAAGAGGTCTGAATGAACCTTTTTTATTGGAATAACTGAGAAAGTAGTGTGAGAAATTCAAAAACTGAACAAGATAATAAATATAGTCTATAAATTCTTAATAATTTATAATGCTTGAAGTATAAGATTTGCAAATGAGATTTAACATCTTGAAAACGGTGAAAATTATTGTACCAATCAACGTCAATTTATGTGCAAAAAATGTTCATAGTTATAGGAAAGTATTTTTGTATTGTTAGTATGTGTTTATTTCAGTAATCTTTTGTTGTACTGGTTTCTACTTAAAAAATCTTTTGTTTTGAATTGTATTTACCCTCCCGTTCCTACATGTCGAGATCTCCCGCAATTTAGAGAGATGTGGACATTAAACTTACATGCTTTTTATTGTATTTTATTGTACTTACGATGTTTTTAAAACAAACCAAATTTTCACTGAAACTGAATCATTGATACTAAAATACGAATAAATCTTTTATGAAAATAATAATTGAATTATTAATTGTTAACCAGTTATTCATAACTTTGCCTTAAGGTGTTGTGATGTCCTTAAAGGACTAAACTAAGGACTGTACTATTTAATTAAAATAGAATAATTTGTATTTAATTTTGTTTTTATATTGAATATTATCAATGGAGTTAGTTTTAGATTATCGCATGCAAATAAAACTTCTAAACCAAAAATAGACATTATGTTCTTGTTTTTTAAGATCACCAATTACTTTTAACTATTCTTTTAGATGAATTAAAATTTCTTGATAAATAAATAAAACAGCCTTTGTGTGTGGCTATTTAAAGAATCATATTATTTTTAACTATTAGATATAAAAGTATTTTTCTATCAACAAAAATTATTCCATTTATTTATATCCTCAAAGGCTAGTGCCAAATTGTCAGAGACATGATCTATCACTGTCTCAAGGAAAAAAAGACATAAACCTAATAATATCATTTATATCATTTTTTCATGCTTAAAAGAGATTTTCATTTTGATCAGATGTTGTAATTTGTTTGACAATCCAAGTTTAAAAGTATCTTGTCATCAATAAATTACATTAAATTCACTTTTTTCTGTTTTCTTCAATTTCATTCTTGCTTTTATTTGTTATTTGAGGTGTGATATGATATCGTTTTTGTTGAACAAAAAAATGTATTTTAAATCTTTTTCCTCTAATTGAATAATAAATTAATATAAGTTAAAGAAAGTTTGCAATCGAGTTATTCCATTATAAATAGAAATATATTTATGTCCAAGTAATATTAATCTAATCAAAAACATACCTGTTAAAAAGGGGGCCAAGTTCCTATCGGCTCTTTGTTTGCCTAAAAAAGGGTTCAAATCCATCCCAATGCCAAGTTTAGATGCACTTCAAAATCATTCATAATCATTTTTATCAACAGCCTGATCCACTGGTAAACATTTGGCATTCCAAAGAATCGCCACCACACCCAGTCCTCCGCCTCCTGCATCCAGGCACGCCACTTTATTCACGTCAACGGTCCATCTGGCCGAAATTCACTTTACCATACACCCAACTTAAAATATGGTATAGTTGTTAAAATACGTAGGTACATGGTTTAAAATATCTACAATTATAATACTTAGAAATTTGAACTTGGCAGGTTTTCGTGCTGTACAAAACACTCCGTCCCACACCAAGTCCTCCGCCTCCTGCATCCAGGCACACTACACGCCACTTTATTCACGTCAACGGTTCATCTGGCCGAAATTCACTTTACCATATACCCAACTTAAAATATGGTATAGTTGTTAAAATACGTAGGTACTTGGTTTAAAATATCTACAATTTTAATACTTAGAATTAGCAGGTTAATTTATATATTTAAATAATAAATATAATTATACAATTAATCTAGTGTTACGTACAGTACGAAAACCTGCCAAGTTCAAATTTCTAAGTATTATAATTGTAGATATTTTAAACCATGTACCTACGTATTTTAACAAAGTGAATTTCGGCCAGATGGACCGTTGACGTGAATAAAGTGGCGTGCCTGGATGCAGGAGGCGGAGGACTGGGTGTGGTGGCGATTCTTTGGAATGCCAAATGTTTACCAGTGGATCAGGCTGTTGATAAAAATGATTATGAATGATTTTGAAATGCATCTAAACTTGGCATTGGGATGGATTTGAACCCTTTTTTAGGCAAACAAAGAGCCGATAGGAACTTGGCCCCCTTTTTAACAGGTATGTTTTTGATTAGATTTCAATACTTTTTTTTAAGAAAGCTTCCTATTTTTTCCTTTTTGTGCCGCGCCCGCGTCCATTCTTAGCCTTTGAAGTAATTTTGTGTTTAAAAAAATTGCAAATTTTTTTAAATTAAAATTATATTTGTTTATATATTAAATATAATAATTTTATTTGTTCTTTTATTTTATAGTTCTGAATTTCCAACTTGTATTGAATAATAAATAATTAGAACTATTAATATTAATTGAAAATTATATAGAAACTGTTAAGTTATAACAATAAAAATAAACAAACATTAATTTAAATTATAAAGTAAAATGGTTTAACACTATTATATATACACTATTATATATATTTAACGCTACTTGTATAGGTAAAATGTCACTTCCGGTAGTCAGATCATGATGAAATTTGGTATCTGAATTTTTTTCATATTTTTAAATCTATATACAAAATATGAAGCAAATATCTCGAAGCAAACTGGTACTTTACTTGAAAGGTAAACGCAACCAGTGTAGGTAAAGTACCACTTCCGGTTAACCGATTTTGACGAAATTTTAAAAGAAATCTACAAACTGTGAATAATATCGGTGTACCAAATTTCGAAGTCCTAGCTTGATTAGTTTCTGACAAAACCAATGAATTCGTTTGAATTCGTTAAAATCGCATTGATATTCGATTATAACAACTCAAGCTTGACCGATTTCTTAAATTTCATAATTTTTTGTTAACCTACTTATAACACACGACCTGTATGCCAAATTTCATAGCGCTAGGACAATTGGAAATACCCTAAGAATTTTGTTGACCAATCAGTGAATCAGTTCCAAAATAAGCTATTTTCACAGGGTCATATTTCAGGATCTACTGAAGCTATAACTATGAAATTTGGCATACTGCTTTAGTTCTAGTATATAACTACGTAGATAAAATTTTATCTCTGTACTTGCAATAGGCACTGAGATACAGGGGGGTCAAAAGTGACTCCAAACCATTCGTGTAAATATACTTACGGCATGCGCGCGGCTTGCTGGAACTTGGCCGGCGCACTGCCGTGCGCATAGATTATTCAAAATACAGAGTCAATTGGAAATCGAACTTGACTAGAAAAAGAAATAAATATTATTGTAAAATTTTGCTGAATGACTCTCTACATTTATATATATAGTCATATATATATTATTCTAAAGAAATAGTATCAAAAAAATAAAAAATCTGTATGTATATATATATATAAGAATTGTTCGTCTTTTTGTGCTTATGCAAGCTTTTATACCTATATAATATTTATTTATATATCTTGGTGGCCAGACAGAACTCGAAAGTTCTTGACCGAAGGAACTACATACCTCCAACAGCCCATATCCTGAGATATTCACCTAACCCCAATTTTTTACCAATTAACTCAAGTCCTCTTAAATTGTCAGCAAATTATGTTATATTATATATATATAATAGTTTTAAATTTTTTACCATCGAAAAACACTAGTTTTAAATTTATTTTATCAAAAGTATAAAAAATTTTGAATAAACTATTAAATTTTTTTTTATTTTCATATAAAATTCACATTGAAATAAAACTGTAACTTGTAATTATTTTTAAGTAAAAATTCTATAAAATTTTCTTATATCCTGTAAAATTAATGAAATTCTAATTTAATCATAAATAGAAAAACATATTTTTGGTTTTACCTTATTTTATTATTATATATTTACACTTTTAATAAAATACAAACTAAATAGAAATAAAACATAAACATAATTTTTCTCGTTTCTTTATTTTTCTAATAACCATTTTGAAAGGTGAATGTATAATAGTATATATCAGTATATATATATAAGGTGTTTGATGAGGTATTTAAGGTTTATTAAGTTGAGATGTTAACTGTTTAATATGAATAAAATTTCTTTGATGTTGAGTTGTTCATTTCCTTCCCTGGTAGTAAACCCGTTCCCTTGCCCTTGCACTACCCTCCAGGGCATGAACTGTTGTTTTCCAAATTCTATTTATGTTTTGAATGAAATTTTAAGCCATTTAAATATTCGAATACATAATTTATTAGAAAAAAAGTGTCAGTTTTAAGATAATCATAATCAATAATTCATTTAAAAAAAAGGTTAATATATTAATATATTCATTAAAAAAAGCCAACTCTTTTTCCAGTGTTACACATAACATACAAGTTTCATGCATGTTTTGATAATGATGCTTGAAATTAAGAGAGGATTTTTTTTGTTTTATAAAACGTCTGATTTATATTTTGTATTTAGGAAGTTCTTTTTTTTAATTAAAAAAATCATAATATGATAATAAAAGAAATTTACTGAGGCTTCATCTATAAATTTTATCTGAAAAGTTTTTTTTTAAAAGATTGAATGATTTTTCTTTATTTTAAGTCAAACCTTTAAATAATAAACATTTTTGCAAAATTAAAAAAACCTAGGCAGTCATGGGTACACCTCTGAGAACACATCTAGGGGTAGAATGACAGGAAGTATTTTATCTTCCATTCCATCCAAAGATACTTTTCACATTATTTATTTAAATTATTTAAATCCACCACCAAAATACCCATATAATACAATTTAATTTTTAGTAATTAAAATTTAATAAAAACATGAGAAGGTATATGAGAATATATATGTATATGTTCTTGATGTAAAAATCATTAGTAAAGTAACACAAAAATTTATATTAATTTTACTTACACTTGTAAATATATTATATAATCAACCCTTTCAATTTTTACTTTCATTTGTGTGGAAAGATATCATTTACTAAGATAGTATAAGCTCATTTATTTATGATAATAAGAGAAGATTAAGTTTCCAATAATATTTTTTTAGATCTAATTAAAAATCAATTCAAACTAAAATAATTATATTATAATAATTTTCTAAAATTGTATAATATAAGGCCAGTGTAGAAGAATAGGCGTTAAACGTATAATAAAGAAGAAGAAGTATAATTTTATAGTGATGTCTATATCAATTAACTAAATATAATATATTATAGATATTTAAATTAAATGTATTTATATTATAGTTATAGTGATTCACTCAAATACTTTTATTTATATTTCACGAAGCGAAACAAAAGTTTTCCTAAAGAAAAATGACTGTCCGTTTAAGTGTCACAGTTGGTAGAATTCTTTGATGTTAAAAACCTAGATTTAAAAAAAAAACTATTTTAATTTTATTCATTTTATTTTAAATTACCTAAATCTTTTGAAATTAATTGAAGTTGTTATTTTCCTTTTTATATATAATAAAGGTATATTTGTTATTTGATTTCTTTAAAATAATAGAAATAATTTGATTATTTCAGAGTCAATCAGTCAAGCATTACGAACCACGACATCCACGACACGTTTTCAGTTTTTTTTTAATTCTTTTTCATGATTTATTCGGTTTATAGTTGAAACGTGGGGTAGATTAGATCGATTTGCAGTTGAGATTAATAGAAATGTAACAAAAATGTAGCATTGAGAAATGTACTCAATTGATTAGGAATTCTTGAAGGGAATTAACAAATCGTTTGACAGAATTTGTTGTTTCACTATCAAATTTTATCCCAACGTGAAAATAAGAATAAAATAATGTTAAAGAATAGTGCATATAGTATATGTATTGGTATTTTAATATAAGGCCAATATTAAGATTTATTAAGTAAAATATTGAAAGAATTATGGATATTGTATTAAATTAATTAATTATTATGACAAAATGAATTTAAAAGTTGTATTATATTTTCAGGATCTAATTAAACATTTTTAAACAAGTAAAGATACTACATATTAAAATTAAAATAAAATAAAATTTAAAAAAGAGAATTTTAATAATTAAAAGATCATTTTATTTAATACATATATATAGATATATCAATTTTTTGTCTTTTTTTAAAAAAAAATTAATATATAAGATAAGTTTTTTACTTCATAAAGAAAATAATTTATTTTCATCTCCCCAAAAAAATATTTTAATGAGGGAAGTTCTTTAAAATAATTAAAATCTTCAAGGGTTTACGTTTATTAGAGTTAACAAGGAAACGAATAAATTTGAAAGTTTTATCAATATAAGACCAGTATAAGACTGAGAATCCAACATTGGAAAACTTTTTCAAAAGATTAATGAAAGATCAAAAATGAATAAAGAAAAACTAATAAATTAATCTATGTAAATATTTATTAAATTAGTTTTCAAATTTACCGGATAAGAAATTATAAATAAATATTTTATTATAATTAATAATAATGGTGGCGTAGAAAGGAATGAGAGAATAAATTGCTAAATTGCTAAAATAACTAATAAATTATAAAAAAAATTATTTATATTGATGCGAAACGTATATATCAATATATATTAATTTTAAAATATGTAGATGAATACCTAAGCATGAGTATACGAATTGGTATTTAATTGAAAAGTATATTTTTTTAAAATATAGTGTGGAAATCCATAATAGATCTTGTTCAGCTAAGCTAGTGAATATTAGTCCCCTGGGTATTATTTCAAAGGGGGATAAAGTATAGTTATCTAGGAGTTGTTTTAATACTAATTTAGAAGGTAGACTGCACTATACTTAACGATATGTGCTCGATCGATAGTTTTACTTCGACTTTTTATTATCTTTAGTATTTATTTAATCATTTATTTCTTTTAATTTATTTATATTTCTTTTATAACAATCATTTTACCGGTTGTATTATATGGGTGTGAGGCATGGTCTATGGCCTTAGGTGACGAGAGTAGATCTACAGTATTTGGGAATAGGATTCTGCGAAGCATTTATGGGCCAAAGAAAGAATGGCGGAGACTGCATAACGAGGAATTGCATTACCTCTATGCATCTCCAGAAATAGTTGGAATTATGAAATCGAGAAGGCTGCGGTGGGAAGGACACGTGGCTAGAATGGGATAGAAAAGAATATATTGGGAGGGGGACCGAGTGGAAAACGCCCGCTTGGAAGACCGAGGACGTGGTGGGTGGATAATGTAGGAAGGGACGTGAGAGAGATGGGAGAGGAGGGTTGTGGCTCAGAATAGGGACACTTAGAGAAGTGCGGTTGCAGCGGCCAAGAACTTTCGAAGAGCCACAAAGATACATAGATAGATTATATATAATGTAATTTAACTTGATTTATTATAATTTATTACAATAATTGTGTGTGTGTCTGTATGTGTGATATAGAGGGGACTTACCACTTTGAAATTTATTCTAAAAAAGTAAAAATTAATAGAAAAAAACAAGTTTTATATAAATCAAAATACTATGTGTGTGAATCTTAGTCTTATCAAAATTCCAAAAATTCAAAATATTATCTCAAATTGATATTTGTATACATATCAATTTTAATTTTAAACATACTATTTTATTTTATAGATTAATTACTAGGAATATTAATAAATATAAAATTAATAAAAGTGCTAAAAAAATTTTAAAAATATATTATTATATAATATATATTATATATAAATGAAAATACCAAGAATCAGTGCCTTAATAGAATTCCGAAAATTTCAAAATGTTATTACAAATTAATATATTTATATATATATATATTTATCCTATATATTATTTTATTTTTTTATTTAAATATCAAATATTGATTTGCGACAGCAATTTGAAATTTTCGGAATTTAGATTAGACAAAAATTATATATTTAATATGAGGGTGGGGTGAAAAATTTCCGGCCTAACCAAGAAAAACGATGTTTTTAAATTTTTTTTTTTGCTATATTTTTCAACATAATCTCCATCATCACTGATACATTTCTCATAATGGTGTTTTAATTAATTGATTAAATTTGATTTAATTTAATTTAAGTCTCATGAATTACAGCTTACAGCGCCAAATGGTAGGTAAAAATGGTTTTTCGAAGCAGTTTTTTTGGTCTAACGTTAGCAAACGCGGCACCCACGTTGCACACAGCTTTCCATATTGAAATGGTTTTGCAAAATATTTCACACACGTTTAGTTGACATCGTACAGGTCTCAGCTATCTTGAATGTTGAAAAATAAACCAAAAAAAAAAAATTTAAAATCATTGTTTTTCTTGGTCAGGCCGGAAACTTTTCACCCCACCATCGTATATCTATCTATCTTCTATAATAATAAAAGCAAGTGTAATGTGTCTGTCTGTCTGTCTGACCGAGCTCTCCAGCCAAATCTATCGCACGCAGGGACCTGGAATTTTTTACACGGAAGCACAAAGGGGCTGGCCACCAGACCTCGAAGCCCGATTTTCGATTTTTGAATTAGAAAAATTTTAAAAAAATTATAAAGAATATAATAGTTTAGTTACCATTACCATTTAGTTACCATACTAGATCATAGAGGCGCTGGTGGCGATAATTTGGCGGTAATTTAAATTCTGAGCAATGTGCAGATAAAAATCTTTTTATATATCTATTGATATTTACAATATCTCAATTGATCTTATTGGCCTTTTAAACTTTGAAAACATTCACATTACGGCTATAATTTAATACTATTAATTTTTAAGATTATGTGAGTAAATTATTTTAATTAAGAAAATTTGATCTCATAATTGGATTTTCACGTAAGATTTTAATATATAATATATTTTTTAATATTATTTTTATAGTAGTTTAGTGTTATGCTAATTTTATATTTTATTTTTATTTTGTTTACTTTGATTTTTTTTTAAATAAATTAATAACATTTAAACTAGCATAAAAAAATTAATCGAGGCAGGAAAATTGATTTGAAATTAATTAATTTGATAATACAAAATAATTAGTATCAGAGAGAATAATATTTGCAAAGAATTTAAATCGAGGTTGCAATCTGGAAATTATTATCAAAGGGGATCAAAATTATTAAATTATTAATTGTATTATATGGGTGGGAGGCATGGTCTATAACCCTGGGAGATGAGAATAGATTCAGAGTATTTGATTATTATAATAAATGAAAAATTTACAGAGGATTTAAGAATAATTTGGGAATAAACAAAAAAACGTTAAAAATAAAATAATTATTACTAGTCAGTAAAAACATTAATGCATTAATAGATTTCAATACGTAATTCCAACGAAAAAATATGCTTAAAGATCATTTTACTAAAATTAAAAAATAATAATTCCCGTTTAGGAGGCACAAGTATGAAGATTATAGAATTTTTAAACTGCCTGAAAGTCTCTTCCTTATTGGTAATGAAATTAGGTCAATGATTCTCATATGAAAAGTTATAGTATATATGTAAATGTTATAGTCAACATTTTTTATATTTTCTGAATTTTGAATATATAAATAGGATATATATGTACACATAAAAATCGAATACATAGTTCAATTTCATTTTGAATAATATTTGCATGAAAATTCATAATTTATATTTAAAAAAGGGGCGCTTGTAATTTAAGAAATTGATTTAATAGGCATACCTGAATTGATGTCCCTGAAAATTAAATGTTACAGAAATAGCTTTAAAAGAGATGATATATGAAACTATTGGTTCACATGAAAGTATCAAGAAAAACATTTACTCTACTTTTTACTCATCTAAATACATTGTAACAATTTCCAAATGAAATTAAACAAAGAAAACCTTTAAAGAGAATATAATAAAGTAAAATAATTTTTTTTTCATAAAATTAAAAATCTAGCCTAGTTTTCTCAACTACATGTTTTATCTCAAATTTAAAGCCTAGCTTGAGCTTATGACTTTATTTTACTTTATTTATTTATTAATTTGCGAGTATATTATATATATAATATTAAATAGTTTTCAAATTCGGGGGGGGGGGGCACTAAAAAGGTATTGTGCCCCGGGCGCAAGCTAAGTTCGCTAGCCCACTGTCGGGAAAGCCGGGAGACTACCCGGGCCGCCAAATATTGATGGGCGCCAATATAAAAATAAAATATTTTTTAGATTTAATTAAAAATCAATTAAAACTAAGATAATTATATTATAATAATTTTCTAAAATTGTATAATATAAAGCGTATGTGGAAGAATAAGCGTTAAATCTATAATAAAACAGAAGTATAATTTTATAGTGATGTCCTTATCAATTAACTAAATAGGTATAATATATTATAGTTATAGAAATTTCAATTAAATGTATTTATATTATAGTTAATTTTGTGTAATTATCATTTTTTGTCTTTTTACTATTTTTTTAATTTGAAATAAATTTGTATATTCTTGTATGAAAGGGCGCCAAATTTTGTTTTGCTTGTCTAAACCCTAAACTAAATCAGCCCTGATGACACTACTGATTTCAAAGGTTCTTTACTATGGTAACCGTCAACCATCTATTTATCCTTATATGTGTTCTCTAATTTTCTCAAATCATTTTATTTATTGTCTTCGAAAATAAAATAAAATAAATTTATTAATTAATTAAAGAATTTTTATAATAATGAAGTTTAATGGAAAGTGGTTTTCTTAAATATAAAGTAGATTATCGATATTCTTAACATATTAATTTATTAAAAATGTTAGCTATTATTTTTTTTTGTTTTTGTTTTTTCTTAAAGCAGGAGAGAGGATAATTATAATGTTATTAAAAATTACTTAAGCTTGAAATGTATATTTCATTTCTTAATCATTATTTCATTTAAACATCTTTAGCGAGACAAGCGTTGCATTGTTAATGAACTTATTACAAGAAAAATAAATGAGTGTCGTTAATTATATCTATAACGATATAAATCAAATGAATTTTAATATAAAATATAACGCTAATATTGATTTATGTATGTAAAAGATATATATTGAAAAATTATATAAGATAGTTATTAGACTGCGATAAAAGTTTTTACTAAATCCATTTTATCAAAAATCCATTCAAATATTAATAATAAGTATTTTTCAAAAAGATGGATTGGTGGTATATATATATGTTATGTCAGGGAGTTAGGGAGTGACACTAACGCTTGTTTTAAGTGGGAGGGTGGCTCCAAAAAAGTAGGGAGAAATTCTTGTATATATTTAATAATTAGAATTAGTTTTTAATAATTTAATTTGTATTTAATATTAAATTATTTTTTATTAGATTCTACCTGGATTCTAAGACCAGGTTAGGTTTACACCTGGGTTTAGGTTATAGACAGGTTATAAATAGTTGATATTTTATTTTAGTTTTTAAAAATAATTATCATGGTATGTTCTGTTTATGGATGCATGAACCGACGTGGAAATAAAAGTAAAAGACAGCTAGGTGAAGAAGGCCGGCTCTAAGTGTAACCACTGGATGCGTCATACATTAATAAATATATTTTTTGTTTATATTTTATTTTTTGTAATCATTTTTCCATTAAACTAATGAGAATTTCTTTTTTTAATTGACTAATCATCAGGATTATGAGGAGAATGATTGCCCAAACATTTAATTTTTTTATACATATATGCACTAAAACGACATATGCATATCAAAACGACCTGCAGTTGAAATAAAATAAAATTTAAAGAGTTTTTTCTTCATGAGAAAATTTTTGCTCACATAATTTTCCACAATAAAGGCCCGAAATTTGATGATATATTTACATTAAGATCAATGGAAAATATAATGTTTTGATGTAGGTTTTGTTCCAAATGTTCTCTCCCTACCTCCCTGAGTTATATATATTTGAAAAATTTTCCTAATGATACTTTATCAAGTTTTTTTTCTTTATAAGTATTTATTAAATCCATTTTTGAATTATTATCCTTTTTGCATTTGTCGATCATTAAACATTAAGAAGAAGAATTTGAAATTATGTATATAATTTGTTATTATATAACTTAAAATATCTGTAGAATGACTAAATGAACTGAATAAATAATAAAATGAAAGAGTGAATTCTTTGTGTATTGCTAGAGAAGGAGGATAGGGGCTAAATGGATGGAAGAGAGAGGGAGAGGGGTAAATAGTCAGAGAACCGAGGCTCATTAGCGGTGATAATCGCTGAGGCCCACTCGTCTTGGGATTAATAATCGAGTGTTGGCAACTGCAGGTTGCAAGACCGAGGCTCCACGAGTGATTAATGGACTGACCTCCTCCCCCGCCCCTACTCCTTCCCATTTGACGAGGTTCAACTTAACACAGGTACATAGAACAAATTGCAAGCGATTTCAACCATGTTCTGCCGAAATCAATTAAAGTCACGTAAAAACGTTGTTGCTACTTTTTATCCTTTTTCTAATTCTCATTTTGAAATTCTATCATATAAAATGAAAAATGATTCATTTCAACAAATATTCTAAACGTTTCCAACAAATGAAGTTCATATTTCATTAAAAATCCAATGCAAGTTTAATGGAGAGGGGGGCGAAGAGATGAGAAGGAAATATGCAGCAAATGAAAAAAAAATTCTTCATAAATCTTTCGCTTATGTTTTGTAAATAATTAATTTATTATTGGTTATTTTAATATCTACACGGTTTAAAATTATTAGGAGACTAAACACAATAAATTATAGATGAAATGAGTTAATACAAATATAATAAGTTGACCTGTGGCCAGATCCGAACCGACCGACGGTTTGAAGTAAATTCAGCTACAGAAACAATTTCAAATAATTTTAATATATCTATTAATGTGATAAAAAACAAATATGGATACATAAATAATAAATATAAACATTTTTAATTTTATTTTATTTAAATAAGTAGGAGCTGGCTTTGACGTCATTAAGGGCTGGGTGACGTCATATAATTTTAAATCAAGAAAAAACTAATAAATATGATTTTTCTCGAGGATAAAACCAATACAGAGTGCATGATTCGTGGTGATATGTAAAAAATCTCCTCATGTGAAATTTGGTGTGAAACTAACCCTTCCCTTCCTATCGTCGATCGCTAATACTATCACTTCCGGTTTCCGGATTTGCACCAAAAGTTGATCAATTCATCCCACTGATGCATTAAGTAAATATACCAAATTTCATCAAAATCCGTTGAGGCTGTACACATCTATACGGACGGACAGACGGACAGACGGACGGACAGACATCATGCTAAAAATACTTTTTTCTGTTAAGAAAATGCATGATTCGTGGAGATATGTAAAAATCTCCACATGTGAAATTTGGTGTGAAAACAATACCTCCCTTACTATAGTCGGTCGGTAAAAATGTTAAGGTAGGAAATTTGAAAATATAGAGAACTTTAAATACATATGTTCTATAATCAGGAAGGATATTTATATTTGAAAATAATTTAAATGAAGGTTACAAATATGTAATTATATGTCCGCAAGCTTAGATAAACATTTTATGATCACACAATTGGAATAGTAATTGGCATAACTTATAAATTGTTAATGAACCTTTAGTTTTAAAATTCGTTTTCACCCAAGAGTCCTCTATAAAATATTACAAAGGAAATTTCGAAAAAGATAGCATTGGTAAAAACAATTCATACCTGTATCGAATTGTTTAGAAATTCAAATATGTAATAAACTATTAAACTTAACCTTTTGGAAAGGAGGAATAATTTCTCCACAAAAGTCCCTTACATGTGTTCACACCCTTGAAACTAACCCCTCCCCATCACTTACCCCTTAACTTCAATTATTTTAAATAAGCTGCCGTTGAGACTGACAGGCAGATCAGTAGGAGTCCAGTCAGAGTTGAGTGTACAGACAGTTTAGGCAAAATGTAGTCATAATATAGAGTTCACTTGAAATAGTAGGTATTGATGATACAGATCAGATGTAGTTCAGATATAGTATAGTAATAGAGTGAGGCACCACAATTTCCCTTTCGGCCATTTTTATTGATTTTGTAACTAGTTCACAAATAAATATATTTTCTCTTTCTTGACTTAAATATTGCCTTTTATTCTACCTTTATTTACTCATTATCCCAGCGAGTAAGTTAAAGACATAATTATATTAATTATACGGTATGGAGTTTATTTTTTTAAATTACTGAAAGGCATCAAAGTTAAAATTTATAAAACTATTCATTTGCCTCTTTAATTATATGGATATGAGGCGTGATCCATGACTTTTTAGGACGAGAATAAATCAGAGAAAGTATTAGTATGTATATACTGAAAAAACGTGGTAATAAGAAAAAGTTGAAATCATTGAGTAATGCATGGGTTTGCTTAAAGAAAAATGATTGACCTTTATGTATTTCCAAATATAATTTAAATATATCTACTTAATGGTCACGATGGGTTCACCTGGGACTAGTATTCATATTTTATTTTAATATAGTGGACAATAAACCCCAACGTGTGAGATTTATTTCTAAGAGAACACTAAGATTTAAATTCTTTATCTTAATACAAAATTTCCTAAACTTATATAAATACTTAGTATATATACGTTTTTAAGCAAAATGTCTCATAATTATAATAGCATTTAACATAGATATTATATTATCATATGATCGGAATTTTATTCTCAAGCTTTTAACATACATACACACAGGTATCATTAAAATTTTATGAATTAGGATTGATAAATAATAGTTATATACACAACACATGTATTTATAAATATATATTTATATATTTCTGTGTTATAAATTACATATTAGGATTTAGATAATAATTATTAATTTAATTTAAAGTAGCAGCATTTATGGGTCCAAGAAAGATGAGGTCACCGGGGAATGGCGGAGCCTGCATAACGAGAAGTTGCACGACCTCTATGCATCTCCAGATATAGTTGGAATTATAAAATCGAGTAGGCTGCGATGGACAGGGCACGTGGCTAGAATGGGAGAGGAAGGAATGGCGAAAAATATATTGGTGAGGCGACCGATTGGGAAACGTCCGCTTGGAAGACCAAAGACGCGCTGGGTAGATAATGTAGGAAGGGACGTGAGAGTGTTGAGAGAGGGCAGGGATTGGAGGGTTGTGGCTCTGAATAGGGATACTTGGAAAAGTGGTTGTTGTGGCCAAGAATTTTCGGGTACTGTAGAGTCACAGAGATAGATTAATTTAAAGCAATAATTTTAATAGCATTTTTTCATGAATCATAACTTCAAAATTTTTATAATATACTTAATATATACCTAAATATCTTTAAGTTTTAAAAATGCTTCTCTCTTTCTCGATCCAACACACGTTTTATCGTGTTTATTACTAAATTTTAAATTAAAATGGTGAAAAATATTAATTTATGCTTCTCTCTAACTTTCAAATGCAATATAAATAATTTATTAGCCTAATTCACCTCACCAATTAAGAAAAGATATCATTAATTTCTTTTTTATTCTATTGTACTGATTAGTTGTACAAAATTGAAGGAAGTTATTAATTGTTATTCAGGAATGTGAAAGATGCTGAGATATGTATTATGGTTATAGATCTCGATGTGTGCGGGCTAATGGTTTTCCAAAGGTTAATTGTAAAGGATAGCTCACGCAGCCTTTGACCCAGAATATCTTTCCATCAACTATAAGCCATCGATATATTATAGCCAAGGAAACGATGTCCGGAGAAAGGAAACGGCAACGGGAGAAATTTCTAACCCACAACCCTCAATGGGAAATAGCCTGCTCATGTTTTTTAATAGAATTTGATACTTGGCGGCGGGGGCTAAAAAATATACTTTGTTTAAAAAATTTATTTTAATATTGGAAAAAAAAATGGATAAATTTACAAATAGTTCGTTTAAAAGTTAAAGAAGAGGTTAAAATATTTAAATTATCATCATAATTTTATATGCTTTATTTGTTTATGAATATGTAGTTTATTTATTCACTGCTATTAAGTATACTAAGAAAAAGATAAGGTTTTTTGAATATTTATAAAATTTTCTATTTTTATTTATTTTAGAAAAATTTCGATGGTAGGATTCTCTCTATAAATAAATATTATAATCTCAGCTCTGAAACATTTTTACCTCTCATTTCTAACTTCGATCACTAATAATAAGAATAAAACCCTTTCAATGGTATCATCTATAACTAAAATATAGCAGTTTTCTCAATCAAGCTCACTCTACTGTCAAATATAGTTATATAGTGTCTCTTGATAATATTAATCATGTAATTATAATATTAATATTTAAAATTACCTACTTTACTCCAACCCTCCAACAGTGCTTAATATTAAATATAATTAATAAATATAAAATTAATCATTGCAAATAAATAAACGATAATATTTATTTTATTAATTTATTTAATTAAAATTAAATTATGTAATAAAGAATTAACAAAAAAAAAAAAACTTTCACGGGGTGCTAATTACAAGTGAATTGTCTAGTGTGATGTGGTAGCTTGTAAGAAGCTCGATAGCGAGTTGGTCAGGGATTCCAATGATGATGGATCACCTTGTGGACCTTCGTTGGATCCAAAAGCATAGCTACTCCAATCAATCAATCGCTGTAAAGGGCAGGTCTATCGATTCAGGCTGGGCGAGACGCTTTTAGTCACCTTCAGTTATCTCGTCTTCACGGATTTGATTCTTTGATTAATTAATTATATCTCTTCCATGACTCGAAATTGAGAATTTGGACATCTTTGGTTACACATCGTTGGAATGTGATTAATTATTTATTGTATATTAGAAAATAATCCTCTAGATGGAAAATATAAGTGTAAATCTCAGTCAGGGAAATAACTTAACATGTTCATTCCTATGTTTAATAAGAAATAACTTATATGTACGAGGTTTGTTCAAAAGAAAAGGTGAATTTTGAATTAATTTGAAAAGTATTTATTTATTCATCATCAATATTCATTTTGTCCCCTTCAAAGTAATTCCCCTCAGATATAATGCACTTATGCCAGAGCTTCTTCCAATCGTCGAAGCACTTCTGAAATGCACTTTTCGGTATGGCCATCTGTTCGATCTTCGATTCTGACTTTATCTCATCAATTGTGACATAACGCTTTCCTTTCATTGGTCTCTTCAGTTTTGGGAATAGGAAAAAGTCGCAGGGAGCCTAATCTGGAGAATACGGTGGTTGAGGCTGGTGTTGTTTTTGGCCAAAAGATCATGAACAAACATTATGTGTGAGCTGGTGCATTATCGAGATGCAGAATCCATGATTTGTTTTTCCACAAGTCCGATCGTTTGAGCCGTATTGCTTCATGCAAACGTTGCATAACTTCCTTGTAGTATTCCTTATTAACAGTACCACCCGTTGGCAAGAACTCATGATACCCCACGCCATTGGAATCGAAGAAAACAGTGAGCAAAACCTTCACATTTGATCGAACTTGGCGAACTTTTTTTAAAGCGCTTGTACCACTTATAAGCATTTTTTTGAGACAAAGTAGACTCGCCGAATGCCTCAGTCAACATTTAAAGTGCGTTGGAGCACTTTATTCCAATTTAATAATTCTTTAAAAAATCGAAGAACACACAAAAACGTAACTAACTTTTTCAATTGTCAAAAACAAACTACTAATCCAAAATAGCTGATAATTACAACATATGTTTAGCAACATAACAAAAAATAATTAATAATCGATAGTCGAATGAACACAGCCCGTGAACAAGCCTCGTATTTTAAAAATTTTATTTTACTTATTGACCTACTCTCGCTTATATTGTATCAAAGATGCTAAAAATTTAATCTCAATCCTAAAGTTAATCGAGGGTTCAAACTTATTTGAATATCTTTTTTGAAATAGATCGTTAAAAGATAAAAACAATATTGTAAAAACGGTAAAATTTAATAAAAAAACACATTTAATAACAATTTAGCTCTGTTGATTAATTTCACTTCATTTTAAATTTTAAAATATTTAGCAACTAGTTTAGCACTCTGGTTTTCCGTAGCGAGTTTTAAAATTACCCTTCTAAAAAAGCGTAATTTTTTATAGTAATTTATTATACATTTTCTCTTCATATATATAAGCAGATAGATTTTTTCAATAATCCTAAGTGGTCATGTTATGCTCCAGATTGAGAACCACGCTTCTATGATATTAAGAAAATAATCAAATAATATCATACATAATTCCAAACATCATGAGAAGGTCTTTAAATTTAAATCTACATCCAAATTCGTTCATTTACTTATTAAAGAGATAAAGAATAATTTTAATGGCTCTACTCAATTTTATTTCAATTTTTTCTGAAATTTTTAATAATGTAAATTTATTTTCATATAGGTATTAGTTTAAAAAGTCATAAATAAAGAGACCACATATGTGGAATTAATATTTGGTAGAGATTATATTATAAATAGAAAACTTATCAATTTATATTAATATTTCACCATCTCGGAATCTATCTCAATTGAAATATTATTCTTCTCTGAGTTATTCATTGAAAAATAAAAGAATAATAAACTCGACTTCTTTATGAATAATGACTGTTTGATTTATATTATTATTAGTTTGCGTTTCCTGTATTGTTTTTAACTTCTATTCAATTCAAATCGTGTTCGAGTTTTCTCGTCGACACCTAATGCAAGCCTTGTATTGTAATACAAATCCTAATTAATAAGAGTACAATGACGGCCATATCAATTAATTACAGGCTTGTTTTCAATTAACAAGCCACCGGCCATTCACGATTGGGACTCGTTCGGGGCCGGAGCCCCTCAAGCGGACGGCTATTAAGATGACAAGATACCGTCGTTATTTATTGGCATTGTTTTCCAAACGAATAACAATTGTAATTAATTACGAGATGACAGTTGGTGGTAAAACTTAAATGACGGGGATGGTAGGAAAGGGAAAATGAAGAAGGAGATAAACCAAGAATCACTTCACGATTAACCAATTGGTGAGAAGAGGGGGGAGGGTTTTAAATAGGAGAAGAAATCCATTCAAATCATGTTCTACATAAACATCTTTTATTAAACTTTTTTTTTAGGAACGAATGATTATTCCTATGGGACTATTAATTTTTTTCAGTTTAATATTTCATAAATACAGTAGGTATATAAATTAAATGCCGAAACATAATATTTAATTTTGTATTTTTCCTATTTGAATATAGAATTTATAAGAACAAGTTTAAACATATTTCAAAGTTTTATTTGGAATTTTTTTTAACGATAATTAGAATAAATAGTCAGGGCTGTGTAGGTAAGTATATTAAATGATGATTAAGGTAAAAAAAACATTTAAATCATTTTAATGTAATTATATATATGAATTCTTAATAATTATTTAATGTTGATTTTTTATAAAATTAATTTAAGGAAACTACTATTTTTGAATATCAAAAGATGTTAGATTTTTAAACCTAATCATTATTTTTTATTTTTAAATAAATTTTATTCTATTTTTGTTTTAACTCTGTGTCTTTGTTCCTTTTTTAGACAAAAATATTTTAATTGTATTTATATAAATTAATTATCTAGTCAAGCGTTTTAGTAATCTGACTTTGAAAATATAAAGATCTAAAAAGTAGAGTTATTGTTTTAGAATTTTATGAATATTATTATAAACAATAATATTATACCATTTTCATGAATAAGAACTTAATCTGCCACTAACTTAATTTTTTCATTGATAATTTCTTAAAATAGAAAAAAAGTGTTCAACTTAGAAAAATAATTATAATATTTCGATTAAAGTCTAAAGAACTGTTTCCTAAGCGGGGCGCTATTGCCTCATGGTCGGTGCACCGGTGCATTTGGAGAAAATTGTAAAACCTTTCTATTTGAGGTTAAGAAATAATTTCAAATAACAATGTTTCTAATTTAGGCCTTTCTATACTAAATTTTATGAAAAAGGTAGAAAAATTAATGTATATAATTATATCTTTATGCTTAATTGCTATTAAAATTTATAAAAAAAAATTAATTTCCAATTGACGCTGAGTCATTTTTTTTTTCTGAAAAGGGAGTGATAACTCAAATAAGTTTGAGAATCACTGGTCTAAAGTAAATAATAAATAAAAGTTTAGAATAGTAACGCTCTTCTATGAATATATAAATAATGAGTATTATACTAGTATAATATATCTATTGGTAATTATGATTAATTTCTATTAATGAATATTTGTTTTTAATTGTAAATATATTGCACTAATTTAATGTGAAATTAATTTATAAATATTAATCAATAAAAAAAAATGATGATTCTAATTAGTATTTAACATTGGTTGGAGAAACAGCAATTAAGTATATAATTAGATGGATCCTAATTTTTCCATTGCATTTTATTAAGGAGAGAGAGAAAAAAAATCAATCACATCAAAAAATAAAAGAAAGAACTTAAAAGTACTGGGTCACTGGTTGATATATTCAATTAGAAGTCTTGAGGAATTACAAAAGATATTTTTACCGACCGACGATAGTAAGGGAGGTATTGTTTTCACACCAAATTTCACATGTGGAGATTTTTACATATCTCCACGAATCATGCATTTTCTAAACAGAAAAAAGTATTTTTAGCATGATGTCTGTCCGTCCGTCCGTCCGTATAGATGTGTACAGCCTAAACGGCTCAACCGATTTTGATGAAATTTGGTATATTTACTTAATGCATCAGTGGGATGAATTGATCAACTTTTGGTGCAATTCCGGAAACCGGAAGTGGTAGTATTAGCGATCGACGATAGGAAGGAAAGGGTTATTTTCACACCAAAGGAGATTTTTTTATATATCACCACGAATCATGCACTTTGTATTGGTTTTATCCTCGAGAAAAATCATATTTATTAGTTTTTTCTTGATTTAAAATTATATGACGTCATCCAGCCATTCATGTCGTCACAGCCTGGTCTTGCATATATATTATAAATAAAATAAAATTAAAAATGTTTATATTTATTATTTATGTATCCATATCTGTTTTTTATTACATTAATAGATATATTAAAATTATTTGAAATTGTTTCTGTAGCTGGAAATTGATTTATTTCAAACAGTCGGTCGGTTCGGACCTGGCCACAGGTCAACTTATTTGAAAGATGTATTGGCATCAGGATCTCTGCCTATTGTACCAAGCCTATATATCTACCATATTATTATCTAATTTAATATCTTAGGGTTTGCATGACCTCTATGCATCTCCAGACATATTAAGGGTTATAAAATCGAGAAGGCTGGGATGGGCAGGGCACATGGCTAGATGGGAGAGAAAAGAATGGCCAAAAATATATTGGTGGGGATGCCGATTGGGAAACGTCCTCTTGAAAGACCAAGGACACGGTGGGTGATCAATCTAGAAAGAGCCGTGAGAGAGATGGGAGAGGGTAGGGGTTAGATGGTTATGGCCCAGGATTAAGACACTTGGAAAAAAGTGTTTGCGGCGGCCAAGAACTTTCGAGTTCCGTAGAGCCATAGAGATAGATAGAATTTAACATCTTAATCGAACGTTGACTCGCTTCGATTCCTTGACTTAAAAGATATTTTACTGAATGATAAAATTTATATTAAATATAAAAAAATTAATATCATTTGATTTAATATTTTATTAAATTTTCAAAATATTATATGATGTAAATATAATAGGATATAAATAGGAATATGAATTAGTCTGTTTAAGTATTATTTAAGTATTTATTCAATTCATTTTTATTCGATTGTTTATCATCAATAATCATTAAAAAATAGTTTAAATTTTGAAGGTAACTTCATTAGACATATTAAAAATTATATTTACTAAATGAAAGGAATTTTCATAATTTTTAATAGATTAAAATTTTCAACATAATAAACTTATTAACTTACACATATAATTTTCCAATATTTCATGAAAATTTTAATAAAATGAACAGAGTGTAGATTTAATAACTATATTAAAGATGTGTATAATTATAGTAGTATTTTGAAATAATAATGAGAATTACAAACCGTAAGATGAGGATATATATATGTATATATATTAAATATTATATTAAAAGAGGTTGATATAAATAGAAAAAACAAAAAAGTAGCCAGGTGAGGAATGAAGGTGTAGCTCATTAGGGTTTGGGATAATAGGGCAGAGGTAGAGGGGTACGTGATACGCCAGAGATCGTGATCCCGCGGAACGTGACAACAACAACGAGCCAATCACTTGTAGTGCTTCAGCACGTAATCACCCTGTAATTAATTTTCTATTAATCCACGCGCTCAAAATCAGGTCCTTAACAAGATCGAGTTAAGTAGTCTTTCCTTACAGGTAGAACAATCCAATCGTAATTGCAACTACCTTTCCTTTCTTTTAATGTTTTTTTTTATTATTTTATTTTTTTTATCATTGTCTATCAAATCCAACAATTGCTACAAAGTGAACTTTTGACTTTAATTTATTAACATTTTTATATGAACATAAGTAATAGGTAAAGAATTTAATTTATTATATGCGCTCCATACTTTTTTGTTGGGTATATGTAGGGTGACCATATTTCGAAAACACCAAACCGGGACAAACGGATTATAACATTGTATTAACATCAATGAATTAAATTCGCAAATTTTAAAAATCCGTATGTTTGAAAAATTCAAAATATTTCTTTTTGATTATTGCAGTGTCATCGAATTTCAAATATGAGCAAAATCCGGTTGACACAAGGGAAAATATATATTATATAAGTGGCAACGGGTATAAATACCCGCCCCACTTAATTATAAGCCAATTATGGCAGTCCCCGCAACGAGTACAAATACCCGACCCGCTCATAGTGTGTTAACATTACAAACAGACAGAAAAGTGAAGTTAATAAAAAGCGTATAATAAAGATTTCCTTTATACGCGAATTATCATTTTCAAATTGAGGAAAAGTACTTATTCTTTGTTGATGTATTATCTTTTCTAAGATAGTTAATATTTCCTACATTCCTCACATTCCGGAGAGAGGGAAGGCCCTTATATACGCCCTTGAGTTAATTTAATATGTACGGGATATTGTTTCCAAATTGACGATAATAAGAGACATTTCATATAAATGTTTAATTAATATAATTTAACATAAATTATTCGTTATTTTTAATTTGAAAATTATAATAATATAAATATGTATAATTCAATCACTTTGTAAACATTCTTAGGAAATTCATTCTTTTTACAAAAAAAAAATGATTAAATTAAAAGAGGGGGAGGGGAAAGGACGAAGAGTAATTTACAAAATTATGCCTTTTATCTAATAAATTATTATAATAAAGAAACAATCTCTTGATTATTCTTACTGTAATTATAGAAGGTTTCGGATAAAATATTTTTCTACTAAAAGTGATTTAGTAGGGAAAAAAAATTAAGTTTTTTTTAATTTATTTTTTGATATTATTATTATTTAATCAAAATGGACTGCTGGATTTTGTTTTAGTAATAGTTCTGGCCGGAAATAGTAATTGCTTAGTGGGGGTGGTTGATCGTCACCGTATTTGGAAGCCCCCCCCTCCTCCGCCCTCCTCCCAAAGTGCATCTGGCGGGCGACGGACAAGGGTTGTTACCGATTTTAAATTATAACCTTTAAAGAGGGTTGGACCACTTACGAATTAAATGCCAAATTTATCGACTATAATGATAGGGATCCAATCAATAGCTAAAGTAATTTTGATTCCTTTTAATCTGGACACACTTCAATATTTGATAATGCATTTATTCAGTCAGTTACAATCATCCGGTGCTGATACCAATATGTCGATATTTCAAACATCGTTTTTCATTAAATATTAACAACACCCGGATATTGTTTTTCCGGTTGATAGAAATTTCTTTTATTACAGATAAAATGTAAATAAGTATTAGTTAAAATATTATTTTCGATTATAATATGATTTATGTTAGTTATTTAAAAAAAAAAATATTTAAGTAAAACATCTGTTGTGAAAGAAAATGAAATTTGCTCAATATAAGAAATTAACGATTATCCTTGGTAATTAACATCAATATAACTCGATAATCAAATCCGAAATAATTTATATTTAATTAAATAAATGTCAAGAATTTTTCATATTTTATCATTTTATTTTTATAAATTCAAGGGAAATTAAACTTAAAAAGTTAAAATTTGTTGTTATACTAACCAATAATATTTTTTTTTTTCAAAATAAAACTTTAAATAAATATTATCAATAATTATAAAATTAAAATGTCTGTTAAATTAGACCACTGGTCCATAATTTACAAAAATTATTTTTTATGAACTAAGAATATTGTTTTAAGAAAAAAGGGGATATTAATAAATTGGTTGGGAGGATTATTATGAATATCCTCTATACTATACTCCTATACTATTTCAAATAACTTCTAATAGTATTTATAATATATATCATCAATCAATATATAGGTGTATCTCGAAATTAATTTTCATTATAAAACTGATAAATATGCTTTTCAACCGATGCCGCCGTATTTATAGAACAAAGAATATAAAATAATTTGAATTTATACTTATTCCACACACACAATTATTTAAAAATGTATATTTTAATTTTAATTTATAATAAAATGTCATTTATATGATGAAATATTTAGTTATATCATGGTTGTTCAATTCAGGAATGAAAAAGTTAGTAATCATGGCTCTCTACTCATTCGGGTCTTCCTCAATGCTACGCTCTACAGTAGCAATAGCTTATGTAGTATATAAATAATAAGAATAAAATTCGTTGTAAAAATAAAAATGTAAATGTATACTAATTACGACCATGAGTCACCAATTGATTATAAAAATTATTGTAAACCCTTTTGATATGGGATAAAAGAAAAAAATTTGATTTATCACAAATTGGCCAACTGACTTTTTTAAACTAACAAATCATTGAGTTACTTTAAAAAATTAAAAATACTTAAATGTCTATGTTAGATATTCCTTAAACTTTATTTAGAAAATTGTTTGTTTCTTTTTTACTATCTCGCCAGAGATAGTATTGCGATAGAAAAAAGCTTGATTATCTAAATCAAATTTCCGAGATAGTCGAGTGGAGACACTCCAGATTTTTTTTGATATAAACAATTAATTATTTATAATAGATATATATATAACCGATATTTGTTTTATATACACTTCATATGCTATTCTAATAATTTATTAATAATTTAATAATTATTTTTATAATATAGTATAAATCATATTTGGAGGGGTTGTTTACAGTATATAAGATTAAAGTATCCTATTGTAATACATACGAGCTAGTTATGTGTAATATATCTGTCATTTTAAATATGTAATTAAGAATTAATATTTCCAAAACTACAAGAGATACAGTGTTGGTTAAATTGGCAAACAATTTTTATATTTTAAGGAATTAAAAACAAATCTCATAGTGAACCTCAAAATATTTTTTACTTTTGATAATGATTATGATCGACGACCAATTTTGGTTATTTACTTATGAAGATGTTGATTTTCTTAAAAACAATTAAGATTGATTGTTAAATTTAAATTTTCTAATAATGATATGTTTAATACAAAAAATATCCATTCTTAATTTGTTTATAAATAAACCAATTGTAGAAATCTATTTAAATAAAAATATTTAATTTCGTCTTGGTATTTAAAAAAATATAAATAAAAGAATGACGATATTATAAAGTTAAATTTTAATGAAAAAGCTCAAATGTATTATGATTGATTTTTAATTTAAATTATTTGATAGAAATAAAGCTTTGTTGAGGTGGAAAGTATTATAATATATATTGGCCATCTAAAGACTGAAAAATCATCCCTTAGAAACAATTTTAGTTTTTTGTCCAATAAGTAAAATCCAACATTTGCCAACATTAGATCTCATATATGGAAAAAATATGCAGACTAGAAAGAGTGTATAAATATCTTTTATACGATTATAAATGATAATTCAAGCAGCAAGTCACATATTATTCACTGGAATTAGTTAGTATTTCATCAAAGACCAGCCACAACAACACCCAGCAGGTTTTCAGTGAGTTTAGTTGAGCCCCGCTGAGTGTTCCCAAGGAATAAAATAAAAAGCTACTATCTGTTGTTGGTTATACAAGAGACATCATATTTTATTTTTCTCTTCTTAAAATATCTAAAAAAATGTGGTGTTTGTTGTAATAAAATTAAAATAAATAATCACCTGAAAGTTTTAATAAAATAAAAATTAAATTCATAATATTACTATATGAATTTAGCTTAAAAAAATTAAATTAATTGTTTCGGAATTTTTTATAAGAGAATAAATTAACATAAGAGTAGTTTGTTTCTTCTTTTCGTCTTTTTAATTTTGTGTTTACCGATGTTTTTCTTTCAGTTTTTTTAGAACTTCCCCGACAACCGAGAATTTTTATTAATATGAGTAAATATATTTAATAATGTTGTATCGTAGTTAATGCAAAATAATAATAATTTAAACATATATGGTTATAAATATAATTATTTTTTTTAATAAATTAAATAACCGATAAACGGTATTAATTGCTAAGAATATCCACACACGCACACACAAATTCATGATCTTATTTCTTCTTGTTCTTCTCATCCATTTTCTACTCAATCTAATTCCCTCTAATCTTTCTCCTCTCTCCCTTCAATTGCTTCTTTTTCCCAATCCAGGCACATGTGTGAATAATTATGTATTTAGGTAATAAAAAAAATGAGTATTAATCAAATTTAACAATTAAATTTAGAATATATTTATAAAACAAAAATTATCAGAATTTAATCATTTTTGATAATTTATTGGAAATTTTTGAATTTAATAAATCGTTCGGAAAGTAATTTTGTTTTTTTCGTCAGATGATTTAATTCGAATACAACTTCACACTTAAGTTGTATAATCAATTATATGATTGGATAGCTGATATAGCAATGCTTGTGTGTTAAAAAGTTTAATTGAATCTATGTAGTAATTTTATGGTTGGTGCTCTTTTAAATATGAGAGCAATAAAGCAGCATTTTCGTCCTATTTTATTTTCTTCTTATAGAAAAGGTAAAAATGATGGTAGAGACATAAAATAAATTAAGGGATGTAAACGCCAGTGCCAGAACTGGTTTGTAAAATTTAGATCCGGAAATTTTGATTTCGAAGATGCACCACATACTGGAATGCCGTTTGAAATTGATAAAGACACAATAAAGGTAATAGTTGATTTTTTGATCAGTAAAACCTTTACTTCAAATAAAGAGATTAAAAAAATCACCTGGTTCAGTATTTTACAGCAAATATTTATTCATTATACGAAAATTGTCTTTCAGTTTTACAAAAAAACGAAATTACTTTCCGAACAACCTAATAGATTTAATTAAACTACCACAATAATCTGTTATGATGATACATTTTTATTTCTATTATGTTTATGTTTTAAATGATTACGATCATACTACATAATTAAAATAAAATTTTAAAATGTCAAATTTGCGCAAATAAATATAAAAATTTAATATTATTTTTTTACAGTTCTTATCTAAAGATCCGAAAAAAATTGTTGATAATTTATCTGGATTACTGAAATTTCTCGATGTGTTTAAAAAAATAGTACTCATATATGATTAATAATAAATAATAATAAGGAAATGAGTAATTTTAAAAATAAATTCAATCATGACATAATAATTAGGTGTCATTATCATTATACGAAAAATTGCTTCATTTATAAGTATCACGGTGAAACATGGAATTGTTTGATGTGGAGGAGACGGAAGATTGATTCTCCGTGCAAAGTAATGGACACGTCGGATCGTCTCGTGGCTGATACTCTGGCATTAGGTGCCTGGCAGTGAAGGTATTTATTTACCCGCTAATGAATAGGCCAAGCTACAAACAACCGACACCTCTGGCCAAACACCTTCCTTCTCTTCAATTGAATCCGATAATTATATTTGAAAAAAGATGATAGTGTTACAATTAATCATCAAACAGAAGAGTAGATAATAAACTTTTCCTTTGAAAGTTTCTTATTGATTTCTATCAAGTATGATGATTAAATGATAATAAAAAAATAAATATGTTAGTAATAGAGAAAAATAGACTGTGAGTGTTATAAACCTGTATTTTTTATTTTGTACTTGAATTCTCCTTCCATGCTTGAAAAAATATTAACCTGAAACTAATAGCACAAATGAAAGTAGAATATCAAACTCATTCCTACATAAAAAGATTTGATTTAATAAATATTCAAATATATATTCGTAAAAAATTCCAACAGAATATGATTTATTAAGTTATAAGAATGTTAAATAATTATTACTAGCAGGTCAATGTGAAGTTTTCGCACAGAGATAGTAATGAATAAACGCGTATTAAAACAGTCAAATTATGAAATTTCTAGAATTAATAATTTTATATTGAATGTCAACTTCTTAACTGGGCCACCAGAGGCGCCAAATTTATTTGGGTCGGTTTTTTGCTCATAACTTTGGAACGGATCACCTTTTTTGAAATTTTCAAACTTATAATAATATAATGATACCCGAACCATTAAGATCCATGAAGCCGTTTAGGATTGCGTAGTCGTTTAATTATATAGATATAATACTGACAGAGTTTATTATAATCCAGTAATAATTATTATCTATACATCTATCAATATCAAGGTACATTAACATCCAATTTTTTAAGATTATCCCATTTACTGCAATTGAAATTGAAATACTACAAGATTAATTAATTACTAAAATTGAAAACTCAATTAAACAGCTCTTTATATTATTTAATGATAAATTAAAAATAATTATAACAATTAATATAGGTTCTCTCAATAAATACAGAGTAGTATAATAATTATATAAATATTAAAAAATATATTAAATACCTTTAAAAAATTATAAATATTAAGAGAAGTGTTCAGATTGAAAGATAGACAAAAACTGTCTCTTTCTTTGTATTAATAAAACCTTAAAGGATTTTTCCATTTTAACTTGAATTAAAAAACCCATTTTTTAAACTTAATTTCCTTTTTTACAAAAAAATAAATAAATTTTCAATTAATTTTAGTTCTTAAATAACCATTACTAATTGACTCAACTAACATGAAATGTATTCTTAAGATCTTTAATTGCTTTTTAATCATAGATAAGGATCAATACAGGTGTGCTTGTTATAATATTATTATTCAAAATTATTTAATAATTCTTTCTCTTTCTCTCTCTCCCTCTCTCTTTCTCTAAATATATATACAGGGAGTGATAAATACTATTTTACTGAAAAAATCACTACTTAATACTTTTTCGTTTATTTTATTTTTATGAATAAATATTATAAAAACTTCATTTTCTTTTTTTTAATTTTATTATTTATTTTTAATTTATTAATTTAATAAACATATCGGTACCATGTTAATTTAAAAAAAAAATACTTCGAATTTAGATTTTGGAAATGAGAAAGGACAAGTTTGACTCAACCAGAATTAGCTCTCTGGGCTTCGGGAGCATGAGATGCATCTATGTACCTAGAATAATTATATATTTAATATAGAAATGAAATTTTCAATAGAGTCTTTAAGAAAGTGAATTGAAGACAAAATTTTTCAGTAAAATTATTAGCATCTTAAAAAAGATCATATAATATGTATAATAATATATAATATGTATAATAAATAATATTGTATCCAATAATTGTTATTAAAATAATAATTGTAATGGCTACTTAAAAGTAACTTGAAATGTAAAATTTTCATAGTTTTATACATTTTCAATTATTATTTATTTTATTTTATTTAAGTGGAGGGAGAAATTGGGAAGGGGACCTAAATAATTCATAGTTCATGACTAAATCATTCCTTTTTTTCTTTTTTTATTCATTCTCTTTCTTCACCTCTCTAATATTATACTACAAAATAATTTATTTAAAATCTAATTCTATGTGTTAGCTATAATCTTTCGCTATTGGCCTTAAGTTATTTCATAGCTATTTTTATTAAGTACTATTAGAAAAATCATTTATATTAATTTTTTGTTAAAAAATGAACGGTGCCAAATAAAGAAATCACACCGAGTATACATTTGAAAAAAATTTTTATAACATTTATAAGTAGAAAACGACTTAAAAATCAGAAAAAAAAATCAAAATTTATATGATTTTTATTATGGGCACGTCTCCAATTGAATAATGTCTTCCTGGTGTGTCGTTGTATTCGTAATAAAGAACTTGGGTCTCATTCAACCTCTTTTATTCCCATTCTTGGCCTCTCTGCCTCTTTTCTTTAGCTACCCATCAGATAAGATTGTTCGGGAAAAAATCACCTCTGACATAATATGATTTTATCATCAAGTCATAAATTTCATCGTTTCTCTATATTTTGATTATTTTATCATAAATAAACTCGCAAATCAAGGATTCAAGACCGTTAAGATATTTTATTTTATAAGAATAATTCTATTAAGTGAATGGATAACAATCTTGAATTTACTTTTCGAGTTCTTGGCTCGTAAACTTGGCACCTTGAATGACTATAAGATATAAATATAAATTATTAGAGTTAAAGTTAGAAATTGGAGGTACTTATATATCGATACATGAGAGAGTTTATTAATATTACTAACACGGAATGAGTTATCAGGTTGAAGAAGGATCAGAAATCGGAAAAAGAAAGGAAAATATAAATACAATATAAATACATAACAAATAATCAACTTGGAAAAAAAGAACAAGATTGGTTTCGAGAATTAATTGTATATTTACTTATTTTTTAAATAAGTTATTTTATATAACATAAATAAATTTTTATTTTTATGTTGTGTTATAAAAAAAATCTAGTGCGAGTGTCACTTACCATCTTACCATATTACGTTAGTTATCTAAAATAAAAAAAATAGAGAAAGACATTTGGAAAATTCGCCATTTAATCCCTTTTAGAGTGGATAAAATCTTTCTCATATTAAGTATAATTTTATTTAAAATTGATAAAGAAAGTTTAATAGAAATTACTAGTTTTAATTATTTGTTAAATAGTAAAATCCCTGGAGTAAAGTGGCACTTTTAATGGAGTAGCTAGAACTTTTGCCGCCCGAGTGGACTCCAAATTACCGCCCTTTTTAAGACAATTGTGTTTTTTTTAAATTTTTATATATATATATATATATATATATATAAATCAATAACTGTAATTGAGATTAACTGTAGATTAAGAACTTTTTTATCATTGAATGCTATATTTAAACTGGGTAATAATAATAGAGGAGGCATAAATTGTCATGCTTATATAATTTCAACTTTTATAAAAATACAAGATACTTTTTTAAAGGATCAATAATTTTTCGAAGACCATAAGTTCCCCATCAATGAGATAAAAAAATACAAATACTTAATTTCCAAAAAAAAAAATATCATTAAATATTTTTAATTTATATTTTTAAAATACTTAAATAACTATTGCATATTTCTTTGTAGATAAACAAACAAATTGCATATAGTTATATGTGTATGTAAACTATGTATCTATACGTATATTTACTCATCAAACTTTTATAGTAGAAAAAATTGATTTTTATGTTCTCAAAATTTATAGATTCTTGAAATGTTCTAAGAACAATATTCCAATTTTTTTTACAATTATAGTCAAATATAAAAAATCCCTCTCCCCCTTTAGGTTCGCTGCGCTCCTTCGGTTAGCCAAAACATCCCAGGCTATTTCAAATTATGCATTACTTTTTAATCAATTATATATATATATATATTAATAAATAAAAATGATTAACAGAGTCATAATCGTTTAGTTAGGGATAATTAACTTATGAGGTAAGAAAAAATATAATTTCAACATATTTTATAATTAGGATTTAAGTATTTTTTAAGTATTTTTACTAAAATGATTCTATTAATTTGTCAGATAAAATAACAAATTAATTTTAAAAATATATTCAATGTTTTAGAGTATGAAAAACATATATACCTCTTCCATAATAAAATACTAAGTTTTATAGCGAAATATGACAGACAAATTAATTTGGCGGATATCATTCTATGAATAATAATCATTTCATCTGTCTAATTCCATTATTTCAGTTCCGATTATATTATATACACACATATATAGGTATATATATATATATTAATATATGATTTTTTTATTCACTCACGCTCTCTTTGTGAATTTGCTTATATTGTATGTATATATTCTTGGTAGATGAAAAAAGTTGATAACCCTTTGTGTTGAAAAATGGTTTACAGATATGAAATATTATTATCATTATCATTTTTGTTTTCTGCATTTAATTATTCTCTAATTGATAATTAAACATGTTTATGAATATAGCTGAACAAGTCATTTTTATTATTATAATCTTCATTAAATATAATCTATAATTAAATCTTTTAGACCGCGAGAAATTTAGTAGAATTTGAAATGCAAACTAGGCAAAAATGCAATCTCCTTGAAAAAAATATGACATCGTTAAGGGCTTTTCAATAAATAATCAGGCAACTAACAACAAATCTTCAACCGAGTTTTCAATTAGAAATCAAAAAAATGGTTATTGTTATTTTTAATATGAGAAAAATTCGATTAAGAATATTGATAGTAAATTGTGAAACTGTAAAGATTTTAGATTTAGATATATAAAAGAATTGGTAGTAATAATTATTATATCATATATATATAAGTATATAATATCTAGAAGAATAAAAATAACTACTTTGGTTTTATTTCCAAATCAATTAATAATAATATGATTAAATCTAATCAATAAATTTTCACCTCTCAGTCAATAAACAAATTAATTATTGATGTAGCTATAATATAATAATAATTATATAACAATAATTGAACGGTATTGAGGCCTAATAAGATGGACCTCTCCCTTTTGGGCTTTCTAGTATCCATATCATGCTTCTTCTATCATAATCAATTGTATTCTATTTAATTGATATTAAAATAGATTTAAAATAAATAGTAATAGAAAATTTATTTTATTTTAAACTAGCTGCTCCGAGCGCCTTCGGCTAACCATCTAACTCCTACCCTGTCCCATCTCTCTCACGTTCCTTCCTACATTGTCCACCCTGTTCACAATTGGTCTTCCAAACGGACGTTTTCCTCTCCCATTCTAGCCATGTGCCCTGCCGATCCCAGCCTTCTCTATTTTATGACCTCTATATCTAGAGATACATAGAGGTCATGCAATTCCTTGTTATGCAGTCTCCGCTATTCCCCCGGTGTCCTCATCTTTCTTTGGCCCATAAATGCTGGGAAGAATCCTATTCAAATACTCTGAATCTACTCTCATCTCCCAGGGTTATAGACCATGCCTCCCACCCATATAATACAACAGAAAACATAATTGTTTTATATATTTTAATTTTGATCCCCTTTGATAATAATTTCCCGATTGCAACCTCGATTTAAATTCTTTGCAAATATTATTCGCTCTGATACTAATTATTTTGCATTATCACTATTAACTTCAAACCCCATCACTTTTCCTGCTTCGATTATTTTTTTTATGCTACTTTAAATGTTATTAATTTATTTAAAAAAAAACAAAGTAAACAAAATAAAAATAAAATATAAAAAGATTAGCATAACACTAAACTACTATAAAAATAATATTAAAAAATATATATTAAAATCTTACGTGAAAATTCAATTTTGAGATCAAATTTTCTTAATTAAAATGATTTACTCACATAATCTTAAAAATTAATAGTATTAAATTATAGCCGTAATGTGAATGTTTTCAAAGTTATAAGATCAATTTAGATATTGTAAATATCAATATATATATATATATATATATATATTTATTAATAAGTTAAATTAATAAAAATAATTTATAGTTACAACTCAATAGTCGTTCATTTTGAGAACTCGACTTACACTCAATGCTTGCTTTTATACCCTATAGCATAGGTTCTTAAACTTATGTACTCCACGGACCCCCACTTGAAAAAATTTTTTTTGACGGACCCCCATCACAACTTTAGGTACTTTACGTCATTTTATTAATTAATTTCTGGCTTACGATCTCATAAGGACAAGGATATATGATGAATATTTCTAACAGTGATTGGTGAATAACGATTTTTTTGCATATTGTAGAACACATTTTATTAGAAATTATAATATTGAAGAAAGAAAATACAAACATTGTCATAGCAACAAATCTCACAAATTATAATGGGTACTTACATTAAATTCATATAAATATTTTATAATTTTTTTCAGAAAATATTAAAAAAGAAATATTTTAAAAAATAACTGCATCTATCTCATTAAATATAACTTACATATTTAATGAGATGTATGCAGTTGTTTTCTTGAAACAAGAATCTCAATATCTGGCTTAATATTGGAAACTTTTAATCTAAGATCCGGCTCTACATTTAATTTGTTTCTATATTTAGACTTAATATAAAATAGTACCGAAAAAGCTTGTTCGCATAAATATGTTGTGCAGAATGGAATCAAGTGTTGAAGTGCTTTATTTGCAAGCGCAGGATAATCTGACCTGAGAAGTAACCAAAAGTTGCTCAATTCAGTTTTGTTAAATTTTAGTTTATAAGTTGTATCACATGATAATTCCACGAGAATATCTTGTTCAGGTGCAGATAAATGTTTAGTATTTGTAATTTCCATATTAAATGGATCTCTGATCCAGTTATTGCAAGGATCAGGAGTAGAAAAATACTTCCTGAAGTTGCTTTTCAAAGTAATTAAATGTTCAACAAATAATTGACGCGTTTGATTAAGCAATTTTTCACTGGAGCTTTCTATGAAATCATTGAGAGTTGGAAAAGACTCATATACACCGTTCTGGATGCGTTTCGACCACAAGTCGATTTTTTTAATCATTGCTTCTATTTTATCTTCAACTTTAAATATATTTACAACAGTACCTTGCAGGCTCAAATTAAGTTCGTTCAATTTTGTAAAAATATCAGTCAAGTAAGCCACCTTAGCTAACCAGATAAAATCATTGAAACATTCGGTCAGTTCAAAATGCGCATCTATTAAAAACAATCGTATTTCATCTCGAAGCTCAAAAAGGCGAATGAGTACTTTCCCGAGGGACAACCAACGTACATCTGTATGTAATAATAAATGTGTATGTTGACTACCCATTTCCTCACACAAAATTTTAAAAACTCTGGAATTAAGTGGACGAGCCTTAATGAAATTGACAATTTTAACTACTTCGTCTAATGTTCTTTTCAAATCTGGTGACATATTTTTGGCTGCTAATGATTCTCTGTGAATGCAGCAATGATTCCAAACAACCTGAGGCGCAACATTTTTAATAAGAGCAATCAATCCAGTTCTTGTACCTGACATTGCACGAGCACCATCAGTGCAAATTCCAACACATTTTGGCCACTCTATTTCATTTTCGGTTATAAAATTATTCAAACTGTTAAATATGTCATTAGCTGTCGTTCGTGAAGGTAGTGAATCACAAAACAATACATCTTCTTGTATTTGATTTTCAAACTCATATCTAATGAAAGCTAACAAATTGGCATTATTAGTGACATCAGTACTTTCATCCAATTGTAATGAGTAATAGTGACTTTTGCGCACTCTCGATATTAATTCTTCTTTTATATTACATGACATGTCTTCAATCCTATTCTTAACCGTATCATTTGATAATGAAATCAAATTTATATCGTTTGCTGCTTTAGTTCCTAACATTATATTTGTAATTACTTTTGTAGCAGGAAGAATTAATTGCTCTGCTATATTATGCGGCTTTCCTGCTTTAGCAATAAGTAGAGCTACTTCATATGATGCCATTACTGCTTTCTTACTCATACCACCAGATCCCGTCTTTACCATCAATTTCTGACTTGAATTAAGTTCTTCTTTTTTCATTTTAAAAAATTCGATAGACTTACTAACATGCTCGCTGTGCTTTGTTTGTAAATGACGTCTGAGATTAGCAGGTTTCATACTTTCATTGGATAAACTTTCCTGACATAGAACGCAGACTGGTCTTTCCACATCATTGTTGCAAATATAAGTAAATCCAAATGATAAATAATCATCCGAATATTTTCTAGTTTTGCGTTTCTTGGTAGAGTTTGCTGTTGATGCCTCATCATCTGATTCTTTCCGTTTCTGTGTTGAACCAGTTTGTAGCCAACGATCCATTTTATGGAGTAATTTATTAACATTGAACTACAATAATATAAATATAATATAAATATAACGAATTATTATTTACTAGCTATGTTTTAATATGATTTTAAATGAATGTTTTAATATCATTTTAAATGAATGTTTTAAATCATTTTAATAAATGTTTTAAATCATTTTAAATAAATGATTTAATATCATTTTAAATGAATATTAATTTATATAATAAATATATTTCGTAATTTGATTCTAAAATATTATTAATTTCGTAATTTGATTCTAAAATATTATTAATTTCGTAATTTGATTCTAAAATATTATTAAAATAAATATTTTTTATTCATAAAACTAACTTATACTTACTCTCAAAAACAGCCTTTCTGGGAAATTGCAAAATGTGTTTAGTGTTTTTATAAAATAATGATCATGCAAATTACACTAAAAATTAAAAAAAATTATTAGCTATAATAAACTATTATTAGCTATAATTTAATTATAATTAATTAAATTAATAAAAATAATTTAAAGATACAACTCGTTGAGAAATGAACTTATAATTAACATTAATAAAAATAATTTAAAGATACAACTCGTTGAGAAATGAACTTATAATTAACATTTGCTTTAAAACTGTTTAAAACCCCAGAGTGGACGCTGACAATTTGGGTTTTTCCGGGTAAGACTGTCCCCTCCCCTGGTTTTCCCCAATAACAAAGTGAAAGAAAATTCCCTTATATGCCTCCCCTTCCGAGCCCCTAAGAGGGGTTATTTTAAAGGAACAATCGAAAAATGATTTTAAATGAATGAATGGATGAAAATTCAAATTTTATATATAGTTTTTTATATATGTTTATTTATTCACAAAAAATTAATTGACATAATTATCAATTTAATAAAATAAAATAGTATTATTAATAGTATTAAATTATAGCCGTAATTCTCTAGGAGGATATAGTTAAACAATGAACTTTAAATATTTATATATGTATATATTTTTACGATGATTTTTTTCCGAGGACCGCGGACCCCCAGTAAAGGCTTCGCGGACCCCCAGGGGTCCGCGGACCACAGTTTAAGAACCACTGCCCTATAGTGAACGCTGGGGGTGCCAATTTGGGTTTTCCCAATAAGAGAAAGCAGATTCCCCTACATGGCCTCCCCTCCGAGCCCCTAGTTCCAAATGTTCTCTCCCTAGCTGTGACGTCATCCATATATAAGAAGATGTAAAGAAAAGGGCTTTTTTTAGGGTTTTCCCGACAATTATTCGATTTTAAAAACCATCCTTGGACTTCAACGAACATTTTAAAAAAAGAATTGTCAAAATTGGTCCAGGCGTTATTGAGTGATGCAATTACAAACTTTTTGAGATTCATTTTTATTTATAAGATAATTAATTGAAATATAATTATAATAAGTACATTTAATAAGGGAGTTTTATTTTGTTCCATATTCTTCTACGTAATTCTTTATGACTCTTCTTCTTTTCTCTACCATTTGTTTGAAAAGAATATAGATTGTTAGTCGATGGAGATATTGGAAATACTTTAAGCGTTCAATATCCATTTTATATTTATTTAAATAATTTATTGGAAATAAATATGAATAATTAAACTAAATCTTTAAATTAGTCATTGTTCTAATTTAATTTATTAGATTTAATTTATTTGGACTACGTAAACTTAAATAATTGTATTCTATATTATATTATAGGTATATTGTAATGAATACACTATTTTATTAAAAATATTTTAAATACCAAATGTGTGATTCTATTCATAGTTAATATATTATTTATTACTATTAAAAAAAAATATTTTTCCATTTTGTTTTACAATATATAATCATTCTTTGTTTTAACTTTATTTTAAATGAAATCAAGGGTGAATATAAGGCAGTCCATGGGCCCGATCCCCTTTACCCGAAAAATAATTAACTAAATCTGAATAATTATAATGCCTAAGACAATAATAATATATTTAATAATATTTCTAATTTATGAGTTCTAAATTAAATAATTTTATTATTGTAAAATAAAATAAAATAAGAAAAAGTAAAATGTGTGAAATGCCTATTATAAACTTGTAAGAAAAAGTGAAAATAAAAATAAGAAGAAAAAAAAGAAAAGAAACCAAAAAAGAAGAGAAGAATCCTGGATTTTGTTTTGTAGCCATTATTAACTCTTGCACCTCCACCCTTCCGAAAAAATTATTTTATATAAATAGTAGAAAATGTTCACTAGCCAATAAAGTAAAGTACTAAACGGAAGTACTTTCTGATGTTAATTTATGCAATCAAGTTATTTTTATATTAGATAGACATCGAGTAATATATTATGCACATATATTTTAAATAAAATTTTATTTATTTATTATTTATGTTTAAATAATATTTTAAATATTAATCTTTTTTTAATAATAAATGAATATTTAACCATTTTTATATTTAATAAATCAGATACGAATGATGTAAAAGGTGGGGTTTATAATTTATTAAAGAATGAAATGAAAAATTCCCTTAATTATTTTTCAACACTTGATGAAAAAAGGGCCAAATTCTTAGAATGGAGTCTTGAAAATCTTCGATATTCTCGATCTTGTGAAAAATAAATAGAATAATTAGAAAGTTAAATTTCCACTCTGGTTCACTTTAATTATACATTGAAAAGATTATTACTTTTTTTTTAACTTGAATGTTTACCTTCGGTAGAATCCACTTGAAAACAGGATGTTCCGATTATAATCATAAAATGTCAATTTTTATACGAATTTTTTTTTGTTTTAATTCTTCACCTTTATCTTGTAACGTTATATAAATTTATTTATTTATTTATTTTTTCATTAAAACCATCGTTAAGGTTACCGGAGTTAATTCAAGCTTCCGGTCTTGCTATGATCTAACGGGGGAGGCAGAGCCCATCTGCTACCCTTGGGGGTTGCCACGCCCGTTTAGCCGCTTCATTTAACGCATCATTTCACCGCAGTTTCATTATTTCAAGCCAATGTTCGATATTCGATGTTTATCGCCCTGAAAACTCTTTCAAGTATTAGTATTAGTAGTGAGAAAAGAGGGTGAGTTATTATTAACTGACACACTCTCACTGAAAAAAAACACTTTTTAATCTATCGCTCAGACGTGCTTAGAGCTTCTCAATAAATCAATATTTAATTTCGATTGTACACAATAAGGTAGCCCTACGAACAGCCAAGGACTCCTGGAAATTAAGACTTAAGAAGATATTTATTTTAAGTTTTATTTTATAATTTACTTATATAAAAATATATCAGAAATCAATTAAAATATTATAATTATCCATTCAAATCTCATTACCCAACATAACATTATAACAACTCGAAATCATTTACTTATATATGTATATTATAAAAAATATATTATAATATTCCTATATGATCTTTTTGATCTTGAAAATTTTCCTCAAGTTGATGTAATGCACCGTATAATAAGTACTTTAAATAATGAATTATTTTTATTTATAGGTAAAAACATTAAATTTTTTTTTTTAATTAAAATGATTAATAATATATGTAAGTATAAATTATATATAGGGGTAGAAGTATGAAACCTGAATTTCCCTATAGATGGTGCTCGTTATCAGTTTAAAGTCGGACGAAGTTTGTCAACACACAATAACCAAAGTTACATATACCAGTATATTTTTCTATAACTTCAAACATGTCGAGTTGTGTGCCTACGAACTATGATTTGCGGACAGTATTAGTTTTCTGCTAACATTTGAAGAAAACTGCTGCAGAATCGCATAGAATGCTTGTCGTAGCATACGGTGAATATGCTCTTGACAAAATTCAAAGATTTAAGTGGTTTACAAATTTTAAAAGTAGTGATTTTGACGTGAGAATCGAGGAGCGTGAGAAACCTCCGAAAAAGGGTTTAATATACGTGAAAAACAACCAGAATATTCAAAGAGGCAACATAAAGTAATTTTGCTTCATGATAATGCCCCCTCACACACAGCAAAACGGGTCACTAATATGATCGAAGTGTTTAATTGGGAAGTACTAGCACATGCGGCATATTCTCAAGACTTGGCTCCGTCTGATTACCATCATTGGGACATGCACTCACCGAACAACACTTCGATCCGTATGAAAATGTACGAAAATGGCTCGACAACTAGTCCGCTTAAAAGGAAGAATTGTTTTTTTGGCGTGGCATTCATATAAAATTTATAATTTAAAGTTGTATGAATGTAGTAGTTACTGTAAAAAAAGAACTTTTGAGTATCGTAGCGCCAGAATGATTGTTAAGTGAGGAGGACTTCTAAATATAATTTAAAACGAAATCTATATAACATCAATTCCTAAATTCAGGCCTGCGATCACTAGGGGTCCGCGAAAACAATTAGAGGGGATCTATCTGATAAATTTAAGAAACTTTCATTTTCATTGAAATATATACATTTTTAATAAAAATATTGTTTGATCAAAACTTTTTGCATTCTTTTTAATTTAATTTTATAAAATTGAATATTGTAAACTATAATAATTTCATTAGGTTGATGATTTTTCTTGATGCATCTTACATGCTTAAAATCAAAAATCAAAATATTTTTTGTATTTTTATATTTTATTTAGTTAATAATCAAATAAATAAATATTTATTTGTTTTTGACAAGTGGACATACAAATATACAATTTTATTATTCTGTACAGTTCAATAAATTAAAAAAAAATTTCAAATAGTATTAGATATTTTAAATTATTGTTTTTGTTAATATTGCTAGTGTTAATAATTAATAATATCTTAATTAATGTTGATCGATTTGGCCTGAACCCGCAATGATATCCTCTAATATTTCCTCCGCCTATGGTTCTTATGTATTGTATATGTTATAATATAATAGACAAATAGAGTATAATATTTCTTGATCATTTCATTTTGATATTTTATTTTATAGCTTGATTTTTATTGAAAATTTTTAATTATAATGAAATTTGAGAATATGCAAAGTTAGAGGCTTGAGACAATTTATAAAAATTAACGATATAAAACTATAGATAAAACTATAGATAAATTAACAATATATACATTCATTAATAGTATTAATTTAAATTAATTGATTTATTTGTTTTTTATTATTAAGTTCATTTATTAATTTTTTTAGATCATAGTTATTTTCTTCCCTAAAAAAAAAAAAAGAAATACTTATTCAAATATATAGAAAGAATAAATAAAAATTAAGTTAAATATGATCTAAATATTTTATTAAATTAATTAAAATGAGAACTTTTAGAATAAATTATTTAATTGAAATGATATTTGAATATAAGTATTTAAAAAAAAAATATTATACTAATTCTTTTTTTGGGAATTGTTAGAACATGAATCGACTTGCACAGACAATACGTTATTTTTTATTAATATCAGATCATAAAAAGAATATTTTAAACATAATAAATAAAAAAAAAGATTTTAATAAATTATAATAGAATATAATCATCTGGATTTAAAACAAATTTAAAAAATATACCCAATTTAAAAATGTTAAAAATTTAAAACAAACTCCTTTATATCATCATATTTTAATTTTTATATAATATTTAGTAATTAAATTAAAATAAAAAACATAAGTAATATAATTTAGTCATTTTAATTGACGTTTTAAAAATTATTTTGTCTTCATAAAATACTAAATAATATTTTGTTTATTAGACATTGATAAAATTTATATATTATTATATAATATAGAAAAGAAAAAATATTAAAATTAATAAAGAATAAATAAAATATAATTTACGATAAAAATATGACTAAATATTTTATTAATTAAAATGAGAACTTTTAGAATAAATTATTTAATTGAAATGATATTTGAATATTAGAATTTAAAATAAAAAATTGTAATAATTCTTTGATTGGAAATCGCTAGAGAAATTTATATTCGTTGTGTAAAATGATTCCGCCGGTCAGTGGGCCACGCCAGGCTCTTGAATGAACAACACGAAGAATTATATAAACTTTAAAAAATTAATTTCTGCGGTTATTGATTAGATATAAATAAAATGTATAGCCTATGCTACTATAGAGGTATATAAGAATATTGTGATGTAATTTCATAGAAATCGTTTAAGCCTATTTTGAGTCTATAACATCCTTATTTTCCGGACAGACAGCCAGACAGACATGAAAAATTCTAAAGTCACTTTTGGATTCTAGAGGTAATGAAACGCGAAGATATGCAAAAATATTTAAATCCTGAGCAATGTGCAGACAAAAATCTTTTTTTATATATATAGATAGTATAAGCAAGGGTTTAGGATTCAAGTAAGTAGAATTTAATTTGAAATATGAGACCAAATAATACCCGTGTTATTTATATTGATCACGAACTTCTTGAATGATCTTGAAGTTCGTTTGATTGTTAAACTGTAACGAAAATTAAATTAAAATTAAATTAAATAAAACAAATAAACTTTTAATTTAGAGAAGTTGAAATCTTTCAACAATTTTTATTATCCAAATAAATTTAATATTGTAAATGTAAATATACTACAATAATGATAAAAAATCAAATAATTCCAGGAAGAAATATATAATTCAAAATTATAATTCAAAATACAACAAAATATATAAATAAGACCAAAGAAAATATTAAGAAGAAAATTTAAAATTAAATTAAATATAAAAAAATTAACAAAGTTTTTAATAGATTTTAACTTTAATTAATAAATTGAATAAAATTCAGAAATATTATTTTTAAAATAATATATAATATATCGTAAATACCTTTATAAACGGGTTTACAAATTTTAACTATTAAAACTATTTTAACTTTTTAACTAGTAGTTAAATATATAAAATTAAATTAAATTAATATGTACCTATTATAATGGTTAATTAAAAAAAATTTCAATTGAAAAAATTAAAAAAAAAGATAAATTAAATATATATATAAATCTGGAGTGTCTCCACTCGACTATCTCGCAAATTTGAATTGGATTAATTAATTATTTTATCTCCAAATCAATAATTTTTCTCTTAACTGAAAATTTTACAAGTTTTTAATTCTCAATATTCCTTCTAAATAAAAATAAATTTAAAAAACCTGCCTAGCCCGCTTTTTTTCATTTAGTTTTTCTTAGAACGCCTTGGGCACGACGATCTCTATGATACGCTTGGGGCGCTAAAAATTAACATTAAGTGTCCAAGTTGGTCCAAGTTTGATACGGTCGGTCTGTGAATTATTTGTCAACCAATTGTTTCTCTGCGCAAAATTTGATTTGGCTTGCGCCTGAAGCGCGATCTTAAGATGAACAGAAGAATGAAACCACGTCTAATGTGTTTCAGTACAGGATCCCCTGGATAGATGTCGCCAAATTCAAATTGTCAAATTTTGTGTGCAAAAACAATTGACTGGGAAATGAATCACAAACCATCCGTATGAATGTTTCATCACAAGTTTTGTAAATAGTATTTTCTAATTTTAATTAATTATTAACATTATTCGTTTCTTTTAGAGGTAATTATTCAATCGAGTTATTATCGCATGGATTTTGATAAAATTTACCATTAGGTTCCTTTTTTAATTCCATATTAACCTTCTTATGCAAATTTTGCGGATTGCTTCTAGTTTAAGGAGATAAAAAGGATTAAAGTAAAAACCCATTGATATTCAATTTAGCCAGCATGTTTTATTTTTTACTACCAGAGGACTCAACTAATTTATAAATTCGGTTTGGATATAAGAAGTAAAAAATTAATTAATTAAATAATTATTATATATCCAAACCTTTTTTTTTTTTTTTTTTTTTTTGAGTAAGGGGAAATCCTCATGGACACCTCGTGTATTGCTATACACCGAGGTAGTGCAGGACTTTTACCTGCTAAAACCCCTTCCTTGGCCCCACGAGTTCCCCTCGGAACTGCTTTTACGCAATACCTAACCAAAAAACCCGAAAAATAGAAATAAGTTAATAATTAGTGAATCACTTAATAAAACATTACTTAATGATATCATAGGTTCATAATAAGATAATCTGGTAAACTTTAATCCTTTTGATCTCTTAAACTAGAAGCGACCCGCAATAATTGCATAAGAATAAAAGTTAATTTGGAATTATAAAAGGAACCCACTGGTAAAGTTTTATCAAATTCGTGTCATAATAACTCTATTGAATAATTATTCTTTTAGATATGTAAATTACATAAAGATTGTGGAATTTTCTGTTAAGTGAAGAATTATTTATTTAGATATAAAACCAACATTTCGGCTCTGAAAAATAAAAAAGCATAATAGATTGCTGAAATGTCAGTTCTATCCAGTTCTATCACTGAATAAATCATTTTTCACTTAAGTGAATTCCCAATATTCCTTCTAAATAAATTTGAAACATTATTTTAGCTATAGTTCCTGTCACCATGTGGTGCTAAAAACTCGATTCCAAAAGTTAACATTGAATGCCAAAGTCTGATACGGATGGTCTGTGGTCCAAACCAAAGCATTACTATGATTGATAATATACAGTGACTTTGGACATTGTCAAAAAATATGATTTTTTAAAAACAATTTTTCAATTAATATTAAAGAATATTTTATTTTAATTAAAATATTCAATAATTATGATTTAATAATATTAAATTTTATTAATTTAAATGTTATTTGATTATTTTGTGTGTGATTTACTAGAGTTATTAGAAGAATAATATTTTTGAATTCATTGTGCAAATAGAGGTGATTAATAGATAAGAATAATAGAAAGAATGATATTCCCATTAAAAGCCCCAATGAAGATATTAATATTCGAATATTCCCAACCGAGCCCATAGAATTCTTAAAATTTAAGATAAAGAATAATTATTTTAAAGACTTACTGACACATGTTGATCAATTACATAAATAAATTTTATTGATTGCATAATACAAATAATAATAAAAATAATCTAGAATTTACAATTATATATATATATAATCAGCATTTAAATTTTTTTTCCCACATATTAATAACATTTTAAATAAAAAATAAATCTTTATAGGTTTAGATTAAATATCAAGAAAATAAAAATTGAATTTGAAATAATACATTTTATTTTATGATACAAGATAATTTTACAAATTAGTTAATAATTATAATAATAATAGGAAATAAAATAATAAATAAGTTTTTTTATAATGAATAGAGAATTGTTGTTTCTGTAGTTTGACATTGCACATACTTACATACTAATGCTTCAAAATTTTGTAAAGCCAAATTTTGATTGTCATCAGTATAAATCTGGAAAAAATAAAAATATTTTATATTAATAAAGTGCCAAAAAATATATGAATATGATATAATAATATAATAGGATATAATATACTAAATAAATATAATGAAATAAAATTTATTTTCGTTAAAATAATAAAAAAAAAACAATTGCAACCTGATGAGAAATGACTTCTATCCAACCGGCTCGCTATATTAAATTAGCTGGAGTGTCTCCACTCGACTATCTCGCAATTTGAATTGGATTAAATAACATAATATATTATATTTAAATTAAATTTAATTAATTATAAGTTATAAATAATAAATATTAAACCAGCGCATGTTTGGCTTTTTGTTGATGGCACCACGTCACGTGTTGGCGCGTGAGATTTGCAGTGTTAAAAATTAATTCTGGTAATTTCAGCGAATCAATCAAGCTGAAATTCTATATATAGCAGTTTTATACAATTATTAATCATGTGAAAAATTATCAAACATATCTTTATTTTTACGGTCACTTTAGAGGAAAAAAAATCAAAACGTTGTAGGTAATGACCCTCTTCCGGTTGAGCTACATTTCTCAAAAGTTGATAGAAAACTATGAATTTTGAATAATGTCCATGTACCAAATTTCATCATTCTAGCTCAAACCGTTTTTGCGTAATCTTGCCTACATACACACACACACACACACACACACAGACATTTTTCTCAACCTTAGTGAAAATGATTCAGGAACCTTCAAAACGTATAAAAACATCAAAATCTCAACATCGAAAATTTTCGTGATCGCAATACTATCTCTGGCGAGATAGTAAATGCGTACATTGTCTTCATTTATTTTTGTAAAGTATTAAATATATATTACAAAACATTTATTGCACAAAAAACTGATAAATTCCAAATTTAACATACTATACTATGTATATGCCTAATATATTAATTAATGTAGAGTCCATATGCCTTGTTCATTTGTAGAAACATCATTATTGTGCCTTCTTCTTACCCTTGTTTCAGTTGCTAACCTGTGATTCTGGTTCATCCAAGATGTAACAAAAGGAATGGCATCGAAATTTGCTATTGGTTTCCCCAATAAATTTATTGTCATTAGATTGGATATATGTTCCATAGTAAGGCTGGTTCTTAATTTTGATGCAATTAAATTCATATTCTCTCAGTTTCTGAACAATTGTGCTTGCTATTTTTTTAGCCCTTAAAATTGAATCCATATTTATATGACTAGCCGATAAAAGTCTTGCTTTCATATTCTTTTTGGTTTATGGTTAATTTAACAAGCGGCTCGCCGAGTTTCAAAAATTTTAACATCCGGCTCCAGCCCACCCCTGCTTCTATCTATTTATCTATCTCTGTAGCTCTACGGAACTCGAAAGTTCTTGGCCGTAGCAACCACATTTTTTCAAATGTCAATATCCTGAGCCACACAACCCTCCAATTCCTACCCTCTCCTATCTCTCTTACGTCTCTTCCTACATTATCTACCCAGAGCGTCCTTGGTCTTCCAAGCGGACGTTTCCCAATCGGTCTCCCCACCAATATATAATATATTTTTCGACATTCTTTCCTTTCCCATTCTAGTCACTTGCTTTGTCCATCGCAGCCTTTTCGATTTTATAAACCTAACTATGTCTGAAGATGCACAGAGGTCATACAATTCCTCGTTATGCAGTGTCCGCCATTCCCCGGAGACCTAATCTTTCTTTGGCCCTTAAGTGCTCCGAAGAATCCTATTCTCAAATGCTACTAATAAAACTACTCTCGTCTCCCGAGGTCATAGACCACGCCTGACATCCCTATGATTCAACCGGAAAATATTTTTTTTATATATTCTAATTTTGATCCCCTTTGATAATAATTTTGACGAAATACCCTTTACTGCATGCTAAGAGGCGTTACCCGATTGCAACCTCACTTTAAATTCTTCTCTAATATTATTATCCTTCGTGATTGCAGAACCTAAGTATTTAAATTTTTCTACATTTTCAAATTCTTCGTTTTGTATGTTAAGACTTTGAGTGTTAATTTCAAGCTCCACCTTTTTTCCTGCTTCGATTAATTTTTCTTATCTTTAATTGCAATTGCCGAATCTCCTATTGTCATTGATGTGTACTGATTTCACAAACTACTATATTAAATAAGAAGAGAAGGAGGCAAATGAATCGAATTAAAAAATGTGAAATGTATCTTAGTGGCATAAAGAATAATTTTGACATCAGGAGGTGTAGGCAGATTAAAATATTTTAATTAAACTTTGATTGGTTAATATTTACCCCACCGACAACGATAGTTGGTACAAATGAAAGTTTTGGTGATAAAGCTGCCGTTTGTTGTCCATAGGCTGCAAGTAAATTAGCACCCTCATTACTTTCTGCACATTGTTTAATTGGATCATATTTTAAACCTAAAGAATCAGCACACTGAAATAAAAAAAGGAAAAATAATAACTTACGTAATATAAAATTAAAATAATTTTAATTAATTAATTAATTAATAAACAAGTTAGAGCCATACGCACATATATATACAATTAATCGGAATTAAAAATCAGAAATTAAAATATAATATTGGTAAATATAAATATAAAATTTTAATGATTAAATTATTTAAAATTGAGCATGGCATGTTTATGTCAATTGCATTGATTTCATTCTGCTATATTTAAAAATTTCAATTAATTTTTGTATTAATTCATTTGAAATTGAAAATGTAATTATTATATTATTTAAATCATTCAATCAATATAATTTATATTTTAAAGAAGGCACCTCAGGGTGAGAGACAACAGCGTTAACTCACTCTCTTCTTGACCCTCGTAAGGTAAACATATACCTCTCGTTCCATCTAGTCTATACCTTGACAAATTGTCGTCCCAACCAAAGCTAATTAGTGTTCAACCTATTTTTTCCCAATACGCTACCAATGTATTAAAATCTGATTCTTTAAAGAATATAGACAGTTCAAAATTGATAAAAAAAAAATACATAAAAAAAGAATATTTCAAGAAAATTAATTAAGGATAATCTATGGAAGAAGTGTTAAAACAATTACAACGCTGAGAGCTGAAACTAAAGTTCTCAGAAAACAAATAAATGGACTTGAAACAGAAAATCTAAGTCTCATAATCGAACTAAACATGAGCCAGAAATGGTCAAGTCCAAACCCTTTCGATGTTCTTTCTTTAGATGATGCAATGGAAGAGGAATCAGAAGTTAACGCTGAATTTTCTTCTGTAATTAACAGGAGACTAAAAAAGAAAGCGACAGAAAAAAATAATAGCAATTATTTAATAAAAAAGTAAAAATTGTGGCATCTTCGCCACAAAAACAAAAGCAACAATTTACTGCGCAGCCGCAAGTTGAAATTAAGCAATAATCAAGAGCATCAAGTGCATTCTCTTTGAAAGCAACATCTTCTACTTCTGTGAATAGCAACAAAGACAACCTCGTTTCGAATAAGAAGAGTCCAAGACCGCCTCCAATTAATATAAGGTATGGTGACACTCAATATATAATAACATTGTGAACCAAAAGACAACATAAAAGAATTCACGCTCAAAATAAAAATAATACATCTCTGAGAGCAAACAGTCATCTATAATACAATTATGGATATCCTTCGAGTAAATGGGGTGGATTTCTTCACATTTACTCCAAAAGATGAAAGAAATCACGCTTTTCTTCTGATAATCTATAATAGAATTATGGAAATCCTTCGCGTAAATGGGGTGAATTTCTACACCTTTATTCCAAAAGATGAAAGAAATCACGCTTTTATTTTGAAGGATTTATCTAATAATCCTGATTTAAATGAAATAAAGGAGGAATTGGAGGCTTTGAGCGGTCAAAAAATTCTCAAAGTCAAATAATTCCACACAAAGTCTCGGATAAGACAAAATATTTAATTCCGCACTTATTTATTTTGATTTCGGCTGACTCAAACCCAACCGAACTCTCCAAAATTAAGAGAGAATCACTAATCTGTAAAAATTGTCAGACAATAGGTCATTTAGCAAATAAATGCAACCTTCCTTATAAATGTTGGAAATGCAATAACCAACATGATCCTGGTAAATGTGATATTCCTAGAATAGATAGAGACAATCTATATTGTGTTAGATGCAACAATAAAGGACATCCCTCAATTTATGAAGGGTGTCCCAAAATAGTCGTTTCAAAAAAACAAACAAAAAAGATAAGGGGATTCCATTAATTTATGATATCAACCGTATAAAAAATGACAAATCAATAAACTATGAACCGTCTTTAAACAAAAATATATCTATGAAAATGTTAAAATATAGCAATTCTATTCCAAATAAAGACAAAACAAATAGGATCAAAATGCCCAACAAATGCAGGTGGTTAACAGATAGGGTGTCACCATACCAATAATCATGGATATGGTATTGTAAATAGAAAAATATATATAAAAATGTATAAAATAAAAACAAAATAAAAAAATTGTATCACAAATCCCCCCCCCCTATAAATATTTTCCGCCATTCACCGCCAATATATAGACTAGGCTTTTCTTTATATATAGCCTTTTCATAATCACAAATTGGATAATAAACATACTTTATTAAACTAAACTAAAGTAACACCATTGGCACACATTCTCGTGATCCCGGGTTCAAGTCTCGGGCCTGGCATGGGAATTACTCTAGTTGGGATCTATGGGACGGAGGCAACCAAGCCTCCGGGATCAAAATTGGAAATCTACTTGATAAAAAGTAGCGCCTCCAATAAAGGTAAAGGTTGATAGGACCCGTTCTACTAATCTTAAGATACCTAATTAATATTACCGACCTGATAGGCGCTGCCATTGCGTAAGATGTACAAAAGTCAGAGGTTTTTTATATATTTTAATATATGATTTAAAATTATATTAATTGAAATTTAATATAAAGTGATAGCATGAAAATATATTTATTTCATTAATTATTAATATTAATGTAATTACAATTAATAAAATTATAAAAATATTTAAAATGATATAAATATCATATTATCATATTTTTGATAATGGGAATATGCATAAATTTTTAGATGAATATGATCTTTTACATTTGCATTTGTTTGATTTAAATAAGGATCAATTGCATTATTATCATTGTTATCTATTAAAAAAATGCATTGGCATAATGCTCATTTTAGATAATGTTTAATCACTGTTTAATATAAATTTATGGAATTGTTTGAGAATTAAATTTCATATGGATTATATATAAGATGTATATTAATTTTAATTTATCTTTTTCTCCTAATATAAGGGAATATTAAAAAAAAATTAAGATAAAAAATAATTTTTAACTTTTCAGTTTGTCTCATTTTATAACTAATAATAATAATTAATATGAAATAAATATAGTAATTTAAAAAAAAAACAATTATAACAAATAAATAGATATAAATAAATGAAAATCCTGTAATTTAATCATTTTACTAAGGATACAAAAAAAATTTTAAACTTAATATTTTTGAATACTGAACAATAAATTGAGAAATATAAATAAACAAACTTTTATTACAGGGTATTTTAAAACGAAATTAATAACTTGTAAATTTGTAAATTCTTTTGTGAAATAGATTGTGTTAATACTAATATACTTAAAGTTTAAATATTTTCGACTTTAAATTTTTTATCTATAAAAGTAAAAAAACAATTTTCAATATGTTTAAAAAAAATGACTACAAATAGTGAATTCTATTTTCATTGTTTTTTTTGTTTTGACGTTGTAAATTTTACGATATTTCTTAATTGAATTTTTAAAATTGTTTAAATTACTAAACTTTGCAAACCCTCATCCTCAATTTCCGTAGACTACGACTTTCCCAATTGAACTAAAAAGATTGAATTAATTTTATTCTTTTAATTATTTATAATAAAATTAATAAAATCTTTTATAACTATGATAACGTACATTTTTTTTAATATTCAAACTAATATGTAAAAATTAATAAGTGTAAACGCCATTTATAATGAATAATACATTTTATATTTTTGGTTACCTTTTGTCCATTGTTCCTTGTTTGCATATAACATCGTACAAAGTCAATAGTTACTGGTAACCCAGCGAGTTGTTGTATAGCGCATGCCATCACTTTATTCCCGTAACATTCATTAGGACCATGTTGACATTCAAACACCCAGCCTCCAGATGTTTGGGTTTGCTAAAATTATTAAATTTCAATATCGTTAAATAATACATTAAAAAAATAAAAATAGAATATTATTTTTTTGATACCGAAGCTTTTCCATACGGGATAAGTCCAATGGCAAGTGAAGATTTATATTTTTGAAAAGTAGGATAGAGTTGATTTACTATAAAATCGACACTGTCAGGGCATAATGACTCGTAATATATATCCACATTCAAAGGACTCTGAAATAAAAATATAATTTTCATTAGTGGCATACAGTTTATTTTCTTTTTTAATACAAGGTGTCTCTAAATTAATTTCGGTTTTTTAACACTTTATAATATTTAGTACATTTAATTTATAATGATAAATGATATGTCAAATGAAAGAATAACTAAAACAGTTTTACCAAGAACCTTATAAGTGTTCACTGTGAGCACCATTTGTAGTCTATAATCGAGTACTTCTCATAGGTTGATCAGTGAGTTTCGAGTAAATGTTGCAACAACTGCTACAAGCTTTTTAATTCAGGGAGGTTTGCTGGTAGCGGAAGCACATACACGCGGTCCTTGATGAAGCCCCAAAGGTAGAAATCACATGGCGTCATGTTGGGTGAATGCGGAGACCATACATAGCAAGCTTTGTCTTTAGGCACCATGCGGCCAATTCAGCGGTTGGGTACATTGGCGTACTGCGTGCCAGTGAGGTGGGGCACCATCTTGCTCGAAAATGAAGTTCTCTGGTTCATATTCTTCCAACTTAGGGAAGAGCCATTACTCTAGAGTATCAAGGTAAGAAGTACCAGTAACAGTAGCTTCAGTATATCAGAAAAATATTAAAAATAAAACTGTTTGAGTTTCTTTTTAATTTGACATATCATTTATCACTGTAAGTTTAATATACTAAATATTATAAAGCGTTAAAACTCCGATATTCATTTAGAGACACCCCGTATTAACATTAAATAAATTTAATATTTTAATTTTAGAATTATAATATAAATATATTGATGTATGTATCAATACATAAAGAATATTTTCATTTATTTGAATTTTAAAAATATAGAATAGTAGTGCATAATAAATCCATTCATCATCATCGTCATTTTATATCCATTAAATCATATTAAACATTTTTCTGTAAATAAATTAATAATAATTCTTGTTATTTTATCATTTATTTTTAATTTTTATATCATTACTAGCTGCCCCGAGCGCCTTTGGCGCTCTCCGCACCTAGACGGGGGCTCCGCCCCCTGTACCCCCCCGAGTGGTACATAGTATTTGGTTAAGAGTAGTAAAAGGTTTTCATCCATTTTGTTTCAATCAGTATATTACATAAAACATTCATTTCTTTTTGTGTTCTTATTTAAAATATATTTTAATTATATATATTATTATTGTATATTATTGTATATGTTATATCTATCTCTGTGACTCTAAGGAACTCGAAAGTACTTGGCCGCAGCAACCACATTTCTCCAAGTGTCCCTATCTTGAGCCCTTGCCCCATCTCTCTTACGTCCCTTCCTACGCGTCCTTGGTCTTCCAAGCGGACGTTTTCCAATCGGTCTCCGCACCGTTTTCCAATCCAATATCTTTTTCCTCTCCCATTCTAGCCACGTCTCCTGCCTATCGCAGCTTTTTCGCTTTTATAACCCTAACTATTTCTGAAGATGCATAGAGGTCATGCCATTACTCGTTATGCAGTCTCCGCCATTCCCCGGTGACCTCACCTTTCTTTGGCCAATATATGCTGGAAAGAATACTCTGAATCTACTCTCATCTCCCAGGGTCATAGACCATGCGTCCCACCCATATAATACAACAGGCAGGCAAAATAATTGGTTTATATATTTTAATTTTGATTCCTTTTGATAATAATTTTGATGAGATAACCCTCTTTACTGCATGATAACAGGCGTTTCCCGATTTCTACCTCGATTTAAATTTTCTCCAATATTATTATCCTTCTACATATTCAAATTCTACATTTTGTATATTAAGATTTTGTTAATAAATATATTTTCTTATCACTATTAATTTCAATCTGAATTAGAAGAAAATTATAAATTGCCTCCTCTTCCAGCCCATTTATCTATCCAGGCATCTTAATTTCGTAACACTCCGTTTTTTTTTAAATTTAAAATAGAAGGAGAAAAATAGTTTTAAATTATATTCGAATGGTCTATTATATTCTATATATGAGTATTTTTTTCTGAATTTAATACTAAGTTGATTTTCAAAATTTTCCATTCGTTATGCATATGATTGATTACATGTGTTAAAATTTAAAAAAATTCAAATATTCTAATTTTTAATTTTATATACAATTTAATATTATTTTTTATTAATATCATATCAAAAAAGAGAATTTATTAAAAATTAAAAATAAAAAAAGAAGCCTATTAATAAAAAAATATAAAAAAGACATAAATTTAAAACATCTCGTTTATATCATTTGTCTAAAAAAACATATTTTAATTAACCAAGAAATCATTTTTGCACTTAAAATATATTTGTAATTAATAATTGAAACAAAAACAAAAATAATATAATTTAGTCATTTTAATTGACGATTAGAAAATATTTTTGTATTCATAAAGGTTTAAAAATAATATATTCTGTTTTTTTAAGCTTTCACTTTCAAATAGAAAAGAAGAAATATTCAAATATATATAAAAAATTAAGTTAAATATGATCTAAATATTTTATTAAATAAATTTAAATGACAACTTTTAGAATAAATTATTTAATTTAATTGATATTTGAATATTAGAATTTAAAATAAAAAGTGAAATATTATAATAATTTTTAAATTCTGAGCACAGAGCATCCAGCTGCAATATGCAGACAAAAACCTTTTTTATATATATACATAGATAGTTGACGCTAGGGATGGCAATATGGGTTTTTCCAAGAAGGAAGAGAAATTTAATATCATTTTAAATGAATGAATGGATGAAAATTCAAATTTTATATATAGTTTTTATATTTGTTTATTTATTCACAAAAAATTAATTGACATAATTATTAATTTAATAAAATAAAATTTAATATTAAAATTTAATAAAATAAAATTTAATATTAAAATTTAATAAAATAAAATTTAATATTAAAATTTAATAAAATACAATTTAATAATAAAATTTAATTTAATAAAATTAATTTAATAAAATAAAATAATTTAATAAAATATTAAAATATTAAAAATTAATAAATTTGTAAAAAAAATATATAATACTTTAAAAAAAAATGTGCCTTTGCTAGTTTCGAACCGAAAGTACAAAGTCATAAGTTAACGCCTTAGACCGTTCACCTACGAACCACTTATATTTGAAGGCTCCTATCAGGATATATATATGATGTCAAATTATCGCCACCAGCGCCTCTATGAGCTAGTATGGTAACTAAACTATTTTTAATTAATTAGCATTTCCTGGACACACCTTACCAATTAGCGGTTTTCTAAAGGAAGTCTGACATGCCCTGAGACCTACTGAATATACATAAAAAATTTCATAAGAATCGGTCAAGCCGTTTGGGAGGAGTATGATTTCAAAGTTTTGTGACACGAGAATTTTATATATAAGATTATTTGTTAGATGTTTTGAATTCGCTGGAAGCAGGATTACAATTGTAGGAAATGAGTATGTGTAAAAAAATAAATATAAAAAAATTTTATAAAATAACGTTTTTGAAATATCTATAAAAATTTTCAAAAGTCTATCCCAATGAAAAATCGATTTAAATTTGTGAAAAGAGCGAACAGAGAGACAGAAGCCAAGTGAAGTTGGGAAAAACGTTATAATCTAATTATAATTATAAAAATTAGACTTTTCACAATTAAAAATTAATTTAAAATTATACGTAAAAAGGCCTGAATGAAAATCAGTTATGTTTGTACCAGAATATTAGGATAGTAAGAGCGAACAGAGGCGACTACGGGCAAAACTCTAGTAATTTCTCATTTACGTAACCTGTCTAAATATCATTGTTGAAATTTTGAAAATAAAATATTATATTTTATTTATTTTTATTATTATTATTATTATATTAATTTAAAATTTCAATTTAAGTTAAACATTTTAGCAAATTTTAAAATGTTAACAATTATTTATTATTTATTATAGTAATATAACCACCACTTTGTATCATTTTGAAGGTAATTAGATAAACGTCAGAGGGAAAAATAAATTAAAATATTAAAAATTTAATTAATCAATTATTGAAAAAATGTTTATCTTATGAAAATGTTTCGTCCTCCATCTGAAGACATCACCAGTATCATATGATATTTTTTATTTAAATATTTGGCTTGTTTATAAAAGAGTATAATAGTATAAATAAGTATTATATAAAACATATTTTGTAATTTTGTTAATCAAATAAATATTTCTTAATTATTAGATTTTTTTTTTATTAAATAAAATTGTCTTCTATATTTAAAATCTAAAACACCCTTCAAAGTGGGTTTATTATATATTTTCCTATTTTTCTTATAAGCTAAAGTAGAAAGTCAATTGACTCCATTCTAATCAGCTGACTGTCTTGTATCTGATTTCATTCGTTGACATGGTCTGTGGTTGACAGGGTGCAAGTGAAAGGAAAATGCTTGTCTTTACGCGTACACATGCCAGCCATTTGTTTTAGTCAACTAGATTCGTGTCAACAAAGCATTATAGCAAATTAGAAACAAATTATGAACATTTCTTTGAATTATACTCAATTTGAGTATATATTACGAATTATAATCTTTGTTTAAATTAATTATTTTTATTCTGCTGGGTAAGTTCCATTAAAAGAATCTAGTTTTATTTTTATTTTAAATAAATTTTGTCTCTCAGATTTTCTATTCTCATATCAATATCAAGGTTGTCACCTAAATTAAAAGTGGAATTTCTAAAGTGAATGGCTCCAATCTGATTTTGATTATTGGAATGAGGTAATACAAATACGCCTCCAGAAGCTAAAACATGATGAATTAGGTAATTTTAAAGGTTAAATTATAGTTAAAAAAAATTAATTATATATTTAGAAGATAACATATAAAATATGGATATAAAAATAAATTTTAAAAAAATAAATTTGTATTTATTTTATTAATCTAGACTGGTAAGTTTGAATATTGATTCATAGAATCTTAAAAATATCAAATTCTAAGTTTAATGTTGACTAAGATATGGAATGAAAATTGTATTAAGAAACCTTAAATAATGCCCGTTACTAGTATATTTATTGCCCATTATTGGTTTTATAAGTCAGAGATGATATTTGTTCATTTAATAAAAAAATTTATTATTAAATTTATCATATTTTTTTAAAATATTTTATTTGTATAAATGAATATTAATAATAATAAAATAAATACATTAATTAAATAAAATGTAAAGTATATTTAGTTTTATCTTACTAAAAAAATTATATCTTATATATATATCTATGAATATATCTTTCTATGTATATTTATATCTTTCTGATCTTGAGAATTGTCAACTTATGTACAAGATTTTTTTTAAAAAACGATCTCTTCCTTTAATTAATATTCATTTAAAATGTTAATTGACGAAATACTTTGATTAACAAAAATATATGATCTAATAATATTATTTTAATTAAAAAATTAGAACTTTTAAAATAAAGAATTTAATTAAAATATATTGGATTATTAAAAATAAAAATTTATATATTTTAATCATTCCGGTTGGGAATTGCTAAAAATAATATTTTTGTCAAATATGTATGTATGGACCGGTTCTTCAAAGTGAAGTAAGCATCGGATGAAAGGCGCCGAGCCTTATACAATTCTTATGAATGGGTTTATAGTTTATACCAAATTTTTGTATTTTTTAAAAAAATAAATTGATTGTTATAATTATTTTCTCTATATAAAGTGAAGTAATTTTAAGACAAGAAAATAAGAAAAGAGAATATCCATAATAATCGACCAAGCCAATTTATCCCTGCACTATTCTCGGATTGTAAAGAATATTTTTTTAAAACTACCGAGTAAGGAATCGTTGCTTAATATTTAAAATAGAGAGAAATAATTTGAATTTTTCATTAAAAGGAAATCAGATAATTTATCAGCAAATATTTGAAAACATTTCCTTTCATTTCTCAAGTTCAATGTTCCTATATTTCTAGCGACAATATTTATAATATAAGAAAATAAATTAATTGAGTATATATCAGCGATATTTTTTATTTAATTACAAATTTAAAACTTATGATTTTTATTATATTAATTAAATGTTTTTCTAGAACTGGTGCAGTGATGTTAAAGTTAAATCTTTAAATTATTCATAAATCATAAGATATATTACAATTTAAAAGATTTTGAAATAATAATCAAATTAAAAGAAAACACTTGCAAAGTAAAAATTGATATTTCACAATTCATCTACAATTAGTATTTTAAAAAATGAACTCAAAATTGGTTAAAGAAATTCAAAGTCAATTTTACATAAGTAATAATAATTGAAAAGTTCATGTGAAAAGTTCATGTGAAAACATTTAACATTTAATTAATTCAATTTGTAAATTAATTTTTACAACTAATTCTAATAATAATTTCTACCTTTTATTTACAAATTAATAAAATATTAAATGACGTTGATAGATAGAGCATATTTATTTTTCACATATGGAGAACAATATTAAATGATATAAGTATCTTATTGATATATATTGATATTCGAAGTAATTATATAGATTTTTAATTTATGGATTATGAATGTTCCCATAAAAAAATGTTGTAAATTTAATTTAAATAAAAAACAACTAGAATTAACGCTTCGTCTGGCGTATGTGGCTACTATCGTGCCACAATGCCTTTCCCAGGCACAAAGGCTTAGTTTTCGATATATAAAAAACGCGTCTTATCGCTAACCGCGTCATAACCCTCGGCTTTCCCTTATGTAATGGTTCTTAACCGGTGTTCCATGGAACAATAGTGTTCCGCCAAAATTAGATATTCAGAAAAAATATAGTATCATAAATATATATTTATAATAGTACCTTGTTCACCAAACCGCCGCTCTGTCATTAAAAAAATATTCCTTATTATCGAGTTTAATAAATATAAGATATATATCATAAATATAAATAATTTATTAATTAAATTACAAATTAAAATTTACATCAAAATGCTTATTTTTTGGATAAATAATCAAATATACTTCCGGCAAAAATTTTTGAGCTAACAAGGGACCAGTCATTACAAAAAGGTTGAGAACCTCTGCCTTATGTATTTCACCTATTGAAGATTAAAAAAAATTATTGTCAAGATTAAAAGATAAAACATTCTTTATCTAATAATATACAAAGTGTTAATTTAATTAATTACAATTTCAAATCACTTGAGTAGCAGATAAAAAATATTGATCTAATTAATCAATTACTCTTCTGAAATTAATAGTATAAAAAAAATTATTTATGAATAAAATATATATTCAATCAGAATAAAATCATAAATAAAAAATATAATAATATTACTTAATTTAATATTAATTCAAAAACTGTGGATGAAGAGTATCTTAAATAACCCTTTTCTATATAACTTGTTTCATTTTTATTTATCAAAAGTGGTTGGTAATCATTATTTTTATTTACCAACTAAGGAAAAAATCTTCTTTATAATTATCTTCCTATATATATGTTTATAATAAATCTTGAAAAGAGAGAGTTCAGGGCTGTTAACTATCTTTTATTATTATATTGCTAATTTGAAATGATTAACCTTAACCTTGAAATAAGTATAAAGAATAAAAGTCAAAAATTTTATTGAAAATTATATAGAATTATTAAAGCTTCAAATTATGTTATTTTAATAATTATCAATGAATAATTAATATTAAATTTTTGTCATATTTTATTATTATACCTATTGATTAAATTATATCTAAAATTCTTTAAAATATTTTTAGCTCATTTTAGGAATTGGTTTTTAATTCAATTAATCTCTGGGCGCAGTCCAAAATTCGTGCAAAGGTAAGTAACGGTTTTTAGTCATAACACATGGGTATATAAAAAAAATCGTTTTTTACCTTTGTACCAATTTAGGACTCTGTGTCCGAAATTTAAATAAATTTTCAAATAACTTAATAATAAAATAAATGTATTAATAATCAATTATTTAATAAAATGTAAAGATAAATTCTACTTGAATTGAGATATAATAATTTTTAATTTATTTATAAGATATATATTTTCTTTATAATATATCATTATGTAGAATAGTACTGATGATTATTATTACTATATAATTATGGGAATATGCATTGATCTATAAATTTCGTGGTTATATATGTTAACTTTATCATATGCAATGTATGTAATAAATTGTTATACTATTATTTTATGATATGATTATTTATTTATTTATTTTACAAGTGGATTATAATTTTATAGGAAATAATAAGTTATTATTATTATTATTATTATATTACATAGACGAATAATAAATTATATTTTTACTTTTTATACCTTTGTGAATTTAATTATTCAAAGAACCTATTTTTTGTTGAATTTTATAATCAATATCAAATTACTTTTTTTAATTTATTTTTTTATAATGCCCACAAAGTTTCTCTGAAAAATGTGAATATTATTATTTTAATGCTCGTATTTTATATTACCTAATCATCAGTACAAATTTTAGATCTTTTTCCAAAAGTAAATAAAAATAAATTAAATTTTATTTATATTTTAATACAATTTTCCAAAAGCACTCAAAGTCTTTCTTATCCGCGAAGACCTTATGGTTACAACAATGGTAATAATTTCAAGATTAATTTATAAAATAACTTAGAGAGGGAAAAACAATATTGCATCTTTATTGCAGGCGAAATTTTCTGGTATATTTCAATCATAGTAAAAATATTTGTCCTTTTGTTGTCACCTGCATTCAAAAAGCATTTTACCTATTATAATATTTATAAGGAATAAATATCCAAAAATAGAAATATAAGGATTAGTGATTTTAAAATAACGAAAGCAAAATGATTCTTTCATTTAAAAAATATATATTTTATTTTATGATTTGTTAAAAGTGAAATTGAAAGAGAAAATGTTACTTACTTGAGTTTGTTGTTGGCTAATCGTGATCGAAGAGGTGAGCATTAGCCCAAATAAGATTAATGCTTTAGTTAGTTGGTCCATCCTATCTGTTTCGTTCAAAGAACTTGAGTGGTATGCGACTAAAGCCAACTAACCAGCGAGAATAGATAGTTAAGGAAGAAGAAAAAGGAGAAATGAAAGAGAGGGGGAGAGAGGAATGAGTCGAATGGGTGTATATTAAGTGGACAGAGAAATGGAGAGGGGGTAAATTATAAGTTGAATATAGGAGTGGGCGAAACATACGAGTAGTGAGTTGATCGCAGTTTCACTGATAACAAAAGTGGACATTTCCCAGCATTCTCTAAACCCCACTCTCTACTCCCCTCTCACCACTACCGTTCCTCTCTAGCTAAATCTTATCTATTATCTCTTAAAAGGTTCTATTTACATTTTTACTTCACTGATTGCCTTCGAAAGTTAAATCACTGAAAGTTTATTTTAAGAATAGAACAATTGAGACATAATGAATTCTGAGATAAATATTTAAAAGGTATTCACACAACCATTCTTGATCTTCAATATTTTACAATAAAATATATTGATATCACCATGAAGAAAATATTTATTTCTATTATTGTTTATAGGATTCGATTCTATATTCTAACAAATACTTTTTCCATTTAATAGAAACAGGTGGTGTTATCTTAAAATTATATAAAATTTGAACTGTATTGGGAAAACGATGTATACTCATTTAAATATATGTAGATAAGTTTTAAAGAAATAATAAATGTAGCCTGTATTCTTTTAATCATGAATAAACAAAATGGGGAACCTAGGCGTAGATCAACAGGTTGAGCACCACCCTGAAGGAATAAGAAAATGGTACCAAGGTGGATGTTGTTTTCAACCACGAAGGAGGTTTTTTAGTGGGTGCGAGTTCCATAAATCATTGTCGTCACAATCTTGGGATGTGTTAGAAGTTAGAAGTTAGACATTTTCCTACTTCACACCGCAAAAAAAAACAAACAAAATCATTTAATCATTAAGGGTTATTTATCGTTTTTACTTACTTACTAAATACATATTTGTTAAAATATTTATTATATAATGCTAATATATAATAAGTTATCTAATCACTAAAATTAGTAATAATTCAATATCTTTCTCTCTCAGTAGATTAAAAACAAAAATGAAATATATAAATTTTATTTATTTTCAAGATTATAGCTTAAAGATATAATTCAACAATCTTAAACATAAATGATATTTATAAGAATTCATGGAAAACACCAGAGATCTGACTAATAATTTTCTAATGGATTTAAAAAAGTTATTTTTAGAATATAAAAATAAAATAATGATAGAAACAATTGTTTTTCTTTATAGTGATATCAAAGTATTTTCACATTTGTGTGTCAAACCTATCCTAGATGTTTGTCCCAACATTTTTAGTTCAACCTGTAAATCTATAAATATAAAAAAGGTTTTTGTCTGCACATGGATCAGAATTTAAAATTTTTGCATATCTACGCGTTTCATGACCTCTAGATTCCAAAAGTGACTTTAAAATTTTTCATGTCTGTCCTGAAATTGTGACGTTATAGACTCAAAATTGACTGAACCGATTTCTATGAAATTACATCACAATATTCTTACATACCTCTATTTGAACATAGACTATTTAGGGTGAATGTACCAGTAGTTGACAGCATAAGGACAACTTTTTGAGAAAAATTTGATATCTGCGGTTATTGAATAGATATTGAATTAATTTATCAGATATCAATTTGAGTTTTGGGTGATATGATTCATTGGTTAATAATGAAGAATTTATCTGCAAACCAATGCAATTTTCTATTTCTTTTATTTTTTATAATTTTTTTAACATTAGCATCTAAAAGCACTAGTAGTTGATACCCTTAAAATTAGGTAATATGGACATTCAATTAATAATATTTAATATTGATGTCAATACTAACAAACAAAAATAAAAATTAGTGATTTGCCTCTTTAAGCATTCGAAGAACAAAATATTTTAATATTCATTTGTTGAAATTGTTGTGCCGTTTACTCAGGCGGTGACTCAAAACTTATATTTACACATCTTCAATAGATTACTTTCATATAGTGCGCATTTAGAAATATTTAGACAGATATTATTACCCGATATTAAATATACAAATTATTTAATTATAATATTGAATAGGGATATTATTTGAGAATATTTAAAATAAATGTATGTTTATATTGATAAATTTATAAAAAAAATACTGATATTAATAATATATAACTATTCGAATATAATTTTGACCTCTCTCTCACTCCCTCCTTAAAAAAACGGAAAGTGTTCTAGCCAAATCAAGAAATTTAGATGCCTCAAGTAACATGGATGGATAATGAATTGGGCTGGAAGAAGAGATAATTTATAAGTTAATTTATTAAAGAATTGGTTATGGCCACTCTTCTCCGATGTCAAACTCATACAAGGTTCCAATCCTTGTCTTGTTCAAATAGTATTGAAAGTATTATGACTGGTTCATTTTTTGTAAAAAAAAAATTATAAGTTTCTTCTAATTCAGATTAGAGCCAGATCGGACAAGATTAGATCAAATCTGATCTCGCTAAGAACAGTCAGTATTTCTGTACACAAATTGTTCAGTGTTTTGGCAAAGACTCAGTTTAAATTAAAACGTATATAATTAATTGTATTTGTTTAAATTTTAATATAATGAATGAAACAAAGGTAAATTAAATATATAAATCACGTGATTAAAAGTGCGAAAGACGAAAGAAAATTGATTAACTATTGGGGGAAGGGGGACTAATTGAGAAACCATCAGTTGCTAGACCAAAGGTAAAGAACTGGAAGAAGTTGGGAGAGAATAGGTGTCGGATGGAGGACGGTCAGAACAGAAACTGTTAGAGAAATTTTCTTGCTGCGACTAATAATTTTCAAATCCCCTAGCGCCACATAGATAAGTTTCTTCTAAGGGAAGAAAATAACTATGGCCTAGAAAATTAATAAAAGAACTTAATAATAAAAAACAAATAAATCATTTAATTTAAATTAATACTATTAATGAATGTATATATTTTTAGTTTATCTATAGATTTATAACGCTAAATATGTTAATTTTATTTTTATAAATTGTCTCAAGTCTCCAACTTTGGATTTTCTCAAAGCATATTATAATAAAAAATATTCAATAAATAAAAAGAAATTATGAAAATGAAATGATTCATAAATATTATACTCTATTATAACATATACTCACGATCCATAGGCGTAGGGACTGTCAGTGCGGGTTCAAGCCAAATCGATCAACATTAAATCAGATATTTTCATTAAGGCAGATATTAGAATAAAAAAAGCGAATTCAATATTTCTGGGTTAATAGTAAACGCGAAGTAGATAGATTAGAGTATATTAATAGCAGGAAAATAGTGACGAAAATCAATAGGAACAAAAAAAGAGAAAGTCTAAAAAATAAAATATTAGAAATAGAAGAAAGTAACCTCAACAAGAGTATTAGAGATCTAAACATGGGAATCAAAAATATTAAAAAGGGTTATCAGGCACGGTTAGACTTAATTAGAGATGGTAATAATAATTTAAAAACAGACGCGGGCGATATTAAAAATATATGGAGGAACTATTTTGAAAAATTATTAAATTCGAATCTAGGTAATAGATCAGAAACCTTAACTGTAGACTCAGCGGAAATTAATCTCGAAGAACCTATGTTACATCAGGTAGAAATGATAATAGGAAAATCTAAAAATAATAAAGCGACAGGAATAGATGGGATCCCGGCAGAATTATTTAAATATGGAGGAAAACCTTAGAGTGTATACACAAATTAGTTCTTTTCATAAGGAAAAGATACCATTAGAATGGCAGGAGGCAGTTATTATCCCACTCTTTAAGAAGGGAAATAGAACCAACTGCAATAATTACAGGGGAATTTCTCTTTTGACGACATCGTATAAGATTCTCTCGAATATTGTTTTATTAAAATTACGGCCATATGCGGAGGAGATACTAGGAGAATATCTTGATCTTAATGGGAATTCCAAAATAACTAGTACATATTATTCAAATTTGTCTTGTGGGAAGTAAAGGAAGAGTAAGATGCGGGAATCAATTGTCAAAAACTTTCGAAATTCGAAATGGGTTAAAACAAGGTGACGCATTATCACCAATTTTATTTAATTTAGGTAGTTCTGGAATATGTAATTAGACAAATTTGGGAGAGGTCAAACGGAATCGAATTAAACAAAAAAATTCAAGTATTAGGTTACGCAGACGACTTAAATATAATAGGAGATAGGGCAATTGCAATTATAGATAGTGTAGAAAATTAATTGAAGCAGGAAAAGAGGTGGGACTAGAAATTAGTATTTAGTAAGAGAGGAATAGTATTAACACACAAAATCTTAATATACAAGATATAGAATTTGAAAATTTAGAAAAATTTAAATACTTAGGTTCTGTGATAACGAAAGATAATAATAATAATGAGTTTAAAGCGAGGTTACAATCGGGAAGTCCCTGTTATCATGCAATAAAGGGGCAATCAAAATTATTATCAAAGGGGATAAAAGTTAAAATATATAAAACAATTATTTTATCGGTTGTATTATATGGATGTGAGGCATGGTCTATGACCTTAGGTGACGAGAGTAGATTTAGAATATTTGAGAATAGGATTCTGCGAAGTATTTATGGGCCAAAGAAAGATGAGATCACCGGGGAATGGCGAAGATTGCATAACGAGGAATTGCATGACCTCTATGGATCCTCAGATATAGTTAGTATTATAAATTCGAGAAGGCTACGGTGGGCAGGACACGTGGCTAGAATGGAAAAAGATAGAATGGCAAAAAATATATTGGAAGGGAGACCGAGTGGGAAACGTCCACTTGGAAGACCAAGGACACGGTGGGTGGATAATGTGGAAAAGGATGTGAGAGAGATGGAAGAGGATAGGGACTGGACTGGTTCAGAATAGAAATACTTCGAGGGATGTGGTTGTTGAGATAGATATAGAAAGAATTCCTAAAGTATTTATCAAACTTTGTTTTGGTTTCGGTGGAGATCTTTACGATAATGATTAATAACCCCACGAAATTCTATTTTTTCCATTTTCATTAAAATTCACAAGGTTGTTATCAAAATGGAGCAGCTTGCCCAAACTTGTTCAGTAATATTAATAGATGAGAATTGATTTGAGCAATTCTGAATTTAAATTTGCTGTGGTGGAAAAAGTACTGACTTATCAAAATGCCCTCGTATAAATGACATAAACACACACACACATAGTAGCCTTGAATAGTTTCATGTATGTAGTGATTTATACAGACTTTTTAAAAAACTACTACAGTAGTTGTGTGTGTGTGTGTGGATTTTGAACCAGTAGTTATTTGCCAGTTGATACAGTAAATTTAATTCTTTCTTATCAGTTCAATCAATCGTGAGTTATGCTTAATATAAGGATCTGAAATAATTTAGAAACAATTTCGAAAATAATGTCGAGAATTTCAAAATAACCGAATACAATTTAATATAAATTACTTCAAATTATATTCTAATCTGAAACAATGATTTGTACCCTTAAACTTAAGACAGAATCAGAAATTTAAATTTTATTTTAGACTTAAAGTTGGTATCTTTATTCAATCAAAGAAATTAAATAATCAATATTTCATCAAACACTTTTGTTTCAGCATGTCATGTCTTGTTTAGATAATAGTGTCATTGTTCTTTCTTTCTTTATCAGTAGTCTAGTCTAATTTTGTTAATTCTTTGATTGATATATTAGATTAGATCTAAACTTATAAATGTACAAAAAAATAAATTACCTGAGTCATTAAATCACCTTCTCTGCATTTCTATTTAACAACCGAATTTTCTTAATGAAAAATGAACATTACTTCATTTAAATATTTTTAATTATATTCAAATGGTTGTGTAAGATAAATCTCAGAGCACGCGCCTATTCTCTATAATTTTACTTAAAAGATTGCTTAAATATCTAAAGATAAAATTTTTTTTATAAACGTAATACTAAAAATATATTTTATATTATATTAGTTTAAAATACATAATTTCTTTATTATTTATTCATTACATCATATTTTATTTTTTAATATTTCTATCATTGAAGAAATAAAAAATTTTAAAATTAATCAAAGATAAAATAAATTACAAATATAAAGAATAACATATTGTGACATTTACAGAGGTTAACAAAAACTGAAAGTATCTTAATGTTGTGTCCATTTGATAGTTTTGAGATCAACTCCTTCTTGTACCATTTCCCAAAGAGGACTGAAAAAAAATAAAAATGTTAGTAAGAATTTAAAATTTAATAAAAGTAATAAATTCAAATTTAATATGTGAATTTAAATAAATAATAATAATTTATTTTATTAGAAATAGAATGATTAGTTCTGTATAGTCATTGTGAAAGATTTCAATCCAGATTACGCGGATGGATATAATGTTCTCAAAACTATAGAATTCTAGATGTTATATATAATTAATTAATTATTTTTTATATACAATTATATACTATCATTATTTAATCATAATTTTAACAAATCATAAATATATTAAATACTTTTATTGCTATTGACGAATTTAACCTTTATAACTTAATATTTAGTTTATGATTTGTAATATTCATTGATCATATATGTATTTAATATCCTGGTAAATAAATGATAGTAGAAGTTTTTGTAATTTCCTTTTCTTTTTAAATATTTAAATAATATAATTTAAATAATATTAATTAAATTGAATGAGTCATTTCAATGAATGATTCAGATTCTAATCTTTACAAAGGCTTAATTTGAAATAATAGACATATAGAAAGGATACACATTGCCTTCAGAGGATATTAAGTATAATGATTAGATCTTATTGAAAATTAACATACAAATTCTAAAGAAGGTCGATTTTCATTTAAATCAAGGAAATTTTACCGATTGATTCAATATACCAGTATTTTCAACCACTTAAGAAAGAGAGATTTTTCTCCATAATCTTATAATTTAAATTGTTAAATAAAAAAATATTTTGATTTATTATGAATTATTCTTATTAAATAAAATTATTTAAATATAAACCTCATTTCTCTCAGTCGGCGGACATGTTCAACTGTTCGTTTCACTGTGTAATCGACTTCTTCAATGGTTGTGAACCGTCCAAGTCCAAAACGTATTGATGAATGAGCAAGATCCTCGTCGGTACCGATTGCCCGTAACACATAAGAGGGTTCAAGGGAGGCACTAGTGCATGCGGAACCACTTGAAAGCGCTACATCTTTTAAAGCCATCAATAAAGATTCACCTGAAAGAATTAAAGAATATTTTAATTATTAACCATCTAATTAATATATTATTATGATTATTATTTAAATTAAATGAAACAATTTCTTTCTTAAAAATAATTGTTCGTGTCAGAGATATTAGTCCTAGAAATGACATTTTAATTCGATTCTCGTTTGATAACAAATCATGTTGAATTCAAAATTAAGATTAGTCAGAATTATAAATTATAAATTTAGTAATTAAGTCTAAATTTATCCCCCTTTTTCATCTGATAATTCTGAGTTATATATATATTTCTTAGTTATTACATATATTTAACTAAATTGCTAGTTAAATTCTATAGTTCAGTTAAAGCTACAATATATTAAGATTCATTTTATAAGGCACCCCAGCTACAAAAAAACAGAGTCCTGTTTTTTCCAATATAGAATATATTAAAAATCTAGCAAAGGTCTTTGTAAAAATTTGATTAAAGATATATAAATATTTATATATACATCTTCAAAGCATAAGCAAATAAGCTGGAGTGTCTCCACTCGACAATCTCGCAAATTGAAATGGATTAAATAACATATATTATATTTAAATTAAATATAATTAATTAAATTATAAATTAAAATTAATAAATAATATTTATTAAACCAGCGCGTGTTTGGCTCTTTGATGATGTCACCACGTCATTTGCTGGCACGTGATTTGCAATGTTAAAAAATTAATTCGGTACTTTCAGCTATTCAATCAAACTCAAATTCTATATATAGCAGTTTTATACAATCTTTAATGATATGAAAAACTATCAAACATATATCTTTATTTGTACGATCACTTTAGAGGAAAAAAAAATCAAAACGTTGTAGGTAATGACCCTTTTCCGGATGAGCTACATTACTACAAATTTTGAATAATGGCCGTATACCAAATTTCATTATTCTAGCTCAAACCGTTTTTGCACACACACACACACACAAAATCTCAACATCGAAAATTTACATGATCGCAATACTATCTCTGGCGAGATAAACCATAAGCTAAACAACCTATTATACTAATCTATAATAATACTAAAAAAATTATTTTTAACCTACCTTCCACATAGGCAAATGATAAATTTACACACCCTGGATATGAATGTAAAGGATCTCCATTTTGTATAACATGGGGTAATTCTGTAAATATCTTATCAATTAATCTTCGGGAGAGAGTTTCCATCCATTTATGATCATACTAAAAGTATAATATCAATTCAAAATTAAATAAAAAATCTCTATATTATTATTTTAAATATCTAATACATACCTCCATCTCTTTAAGAGAAATTTTACATGCTTCTCCTATGCCAACAACAAGTGGTGTGGGAACTGTGCCAGAACGTAAACCACGCTCTTGGCCACCACCACTCTGAATAGGTGTCAATCGCACTCGTGGTCTTCTTCTTACATAAATAGCACCCACACCTTTAAAAAAAATATTTTATATTGGCATCTTTAAAATTAATTTAAAATATATATATAATTATAAAGTTTTAAGATTAAAATAATTTATGAATTCATTTTTTTTAATTTAAGATGCTAAAATAATTAAAAAATATACCTTTAGGTCCGTAAATTTTATGTCCACTTATAGACATTAAATCTATTTTCATTTTATTTACATCAATTGGAATTTTTCCTACAGCCTGCGCAGCATCAGTATGAAAAAATACCCCATGTTTTTTACAAATAGTTCCTGACAAAAAATTAAATATTAAAGTAAATATTATATTGATAATTGTAGGATCTATTTCTATGATAATTAAGTTTTTTTTTAATTATTTAAATGTATATTAAATTATATAAATTCAAGATTAGTCAGAATTATAAATGAATCTTTATGGTATCCTCTCTTGAATATTATACAAATTTTACACTAATGAAATTATTATTATATTTAATCATAAATCATTTTAATTTATGAGAACAAAAAACATGTTTAATATTTATAAGATATTTAAATACAAAAAAAAATAATTAAATAAATAAAATAATAAAATACAAACCAATCTCATCAATTGGTTGTTTTACACCAATTTCATTATTAACTGTCATAATAGATACAAGACATGTTTCTGGTTTAATTGATTTATCAAGACTTTCAAGATTAATAAGTCCTGTAGAAGAAACAGGCAAATATGTTACGGTAAAACCTTCACCTTCAAGTGCTCGACATGAGTCCAATACACATTTATGTTCCTAAAATAAAATTTAATAATTAGCAAAAATATGAGAAATTAATATAATATTAAAAGAAAATTAATAAAATACCGTTTGTGTAGTAATAATATGATTTTTTTTGGGGCTATAGAAACGAGCAACACCTTTAATTGCTATATTATTAGATTCTGTTGCGCCAGAAGTAAAAATAATTTCTTTTGAATCTGCACCAATTAAATTTGCGACATGCTTATAAAAACGAATAAATAAATTATTTATAATAATAAGAATTAATTTAAATTTATAATGAAAATAGTTACATTTCTAGCTTCTTCCACGGCAATTTCTGATTCCCATCCGTATGCATGTGTTCTTGAATGTGGATTGCCATAAAAAGTGGTTAAATAGGGTAACATAGAATCCAATACACGAGGATCCTAAAATAAATAAACAAATTAAAGGGATTAACCAGCAATTAGATTTAAGAAATAGAATAAATATAAGTTTAGTAACATCATTAAAGATCAACATATTTGAGGATTTGAAATGACTTTTGAAATAATTTTAGATTAATAGATGATTAATTTAATAACTTTTAATATAAGTATAAGACACAGTGTACGGTATGAGATATGCAAGAAAACATGTTTTTAAGATGACCAATTAATTATTAATAGAAATATAAGTGATCACTAGTTTAAAGGGTCTGTCTGGTTGAGCACCCTTAAAATAAAAGATCTCAGGTTTATTCATGCCATTTATTGATTTATGTATTCAATATGAAACTGAGGACGTTTATAATAAATGAATAATTTGTAAATTGTTGATATTGTTTTTTCTTGATAATCTTTTTGTTAAATATTGTGATGAATTGTTATTTCTTTCTTTCCGTGATTTGTAAATTTTGTATATATGTAATTTTACCTGAGGATAACAATCCTTCTTTAAGGACCAAATAGACCATAAAATTAGATTAAGTATAAATAAATACTAATTTATAAGATGTTGGAGGAGGGTTTAAGTTTTAAGTATTGAAATTTATTATATTTCCTAAAATAAAATAAAAACTATTTTAAAGTTAATTGTTGTTTCTAATAGTTTGTAAATTAGGGTTTATTTCTGTAGATCAATAATACTTCTCAAATAATTCAAATTTATAAGTTAAATCAATTTATATACCAATGGAGTGGTTGCTTGTGCATCCAAATAAAGTGGTCTTCCATCAAGTTTTAAATTTTCAAATTTTTCTATAATGAAACAAAAAAATAAAAATAAAAAATGGTCAAATTATAATAACTAAATTTGTTAAAATAAATTGACAATATTATATACCATTGGCTGTTTGTGATAAATTCTTTTTAAAGAATAAACCGAACACATTTCTTTGACATTTTAAAAGTGACAAATTTCGTACAGAAATCATTTTTTATTCTATTATATTACTAGGACAAAGTATATAATTTGTATTTTAAAGTATTCTTTAATAATTTTATATTGAAAATAAATATTAATTTCTATATTTAAATAAGCATTTTTTTATGTTTTGATCCTATATTTAAATCACAGACCATCCATTAATTCAAATTAATTAATAACTTTTATGATTTTTGACTTTTAAGAGATAAAATTCCCTAAAAAATAAAAATTAATTTATTCACAAATTTATTTTTATTTGAAATTTTTGATCAATTTAATTTTATTAAGTAATAAATCTATTTTTATTTAATAAGTATAAATAAAATGTTTCATTTCGATTGGTGATTGACATGAAGTTGTCATTTGGCAGTCATATTTAAATTAAATAATATTTACAAAAATAAATAAAAATAATCCAATCTAAAAATAAAATAAAATTTTATATTTAAAATGAATTTCATTAATAGTAATTTATACATTTAATTCTATTTTTTATTAATATAAATTAGACATTTTCAATTATAAAATTGAAATGTTAAGCCCTGCCATCTATAGGGGCTTGACAAATATCTTCTACCGCCAAATTCCATCATTTTATTTGATTAAAGCAAAATAGATAATTGTATATATATGAATATAATTTGTCATTATTTAAATTAAATATATATTATAAGATAATTTAATTTATTTCAATTAGGTATGTGCAATTTTCCAAATAATATTAATATAATATATATTTTTTATCGATAAAAGAAATTTTTAAAATATTACAATGTCACCAAGAAAGGTAAATTTTTCATTTTTATATAAACATAGAAATTATCATAAATTAAATTGTTTTATTATTTTAATAATAATGATTCATTTTTAGAAGCAAACAAAAATATTAACACTTCATTCATTTTTCAATAAAATTCCTAAAGAAAATAATCAAAACTTAATTGAAATTCCATCTCAAAACTTAGAAAAAAAAAATTTAAAACGAAAATTTCCTAGTCCGATTAAAAAAGTTAAAACAAGTCCAATTAAACTTGTGAAAGATAGTAAAAATAGAATACCCCTCCAACATCACGTTAGTCCTTTAAAAAATTATATTAATAAAGAAAATTTAGAATCAAAATTAATTTCACCTTTGAAATTAACAGATCCGTTTGATTCGGATTTTGATTTAAATGAAATTGATAATATTTATAATGAAAATGATGCTTCAAAGGCGAAAGATATCAAAGAATTAATTAATGATAAGACTGAAAATCAACCACTAAAGAAAATCAAACAAGAACTTGATTTTGGATCAGATTTTGAATTTGATTTAGATGATGATTGCTTTTCTGAAGAAAAAACTAACTATGAAATGTATGTATTATTATGAATATTCTTTACTTTCAATATATATACATATCTAAAAAAAGATTAAATAGGTACGCAATTCAATATTATATATTTATTTCGTTTTTTTCAGTTTTTTTGACCCTTCTTCAATGATTATTCAATCCTATCAAAAATTTAACTTTATTTTCATCTTCTGTTTTCATTTTCTTTATCTAGATTCTTTTTATTTTACACCTTACTTTTATAAATTCACTATTTTATTAAAAGTGTGTTTTTTAAAGCTATACTATTTAATAAATATATTTATTATTTTAAATATTCATTAAATAATCAATTTATTTTATTTATTTGAATTGTTTTAGAAATAATTTATTAGATCTTAGTAATCTTTGCCGCTGTGTAGTTTTAAATCACTTTGAAAAAGAAATCCAAAGTCATGGTCTTCATTTATTACGAGTGTCAGAGCATCCTAAAACATCAAAAACTGCCTGGTTAGCTGTCGGCGGTTATTGGTAATTATAGATCATTATTAGTATATATACATATCTCAACTTTCAATTTTAAGAAAAAAAAATTGAATGAAAATTTTACATTATTGAAACTTTAAATCACGTTATTTTCTTTAAAGTTTAGATTAAGGTTTCACCCCTCACTGGTGTGCACTTTAGTTTTGAACTTTTAAAATATGGTTCATTTGATTATATGACATCTATATTATAAATTACATAATATAAATATTAAAATTTAAGATATTATTTTTTAAATTAAAATTTAAAAAGATAATACATTAAAAATAATTATATAATAATTTTTTTTAAGGGATTTACCTTACACATCCGGTGTAATACTCTCTGTTCAAACAACTTTAGAAACTAATCCACAAAAATATAAATGGACTGGAATTAATATTGGAAATTATTTATGGACGGCTAAAGGAATTCCTCCAACACCTGGCTTAGTAATTTTTGAACCAGACCGTTTAGTCAGTTCTTCCCTACTTGCTAAAGCTTTTTTCTGTATGAGGAGTGCATTTTTAAAAGGATCTGCCGAAGTTGGTGAATCTGACACTAAAATGTTTATTGGATCATTAACACATCGAGTTTTTCAGGTATAAGAATATAAAGATTTAATAAAATTATCAATAATTCATCATTATCTTTAACATTACAATCAGTATTGGTCACAATATATAAATAAAATGACTTGAATTTCATTAAGTAAAATTCAAAATATTTAATATTACAGGAAATTTATTGACTTTCTTTTTAAGCTTTAAATGCTTATTTTTTTAATTTTTTTAAAAATAAATATATATCGAAGAAAATACAATATTTTTTTAAATTTTATGTTTAGGATCTCTTAGTTGAACATACTAAAGATATTCATAAAACAAAACGTACAGCCAAACAAGTGTCAATAGAAATCCTCAATGAATCAAATACAATAATTGAAATGTTTACACTTGGTGTTGAACGAATTCAAATCGAAGAGAAATTACTTAAAATTGCTCCATCTATAGATAGATTTATTAAAAAATATCTTTATCCAATAGAGAAAAAAAATAATATGATAATCAACAATAAAGATGGATGGCAAGGTCAAATTACAGAAATTATTGATATTGAAGATAGTGTTTGGTTACCTAGTCTTGGACTTAAAGGTAATTTTGCATTAAATCAATTATTATAAAACTATTTTCATTTTTAATAAACTGAACGAAATTTTATAATTTTAGGAAGAATTGATGCAATTGTAAAAACAAAAAAATCTCGTATTCAAAATAATATAAATAATCTATGTGAGAACGAAATTCGTACATTAGAATTTAAATCAGGTCGACGTGCACGATTTCATCGTGCCCAAGTGGCCATTTATGATATGATGCTCAAAGCGGAAGGAATTAAATTGGCGCCTGGATTACTTGCTTATTTAGATGGCAATGATGCTTGTCAAGAAATCCACGTGGATTCTTTAGAAGAAGCACAAATTATGCGATTACGAAATGAGGTAGCAATTTATTTAGATACCAATTCTACACTTCCAGCTCCTATTAATGAGTAAGTACAATGATTGCATTACAGATTTTTATTTTAAAGATTTAAAATATAAATATTTTATTAAACGGGATCTTTATCTTTATAAATATCTATATAAATAATGAATTTAATAAACAAATATTTCATTTTTTTAGTTCCTATACATGTTCCCGATGTTCAATGTTAACTACATGTTCTATAATGAACAAAGTTGAAATTTTAAATGCACCAGAAAATGAAAAGAGGTTGAAAGATTCACGAAAGGAACAAATTAATACAATGACATCATATTTAAGTGACAATGATATTAGTTATTTAACTAAATCATTAAATGAAGTTGAATTAATAGAAAAAAAATCATTAAAGTCAACAAGTCGGAATTTTTCAGATTTATGGTTGAAATCACCACAAAATCGGTCAATATATATTATATATAAATATAGAGAGATAGAGATATTATGAAATTATAATTTATTTACTTATATTAATATGATTTGTTTATATTATTATTTTCTTTATATAGAGAAAATGAAGGGGAAGCAGCTGTAGATTTAAAATTAATTGAAAGTTATCAATTTGAAAATGGTTTTCATGCAAGATTTTCAAGTAAAAATGACCTTAGAAAATTAAATTTGAATCAAAATGATTTTATTATGTTAAGTACAAATCGACGAATATGTTATGATCTTGGATTTATAGAAAAAATTGAAAGATCTGAGATTACTCTTAAAGTTGAAAGGTACTTTAAATATTTTCTTGTTCATATTCTAATTTATTACACTTTAAATATATTCAGATATTAAATACCATTCTTAATTAATTAATGGTCATTATATAAAAATTTTTCCTGATTTTTATAACACACTCTGCAATCTATTTTTAAATATAATTTCTAAATCTATTCTATTTTATGAAACTTATATTACTAGAAAGATAAACATTTTGTTGATTCCAACTAATATTCCAAACTCTTATTTATTATCTTTAAATATAATAAAAATTAATTTAAAATGCATTTAAATAAAATATTTTTTTTTACTAAAAACCTATTACAATTATTCCATTTGATATTAAAAAAAAATTAATAAAGAATCTATTTATTTTTTAACGTTTCTCGTGCTTCTTTATTCTAAAATTATTTTTTACAACTATGACAATCTTCTAATCTAGAGGCACCTTCATCCAATACATATTTTCTTTAAGCAACACTTATCCTTTCCTAACCGTAATTTTTTTCAATGTAAAATTTGACTTTTTTGATCGTATATAGATATATGTGATAAGATATTAATATTTATTATATTTATTTGCAGAGATCCATCAAATATTAATAAAGAAGATACCTATTTTTATGTTGATGCTTATACTTTTACAAGCCAGTCAAGTTCTCAAACTGAAAATCTTATTGAATTGATGCAAGATTCTCCATTAGCAGCAAAATTAAGAAAACTTTTAACAACAGAGAATGATATAAGAATATCCAATAAAAAGGAATTAATGAATCTAAATCTGGGACCATTATGGCATCAAATTAGCACAAAACTTAATTCAACCCAACAAGAAGTTATTAAAGCTTATTTAAATAAAGATGAAAATGAATTTTTACTTATTCATGGCATGCCTGGAACTGGTTAGATTTATTTACATTAATTTATAATTTAAGCTGACCAGTGTTTTTAAATTCGAAAACAGAATATAGGATTGATCGGGGAAAGAATAACCTTATTTTATTATTTAATAAAACTTGCAAATCAGGGCTTTTTAATTAGGAACAAATAATAATAAAAAATATTTCTTTAAAGCTGTTCTGATAATATTCATAAAATCAGGATAATTTCAATTTTCTTTCACCACTTGTTTTATAGAAAGAAAATAGAGAAAAATAAAGAATATTCCCCTTAAAAATATTTAAAATTTAAATTTTATTTTTACAATTTAACCTAAGGACATATATTATACAATTCTAAAGATTGTATAGACAATTTAAAAAAAATAATGAATTGCTGAAAGAAAAAAAACCTGGTCAACTAATTTATAGTCGTAAAATATATAAAATTTGTATTTTTTTAGGAAAAACTTACACGTTAGCATCATTAATTCGTGTACTTGTTTCACTTGGACAACGTGTACTTATTACTTCTCTCTCAAATAAAGCTGTCGATAATGTCTTATTATTATTACTTAATACTGAAGTGAAATTTTTGCGTTTATCTAGTAATAAAGATATTGGAATTCATCCGGATTTACTTAATTTTACATTAAATGCATTAATGACTAAAAATAGTAATGATATTCATTCCCCAGAAATACTTCGTAAATTTTTAAATCAAATTGTATGTTCAATTTTCTTTTTTTTAACTTATATCTATTTTATTATTATTATATTTATTTTTTTCGTATAGAATGTTTTTGGGGTGACGTCAAAGGGTAGCTCATCATCATATCATGATTTTCTTCATCAGCTTGATATTGACTGTGTAGTTTTTGATGAGGCTGGCCAATTGCCATTTTATGATGCACTTCCTGCCCTACTTGTTCGTACAAATTTAACAAAAGTTGGCGGTTATATTGTGGTAGGAGATCCTAAACAATTGGCACCCCATACAAATGTTGAATCATTATATGAAAGGATTTCAACAATCCAATGTTTGAAAACATCTCTTCGGGAACAATACAGAATGAATCAAGTGATAACATATCTTGCCAATTGTTTAACGTATGATGGTCAAATGAAGTGTGCCAATAAAGTGGTTTCTAATGCTGTAATCGTTCTACCCTCTAATTCTAATGTAAGTTTAAATATTTTAAAATAATTTCTTTCAAATAAGATAATTTTATTTTATTTTCACTCTACTTTTAGGTATTAAAAGATAGTGTTAATAGGATGGAATGGCTTCGTCAACCACTTTCAACACATATAGACGATTCAATTCTCTTTATAGATACTCAATATCGTAATAAGAATAATGATAAATATACTAATCACCACGAAATGTCGCTTATTGTGTTTTTATTACGACTTTGGCTTAAAGCTGGATTCCCCGCGAAAGATGTTGCCGTTATTGCCACATATCGTGCTCAAGTTTCTTTATTTCATAAAATGAAACATTATTTGCATCCAGATATTGACATAAGTACAGTGGATGCATTCCAGGGGCGTGATAAATCATTAATATTTTATTCGTGTACGCGAACTGAAGAGATAAGTGTCAACGGTGAAATGTCTATATTAAACGATTCTAGACGTTTAAATGTGGCTTTAACTAGGGCTAAGCATAAAATTTTATTTATTGGAACAATGGAGACATTAAAGACTTATAAACCCTATGAGAAATTATTTAACCATCTAACGAAAAGGCAAATAATCAGACTCGAAGAAGGAAAAATGAATTTCAATTGGGAGTTAATTTTTGATGAATTAAAATAAAATATCATTGTTAATTTATATTAATTAATATACAATAATATATTTATTTTATCTATATTTTATAATTTATATTGATATTTTTATATTGATTTTTATACATAATAAAAAAGAAAGAAAAATGTTGCCTTTGAATTATCAAAAAGAAAAAGATTGGTCATGCATTTGAATAAAAATATCAATCACAATCCAGATGTTTGTTCACTAATAATACCCAGTAACCTAATTTCAATTCGTTTAAATAAATAAAATATTTATTATTAAACTTTTATATATTCTTCTGTTATAATTTTGTTATGTTACCTATCAAAAAAAAATTTCTCTTTGACGATCAGAGGCAAAGACCGAATATTTTATTAAATTTTATTATTGTATTTAATAAAGTTATTAGCAATATTTTAATTTTAAAAAAATCTGGAAAAAGTTTAATATTTATTTTATTATAAATAAAAGAAAACTCAAAAGAATCACACTACTTAATTTCTGATATTTGATATAATTAAGATTATTATTAAATTTTTATTTATATATATGATTATTAATTTTTATTAAAATTATTTTTTTTGAAATGAAAATTTTTAAAATGTTTTAAAGTTGTTTATGAATACAATATAAATATATTTAAATTACTAAGTTATTAGCTTTTGTCTTATTATTTAAAACATAAAAATAAAATTAAATTGTTATTAAATCTATCAAAATATTTACAAAAAAAATTAATGTTTATAATCTAACATTATTTTTATATGTCAATATATATTATAACTTTTAAATATTAAAAGAAGAATAATGTCTTGGAATAAAAAAGATGTACTAAGACCTGAATGGCTTCCATATAGCAAAAGGAGTTATACACTTCTTATGGAAGACAAGGTAAAATTGTATTATATTTTAATTTGATTTGTGATATCCAGGATATAAAATTGTAGAAATTACTATTTTGATAATTTTATATTTTTTTTCGAAATAAACATATATAAGTATGCTGTGTAAAAAAAATTTTTTCTAGATTGAGGGAAGAAGAGTTTCTTAAGATTGAAAGTTTTCATAAATACATATTTAATATTTTTTAGCCCATACAAAGAAGTTCAATAATATTACCTACATTAGATAATGATGAAAAAGAATTTTTTAATCATATTTTAAATGGTCAAATAAATGATATTCAAGATTTTATAAATAATCATGAAAATTTTAATATAAATTGTCAAAATTTTCAAGTTAGTATATTTTATTTGAATATCAACAATTAATTAATATTTCCTGTCAAATAAAATTCTTTTAATATTAATAAATGAATTAAACGGAAACACCAGTTACAAATTTTTGCAAAGATTTTAGGATTTGATTAATCTGTTAAAGGTTGCGCGAAGGAAGCTTTTCGATTTATATTTATTTCGTTATTTTTGTGTCAATTTTAATTTTTTTTTCTTTTTATATTTGGTAGTGAATACCTTTAATTTGCTGTAGAAGCAAATTCCAAGTTCTTTTGTTTACAACTGTTAGTTTATGGTCAGTTTTAACAAAGTGGAGAAAGAAACATTTTCTACACATTTTATAATAGGTTGTTAAATATCTCCCTTCCGCTTTTTTGCTCTTTATTCAATGCTTTATAAAAAGTGTTACAGTGATCGGATTTAGTTCAAATATGCGCCGTTTTGTTCGATAATGTTTCCATCTAGACGGCAACTTCATAATATTCCCCTCGTAGAAATCCCCTCCTTATTTGCGAAGAACTCGGACAAGCCCCTTTTTAGTCCAACTTTACACCATCAAGGACGTTCGCGATGGACAGGAACAGGTGATAATCACTTGGCGCTATGTCCGGTCTATATGGTGGATGCGATAAAAAATCCCATCTGAGCTCCCGTAGCTTCTGACGAGTCATCAACGAAGTGTGTGGTCTGGCGTTGTCCTGGTGGAACACTACACTTCCTGTTGGCCAATTCTGGACGCTCCTGGTCGATCGCCTGCTTCAAGCGGTCCAGTTGTTCGCAGTAATGATAAGGACCAGAAGTTTATGAGTTAGGGATTATAAAGTTACCAGTAAGATGGCAAAAGTTTATCAAATAGAAGACTTATTTAACTAGTAAAAATTGTATAAATTTATTTGTATTTTTGAGATAAGAAACCGCTCTAAGGATTTTTTTGAAATTCACACCATAGATAATATTTATAAAGAAAAATCGATCTGTATTGGTTTCAACCTCATCTTCGTTGTTTCTTAATTTAAAATAGTAAATTTAAATGATGTCAGCTACTACGTCAGACAGCTCTTCCATAAATATAAAATATATAAATAAAATTAAATTAAAAATATTTATTTTAAGAATATTTTGTAATCAAATTACGAAATATACATTGTTATATTCACAGGCCATACTTATCTGTATTTTAGTGTATTAATACATACGTTTAAGAGCTGTATGTTTTATGACTATTTTTTTTACTTTCCCGCATACTTCGTATAAGGGAAGTATTGGAATCGTCAAAAATTTCGACTTCGAGATTTCGATAGATCTTGACGTTTTAGACCTCCCTGAGTCGGAAAATACCATTTTTCGAATTATGTCTGTGTGTGTGTATGTATGTATGTTTGTATGTATGTATGTAATGTCTGTAAGCAAATTTACTCAAAAACTAATCAAGCTAGGACTTCGAAATTTGGTACACCGATATTATTCATAGTTTGTAGATTTCTATCAAAATTTCGTCAAAATCGGTTAACCGGAAGTGGTACTTTACCTGACCTTCTTAAACGTTCTAATTGGTTGCGTTTACCTTTCAAGTAAAATACCAGTTTGCTTCTAGATATTTGCTTCATATTTTGTATATAGATTTAAAAATATGAAAAAAATTGAGATACCAAATTTCATCATGATCTGACTACCAGAAGTGACATTTTACCTATACAAGTAGCGTTTCTTTTTTACCGACCGACGATAGTAAGGGAGGTATTGTTTTCACACCAAATTTCACCTATGGATATTTTTAGGTACATATCTCCATGAATCATGCATTTTCTTAACAGAAAAAAGTATTTTTAGCATGATGTCTGTCCGTCCGTCCGTCCGTCCGTCTGTCCGTCCGTCCGTATAGATGTGTACAGCCTGAACGGCTCAACGGATTTTGATGAAATTTGGTATATTTACTTAATACATCAGTAGGATGAATTGATCAACTTTTGGTGCAAATCCGGAAACCGGAAGTGCTAGTATTGCCGATCGAAGAGGGGAAGTGAAGGGTTATTTTCATATCAAATTTCACGTGAGGACATATCTCCACGTGTTATGCACTTTGTATTGGTTTTATCCTCGAGAAAAATCATCTTCATTAGTTTTTTCTTAATTTAAAATTATATGACGTCACCCAGCACTTCATGACGTCACAGCCAGCCCTTATATATTATAAATAAAATAAAATATTTATATTATATCCATATCTGTTTTTTTTTACATTTAAAATATCAGTTAACCGGAAGTAGCACTTTATTCTATATATATACATATATATAAATGTTACCAAATATCAAATTTGACACCAATAAACTAACATGAACTGGCTCTTTATCAATACCAAGTTTACACATTCTAAATATTCATTCACAACTCTTTATACCTATTTATATGCGGGAAAGTCTAGGGGAGGACACTCCCGCTTATTTAGTTTGAATTTAATCTAAAACTAAACGAAAAGTTTTTCCTAATGCCCATCCCAGCCTTCTCGATTTTATAACCCTAACGATGTCTGGAGATGCATAAAGGTCATGCAATTATGCAGTGTCCGCCATTCCCCGGTATCCTCATCTTTCTTTGGCTTCTTCTACTGCGAAGAATCCTATTCTCAAATTATCTAAATCTCATCTCCCAGGGTCATAGACCATATGCCTCACACCCATATAATACTCCGGAAATATAATTGTTTTATATATTTTAATTTTAATCCCCTTTGATAATAATTTTGAATAGATAAGCCTCTTTCTGCATGATAACAGGCGTTACCTGATTGCAATCTTGATTTAAATTCTTCTCGATTATTATTTATTATCCTTCGTGATTACTGAACACAAGTATTTAAATTTTTTCAAATTCTAGATTTTGTATGTTAAGACTTTTTGTGTTAATACTGTTTCTCTCTGTTACTAAATATCACTATTAATTTCAATTCCCACCTCTTTTCCTGCTTCAATTAATTTTCCTACGTTATCTTTAATTGCAATTGCCGAATTTACTATTATATTTAAGTCTTCTGCGTAATCTAATAATTTAATTTTTTTGTTTAATTGCTTTCCTTTTGATTTTTCTCCAATTTGTTTAATCACATATTCCAGTACTAGATTAAATAAAATAGGTGATAGTGCCTCTTCTTGTTTTAATCCATTCTTACTTACAAATTTGAATCGTACGTACTAGTTGTTTTGGAATTCCCATTAAGATGAAAATTTGAAAAAGTTTATCCCGGTCTATTGAGTCATATGCTTTACAAATAATTGGTGAATAGAAATATTAAAATCTGCCAGTTAGAGAGAACTAATTTGTCCATTGTGCATACACTCTACTAAAGGTTTTCCACAATATTTGATTAAATCCTGCCGGGATCCCATCTATTTCTGTTGCTTTATTATTTTTAAATTTTTCCATTATCATTTCTAGGTCTCGTTTTTCAAAATTAATTTCTGCTGAGTCTACCTTTATGATTTCTGTTCTATTAGTTAGATTTGAATTTAATAATTTTTCAAAATAGTTCCTCCATATATTTTTAATATCCCCATGTCTGTTTTTAAAAAATACTTTTATCATCTCTAATTAAGTCTAACCGTGGATAATAACCCTTTTTAATATTTTTATTACGTTTTTCCAACTGGCGAGTTCCATGTACCCTTATCTATGTCTAAAATAAAACTGAACTTTAATCATTCAGTACCTGGTTCACCGAACCGCCGGTTGGTACTTTAAAAAAATTATTCCTTATGAACTATGAACTAGATTATTATTTAAAATAAATAAACGACAAAATATATGAAACAATTTCAAATAATTTAAAAGAACATAAATTTAAATAAGCGGGAGTGTCCTCCCCTAGACTTTCCCGCATATAAATAGGTATAAAGAGTTGTGAATGAATATTTAGAATGTGTAAACTTGGTATTGATAAAGAGCCAGTTCATGTTAGTTTATTGGTGTCAAATTTGATATTTGGTAACATTTATATATATGTATATATATAGAATAAAGTGCTACTTCCGGTTAACTGATATTTTAAATGTAAAAAAAAACAGATATGGATATAATATAAATATTTTATTTTATTTATAATATATAAGGGCTGGCTGTGACGTCATGAAGTGCTGGGTGACGTCATATAATTTTAAATTAAGAAAAAACTAATGAAGATGATTTTTCTCGAGGATAAAACCAATACAAAGTGCATAACACGTGGAGATATGTCCTCACGTGAAATTTGATATGAAAATAACCCTTCACTTCCCCTCTTCGATCGGCAATACTAGCACTTCCGGTTTCCGGATTTGCACCAAAAGTTGATCAATTCATCCTACTGATGTATTAAGTAAATATACCAAATTTCATCAAAATCCGTTGAGCCGTTCAGGCTGTACACATCTATACGGACGGACGGACAGACGGACGGACGGACGGACGGACAGACATCATGCTAAAAATACTTTTTTCTGTTAAGAAAATGCATGATTCATGGAGATATGTACCTAAAAATATCCATAGGTGAAATTTGGTGTGAAAACAATACCTCCCTTACTATCGTCGGTCGGTAAAAAAGAAACGCTACTTGTATAGGTAAAATGTCACTTCTGGTAGTCACATCATGATGAAATTTGGTATCTCAATTTTTTTCATATTTTTAAATCTATATACAAAATATGAAGCAAATATCTAGAAGCAAACTGGTATTTTACTTGAAAGGTAAACGCAACCAATTAGAACGTTTAAGAAGGTCAGGTAAAGTACCACTTCCGGTTAACCGATTTTGACGAAATTTTGATAGAAATCTACAAACTATGAATAATATCGGTGTACCAAATTTCGAAGTCCTAGCTTGATTAGTTTTTGAGTAAATTTGCTTACAGACATTACATACATAAATACATACATACATACATACACACACACAGACATAATTCGAAAAATGGTATTTTCCGACTCAGGGAGGTCTAAAACGTCAAGATCTATCGAAATCTCGAAGTCGAAATTTTTGACGATTCCAATACTTCCCTTATACGAAGTATGCGGGAAAGTAAAAATTGAAATTACTTTCTTGCCTATCCAATATCACTTCATTTTAATATTAAAATTAATTATATTTAATTTGTTAAAATTGAATAGTTTCTTTATATTAAGAGCACGCGTAAAATTCCAACCAGGTCAATAATAATTATTTTATGATTCATATAAATAAAAATGACATGTAATTTTATCTATCAAAAAATATTTCATTATTGTTTTTTATATGATAAATACCTAAGCTATTTAAATTATCGTAATTAATTGAATTAATATATTTATAGGGAATAACAGCACTTCATTTATGTGTAAGTAATGGAAATAGTCAATTGGTAGAGTTTTTAGTGAATTTAAATGGAATTGATTTGGGTGATGCAGTATTACATGCAATTCGCCAAAATGATGAAGCAATAGTAATTATATTATTAGATGCATTAAAAAAAGTATCACCAAATTTAGAATATGCGGGAGCTATTTTATCACCAGAATTTCCTGAAGGAATGACACCATTGATGCTTGCTGCCCATTGCGGCTACTATGAATTAATTGGTAAATATTATTAATATTTAATATATATATATTTATTTTAATTATTTAATATTTATATAAGTATATATTGATAAATTTATTGAAAATTATGCATTTTTTTAAATTTGATACTGAAATCAAAATAATATGCTGAACTTATATTTTTATTAAAAAATATTTTATTTATTCATTTGTGTTGTCCCCTAAAAGTAATACTCCTTAGAAATAAACACTTGTGCCAGCGTTTTTGCAAATCTTAGAAATACTTCTAATAAACATTATTTTGTATAGGCTTGAGATATTCCAGCTTTTATTTTATTTTCTCAATCGTTGCAAATCTCCTCTCTTTTATGGATTTATTCAGTTTTGGAAACAAAAAAAACTCGCAAGGTACCAAATTCTAAGAATAAGGTGATGCAAAACTATGAATTGTTTTTTCAAAATTCGAGGCGTTTTTACTATCTCACCAGAGATAGTATTGCGATCACGAAAATTTTCGATGTTGAGATTTTGATGTTTTTATACGTTTTGAAGGTTCCTGAATCATTTTCACTAAGGATGAGAAAAATGTCTCTCTGTGTGTGTATGTATGTGTGAATGTGTGTGTGTTTTTGTGTGTAGACAAGATTACGCAAAAACGGTTTGAGCTAGAATCATGAAATTTGGTACATGGGCATTATTCAAAATTCGTAGTTTTCTATCAACTTTTGAGAAATGTAGCCCAACCGTAAGAGGGTCATTACCTACAACGTTTTGATTTTTTTTCATCTAAAGTGACCGTAAAAATAAAGATATATGTTTGATAATTTTTCACATGATTAAAAATTGTATAAAACTGCTATATATAGAATTTCAGCTTGATTGAATTGCTGAAAGAACCAGAATTAATTTTTTAACACTGCAAATCTCATGCGCCAACACGTGACGTGGTGCCATAAACAAAGAGCCAAACATGCGCTGGTTTAATAAATATTATTTATTAATTGTAATTTATAATTTATAATTAATTAAATTTAATTTATATTTAATATATGTGTTAATTAATCCAATTCAAATTTCGAGATAGTCGAGTGGAGACATTCCAACTAATTTCTCAATGATTCCCGCAAACGACACATAACTTTAAGATAATACGCTTTATTAACCGTATAACTTTGTTTAAAGAACTACGGCATTGTAATTGAAGAAAACAGTGAACAATGCCTTCGTCATTAACATCTTATCAGTCTTCAAGAGCGTACAAGCTCTTGTACCACTTATAAGCATTTCTTTTACTTGAGTGGCATCACAACATTTAAAGTATTTTAGAGCACTTGATTCCATTGTTTACACAACATGTGATTTAAATTCTTTGATCCATTTACCTCTACCCTTCTTCTTGGAATGTATCTTATTATTCGATTTATGTATTATATTTATATAGTTTAATATTATATTATATCTTTAAAATCGTGGCATTTAATTCCAAATTTCTTATCTTTATTATAAATATATTATTTTATTTTATTATTTTCACTACAAAAAGATTTCTAGGAATATTATTGAAAAGAGGCCACTGGCTGGAGCGTCCTCATCGGGCTCGATGTACCTGCCCACAATGCAAGTAAGTAATTCTTATATTCAATATTATAATTCCACCTTGTAATTTAATTATTATTCAAATAAGGGCTACAGAAGAAGTGGAGGATCGTTTAGGAGTAGCAAGCTGTCGTCTTAATGCCTATCGCACTTGGGCAAATCCATCATTTCTTTGTCATGTGACAGATGATCCAATATTAGTTGCATTTGAATTATGTCGTGATTTAAAAGAATGGGCACATAATTCACCTGAATTTCATCTTGCTTATAATGATCTAGCAATTGAATGTCGCATTTTTGCTGTGAAATTATTGGCATGTTGTCGAAACGCTGCTGAAGTTCGTATAATATTAAATCGATCATCCGGGTGTCCAGCTGGCCAACGAATAAAATTTCCACGACTTGTATTAGCAATTGATCTTGTACAAAAAGAATTTGTCGCTCATCCTAATGCACAAAATGTATTTATACTTTTATTACCCTTCTCTTTAAACATTTTTTTAACTTATTGAAATATTGAACTTTATCTAAACAAAGGATTTCATTCTATCCATTAATAAAAAGATTACTAGTTTTACTTATATTATATTATTAGGAAAGTGGAAGTAGTTTAAGCTTATAAGGTTTGAAAGAATGACAATCAAGAACTTTCGAGTTGAATATCACCAAATAAAAGATAGATTTATAGAATAACAAGAATTTTTTTTTAAATATTTAAATGAATAATTGTTTTAAGACTGTTTAGAAAAATGTTTCTCTTTTTTTTTAAATGCATTAATTTGAAAAATTTATTTAATTTTGATTAGACTCAAAATAATTTAGAATTATATTTAATTTGATTATTCTTATTATTATATTTATAGATAATAAATCATAAATAGGTGGTGGAGAGTGCTTGGATTGGTACATACACCAGTTGGCGTCATTTACCTTCATGGGCAAAATGTTTTTCCTTCTTAGTACGTTTCGTTTCTCTTCCATGTCTGGTTCTTATTTGTACCATTCGTCCGGAAAGTCGTCGCGGGAAACATTGGGCTGTGCCAGTTAATAAATTTATCAGTTCAACTATTACCTATCTCATTTTTCTATTACTTATTTATATAGAAGCGAATCAAGATAAAAAAAGTCAACAACGTGGTCCGCCAAATACAGGTTAATACGAATAATAATTATAATAATATATACTATATATACAGTCCGGGAGCTAAGAGTTGGTGCGTGAGGGGTGGCGGCCAAGAGAGGTGGGGGTACCCATTCTAGAGTGATTTCCCCTCCACCACACTCATCTACTCTCTCAAACTAAAATATAACAAATTTGTTGTGCGGTGTGGTTTTGTAGGAATGGTGGGGGCAGTGGCGTACCTAGAACTTTTGCCGCCCGGGGCGATCTCCAGTTTGCCGCCCTTTTTATTATAAGTCAATCAAATAGTGGTATTTATAAATTAATGCACATAAATAAATTATTAAGTTATTTAATCAATATTAATTAATACACAGAGTAAATTTTTTTACACATATTTGTATCCACTCGTAAACATATATATATTAATATAATATTTACTCTTCTAGCTTTCATACTAGAAAAATCTTGTATAATGCTCTCAAAATTTATATTTATATTTTTTCCGCCGGTCCTGCTTTTCAAAAGAAAAATCGATGATTTAAAAAAATATTGGTATATCACTTCAAAGTAATCATAAACTTTTCAAAAGAAATGACATTTATAAACTGATATCAAGAAATTTTAGTTAGGAAAAATTGCTGAACAAAATCGTAAAGATGCGTTTACGAATTCAACGAATTTTAATGAATACAATAAAATAGAATTATTATTCTGTTCTTGGAATTAGAATTCAAAATTTACACTAAAATGCATTTATATACACAGAGGAATAATATTCGAAATCATATAGTTAATCATAATTTATATAAATCAAATAGTAAACTTATAATAATCATAATAATCATTTATTATTAAAGAAAGAAAAAAAATAAATATGAAATGAATAAGTTGCTTTTTACAACTATAACTAAATATAAAAAATGCCGCCCCAAGATAAGTGCCGCCCGGTGCGGACCGCACCCACCGCACCCCCCTAGGTACGCCACTGGGTGGGGGCAAGCGCGGGAATTGCTTGGCCGAGGGTGGGGGTCGGCTCATGCACCAACTCTTACCTCCTAGTCTAGATTTTTTTTAAAAAATTAGAAAAAGATTCAAAATAATATTGCAATGATTCAAGTTGTTTATTAAATTAACATTTTTTATAAAAGAATAAATCTTACTTGTGCTAGAATTCTAAATAATATTATAAATTATTATTATAATTAATATAAATAATACTATTTCGAGAATAATAATTTGATCTGCCAACTGGAAATTTATTTAATAATTGTAAAAAATAAATTATAAAAATTAATATTGATTTCTTATATGTCTTAACTTAGAAAAACAAAATGTAAAACTAAACCTTAAATATAATATGTATATAAAAAGAAAAAAAAATATTCGTTATAATATATTAAATTATATTCACTATTTTAAAAATATGCTTACATATTTTTCACACAGGTGCAGAGTCTCTCATTATACTTTTTGTGATATCATATATCTGGGGATTATTTCGACTTTTTGTTATTGAAGGACCTAAAAGATTTTTTGCAACTATGCTCAATATGTATGTATATATATATACATATTTATAATATATTATTAATTAATTATTAATTTTACATTGTAATTTGGTATTGAGGAGTAAGGTTAATTCCTCTCCTAGATCTTAGCTTCTTATCTTTCCTAGACCCTTCCAAATCCTATACTATGCTTGATTAATTTTTACATTATAATTCCTTAATCTACTTTTAGAATTATTTTATAATAAAACGATCTAATTTTGTATAGTTATGACAGTTTCACTCAAATTCTTTTTATGATGACCTTTATATTTTGGGCGGCCGCTTGGGCTGATGTAACAGCCAATGATCAAGCACAATTGGAACGCAAATTCTGGCATAAGAATGATCCTACATTAGTAGCTGAAGGATTATTCTCCCTTGCAGCAATATTTGCATACGGACGTATTCTTGTCATGCTTCAATTTAATTATTATATTGGACCATTACAAGTGGCGCTTGGCAAAATGGCAAAAGATATGGTCAAATTCGTTATCATCTTCTTCTTTTTAATTCTTGCCTTTTCTGTTGGTATGATACATTTATATGCGTTATTATTATGTAATATTTTGAAAAATTATATGATTTATTATTATTAATATTATTATTTGTATTAGGACTTGCACGATTATATCAGTATTATGATGGTATGTCACAATTGGATCATGAGACCGGTCAACATACACAACAAGTTGAGTCATTTGTTAGTTTTTCATCGACAATCAAAACTTTGTTTTGGGCAATATTTTGTATGGCCCCATTAGAATCAGCAGATGTTATCATTGAAAATTTACCAGGCGAAGAATCTGATTCAACTATTATTAATCAACATAGTTTTACACAGGCTGTTGGATATATTTGTTTTGGATGTAAGTATAATCATTTTTTATTCTAAAACTACCCTAATTCATTACCTATAAAACCTTGGCACCATTTTCAAACATTCAATTATAATAGGATTGAATATTTCTAAATATTATCTTTAATTAATGAATATTTAAAAAAATGAATGATTTATCATTGTTTTTAATTTTAATTAAATTTTAATACAATTAAAATGAATACTTATAGAAACTATTTAGGTAATTTATTCCAATTTATTATGATATAAAACCATATAATAATTTTCTTAATATATTTTTATTTTTAAACAAATTAGTTTTTAACGTCATTTAGTACTAACAATATATATATATATATACGGCATATACTGATATATGTTTTTGAACTTGAAAAATATCCACATGACTTTGAAAGGCGAATCAAACTGTTTAAGTCTCATGAGGAAATTCAATTTATGTATTTTTTATTAATTAAGATAAATTAATAAATAGTATTTAGAAATATTAAAATCAAAATATTTATTTCAGGGTGACTTAATTATTAGATTTTGAAATATATATTTATAGCAACTATATATTTTTTTATATAATAATCTCTTAAAAACAATTTTCATTTGTTAAATTGATATTCATTTAAATAGATAATATTAAAAAACATTAAATCTTAATTTCTATTAAAATATTAAATAAGTTTGACCTAATTAATTTATGAAATAAATTAATATAATTATTTTTAGTATGATTTAAATATTTTAAATTATATTTAATTAATTAAAAACTTATAATAAATTAAATATTTTAATAATCCAGCCAATTGATAAAACATGAACAGTGACTTCGAATTGAAATAGACATCAGATGAATTCTTATTAAATGTTATATAATGAACACATTAATTTATGGTTTATTCAAATTATATAAAAAACCCTTAAAAAGTGCCATGCATCAGAATAATCTCGAATAAATATAAAAATACATTATATTATTATTTAGATTATCCCAGTATAAAATATAAAAGATAAATAAAAAAAATTTATTCTTATGTAATATATTGAAAAAAGATTTTTATAAGTTTATATAGAACTATATAATTTTATTTTTTTGTTATTTATTTAAATTAAAATATTTTAAATTAATATTAAATAGAATAAATACATATGGAAGTTATATTATACGTATATAATTAAATGAAAAGAATGAAAAATTATTTTGTGACAATTTTACAATGATAATTGTGAGGAGTTGAGAGGGTTGTAATTGGTTATCGAGTTATAATAAATGATAATAAACCTCACCCCGGGGTTGAATTTCGACAGGAACAGCGCCGCTCGCCGAGCTCCCTGGCTATGCGTGCGCACTCACACACCAACACCGATAGACTGACAACCACTCGAGCGGCTGGCTAGGAAGAGCCCCTGGCATTTAGGCAACCCGCTGCGCTAGTTTCCAAATTTAACATTTTCATATTTAAAGTACCTGGATTAAAGTACCAGCCGCTCAGAAGATTAAAAATGTATACTTTACTAACTGTTTTAATAATATTAATTAATTTTAATAAAATTCTTAAATTTGAATTAGTAAATTGATTGGTATATTGTGTGATTTATTATGCTTATACTCTCTTCTGGTATTTTTATCTTATAATTAAATAATAATTATTATTTATATATATATACAATCTATATATTTATTGAATAAACCATAAATTAATATTTATTATAAAACATTTAATAAGAATTCATTTGATGTCTATTTCAATTCGAAGACACTGTTCATGTCATGCTTTATTAATTAGCTGGATTATTAAAATATATAAACTTTATATTAATTTTAATCTTAATTTAAATTATCTAATTTATCATAAAAGTTAATATTTTCATTCAATTAATGTCATTTTATCATATTTATTAAATTTTTTATATGAATTAAGAAAGTTATACACATTTATTTTAAATATATATCATTTGAAAAAATAAATTATGTTTAAATAAGTTGGCCTGTGGCCAGGTCCGAACCGACCGACGGTTTGAAATAAATTAACTTCCAGCTACAGAAACAATTTCAAATAATTTTAATATATCTATTAATGATATGGATATAACATAAATATTTTTAATTTTATTTTATTTATAATATATATGTAAGACCAGGCTGTGACGTCATGAATGGCTGGATGACGTCATATAATTTTAATTAAGAAAAAACTAATAAAGATGATTTTTCTCGAGTATAAAACCAATGCAAAGTGAATGATTCGTGATAATATGTAAAAAATCTCCTCATGTGAAATTTGGTATGAAAATAACCCTTCCCTTCCTATCGTCGATCGCTAATACTACCACTTCCGGTTTCCGGATTTGCACCAAAAGTTGATCAATTCATCCCACTGATGCATAAAGTAAATATACCAAATTTCATCAAAATCCGTTCAGCCGTTCAGGCTGTACACATCTATACGGACGGACGGACAGACATCATGCTAAAAATAATTTTTACCGACCGACGATAGTAAGGGAGGTATTGTTTTCACACCAAATTTCACATGTGGAGATTTTTACATATCTCCACGAATCATGCATTTTCTTAACAGAAAAAAGTATTTTTAGCATGATGTCTGTCCGTCCGTCTGTCCGTCTGTCCGTCCGTATAGATGTGTACAGCCTGAACGGCTGAACGGATTTTGATGAAATTTGGTATATTTACTTTATGCATCAGTGGGATGAATTGATCAACTTTTGGTGCAAATCCGAAAACCGAAAGTGGTAGTATTAGCGATCGACGATAAGAAGGGAAGGGTTATTTTCGCACCAAATTTCACATAAGGAGATTTTTTTACATATCACCACGAATGTATTGGTTTTATCCTCGGGAAAAATCATCTTCATTATGTTTTTCTTAATTTAAAATTATATGACGTCACCCAGCCTTTCATGACGTCACAGCCTCGGGTAACGCCGGCTACTTCAGCTATATATTATAAATAAAATAAAATTAAAAATATTTATGTTATATCTATATCTGTTTTTTATTACATTAATAGATATATTAAAATTATTTGAAATTGTTTCTGTAGCTGGAAATTAATTTATTTCAAACCGTCGGTCGGTTCGGCCCTGGCCACAGGTCAACTTATTTTATTTCTGTTAAGAAAATGCATGATTCGTGGAGATATGTAAAAATCTCCACATGTGAAATTTGGTGTGAAAACAATACCTCCCTTACTATCGTCGGGCGGTAAAAATAAAAAAAAAACAAACACACACACACACACAAGCCCCCTTTTTTCCCTTTATGACTGAAGCGGTCGTGCAATCTCCAACCAGTCGGAGTGAAAACGACCAGACTTATTGAGGGCGGGAACGACCCCCACTACCAATGGTTCTCACGGGGTAGTGATCACGACCGGCTAGCCGATTGATAGTGCTCTCGCCCGGTTCACGACTCCGTGTGAACCCGCCTTAATGGAGGTTTTTTTATTTATTCATGTTTAATTATTTAAATAATATTTATTTGTTTTTAGTGTTTGAAGTTCTATCTGTGATCGTTATATTAAACATGTTAATTGCAACGATGGCTAATACATTTCAAAAAGTAACAGATAATGTTGATGTTGAATGGACATTTGGCCGAACTAAAGTGATTTTTTTTAATAAAATATATTAATTTAAATATCATATAATATACTTTTACTAATAAATATTACTTTTTTGTTTTAGTTACATTTATTATTTTTTGAACAAACAGCCCTACCACCACCTTTTAATTTAATACCTACCGTAAATGGTTTATCACAAATAATGGATTGGATACAACGTTTAATTGCACCGTCAGATTCTAAAACTCAACGATTAACTCTTGCTGATTGTTGCTATTCTGTAAATCAATCACCATTATATAAAATTAGAAGTGTCTTTACACTATTTTTTTAAAATATACTTTAAAATTCTTTCTATGTATATATATTGTATATTAGAGGCTTAGTATATGTTGGGTTATGAAAAAAATGGGTTTTAAAATGAATAAATTTGATGTTTAATTTAATTTAATAGCACTCTGGTAATTGTGAATAGAATATAGTTTGGTGAATCAGCAACCGTTGATAAGGGAAGAGGTAAAGTTGAATTCATTCAGAATAAAAATCAAATATTAAATTAAGATAATATTAATATTTAAAAATTAAAGAATTTAACATAATTATAATGAATATCGTTAGACATTAGAAAAAGGTAATTAGAAAATAAAATTATGTATTTGATATTATAAATTAAGTCAGATTTAGTATTTAATTAGCAATTTCATAAGGGTCGACCACTTAGCTGTAATTGATAATTTAGATAGTTCGGTGCACATAGAGATGCACGTGAGAATTCTTCAGGTTATTTCTTCCAGGTATCTAATGATCCATCTTCTATGGGCTTGCAACTTTTTCGTTGGCCTGAGGGATCTTCTGGTTCTATCTCACTTAAGATTAGAGAGGAAGACGATGAATGACTTCCTTCCTTCCTGTACATCCAGGGGAAACCTCTCCCCCTCTCCGAAGTAGCCGTTGGCTACCTTTCCAATAACTTACCACTATCTTGCACACATGTACCAATATAAAGAAACATGTCATGTAATTTATTATTATTTAAAAGTTGTATTAATCACAATAGTTTCTCTTCATCAATCGAGAACCTTTCTTTATATTTTCTACATGTCTTGGTTCCAAAACGTGAGGATGTCACTATTTAGTAAAAATGCTAATTCCTTATTAAAGGGAATATATATTACAATAAATGTATATATATATATATATAAGGCGGAGCAGTACAAAGGGCGATTTAAAAGAGAGCAGATCAAGTTAGTTAAAAGAAAGAGGGGAGGTACCTGTTGAAATAGTAACTTCATGATGACGTAATTCTTAACAACTGAAAATGTTTTAATTTCATTTTAAATATTTTTTTTATATAGATTAAGATGTCATGAATGAATTTTTTTACACAACAAAATCACCTGTTTCACTGCCCTACCTTATATATTAGATAATGAAATTATTTACTTTATTTTATATTCCTATTTCTTTATTAGCTTTTATTCAGAAATTATATTATTAAAACGAAAGTAGAGAGAGAGAGAGAGAGATTAATGTTCCTCGGCGTGTAAAAATAATTTGTTCATTTTTTCATAAACCATTTATTTCTTAATTACAGGAGCCTCAAGAGCAAGAAGAATCAGATAAAGATTTCTCAGCATTGATGTCTGTTTTAGTGCAAAGATATATGCGTTACGTAGCTGAAGGAGATTTTGAAGCATTAGATACTGCTACAGTTCGTCCAGTACCAAGCTTAACTCGTAATTTATCAAATACAATAATTGGAAATAAATAAAAAAAAATTAAATAGAAAAATAGATATATATATTAAATAAATTATAAAAATACATTAAAATTATTATTTTGTATTATCATAGATTTTAAATTAAACTGATTATTTGAATCTTAGTAAAGGTTCATTTTTTAATTTCTATAATCTGTTTTCTGGGTAAATATGAAAACTGTCTTAGTAAGCTTAAAATTTTTAAATTATATGAAAGTATAAACAAAAGATTTAAATATATAATTCTATAAAAAATATCCTTCTTTATATATATATATATATAAAGGTTTTTGTCTGCACATTAATCAGAATTTAAAATTTTTTGCATATCTTCGCGTTTCATGACCTCTAGAATCCAAAAGTGACTTTAGAATTTTTCATGCCTGTCTGTCTGTCTGCCTGTCCGGAAAATAACTATTTTATAGACTCAAAATCAAATTTTATCTTTATCTAATACTAGCTGCTCAGAGCTCCTTCGTCGCTCTTCACATCTAGACGGGGGCTCCGCCCCCTGTACCCCCCAGTGGTACATAGTATTTGGTTGAAAGTAGTAAAAGGTTTTCATCCATTTTGTTTCAATCAGTGTATAACATAAAACATTCATTTCTTATTGTGTGATTATTTAAAATATATTTTAATTTATTTAGTAAATTAATTATATATATTATTATTGAATATGTTATATCTATCTACTCGAAAGTTCTTGGCAGCTACAACCACATTTCTCCAAGTGTCCCCGGTGACCTCATCTTTCTTTGGCCAATAAATGCTGGAAAGAATAATCTGAATCTACTCTCATCTCCCAGGGTCATAGACCATGCGTGGCTCAACGGTACTCGAAAGTTCTTGGCAGCTACAACCACATTTCTCCAAGTGTCCTTATCCTGAGCCTCTGTTCCATCTCTCGTACGTCATTCCCTGATGTATTCATCTTTCTTTGGCCCATAAATGCTGGGGAGAATCATATTCTCAAATACTCTGAATCCACTCTCATCTCCTAAGATCATAGGCCATGTCTCACACTCATATAATACAACAGACAAAATAATTGTTTTATATATTTTAATTTTCATTCCCTTTTATAATAATTTTGATGAGATAAGCCTCTATACTGCATGATAACAGGCGTTTCCCGATTGCAACTTCGATTTAAATTCTTCTCAAATATTATTATCCTTTGTGATTACATTCAATTTTTCTACATATTCAAATTCTACATTTTGTTTGTTAATACTGCTCCTGTTTGTTTCTAAATATTTTTATTTATCATTATTAATTTTAAACCTCATCTCTTTTCCTACCTCGATTATTTTTTCCTCGCTATCTGTAATTGCAATTGCCGAATCTCCTATTATATTTAAGTCGTCTGGGTAACCTAATATTTTACAAATGATTTCCGCATCTTACTCTTTACTACCTTCAAGATAAATTTTAAGATCAAAATTTGAAAAAGTTTATCCGGATCTATTGAGTCATGCGTAGGTTTTACTAAAGTCTACAAATAATTAGTGAACAGAATTATTGAATTCGCGGTTTTTTTAATATCTGTCATAATGAAAATATATTAATTAATGTTGATCGATTTGGCCTGAACCCGCAATGATATCGTCTAATATTTCCTCCGCCTATAGTTTATAAGTATTGTATATGTTATAATAGAGTATAATATTTCTTGATCATTTCATTTCGATATTTTAATTTCATTGCTTGATTTTTATTGATTATTTTTAATTATAATAAAATTTGAGAAAATGCAAAGTTAGAGACTTGAGACAATTTATAAAAATTAATTTATAAAAATTAACGGTATAAAAGTATTGATAAAACTAAAGATAAATTAACAATATATACATTCATTAATAGTATTAATTTAAATTAATGGATTTATTTGATTTTTTATTATTAAGTTCATTTATTAATTTTTTTAGATCATAGTTAATTCCCTCCCTTAAAATAAAAGAAGTATTCAAATATAGAAAGAATAAATACAAAATAATTTAAGTTAAATATGATTTAAATATTTTATTATATTAATTAAAATGAGAACTTTTAGAATAAATTATTTAATTGAAATGATATTTGAATATTAGAATTTAAAATAAAAAGTTAAATATTATAATAATTCTTTGATTGCTAGTTATATACATTGTGTAAAATGAGTCCGCCAGTCAGTGGACCACGCCTGGCTCTTGAATGAACAACACGGAGAACTATATAAACTTTAAAAAATTAAATTCTGCGGTTATTGATTAGAATTAGATATTAATAAAATCTATAGCCTATGTTACCATAGAGATAAATAAGAATATTGTGATGTAATTTCATAGAAATCGTTTCTTATTTTTTGATGTTCATAATTCTAAATTACCGGTAAAGTGTCGGTTAAGTAGGAAATTTCTTTTTTGTTTGTTTCTATGACAGCAAAAAAGTAAACAAATTACATACATATATACATACATACATACATACAAACACTCTCCTTTATATATATAGATAAAAAACAGAATATATTATTTTTAAAAATATTTTCACAACGTCAATTAAAATGACTAAATTATATTATATTTTTGTTTTTGTTTCAATTATTAATTACAACTATAGTTTAAGTGCAAAAATGATTTCTTGGTTATATATAATTAAAATATGATTTTTTAGACAAATAATATAAACGAGATGTTTTAAATTTTTGTCTTTTTTAAATTGAACATTTTTTTTAAATTTGTTTTCAAATCCAAATTATTGTATTCTATTATAATTGTTTATTATTAGGCTTCTCTTCTTATTTTCAATTTTTAATAAATTCTCTTTTTTGATATGATATTAATAAAAAATAATATAAAATTGTATATAAATTTAAAAATTAGAATATTTGAATTTGTTTAAATTTTAACACATGTAATCAATCATATGCATAAAGAATAGAAAATTTTGAAAATCAACTTGGTATTAAATTCAGAAAAAAATACTGATATTAATAATATATAGACTATTCGAATATAATTAGAATCTCATTCTCTCCCTATATTTTAATTTAAAAAAAACGGAGTGTTAAGAAATGCCTTATGCATGGATAAATGAATTGGGCTGGAAGAGTAAGCAATTTATAATTTTCTTCTAATTCAGATTAAGGACAAATCTGACAACATTATATCAAATTCAATATTTCTGTACACAAATTATTCAGTCTTGGCAAGGCGTATGACTCACAATCAGTTTAAATTGAAATTTATATAAATTAACAAAGTGAAAATTTTTATTTGTTTAAATTTTATTATAATGAATCAAAAAAAAAAAAATTAAATATATAGATGAAAGAGAAGCAAGAAACTTGGGAGAAAATAAGTGTTGGATGGAGGTCAAACAGTACAGAAACTGTAAGCGAAATCTTCCTGCTGCGACAAATATTTTTCGATTTTCCTAGCGCCACAGAATTAGAAGTTTCTTTTAGGGGAGGAAATTAACTATGATCTAAAAAAAATTAATAAGTGAACTTAATAATAAAAAAACAAATAAATTAATTAATTTAAATTAATACTACTAATGATATACGTAATGATATATGTATATATTGTTAGTTTATCTATAGTTTTATAACGTTAATTATGTTAATTTTATTTTTATAAATTGTCTCAAGTCTCTCTAACTTTAGATTTTCTCAAATTTCATTATAATTAAAAATTTTAAATAAAAATCAAGCAATAAAATAAATTATCAAAATGAAATGATCAAGAAATATTATACTCTATTTGTTTATTATAACATAAGTCATATACAATACTTACGAACCATAGGCAGAGGAAATATTAGGAGATATCATTGCGGGTTCAAGGCCAAATCGATCAACATTAATTAAGATATTTTCATTATGAAAGATATTAGAAAAAAACCGCGAATTCAATATTTCTGTTCACTAATTATTTGTAGACTTTAGTAAAACATACGTATGACTCAATAGATCCGGATAAACTTTTTCAAATTTTGATCTTAAAATTTGTTTTGAAGGTAGTAAAAAAAGAGTAAGATGCTTAAATCAATTGTAAAATATTAGGTTACCCAGACGACCTAAATATAATAGGAGATTCGGCAATTGCAATTACAGATAGCGAGGAAAAATTAATCAAGGTAGGAAAAGAGATCAAAGCATCTACAGAAATAGTTAGGGTTATAAAAGTGAGAAGGCTGCGATAGGCGGGGCACGTGGCTAGGATGGGAGAGGAAAATGATATTGGTGGGGAGACCAATTGGAAAACGCCCGCTTGGAAGACCAAGGACGCATAAGAAGGGACGTAAGAGAGATTGAAGAGGGGCTCAGGATAGGGACACTTGGAGAAATGTGGTTGTTGCGGCCAAGAACTTTCGAGTACCGTTGAGCCACATAGATAGATATATAACATATACAATAATAATATATATAATTAATTTACTGATTAAATTAAAATATATTTTAAATAATCACACAAAAAGTTATGAATGTTTTATGTTATATACTGATTGAATTAAAATTAATTAAAACCCTTTACTACTTTCAACTATGTACCACCCGGAGGCCCCGACTGAAGGCGCTCTCAGCAGCTAGTATATATATATTATCAATAACATTGTTCCCCGTAAGATTAAAGAATTGAATTTGGTACAAAGTGTTAAGTTGAATTGTATTCATTAGTCCAATAAATGATTAACATCATTCGTTAGTCTCGTTATTTCCCTCCATTCCGAATCCACATTAAAATATACAACAAAGATGGTTTGTGATTTTGATTTACAATCAAAATAACAACCAAATATTCGTTTTAAGACAGCAACGATAGTCTGTGGCAACGATTCAGTTTGAAAATAAACCTTTTGGTGCATTATTTAAACCACAGAACATATAACAGACTTGACACGACCATGTTAACTTTTCAAATCTTATTTAGCTCCTCCTGGCTATGATAACAATAACTAATTGACGAAAAAGCGGGTGGGAGGCTTGGTTGGTTTTTTAAATTTATTTTTATTTAGAAGGAATTATTGGAATGAAAAAAATTGTGGAATTTTAAGTTAAGTGAAAATTATTTATTTAGAGGCAAAACTGACATTGATTGAATCGCTGAAAGTATCGGAATTAATTTTTTAACACGACTGCAAATCACACGCCAGCATGTGACGTGGTGCCATCAACAAAGAGTCAAACACGCGCTTGTTTAATATATGTATATTTATTAATTATAATTTATAATTTAAGTAATTAAATTTAATTTAAATATTATATATGTGTTAATTAATCTAATTCAAATTTACGAGATAGTCAAGTGGAGACACTCCAGATTTATTTAACAATTCTATTTACTTGTCTTACCTTTAGGGGCATAATATAATAACAATAACACTAGAGGTAACACTCTGTGTGGACTGTAACACGTTTATTTTATAAAGGATTGAGTTATATATATATATATAATCTATTTGGTTTTATACACATATTAATATTTTCCAGAAAAAATATTAATTTTAACATATTTCAAGGTAACGGATTTTAATAATGAATAAAAAGTCCCGAATAATCCTATTTTTTGTTTTCTAATTAATTTCATATATAATCTGAGCATTTATTAATAATAGACACTAAAAAACATAAAATAATTTTTATCTGTATATTTTATATTTTTAGTAAGGCTATCAAGCTAATGGACAATAATATTTATGTATTAATGCGATCTGTTAATACAATGATACAATTACCAAGAACATATCAAAATAATGAACTTATAATTACTTGTCTAGAAAAAATCAAAAGTTTAAATCTAATTAATACAAAAGTTTTAAATATAATTGGTAAATGTTTTATATTTGTTGGAAATTCTTCAGATGTCAAAAGAAAATTTTTATTTATTTTTTTGTTCTAATTTAAGAACTTACTAATTCCATTTACTTCTTTCTTCTGCTACTACTCCTTTATACACAAACTTTAAAAATTATATTTTGTTCTTTTTGACCTTAATGATTAATTATTTTTATATAATAAATTTCCAGTTGTTTCCAGTTATCAGCAAAGGCTGGAAATATTTCGAATTTTTTGAATTATTAAAATTAAGATGGAACACTAAAGAAATTACAATCGATCATTGGATTGTTAAACTAAAACTAATTTCTGATTTTTGTATAGAAAGTTCCCCTTTACATCATACAATTTGTATCGGTGGAAGAAATCCAGAATTACGTAACGGCGGCCCTAAAGGGGCTCCAAAAGAATGACTTCTATTTATGCTTCAGTTCATTTTACAAAAGATTTGAAAGATGTATCAATGAGGAAGGGATGTATTTTGAATAATCTGAAATAAAATTTGTAACCCGTTTTGTTTTTATGGTCTCAGTCAACTTTGTTATTGTCCACACCATATATATGGGAAATTATTTTTATAACAAGTTGGAAATCACCTTTTTTGGTTAAAAATCTTAGAGCAAAATTATACAGGATAAATAGACTATCTATTGATTTATTTACTTAAGTTTATTATTATTATTAATTAAAAGAGAGGTTTTTTTGGGTGAAAACATATAATATATTGGTATATTGGAATATATGAATCAAACATTCAAAGTCAAAGTAAAGTCAAAATCGTAACCATGATTTTATGTTTTAGATGATGATTAATGTCGTTTCAAAGCAATTACCTAGAGTTCTTAAATGGACAATCGTTATCATCATCATCCTATCTATAATTTAAAAATAAATAAAAAGGACAAATCCAAATAAATGGAACTAAGGCAAATAAACTATTTTAAAATTAATATATAATTTTTTTTATTCTTATTACTTGTATTTAATTTGAATATTTATTGTAAATAAATATTTTTTAACAACCAACTAATTAATTTTTTAAATATACAATAAAATATATTTCCTATTTACAAGTATTTATTCATTAATAATAATTTAAAAAATAGATAAGAGAATCAAGTATGTATTTCAAGATTTATTTTAAATTTTAAATTTCTTGAAACAAATTATTACAGTATTATTATGGAAAGCAATGTGGAAAGATTAGATAAAAATTTTGATACCGGTCAGTGGGTTGACTAAGAATCATGTTCATCAAAAAGATTGATAAATTGATATTTTTTCATTTTTATAATACAATAAATGAAATAAATATAGAAAATGTTAAAATTTTATAATTACACAGGTATACATATATACAAATTACATAAAAATGCAGCAAAAAAAAACAAAACAATTTTTATTTAATTAATGAAAGTATTTATGAAGGATATGAATTTATATGTTATCAATAATTTAAATTTAACAATGATAAAAACTAATTGTTTTTTATTTAAGTCATAAATTATTTGTAAATATATTAAAATATTAATATTATTAAATTATATAATTCTCATTAATTTTGAACTCTCAATCAACTTATTTGAAATTTCTCTCTCAATAGCAACTGTAAATTTTACTTTAGATTCAAATTAAACAGTATGAATCATTGGTATCCAATTCATAAATTTTTAATTCCATTAAAACTCACAATTTTAAATTTCTTTATTTCACTATATACGAGTTATGTTCAAAAAAAAGGTGAATTTTGAATGTTCTCGGGCTGTGTACATTCGATTATCGAAATTTTGTTGTTGTTATGTTGGCACACATATATTTCTCATATGTTGACATTATCCGCCATTTTAGATTAGTAGTTTGTTTATTTTTGACAACAAAATATTAGTCACGTTTTGTGTGTTCGATTTTTTACTTAAAAAAGAATGAGGAATTCTACAAGGAAGTTATGCAAAGTTTGCATGAAGCAATACCGCTCAAACGATCGTGGAAAAACAAATCAGGGATTCTGCATCACGGTAATGCACCAGCTCACATTGATTGTTCATGATTTTTTGGCCAAAAGCAACACCGTAATCATGCCTCAACCATCGTATTCACTAGATTTAGCTCTCTGCGACTTTTTCCTATTCCCAAAACTGAAGAGACCAATGAAAGGAAAGCGTTTTGCCACAATTGATGAGATAAAGTCGGAATCGAAGAACGAGCTGATGCCATCAGCCTGATGGCCATACCGAAAAACACATTTCAGAAGTACTTCGACGATGGGAAGAAGCACTGGCATAATTGGATCATATCTGAGAGGAATTACTTTGAAGGGGACAAAATGGATATTGATAAATAAATAAATACTCCAAATAATTTAAAATTCACCTTTTCTTTTGAACAAATCATGTACATTATGTAACTTAGGTTTCTTTTAAATAAACGCTTCACTTATAATCATTTATTAATTTAGAGATAAGTAGAAATTTTACCTTTATTTTATGAATGGAAAATAAAATTATTTAAACTGAATTTTATATATTTTTTAATATTTGTGATAATTTATAACTTATAAATAAATACCTTACTTTCATTATTATGATGAATGAGTAAATTATAAATTAGTTTCATTATGTAAAGCCGAAGAACTAGTTGGTTCATTGGAACTCTGTTGAGATCGTTCGTTATTTATTTCCTCCTTTGATTGTCTCTCCATTTCTTCAGTTTCATTATCATTTTCATCATACTCCTCATTTCCCCTTTCGTGTCTACTTTCTGTTTCAATATCACTTTCTGTTTGAATATTTATTTCACAAGTATTTGTTGGCATTCGAGTAGAGCAAACCGAACATAAACTTTGAACACTTCTTGCAAGTTGGATTGCCTCTTCATAGGAGGGTGGTGCCAATTGGTTTCTTTGTTGTCGGGCGTGTTCTCGTTCCTCAGAGCGACGTCTCTCCAATTCAATCACAGACTCACGATGCTGTCGTAAAAGTCTGGCTTGAATTTCCCGTGCTTCACGCGCCTCCTCCGTTCGACGACGACGATCCTTCTCGCGTCGTATCCGAACACGATAACGAACAAGACCGACCACCGCTATGATCAGAAATAAAATAAGCATAAACGCGTAGACAATAATGTTAAACCCCTCGGATTTGGTAAGCGTCTTAGGAACTGGATACCATCGATGCCAACATAATGATGATAAAGTAAATCGAAGATTGCATCGAATTTTGCCAACATCGACAGCCTTTGGATCTCGCGCCGCCTGTACTCGCATACTCTCAAAGAGAAATTTCACGGTTTTATTCTCACAATGACACTCCCATGGATTATCCGCAAGATAGAGATGGGAAAGTTTGGGTGAATAATTAAACACTAACATTTCCGATAATTGAGTGAGTCGATTTCCGGCCAACGATAGATACTTGAGCATCGGAAATGACGAGAATGTCTCGTTGTTCATTAAAATCAATCGATTATAACTTAAATCCAGATATTCCAACGTTTCCGATGATTGATCTTGAAACACTTCTAAATTATTTCGTGACAAATTCAAAAATTTCAAATTTGGAAATCTTTCTAAACTATTTTCCTCCACTGTTTGAATTCCATTAAAACTGACATCGAATTTCTCTAACGACTTTGTTTTTAATTTAATAAAACGTGTCAATTGGTTGTTACTCAAATACAACCGACGAAGTCCAAAGTTATTTTCAAATTGGTATTCTGCAAGTTGTTTAATATAATTATAACTGAGATTAATCTCGATGACATTTTCCAAACCTACAAATGCTGTTACGTCGATAGAACTAATGAGATTCTTCGACAGGTCTAACGTTAATAGATTGGCGTTCATTTTGAAAGCATTGGCGACAATTTCTTCAATTCTATTGTCGGAAAAACGAGCTGTCAACAAATCAGGCATATTGTACAGTTTAGGTTCAGTCACATGACAGAGGGATGCATCTAAATGTCGCAAACTGGACGAAATTAATGAGCTAATGCCCAATTGTAAATTACTCTTAAGAATCAAATGTTGCAATCGGGGCATTTTAGTGAACACTGAATTGGTTAATAAATCAATTTCACAATGTTTCAAATTTAAATATTCAACTGAATTGGATTCCATTTGTTTAAGCCATTTGATAGGATTATGGGCGAGATGAAGTTCCCGAAGATGGGGCCACTGACGTAAAATGGAGCCATTGAAACTATTCAAATCACAATTGTTCAAATATATAACTTCCAATGAATCACTTGGCATAGTCATCATTTCAATGCGGCTTTCCAATGAATTTCCACTTAATGATAATCGACGCAAGTGAACTAATTTTGGTAAAATTATATCTAAATTGAGATTTTCTAGATGGGTGATCTCGTTATGGGACAAATCCAATTCAACAAGCATAACGGCGTTATCAAAGGTGTCTGGATCGATTGTTGAAATTTTATTGCCAGACAATATATATCGTTGCAACCGAGTCTTGGTGATATTCTTAGGTATTGTCATAAGACGATTATTTGAAAAATCCAAAATTTCATACTGAAAACAAACAAACAATTAAAAATTTACTAATCATGATAACCAAACAATAATAATTATGTATTATTAATTTCTAAAATTGTTAAAAAAATTAAGATTTCTATATATGGTAGCTATTGCTCTTTTTCAATCAATTTAAAGTCCTTTATAATTTCTATAAGGTATTAACAAATATTAATAACATAAATTACAATATTAATAAACCGATACAAATACAATCTGTTTAATGTGACTGTTGTTTTTTGACTTGTTCCTTATTTGGATTTTATGTAAATTTTTTATTAGCACCCTAGATTGAATTTATTTTCTAATATTGCTTTCCTGATGAATAGCTTTTGATTTTCCCCAATTTTTTCTTAAGTTTTTTTTGTGATTACTACATAAAGAATTTATTATTTTAATTATCTTTGAAAATCTCAATCATGTTGAGACATATTCTACCATTTGCTAAATATATATATCGATAATTATATTAATCTCAACAAAAGCTATTCTATGAATATTATTTTTAAACAAGTTGATATTATAAAGATAAGATTTTGATTAAAACTGACGTAAATTTACTTTTATACTTAAATTTATTTTTGTCTTTAAATTTATTTCATTATTCAGTTAATTTTTATTTATTAATGTTAAATTTAGGGTTTATGAAATTATAGTCATTTGAATAAATATCAGAAATAAATTTATATTTATTTATATATTGATGAATATGACAAAATAAAATAAAAACCAAGGCCAGTAACTTAAATTAATAATACTTAGATAGCATCTTTTAATATACTAAGTTTAAATAATATTTTTTTTTTCAAAAATAATTTATCTATTTTAGATAAAATTTAATGTTAATTCTTTTATCTCACTAGGGAAAACATTATGTCAAAGACTTTAATAACGTCATGATTTGTCTGACTAACCAAGTAAGGGCAGTTTCATATAATATAAGTAATTTTTATTTTCATTTTTAAAAAGGTTAGTTTTTCTTGTACTAAATAAGTAATCTGGTGCATTAAAATATCTTTTTAAAAATATTAAATTAACACATAAATAGAAAAATATCAATTTTTTCTAATGTTTTTTTTATCTTTATATCTATATAAATATGATTGATAACCTCAATTTGATCGATCCCCTCTGGGGGCATAAATAAATCCTCGGAAGAACAATCGACCACCCGATTAACATCTTGACGACGACATTCGCAGCTTTTCGGACAAAATTGATCTATCTGTGCGTAACTTGTAGCAAAAATGATGAAATCAAATATAATCACAATATTCATCTTCATTCTTCTCATCATCAGCATCTTCATTATTTTATTGTTTTATTCACATTCTAACATAAAACCAAAACACCATTAAATCAAAATTTAATCTGTCTTAATAGATATAAATAAACTTACTTACATGTTATATCCAAGAGAAATTATTTTTGATTTAAAAGGTTCATTTATAATCTTGTTTATTTATTTCTTTGGATTTTTGTGTAATTAAAAACCTCTTCCTCCACTTTTCTCACTCTTTCTCTTCAAAACACCCACACACCCACACACACTCTCTCACTTCTTTTTGAGTACACTTCTTTCTTTCACTTTACACATACATACACTGTTTTAATCTGATAGGGTCGCGTCGTCAACTAATGATAACAAAGATTACACTCTCCCCTCCCTCCTTTCTATTTGCTTGTTCACAATCAGAGATAAAAAACATTCCTGAGTGAATAAAAAAAAAATGAAAAAAGTACGATTCTCGCTTACTCTTTCTTATACCATTCAATTAGTAGGAATTTATACTCCTGACCTTTAATTTAATTTAATCTATCATTTTTAATAATTATCGCAATTTCATTAATTTTATCAATTTATTTGATTTAACGTGTATATATTAGTATTATAAATATATTCTATATATTTTGAAAAAAAAAATTGTAAATAAATATAGTAAATTGTAAATATGTATAGTATAGAAGTACACTTATAGTAAATATATACTAGGAAAAAGGGAGTATAAACTCTTCCATACATCTCATTCCATTTCCATTCCCTATTCGACTTAGAGGCCAAAAACTTTATTCTATACACACTTCATTTAAAAAAGAAGTATATATATTTTATGTATTAAGATTCTCTGCTTCCAATTTAAATATTTTAAAAATAAGGCAAGTTTTGGTCAATTAAGATCTTAATAATAAAATAATATACATTAAATTTAATTTAATTTTCAAGAAAAAAATAATTATATTTTATCTAAAATATTTATATTATTCTTTCCCCTTATATTGAGTATTATCACTAGGTAAACGAGATTGATAACATTAACATTAACATTAGCATTTTGATCACTACGATGATTCATTTGACTCTTTTCATCTGTCTCTTTTTATTCTTTTTTTGTAAATGATTCATTTGTACATATAGGTATCTATATATGTCTCGTTTATTAATCTTGATTCTCTGAAAGTATAATAAATATGTTGAATGGAAAAGTATTGCGATCATGATAAATATCGTACACTATTATTCTTTTCGTCCAAATTAATAGTAATTATTACACTTTTTATTATACTCATTTTATTTAATAAACTTTTACATTATGTTTTTTTTCTGATTCAATGCGCTGCACTGATAAAATGTGCTCCTGATAGATAATGAGTCAATAGATTCTTGTAGTAGGGGAATGATACGATAATTATAATAGAAAATGAATTTGAAGATAGCAGAGCACTAAAAGATAAATAAGATAACTAGGTGATTTAAATTTAATAATAAAATAATATTAAAAATAATTAAATACCTAATTTTTAAGTGGCTTATCTTGGAAGCGCGTGAAAGCATTTCAAATTGTCTTCATTTTTGATAATACCACTCATTACACATTTAATCTCAACCTCAAAATTGTGTGTAAACTGCGGTTTTTGACTCACAAAAATGAAATAAAATAATTATTTTTTATTAAATCAGAACCATTCTTCAAATTTTTTATTTGGAGGTGGTGGATTAGTTTTGATATAGTGAAACAAATACATTTACCTACTATAAATACTATTTTTCTTCTCGAATATTCCTTAAGAGCACGTTACTAAAACAAAGATCCTATTGCCCATCATTAATTCTATTGATGGCCATCTATCAATTCTAACGAAAGCGAGGGGAACTTGCAACGGAACAATGTTTTAGAAAAATTGTCAAAATTTTAGAATTTTAAACGCGTATTTAAGAAAAAAAGGAATAACAAAAATAATAATATCAACAGTGTTTATTGAGAGATATGTCACGTGCCCTTTCACAGAGAGCACTAGTCGTGAAATGAATTTCTAAAAATAATTTATTTTAAAAAAATTATTAAAGTTAAATGATACAATTCTTTCTAAAGGGAATTATTAGAAATATATTTAATATAAAATAATAAAAATAATAATTTTTAAATAATTCAAACTTATATCACTTATATCATATTTATAAGTTAAATAAATATAATATAACCATATATATATATAGATAGAGATATAAATTATATTTTTAGATTATATTTTAAAATTAATTGCTTATAGGATTATAAGCTTATCTAAAAATCTATATTGAATTCTCAACAAAAAACAAATTAAAAAAATAAATAAATAAACTAATGATATAAAGTACTAACAATGGTAGTAGTAATAGTACTACTAGTAATAGTAGTAGTAGTAATAGCAGTAGTAATAGTAGTATTAATAGTAGCAGTAGTAGTAATAATAGTATTACTACTACTACTACTACTACTACTACTAATACTACTACTACTACTGCATGTAATAGTAATAATAGCAATAGTAATAGTAGTTTAATAGTAGAAGTAGAAGTAATAGTAGTAGTAATAGTAATCTTATTTTTATGTTCTAGAGCAGAGGTTGCCAAAGTGGTGGTCCGCGAGAAAATTTCGCTGGTCCGCAGAAAAATGTGGAATATACTTACTCATCATGTTAAGTTATGTTTTAAGATGCATTAAAACATGATTCAATTCATAACAATACGTGATAATAGTTTCATTTTATTAACTAGGTACATTTTATGTGTTCTTTGATTACAATTTTTATTTATAAATATATTTAACACTTAAAAAATCCTATTAGTGGTCCGCGGGATTTAAATTATGAATTAACTGGTCCGTGGTGTCAAAAAGTTTGGCGACCGCTGTTCTAGAGAATGGTTTAAATAAATGGTTCCCAAACTTATTGATCGTGAAGCCCCTTTTACAGAAAAATTATAATTGGAAATTAATTTTTTTATTAAATTTTAATAGCAATTAAACAGAAAGATTTTCATGTTTCTATTATTTTTGTTAAATATAGGTGTAAATAGAAACATTGTTATTTGATATTTTGAAACTATGTATTTATTGAACTCAGAATAAAAAATAATACAATTTTCACCAAATGTACCTGTATTTATCGCACCTCTCTGGATCATTGCAACACCAACTTGGAGGTAGTAGTGCCCACATTGGAAATTAGTAGTGTAAATAAATATTTCAAGATTTTTACAAATTAAAAATTCTATTCGTATTTTTAATTAATGACATTTCATTGAATTTTTATGAATGGGTAAGAGGGCAACAAATATGGTATTTGCTCCGGGCGGCAGAAACTTATGCCAGGCCAGTAATCGAAGAATCACTACTCATATAGAAGGATACAATGAAATCCAAAGAATAACGTTAATAGTTGATTTTTGTCAAGTTGTTTGAATATTTTTTCAAAATATTACATGTTTTCTCTTTCTTAATAATAATTCCAAATGAGTTAAAAAATAAATAAATTTAATATTGAAAAATATTTATGAATGAAGATAATAAATATCTATTATTATTTTAAAATATTTATTTATTTTTATAATATAGTATATTACATTTTAATAAAAATTAATAATTAAAAAAAATAATTTGGTTTTATTATTAATATAATCTAGACTTACATACAATTCATTCACTCATTAACTCTTTGTTTATTTTTTCGTATTTTAATTAAAAAAAAACAATTAAAAATTAGGAATCATATTGTATTGTACCAATATGTGTTTGTTATTATTTTGTTGTTTCAAAGAAGAGGCAATTCGCCACCCAATTGTGAAGCGTCACTGTATCGTCTGGCTGTAGGCGCCGTCTGATGGTGGCGCAATTGAAGTAACCGTCGCGATGGGGGCGCTGCGCCGTCTTGTAAACCACCAGGACCGCTACCCCCACCATTGAGGGTGATGCCACCCCCGGCGTCGTCGTCACCCTCATTTGCATTGTCATCGTAGATTTTTAAAGTTTTCACATTGTACCAAACGAAAATGTCAAACACGCTGCCTGCCATCATGAAACCTTTCAACAAATCATAATTTCAATCATTCAAATAAATATTAGAATATCTATATATATATACAGATGTCATGTGCTTACAAAATTGTTACATGGGTATAGCTAATGCTCCCGAAACCATTAGTGCTATTTCCGATTGTGTTGGGAGCGATGTTTGCGTCGTTTTCTCATTATCGAACCCCATCTTCTAAATATTGTATTCTTTTATAATATTATTTTCATATCAAATTAAACATTTAATAATAAGATAAAAAAAATAGGTTCTAATAAACTGATTGAAATAAAATAAATGAAAAGCTATTAGAGGTGAGCGAACAAAACCCTTTATCTAGATAAGAAAAGCGCTGAAACTAGTATGTATACATAATTTAAAATACTAAATTTACTTATTTTTTACTTAAATGCAATAGACAATTTTTAAAACTAATTTGAAGTTGGATAATTTAATACCAATAGCAAATATTTTATATTGTTATTTCTTTCCGATAAGACTCATGACATCTAAATTTTATATTTAAAGCCTATAGGGAAAATGTATATAATATTTTAATGGCTATTATTGTAACTTTCATTCAATATTTTACTGAAACTGGAAATTATTAAACATATATATAATCCTTTTTACAATCCTACCAAAGATAGTATTGCGATCACGAAAATTTCGATGTCGAGATTTTGATGATTTTATACGTATTGAAGGTCCCTGAGCCGTTTTCACTAAGGTTGAGAAAAATGTTTGTCTCTGTGTGTGTATGTAGTCAAGATTACGCAAAAACGGTTTGAGCTAGATTAATGAAATTTGGTACACGGGCATTATTCAAAATTTGTAGTTTTCTATTAGGTTTTGAGAAATCTAGCTCATTCGGAAGAGAACTATTACCTACCACGTTTTTATTTTTTTCCTCTAAACTGACCGTAAAAATAAAGAGATGTTTGATAGTTTTTCACATGATTAAAAGTTGAATAAAACTGCTATATATAGAATTTCAGATTGATTGAATCGCTGAAAGTACCGGAATTAATTTTTTAATTTAAATTTAACATATGATAATTAATTAATTTAATTGAATAACAATACTATACTATAAATTTAATTTTTTAAATTAATTAATTAATCCAATTCAATTATATTTAATTTATAATTTAATTAATTAAATTTAATTTAAATTTTAAATATATTATATGTTAATTAATCTAGTTCAAATTTCCGAGGTGGTTGAGTGGAGACACTCCAAATTTTTATTTATATTTAAAGAAGCAATGAGATAAGTTCTTAGTTGTAAGTTTTTTCTTAACTATTATCGACATATCTTTTAATGATTAAGTTATATTAATAATTTGATATTTAATTTTTTTATTTGATGTAGTATGTAGTATTTATTTATAATTTTATTATTTTTAATTGAAATCAATTATTAACTTACCGGCAGCTGTAAAATTGAGAGTATACCGAAGAGACTGTCCATCATATAGCCAACAGTTACCGGTTGATCCACAAGTCATTCCCCAAACCATACACGAAGAATCTAAAACAAAACATCAACAATTCAGTCGATTATTTTCACACATTGCAAAATAATGAATGAATGAAATATAAAACAGCAATTAAATGTTATATTTAATAATATTCTTTCACTCTAATGTCACAAAAATTCTATTCATTAAAATTTATCAGCAAAAATAAGTCTATTCAAATTTAATTAATTGAATATTGTCAAATAAACGGATCTAAATAATATGTTATAAATTATTATTTTATAATGTCCCTCTTTGCATTAGCTGTCCACTGAGTTTTTGGTTCACCAACCGTTCGTTCGCTTCCCACATGGATTCACTACAAACAAGTTTCTCGCCATTCTTTTCTCTTCCCTAGGCACAAGTTAATTTATTGAAGTTAAATCACACTAAAGATTTTATATAAGCTTACTATTATACGGTATTGAAGAAGAGAATTGTGATTAAAAAAATAGCAAAATGTTTATTAAAAGAATTGAATATGCCGCAGGTAGAGTTAGGGCTCTATAAAGGAAATCGATGGAGTTTGGAAAGAATATGAACAGCTGGAGAAATATGATTTCTGCAGCAAAGATATTTAATTGAGAGACTTTACAGAAAAAAATAGAGAGATTTATACGACGAATACTGACCGAGAATAATTCCGTAGACAATTGGTGCTGGAATAAATGAGAGGACAGTGAGAAGAGATTCCGTAAAGCCGATAGACACCGCTTTATCCTCCTCATCCACGCAACTGCACACCAAATACAAAAGAGACAGAGAAAAAACAAAAGAAGAGAAGTAATAGAAACATGCAGAGAGGAGAGAGAGAGAGAAATCAAAAATAATATATATAAGGTAAAACTGAGGGAGACGATAGTAGCCTCCTAAGCGACCCGATGAAGCAGGTGTACTTTAGTTATAAACAAACCGTCTTATGAGGAGAATTTATTTTGTCCGCCATATTGAAGAGGAAAACATATTTATTTCAAAGGCTCGTAATTTGTTTTCTTTTGCAATTTTTGTTAGTATAGCTATTCATATATTCCTTTACCCCTTTCCCGCTTTCTATTTGAAGGCTTTATCTAAAATTCTATCGAAAGAGTGTTATGACGCATTGTGTGTGTGATGGATATGGTGTTATTCCCCGGCTTAACAGTGATTGTTAGATGACTGCCTGGAGGTGAAGGCTAAGAAACAAAACGGGAAGTTGTGGAAGTGGCCCGTATGTGAAGATAAACTTGTTATGAGTAGCCCAGGGTTTTGAGGAAAATTGAACCCCCCAAACAATTTTATTAGACGAGGGAAATATTCATCGTCCTAGAGTTATGTAAATTATTTTATTATTTAAGTTATATACTCTTCTAATTCTTAGAACTTACCTAATTAAATATTTAAACATTTCAACTTTATGAAGTTTTTTGTTGTTTTACATGTAATTCCCTTAAGCCATATCCCCCACACTCGCTGCGAAATATCACAAACCCTGTTAGAGATATTGCGTAAATGTTGACTTATTTATTTTTGTAAATTTTAGTAGAGTTTTTATTTTAAGAATAAAGCTATAAATTTTGCAATGAATACGTAATGTTCCTATGTAAGTACCATTAACAGCAATAATCACGACATATTAGATATTTCGTTCAAGATTTAGCAAAAACCCGTGTGTGTAATTCCTCGGTTTTACCTTATATATACATATAAGTTAAGCTCCCATATATTTAATGTTAATAAAAAATTAACTTTTTCTAATAATTATAATTAAAAAAAAGAATCAAGCTGAAATTTATTATTGAAACATATTGTATTATTGTATTATTATTAACAACTCAACTCAGGCCATCAATACCTCCCTCATTTTACACTTAAGTCACTATCAGTTTCATTGATAAAAATTCAATCAAAAATATAAATGTAAAAACAAAAAATAATGAGTAAATAAAATAAATTCCTATAAATAAATACATTAACTATAAAGCCATGCTGGAATAGATTAAGATAAACAAATAAATAAATTTAATCTAATAAAATTGATCAATACATAGGCTTCAGACAAATAAACTAGAGTAACAAAAAAAGTTATTACCTATACAGATTATTATTGTATACATGCATTTAGCTACACTTAGGAAATATAAAGATTTTTATTCTTTAAATATTTCTATTAAATAAAACAAAATAATATAGAATACAATGTCTTTCATACACAAGTTGTATCTAAATTATATTTCTTCGAATCAAAGTTTGGTCAATTTATTTCAGTGAAAATATTCTTATTTAAATATAGTAACTTTTGGACTGTAAATATTTAATAATTTATATTTACATTTACATTTAATATAATTTGATGGAAGACATCCAAAAGTTCTATTTAAATTGGCAAGAACTGTTTATATAATTGATAATATAAGTTATGTTTATTATGTTGATTTAAAACTAGAAATATATATAGATATAAAATTATTTATTTATATATAAATATAATAGTTTTTACCGGAATTGAATGATGGTATTCCCTGCTCGTCCTGTACTACTAATGAACCTCGCCAAACATTCAACTAAAATAAATATTGTAAAATTATGTAGGCAGTCTGTTGGACAAGCACCATCAATAGCATATCCTGGATTTCCTGGCGGTCCTATGCAACTACAATTGCCATATATCTGCCATAAAACAAAATTTCAATTTAGTTTCATAAAAACAAAATAAAAAAGAATTCTTAAATTTTTTATATAAAATATACCATAAATATAAACATTTTTTATAAAATAACGTTTTTCTCACAGAAAGCAAATGAAAACTAAAAGCGCCGAGCGTTTTTAGTTGTATATGAAGAAATTCATCCATAAACTTTGTCAGGTTTATAGAAAAATTATTTTATTCTTTTTAGTCCATGAGAAAAACGTTATTTTATAAAATTTTTTTATATTTATATTATTTTATTCTTTTTAGTGCAATTTTGATTCGATAGATTTATTTAATATAACAAGAGAAATAGAGAGAAAAGATGATGTTAAACCAAAATTTACAAATATGAATAAAACAAAAAGGTTTTCTTTTATTTCTTTGTTTCATTCTCTTTCTGGGACATATAAAAAAAGGTTCCTTCCTCTATGCCACTTGAGGGGAAACCTACCCCTACTTCATTGGCGCTTAGACCCGATTAATAAGAATTCATCATTAATTTTAATGCTATAAAATATTTTTGATTACTTTCAAAATGAAAATCGATCCTGAAATCAATATTTATGCTCCAGATTCTATTGAAAAAAATTAATCGGTGTATTACAAAAGGAGTTAGTTACTAAAAGTACTTGAATCAATTGAAATATCTAAAAAGTCGATGATGAGTCGATGAATGTTTAAAGAAATAAATTCTAGAGTTGGTAATGTATTTACCTACCCAGGAACCATTGACCATCTCCTGGGTGGTGCATCCGGCATGACAAGCACTATAAAAGGTGGAAACTCTATCGTCGCCGCAGACGGGTGAATATTTGACGGTTGAATCACAATCGCACCTTGCGTTGCAGTCCTGAGTCAGGTTCCAGGTTCTGTGCAAACAACACACATCACCTAGTGACATAATGGGAGTCGAGTTTAAACGGAATTGGGGTGGGGGTTGCCTGCCTTTCAGGAGTCCACGAGCCGTGTAAATCTTCAATTGGACAACCAATGAACGCGTAAATCACCCGAGCAGCCACATCCAGCATTTCAACAATTACGTTCCATGCGGCGATGTATCGGGCACGGGGCTTGAATTTCGAGATAACCAGACCCGAAACCAGCATTCCTGCCGCTGTGCATAACAGACTAATAGAACCTAAAACAAACAAAATTTTATTTAAAACAATTACTCATCATTTATCATTTTTGGAAATAGAGACTTTAAAATATTTAATTATATAATATTAAATTGACTAATTGATTGATAAGAGTGTAATTTACGAGGATCATTAAAAAAAAAATTCGAGATCTAAAAATGATAAGACAAGATTTTTAAGAATTTCTTTTGAATTTTTGAACCACACACACACTCATACAATTATAATTATAATTATATATTTCAACCGTATATTTAGTTGTTTGATTGTGGCCAAGAAAAGTTAACAATTTTTCATTCATATTCAAAAATAGTTAAAATCCATGTGCACGTTATTTTTAACTAATGTGCTTAATTATCAGATGATTCATAATCTTGCATAATATGATAATATAATATGAATATGATATTGCCAATATTAGCAAATTCTTAATAATGTTAAAAATATATATACATTGAATGTGACCTGTACTCGTTTGGATAATTTGGGTGATTATCTTTCTGATGACCGATAAGCCACTTGCCTAATTGATATGACAAATTTAGATTTATTTTTAGTTTCATTTACTCCATGAATATGTCAAGAAACTATACTGATAGAGTGAGAATCGCTAGATAACTAATAATTAAAATAATTAATGATTATTTAAAATAATTGATACCTGTAACTAGTGAAGCCCTGGCGGCGGTTTGTCGAAATTGAGTTTCCATATATTTTGGCATAAATACCCAATAACCAATTAAACCGAACATAAAACACACCGAGCTTAACGAGTTAAATACTAATGTGCGATTTTTTGTCAAACGACGAATTGTCGTCTTAAAATCTAAAAAAAAAAACAAGATTAAATTATTTAAAAAAATTCACATTATTATTTTCACTTTTTTTTAACAATAATTGATCCTATTTTACTAATATAGTATATTATAAGAAGGTCGTCTAAGTAAGTAAGTAAGTAAGTAATAATATACTATGATTATTTTAATATCTTAATCAATTTTCATTTTCTTAAATGTACCATTATTTTTATAAAAACTTAATTCATTTAATTTTAAAAACTTTATTATATTTATAGATAAAAAGAAAAATATATAAAGATAATGTTAAACTAAATAAAAAATTTTTAGTTTTTGAATCGTATTGAAGTGAAACTTCTTTAGCGGCGTCCTGACATTTGGTTGAGAATGGAGAGTGAATTGAAAAATTGAAATTTCGTAACGCGTTACGAAACGCAAGAGAGAAAAAAGATATAGATATAACGAGTGAGAATGAGATAGCCTCTATCTCCGTCTCTCTTTTGTGCGGTGTTTCGTTCTTGAGAGAGAGGCTATCTGGGTCTTTCTTTTGTCCGGTCTTTCGTCTTTGAGAAAGAGGCTATCTGCGTGTTGCTTTTGTGCTGTCTTTCGTTCTAATACCCTCTCGCTAGGTCCAAAGTCCATGGCGCGCATGCGCGCTAGTTAAGTCATATATAATTAGCTGGAGTGTCTCCACTCGACTATCTCGCAATTTGAGAATTGGATTAAATAATATAATATATTATATTTAAATTAAATTTAATTAATTATAAATTATAAATAATAAATAATAAATATTAAATCAGCGCATGTTTGGCTTTTTGTTGATGGCACCACGTTACGTGTTGGCGCGTGAGATTTGCAGTGTTAAAAAATTAATTCTGGTAATTTTAGCGAATCAATCAAGCTGAAATTCTATATATAGCAGTTTTATACAATTATTAATCATGTGAAAAATTATCAAACATATATCTTTATTTTTACGGTCACTTTAGAGGAAAAAAAATCAAAACGTTGTAGGTAATGACCCTCTTCCGGTTGAGCTACATTTCTCAAAAGTTGATAGAAAACTATGAATTTTGAATAATGCTCATGTACCAAATTTCATCATTCTAGCTCAAACCGTTTTTGCGTAATCTTGCCTACATACATACACACACACACACACACACACACACACACACACACACACACACACACACACACACACACATACAGACATTTTTCTCAACCTTAGTGAAAATGATTCAGGAACCTTCAAAACGTATAAAAACATCAAAATCTCAACATCGAAAATTTTCGTGATCGCAATACTATCTCTGGCGAGATAGTAAAAATTGATATTTATATATATATATATATATATATCGTGAAATAATTAAAATTCTCAAGTCAAATATACAGCGTGCACGCATACCGACGCATGTAATTGTGTGTGTGAACATGGTCGGCGATTCACACGCCAACACATACAGTTATGTGCGTCGATGACCATTCACGTTATTTATCCGAATCTCAACATTACTTTAACACTACTAAATCGATTTAAAATTATTATTGCATTTAAAACTGCTTTTCTCTACTCCACAGATTTCACTATGCCGAAAAAAAATAACGACCAAAATTTAGACGATATTATTTATTTCATACACCGTTCACTACTGGTTTATAGCCACACAGGTGCTAATGCACTTGAACGAGGCGAAGATAAAATCCCTCTAATTCTCGGGGGAGATTTTAATGTAAATTTTGGATCTGATGATTCGTTGCCGTTGATCAACTTTCTTCAAGAAACATTTGGTCTGCTTATAAATAACGATCCCAAGGAATCAACAACAAAATCTGGAACTACAATAGATGCTGTTTTTACACGTTATATAGAAAATGTCGAATCACGAACATATATATCTTATTTTAGTTATCACAAGCCATTAATATCAGTATTACCAATTGAAGCACCAACCGACAATAGTACAGGCAATGTAGATATGATGATAGAGTAGATAATAATAATAATAAAGCGAATATTTGTTACGAAAATTTTATACTGTTATATGTCTTTCGAAATGATCCCTTTATTTTTCTCTATTTCTCTCTCACTCACACTCTCAACTAAAATTTATCTTATTCTCTAGATTGTAAGAAGTTTCACTTCCGCCACGTGTACGATGCTGCACATTTTGCTTTTTTTATTTAACTTATTTCATTTGTTATTTATCACAAACAGTATGTGGCGTCACACAAATCATGCTCGAAGGCTCCAGAACAGTCCAGACGCTTCGAGATGCTCTCAGAAACTTCCAGAAGGTTCCAGGCGTTTCGAGAAGAAATAACTCCGCCCCCGGACACGCCCAATAGGGCGGACCAGAGGCGCTTGCTGGAGGTATATAAGGGCAGCCCAACAGCAGTCCGGCACCCAGTCCTATTTTCACCTAGACCCAGTCCTATCCTCACCATCCACTCCTAACCATCCTCTCCTACACGGGTCCCCTCACTTGGGGACCCCAACGTGACGGCTAAGTCCGGGCCTCATCGCCTCGACTGCCTACGGCCCTCATTGCCATGGCTGGCTCCGTCACCACCATTCCCTTCCTCACCTTCCCGGCTTGCAGAGAGTAGGCAGATAGAGACTCTGTAAGCCATACCCCCCCGGGCCCGAGCATCGTCCTCTGGGCCACGAGCATCATCCACTGACCATCCTCCGGGCCACGGGCATCGTCCAGTGACCGTCCTCCAGACCGTCGTCCACGAGTCGCCCTGCGGTCAACCGCTCATCGGCCACGAGTCGCCCTCCGGTCCCCGCACACTGCTCACGGACCGTCATCCGACCCGGCCACATCACCGACCGCCCAGGGCCATCTAGCAGCACTCCGAGAGGACTTCGTACTCTGGATCCCACACCGACGATCCGCCTTCGGCCACCTTCAGCGACTTCAACAACACCGAATTTGTAACCTCTACACTCCCGAACACGTCAAGCAATAAATACCGATCCTACAAACAACATCAGCGTTTTATTGCCCCCTTTGATCCTGCTGGCCTCAAGTACTTTGTGATAAATAACAAATGAAATAATAATATATTTATAGAATACCTATAGAAATTTAAATATTTTCTGATTAGAAGGATAATCTCAATCGTTTTTTTTTAATCCATTATAATTTTTTAATTATAGGAATTATTATATTTTTTAATTTGAATGAGCTTTTGCCGCTTGAGGAGATCTCCAATGGGACACCCTTTCTAATTCAATTAAATTATAGTTTTTATAAATTAATTAATATAATTAAATAATAATAATTGAGTCAAATATTATAGCTGGGAAATTTGTTTTTATATTTGGATGCCTTATTTAAATTAAGCACTAATAAAATAATAAAAAATAAAATTTTATAAAAATTATAAACATAATTTATAAAAATAAAGACTTTTTAAGTTAAAAAGAAAGTATCGAAGACCGCAGGTTCCCCATCTAACAAATGACGTCGGCACCATCGATTTCTGAGTAGGGTTTGACAAAAATTATATTTTCTACTCTAAATTGACTTGACGAGAAAATAATTTAAAATAATATAAATCGAATATTACATTTAGAAAGTAAATAAGTTGTTTTTATAACAATAACTAAATAAGTATAAAAATTGTTACATCAAAAAATGTGCTGCCCGGTACGAACCTCACCTCTCCCTCTTGATACGCCACTATATACGTTTTACCTAAATTGAATTTCATATTTAATCTAATTCTATTAAATGATATTAATTTAAAATACATTATTCTTATATATTATTTATTTAAATATAAAACAATTATTGTGGCGTTTGTATTATATGGGTGTGAGGCATGGTCTATAATCTTATAGGAGACGAGAGTAGTTTCAGAGTAGTTGAGAATAGGATCCTTCGCACCATTTATGGGCCAAAGAAAGATGAGTTCACCGGGGAATGGCGGAGACTACATAACGAGTTCATGCATGACCACTATGCATCTCCAGATATTGTTAGAATTATAGAATCGAGAAGGCTGCGACGGGCAGGGCACGTGGCTAGAATGGGAGAGGAAAGAAGGGTGAAAAATATATTGGTGGGGAGACCGATTGGAAAACGTCCGCTTGGAAGACCAAGGACACGACGGGTGGATAATGTAGGAAGAGACGTGAGAGAGTTGGGAGAGAGTAGGGATTGGAGGGTTGTGGCTCAGAATATGGATATTGGAGAAGTGTGGTTGCTGCGGCCAAGAACTTCCGAGTTTCGTAGAGCAACAGAGATAGATAGATTATTTATTTAATCGTTTTGTCTGGATTTCAATTTTTATAAAATTGTTAAAAAAATATTATCTAATTAATATAAATTATAATTTTAATAATTTTCATCCCTATTAATCAAAATCAAAACGATAGGTTTATTTTATAATTTAGATTTATTATAATTTATATTTATACCTGTGAAAGACCTCGGGTGTACAGGGGGTGGCTGATGACCAACTGTTGAGCTAATTTTTCGTTGAGCTGCTCGTGGTAAAATTTTTGGAAAAAAAGCCAGTGCTATACTTAATAGTGCAATGATCACACCGAGAGGCATCCAGCCTGTAAAATAATTTTAACATAATTATATTTTCAAAAAATAATTGTAAATATAAAAAGAACTGATGAATTTACCAAACCACCAGGCGCCAATCCACCGTGGGTCATTACTTTTGATTGTCGGATGTAGCGAAGGGTCCACGTAGAGTTCCAAGGCATATGATGCCAGGCCAAAACCACACATCGGTCCTAACATTCGTAGACAAGTCCATATAGCTACAATCCACATCCACTCATATAAATATAAATATATATAGCTCATATATTAATATACTTATTAAAAAATAAATTTAATGGATATTTTTAAATAAATGCAGTAGCTCTTGCCTAATAGCATGGGTGTTTTGTTCTTTTTCGTGTTGTCATCCATATAAGAGATGCCTAAGGTGTAATAAGTGCTGGTGCCCACTCCAAGGCACACGTGGGCGATCATCAGAATTGCTGCCGAGATCCTTGATGTATCTCCATGGATACAGTCTTCATCATCTTTCCACCCGTTTCCACAAAGAGGACCACGAACTTCCTCTAACAAACAAATCAATCGATAAGTATATATTAAGTATATTAAAATTTTGAAAATGAGAACAATTTAATTGAATATATTTACAATGATATATTTCTAAACGACTATTTCTTTTTATTTCATTGCCCCAACATTTCATTTTAAAAAAAATATTAAAAAAATAAATTAAAATTATTATTAATGTATCAATTAATCATTCATGAGAGTGATAATAAGCTGTGTGTATTAAATCGGACTCCAGCTAAAGGAGTGGATTTATAAATTATGCTCTTTTGTTTCAAGACTGCCCATTTTGGTGAGATCTGATTCTTTATATATATAAATATGTATATGTACTTAAACGAAACTAACCAAATTGTTAAATTTTGTTGAGTATGTATGCATGTACTACCCGTGGCTTATGCCGCCATATAAAATAAATAGACAAATTATGGAGCCTGCGGGAACGTGTTAAATCTTCTTATTATAAATCCTAGTTAAGAATTTTTTTATTTAAATTTTATTTTATTTTTAATTTTTCAAGACCTTAATCTTTGGAGCCCGGCCTGTGTGAAGAAGAGTTATCCTCTCCACCCCCTATATTTCTCTTAGACATCTTTTATATATTTATGTTTCTTTTAAAAAATAAATAAATAAATATAAAATTTTAAAAAATAAAAAATATTGTTTTTATTGGAATTTTATTGATGATATGAACCAGAATGAACAAGGATAAGGAAACAATTAACCCTTTTCAAAGAGCTAACTTACAAAGAACCTCGTCAACATCTCAAAATAAGCGGGACTGTTCTCCCCTAGACTTTCCCGCATATAAATAGGTATAAAGAGTTGTGAATGAATATTTAGAATGTGTAAACTTGGTATTGATAAAGAGCCAGTTCGTATTAGTTTATTGGTGTCAAATTTGATATTTGGTAACATTTATATATATATATATATAGAATAAAGTGCTACTTCCGGTTAACTGATATTTTAAATGTAAAAAAAACAGATATGGATATAATATAAATATTTTTAATTTTATTTTATTTATAATATATAAGGGCTGGCTGTGACGTCATGAAGTGCTGGATGACGTCATATAATTTTAAATTAAGAAAAAACTAATGAAGATGATTTTTTTCGAGAATAAAACCAATACAAAGTGCATAACACGTGGAGATATGTCCTCACGTGAAATTTGATATGAAAATAACCCTTCACTTCCTCTCTTCGATCGGCAAAACTAGCACTTCCGGTTTCCGGATTTGCACCAAAAGTTGATCAATTCATCCTACTGATGTATTAAGTAAATATACCAAATTTCATCAAAATCCGTTGAGCCGTTCAGGCTGTACACATCTATACGAACGGACGGACAGACGGACGGACGGACAGACATCATGCTAAAAATACTTTTTTCTGTTAAGAAAATGCATGATTCGTGGAGATATGTACCTAAAAATATCCATAGGTGAAATTTGGTGTGTTAAAGTTATTCTTGTGACAGTAATTAAATTAAAATATAGAAATATATAATTTTCTATTGAATAAAAAGGTGAAAAAATATAGAGAAACAATTAATTATATCATTAATTTTACATAATATTTCTTTTATAATTTGTTTAATTTTAAAAATATTTATGAATAAATTTATTATAAATTGTTCAATAAATGAGAAAAAGAGAGGGTAAGTGTTCTCAATTGAATGTCTTGTTTTTTTTCATATTTGTGATATCTTGCATGTAATATAATGATTTTATAATTAGTCTGTTTGCCTAATCGGTCACTCAATTTCTCAATTGGACCACATTTCTCATTCGTTTGATTAATTGCCCGGACACTTTATTTTAAACGGTAAATTATCACACATTTACTGTATTTTTACTATCCAAAGAAAAAATAATGTTAAAATTTTACCCACAAAGAGTTTAATAGTTATTAAAAATTAATTAATAAAAATAAAAAAGTATTATATAAATACGATAATCAAATTTTAAAAAATAATTAAATCTAGGATCCCTCTTTATGGATGTAAATAATTTATTTCTAATTATAAATGCTGATCTTATTTTCTCCTTTCCCCTCCAAGTACTTTTTAGGTTTTTATATTGTGTATTAAATTTCTGACAAGTTAAATTTTAATATTTTGCGATATCAGGTAAAAAATTGTCTGTCACATTCATAAAAAGTTAAATTTTTAATGAGAAAAAGAAATAAACTTTAAATTTAGGTAAATTTGTTATTTTATTTTTGAAAACATTTTGAAGGATTTTCATATCAGGACAAATTAAAGTTGACAGTCTGGAGTGACCGCAACGGCTTCTGTCAAATTTATTGTTTATTATTGAGACACTTATACCATGGAAAGTTACGCAATTGAGCAACACGTCCAAAAGATAAAATTTATTTATCAAAATGAATCTTTATTACGCCAACGTTAGACGCATTGTACCCATTTTATGAGGCGACATGAACCCACACAAGGTTCATCAGTTATGAGACAATTACAAAATCATTGTTTTTGACTGTCACCTTTAACTATGAGCGATAACCAATTCATTTTGAATCAAATTGACACATGGTTACTGCAGAACGGCGTGTCATACAGTTAATAATTTTCTGCCTAAAAGATGCGAGGAAATAAAATATTTATAAAAAATTGAAATATAAAAAAATTTTACAAAAAATAACGTTTTTCTCATGGACTAAAAAGAATAAAATAATTTTTCTATAAGCCTGACAAAGTTTATGGATGAATTGCTTCAAATACAAATAAAACGTTGGGCGCAAATGTTATTATTGAATAATAATTATTATATTATATTTATAAATAAATAATTAATTATCTTCATAAAAAAAGTTTTCTTTTATTACTTTATTTTATTTTCCCTCCGGGACATCTATAAATAAAGGATCTTTCTTCTATGCCATTTGAAACCTACTCCTACTAGTCCTGATTAATAAGAATTTATCATTAATTTTATTGCGATAAAATTTTTTTAATTACTTTCAAAATTCTTCAAATCTTTCCTGAAATCAATATTTATGCTTCAGAATCCGTTGAAAAAAAAAATTAATCGGAGCAATACAAAATTTTACACAAAATTTCACATGAGGAGATTTTTTACATATCACCACGAATCATGCACTTTGTATTGGTTTTATCTTCGAGAAAAATCATCTTTATTAGTTTTTTCTTAATTTAAAATTATATGACGTCATCCAGCCATTCATGACGTCAGAGCCTGGTCTTACATATATATATTATAAATAAAATAAAATTAAAAATATTTATGTTATATTCATATCTGTTTTTTATTACATTAATAGATATATTAAAATTATTTGAAATTGTTTCTGTAGCTGGAAATTAATTTACTTCAACCTGTCGGTCAGTTCGGACCTGGCCACAGGTCAACTTATTTTATTTAATCACTCACTCTTTATTTATAAACAATAAATAGACCAACAGGACTATAAACATTTAGTGTGGTTTTATGGTGAATTATGTTCTTTTGCTGTTTATTTACTCTTTATATATATTTCAAGTATTATTTTAAATATTTGATTCACCCCTTTCATTTGATGCTGCTTGTTACCTTATACCTAAAACTTTTAATCTGAATTTTTTTCTTTTTATTAAAATCTATTTATATTTATAATATATGCATTTAAATTACAAACCTCCTTGTTTGCTATTGGACGAATTCGTGAGTAAAAAACTATACTCTTCGGTGAGCTCCATGGCATCGATTCCTGGGCCGAACATTATGTGCGGTAACAGGCGAATGAAACAGGACATGGAGACAATCATGGTGCCAACTGCTACCCAACGAGGTTTGTGACCGCCACGACTTCCCAAATAAGAAAACAGAAGGGTTGAAAAAAAACCGCCGACATCCCAACATGAAGATATGATACCTTTAATAAAAACGAATTCAACTATTAAATAATAACTTAAAATTACTAATATTTGATATAATTTGAAAAAATATTAGAAAGAAAACATTAATGCATTTATAGAAAATTCAAAATACACCACCAATTTGTTTTAATAAGAATTGTTAAAAATAATTTGAATTTGTCATTCATTTATTTTCCTTTTTATTTATATATTAATTGATCTGAAAATTACTCTTTTTATAAGATAGTACCGGATTGATACTATAAAAATGTATTATTTACGATTTGAAAATATTGTTTTATAATTATTGTGGTTCTTGCAGGGGATAATAATAAATTAGCTGGGTCGATTATTATGAATCCTATTTTCTTTTCTTATCTTGTAATTATCTCTATTTGTAGCAATTAGGTCATCAAACAATTTATTTTTTCAAAAACCCAGAAATTATTTCTTTGGTACAAAAGTAATTTATTACAATTATTTATTATATGTTCGAAATTATGTCTATCCCAAAAAGATAAATCGTGTACAATTTTCAAAATTATAAAACGTCATATACTGCCATTTTGCTAATATATTATTATCTGATTTATTTAATTAAGTATTTTTATCCTGTTCACATAATATTTTAGTTATTTATTTTTAAGAGAAAGTAATAAATACATTCAATTTCTCTAATATTTCAGACATTGAACTCAAATATTTTATAATTATAAAAAGATACAAATTCCAATCTTAGACAGATCCAAATGTAAATGAAAATAAAACAAAAGAATGATTATATTTGAAAGATATATAGGATATAAAAGACAAGGGAGACAATCCAATTTATATTTAAATCATTTGTAAATAAACCAGTTTAGTAATTTCTTCGAATTCTTTTATAAATCGTTGTGTCATTTCATATAAATATTTTATACACATCTTAGACTATTAATATTAAATAATATGTAAATAAATATAGAAGGTAGTAGAAACAAGATAATTTTATGATGAAATAAAATGATGTTATAGGACAATATTTTAAAATTAAACATAAATAATTAATTATTGTCCGATCTAGTAATATGAAGGATAGAAATGATTTATTTATTTTATTAAGTTAAATTATTTTGATTATTTCTTTCATCTACTAAATATAAAATTGATAAAATAAGTTTTATTTCAATAATTTTCATAAACAAATAATATAATATAAAAAAGTTTACTTAAAATTAATAGATTTTATTGTTTTTATTTATTTTTAAGTGTGGTGTCGTATTAAATATTTCGAGGGAATTGGTTGCGGACAGGGCTGTCATATTCGAAGCATTTTAATAGAACACAATTTTAAAACTTAAAAAAAAAAAAATTCAATAAAAAAAAATGAAAAGAAAAATTATTTAATTTGTTTATATTATAAATAATAAATAAGGAATAATTATAAGATTCTAAACAGTCACAATTTCATTAGATTGAAAACTTAAATTTTAAATTAGCTCAAAAATTTTTATTATAAAATATAATACTACAAGTAAAAAAATAATGTGTTTAAAAGATATAAACAAATATTATACACCAAAATGTAAAAAATACAGAAAGTTTCACTATTTTATTTTAAAATTCTAGTTAATCAAAATCCAAATCATAATTATGATTTACTTATAATCATTTTACCAATTTTATCAAGTATTATTTTTAAAACTAATTCTATTATTCATTGGATAGCCGAAATAAAATAAGGTTAAATTTGTCTAAACATTCATAAAATATTCTTGAAATTTCAAATAAATATATAATTATATGAATTTTTATAGATTAAATTTTATTTATAATATATATTTCCTATAAATATAAAGACTAAAAAGGGTACTAATTATTTATTTTCTAAAAAAATCCAATTGAATTCATTGGAAAATAATAACTACTTAACACAACCTAATTGTTATTTATGAATGAATTAATGGTGAATGATTTATATTTAATGATTGCAATGTAAGTAGTATTTTCTATTTTACTATGATATTATAGTTGATTTCTTTCGTTTGTGTATGATAATAAATATAAGATAGAGAGAGAGGGAGAGGTAACTTTTGTTGAAATGTTTCTCCAATTAATAAAATAAACATTTTTAGGCAGTCAAGTGAGCGTGACTCTTTAGACTACTCAATCCATCTCAGTATCTTGCCCTGCCATGGGGAGAGGGATTTGAGTGGGAGGAGTGGCCCCGATCCCATTAACCGCAATTGTCCTGGACACTAAACCCAGGGGAATCCCTCCCTCCCTTTTTCCCTTTCATAGTAAAATATTTTCGTATCACCTCTTGCATCACCTGATGCATGTAATAATATGATAATCATTCCTTCTTTCCAATATTTCTTCTTTCAACTAATTACATGCGTGTTTCATTAACAAATAAAAGAAAAAAAAAATACTATGCAATAAAAATAATAGTTTCCATCAATAATTTTAGTTTATTATAATTATATACATATTATATTATTCTTCATCTCTTCTCACTTTCTTTTTCAATAGTTCAATTTCATAAAATGTTTTAAAAATATATATATTATCTTTAAATGATAATTAAGGTTTTGTAACCTCGTAAGGTTTTATGTCAAGTTTTAGACAGTTTATAAAAAATATTCTAATTTGTGTGTATCTGGAAAACGAAGAAAAAAAAAACAAAAACATCATCAATATCGCGAACTATTGAACAAATAAAATTTTACTCAATTATTTCTGATAAATCAATCAATCGATTTTCAAAAAAAAAAAAAAAAATCAAAATTATGAAGTTTTGCAAGTTTTCATATATATTATATATTTTATTAAAAATATACAAATTTTTTTACTAGAAATTAAAAATACGAGCTAAATGAAATTTATTTAAAATTCTTAATAAATGAAATAATGTTGTCAAAATAAAATAATCCAAAATGAAGTTTAATTTATAATTTTATTCTTGTAAACAAAAATAACAAAAAAAAAACATAGCAAACAAAGAAGTTGATATTTGAAAGCAAATGTTTTTGTTGATATTATTACTTATTTAATTTTATTTAATCTAAATAGTTATTATATCATTGAATACGAAGTGAATTAACTATCTTAATCGTCAGAGAGATTTGAAGCAGCTCCTAAGGCTCAATGGAACAGAATTATATTGTGTAATATCATATGTAATCGGTATTCATGTCATGAACTTGTTCAATCAACCTCTTTTGAAAAGAGTGTTTCATCTATAGAAGTGGTTAATCAGTAGTGAGAAATGGTTTATTAAATGAGGATTGAGGGAAAGTAAGAATATAATGAAAGGTAGTGATGAATGACACTCACCTGTTGTCCGACTTGGAATTTTGAATCTTTTTTCGAGTGTACTAATTGTTGCAACAAAATAGGAGGCGAGGGCGAAATGGGCCATGCCAATAAGCCCAAAGATGAGTACAAAGGTTTTCTTGCTGGCGAGGGGCTGCAGCCAAACCCCCTTGAATGAGCCGAGGCCGCATTCGGTCTCGTTGTTCGGCTCGGGAGGCTGTGCCCCCCGGTGGTTGGCGTCCTCCGCCGTCTTCATCATGCCTGCCGCATCGCAGCTGCTGCCTCCCGAACTGCCACGATTAACAATATCGCCCGTTAAATAACTAAGTGGTCTATTTTCTTTGATAAGAATCCGCGCAACAGCCGTGCTGAAAATATCGGGCCTAGAGAGTATGTGGACGGCCTTCGTAACCCTCCCCCACCCACCCAAACAAATTACACAATTATTACTTTTTACTCCATACACAAATTAAATCCCTACTTTACATATACATCTTAAAATCTTTGTCATCTGAAAAGTCATATCATGCTTTACGTGAATGCTTAAAAAAAACAAAATCCGAATTAATACAATTAACAAACAGAAGCATCCAAAATCTTAGAGAAATAATTTTTTTATTCTTAGAAATCTACCTTATATCAATAATCAAAAATACGAGCTATCAACATAACATTGGGTATATACATGTAGGTACATCCTATATATTTATAAGTATGAATAACAAATTACAGCATTTTTTTTTTGCTTTTGTTTACCAATGAATACAAAAATGTTGAATTTAATTTCAAAGAAAATTAGCTGGAGTGTCTCCACTCGACTATCTCGCAATTTGAATTGGATTAAATAACATAATATATTATATTTAAATTAAATTTAATTAATTATAAATTATAAATAATAAATATTAAACCAGCGCATGTTTGGCTTTTTGTCGATGGCACCACGTCACGTATTGGCGCGTGATATTTGGAGTGTTAAAAAATTAATTCTGGTAATTTCAGGGAATCAATCAAGCTGAAATTCTATATATAGCAGTTTTATACAATTATTAATCATGTGAAAAATTATCAAACATATATCTTTATTTTTACGGTCACTTTAGAGGAAAAAAAATCAAAACGTTGTAGGTAATGACCCTCTTCCGGTTGAGCTACATTTCTCAAAAGTTAATAGAAAACTATGAATTTTGAATAATGCTCATGTACCAAATTTCATCATTCTAGCTCAAACCGTTTTTGCGTAATCTTGTCTACATACACACACACACACACATACACACACACACACAGACATTTTTCTCAACCTTAGTGAAAATGATTCAGGAACCTTCAAAACGTATAAAAACATCAAAATCACAACATCGAAATTTTTCGTGATCGCAATACTATCTGGCGAGATAGTAAAAAGGTTAAAAATATAAAAAAATACTTTATTATAAAAAAATACTCTTTCATCCCTCTACCATCATCAATATTTATCTATAGACGAACCCGTTGCAAACAGTGTTTGCAATTTCAGTTTAAAATGATTTTATCGTGGAGTGCAGCAATTAATTAAATAGTTCTTTGAACAGTATATTTAATATATCAATGATCATTTATTAGTAATCTGCCTTGCGGAATTTTCTCTAATTTTTATTATGGTGTTATTGGCAGTTCTGGTCTTGGATATTAACAAATTTAAAAAACCATCTATTTTGTCGATAAGTTTATGTTTAAGATTGACATTTGTTGGTTGATTTAATCCATGGCTTAGGGTTGGGCGTATTTTTTTGATATCCGACTTGTGGGTATACATGTGAGTTTTTTCTCTATTCAAGCGTCTTTTTTGAATTAGGGCTTTCCATTGTTAGATCTGTATGAAAGTGAGCAAATATATAATCCATTTATTTTATTTTATTTAAATATAATTAATATACTTACAAAAATTAAAAGTGAGTGAGTGAGAATGGCTTTTATTTATATAATTTTCATTTGGAAATTACTATGTTCATTGAATTTTTTACCCACTCTTGTCCCGTTCTCAATCTCAAAGTAATTTTTTTACCTCTCAAATGATCTTGGTGATTTTCATTTGTGAATAAATAAGTGAATAAAGAAAATCATTGCTTTACATATGTAGTTTGAAAAGAAACATGAATTTCTTTATCTAATCTAATATCAATATACTAGCAACAATTGTAGGTATATGGGTATATGTATGTTTTTGATTTTTGATTTTGAAAATGGTCTACAAAATTTTTATAAAATTCACGTATTAGAGGAAGTTTGAAGAACGTTTTATATAGGTCTCCTTCACAGAAAAATTAATTTTAATTGTTTTTTTCTTAATTAAAATAATTGAATTAGGTGATAATAATTATTCAAATCAATATATTATAAAACATTAAGGTGGATTTGGAAAACTTTTGAATATTATGATTATTATATTATTACAATATTATTAGGAATATAATATTATATTATTATATATTATTTATATTTTATATATTATTATACAATATTTTCTTATTTTTTATTAGAAATTCATTTAATACAATAAAAAATATGTGTATAAAAATCTAATATAAATTTTTATTTCAATAATAATAAATTGTTTTAATTTTAAAAGTCTTTTAAAATATGATTGAAAATGGCTGATAAAACAGAATCATGTTGTTGAAAAACGACTTTTATATTAACAATATTTTTTTGTTGAGGTCATCTATTCTAGGATTACAACAATCCAATTGTGAAATTGGGATGAAATGGACAAATCCTCCACTTTCCTTCTCTGTGAGTTTCAAAACACCATCCCCTCACTAACAAACATCTCCCATTCCATAGTCAAAGATTTGCATGCAAAGCGGGTTGCCAATTTATCTAGACCTACGATTATGATGACCAAGAAGAAAATAAGCTGATAAGAGCGCCAAAAAACATTCACCTATATTTCTTTATATTTATTATACAATCTAAAAAGGGAGTAATTCAAAATAAAATATTTACTATTTCATTATTTTATTAAGCATATTTTATTATTATAAATTTATCACAGGTTACCATAGATTCATATCTCTATTTATGGAACTAGCCATGTAAAAATAGAAATTTTAATTATAAAAGTATAAGTTTCATTTTTTTATAAAGATTAACACATTTTCAAGAAAATATATTAATAATCATATAAATAAATACTTTTTTAATATTAAAATTTTGTATTTTCTATTGAAATTTAATGTTTACTCATAGTAGGATGTAAAGTTGTGCTTACATTGTGGGGACAAAGGGTCTCATTTACGTAATTAGACGAGTTGGCCCGTAGGGAGTCACAAAGCTATCTACCCATCCATCTTGACCTCATAACGAAATGCCTTTTCTTTTATTGCTAGTTTCCCGTTCTCTTGATTAATTATCGGCAAACTGTTAACATAACCGGAGAGACATTTAATTGCGATAGTTGTTATTCGCCTTTGAGTTAGCAAAATAAATAAATATTGACCGTTGCGGAGTCGTCTTACGTTGACCATTCCGTCACTGTTCCTATGAGTCGGGAGCTGACTCAATATTTGCTGTCTATGTCTCTAATTAGTCAATTAAGTCCAAGTCTAATTGGAAATAAGACGTTTGATCTTGGATGGGGTGTTTGGCTGTCCCGTACCTCCCCAAGGGAGTAAATCCCACCCCTTTGGGCTGGTGGTTATTTTCCATAGGAGCCACTTCTAAGCTGGATTGGCTCGGGAATTGGAAACTTTGAAGTGAAGTTTGTTAGAAGAAATCTTTCTCCATTCAATCTGTTACATTTAATCCGATTTCAAAAGATTCATACAAATACTTGTAATATTCCATCCCACTACTCCTTCTCTCCAACCTATTTTTTTCCCTGCTTTTTTTTGTGCTAAAATTTAAATCAATAAATAAAAAAATAAAAAACAAATAAATATTGGATCATAATAAATTTCAAAATTAATATGAAAAAACAACTGAATATATTAACTACCTAAGAATATCAATATATTTGTATCCATATCAATTTAAAGTTTTATTTTGTTTTTCATTTATATCTAACTCTGTGGGTCTTCAGAACTAAAAAGTTCTTGGCTGTAAAAATCACATTTCTCCAGGTTTCCCTATCTTGAGCTACACTCATTCAACTTTTTTTCCTCCTATCTCTCTTTTCCTACATTGTTCGCCCGTTCCTTGGTGGTGACCAATCAATATCCCCACAGTCACGTGTCTTGCCCATCACAAACTTTTCGATTTTATAACCTTATGTCTGAAGGTGCATAGAGGTCATGCAATTCCTCGTTATGTAGTCATTCACCAATCACCTCATCTCTTTTTGTCCCAAAATTGCTGCGAAGAATCATATTTTTAAATAGATTTATGTATATCTATCTTACATAATTAGAGAGTCAAAAATTAGGGGAGACTACCAAATCTACAGTAAAGTCTTGTCTAAGAACAAAGACCTGTGAAAATACGGCAATGGTAAACCTTCAATTGTATATCTGTTTTGTAGTTGTTAAAATATACGAATCAAAAAGTCGCCACCAGTCCAATCAGTATCATTAACAACAGGTACTGAAAATAATTATTTTCCACTTTTTTGACACCAATGTCAAAAAGCAAAAAAAAAAAAAATATTATTTTTTACAAAACATTTAAATGATTCGAATTAATGTATGAATATGTATTATGAATGTATTAATAAAAATTATATATATATTTATATATCTAGGAGCGCTGGCAGCGCTCCGATCCCGCCAAGTAAGAAAACACCCGAGGCTGCGTGTATATATACTGGACGTGACAAGTACCGGATTTCACCCCCTCACAGCAAAAAACGGTGGCACCTCTAGGCCTAATTTGTTTAGGTCTTATAGGGGCCGGCCACCAGACAAAAACAAAAAAAATCATTAATTTTGATTTATTACAACCAGAGATATTCAATTTTAAAAATGGCATTTTTTCACCTTTTACCATCTCCTTCGTCATTTTCAACATTGACAGGCCTACAGCTTTAACTACTGAATCGATTTTGATGGGCAATGTCTCATTTTGTTTGTCTTGGTGGGTAGGTGAAACCTTTGTATAAAAATGTTGCAAAACATTTTGCAAAATTGCCAAAAATGCAAAAAATGCGCAAAAAATCATTTTTTTGCTATTTCAATTTCATTTTTAACCCAATTTATACGGGAGTAGTCTAGGTCTTATTGGAGCAGGTCACCAGACAAAAACAAAAAAAAATCATTAATTTTGATGCAGTACAACCGGAGAAATTCAATTTTAAAAATGACATTTTTTCACCATTTCTATTAAACCAATATGCACCAAAATAGAAAAAAAGAAACAAAAGAAAAAAATTAATAAACAAATAAATAACACTTATTTAAATCAATGGATAAATTAAATTGAAAAGTTTGAAACAATTTTTTTTTATTTTAATTTTGTTGAACAATTAATTAAGTGTTATTAAAGGGATTTTTATTTAAAGACCACATTGTTTGTATAAAGTATTTATTAAAAAAATAATTATTAAATAATTTTATTTATTAAAATATTATACATATTATGCATTTATTTTATTTTAATAAATATAACTAGCTACTCACACCTAGACGGGGCTCCGCCCCCTGTACCCCCAGTGGTATTTAGTATTTGGTTGAAAGTAGTAAAAGGTTTTCATCCATTTTGTTTCAATCAGTATATTACATAAAACATTCATTTCTTTTTGTGTCCTTATTTAAAATATATTTTAATTTAATCAGTAAATTAATTACATATTATTATTGTATATGTTATATCTATCTATCTATGTGACGATAGATACTCGAAAGTTCTTGCCGCAACAACCACATTTCTCCAAGTGTCCCTATCCTGAGCCCTGTTCAATCTCTCTTACGTCCCTTCCTACGCGTCCTAGGTCTTCCAAGCGGGCGTTTTCCGCTAGAGGATTTAATTATATTTTTTCCGAACACAACTTCAGTCTTAAGCCGCACAATCATTATATGTTTGGAGAGCTGATATAGCAATACATATGTGCGAAAAAGTATAATTGAATCCTAGCAGTAGTTTTATAGTTGATGATGTCCTTTTGAATATGAGACCAATAATTTTACTTTTTTCCTATAGAAAAGGTAAAAGTGCTGTTCAAGCCAAAAAGAAATTAACGAATATGTATGGAGAAGGTGTTTTGACAATACGCAGAACTGGTTATCAAAAATTGGATCCGGCATTTTTGATGACGAAGCTGATAAAGACAAAAAGGCATTAGTTGATTTTTTGGATAATAAAACCTTTAAGGGGTTAAAAAAATCATCTGGATCAGTTTTTTGTAATTTGTTTGTATTTATTCATTATATGAAAAATGTTTTTCAGTTTTACAAAAAAAAAAAAAACGAATTTACTTTCCGACCAACCTAATAATTTTGAAAAAATATATATTTTAGTAATTTATATTTTTACAAATAATATGTATAAATAAGATTAAATTAACTCAAATAAATATGTATTATCATATTGAATTATTTAAAACTTTAATAATAATTTTATTATGTAATAGGAATGTTCAATTGTTTTTAAGTGAATGGATGGATGAGCTGGTGAAATAAATACTCCATGTTTCGTTGTATTTATTAGATCCACGTCGTTTCAAAATCCCGGAGGACTAATCCCTTTGGTGGCGCCGGCGCCACTTGTTGATCCTACGAGCCCTCCACCTTTCACCCCTTTGTGGTTGTCTCTGGCTTATCTCCTTTCCCCATTCCCTTCACATTCCGCTGCGTCCCCCTAAAAACTCCTTCATCCTTCCCTCTCTCACAGTAAATGCCTTCGCCATCCACGCGCGCTTTTTCCATTTTAATCCACTCCACTCGCTTTTAAATGAACCACTTTCCTTGACTATTGTTTTTTAAATTACCCTTAATAGAAAAATAACATTAAGAATGTTTTATTATTATTATTATTTGTTTAATTATAAATAATTACATGGATGAAATCACGCAGTTTTCTACCATAAAAAAAGATACATAATTTTCGTTTTAAACTTTATTTCTTCCACAATTTAAATTTAATATTTGATTTGTTGATGTTTATATTTTTCATTTAATATAAATAATAAATAAATAAATGTCAATATATAAATAATATAATAAATAATTAACAATCAATTATGATTTCATAAACCTCTTAAACTTTTCTTAAATGTATGTACAATGGTCACTCGTTTTTCATGGTTAATGGGGACCAGACCTTCTGCGTAATCTGAAAAACTTCGAAATAGGATTTCCCTTAGGAATTTTCATTAACATTAAATTCGTAAACAGTATTCATATTTTACTCATTTAAGGCAAAAAATAAAACGGTGTATGTATTTATTTAAACATATCATTGCTTATTTATAAAGTTAATTACAAAACCTTTAACAATAATAAACATTTGTCCTCGAGGTGGAGTATTAATTCTGCCCGCTCTAGTACTGGCTTGAGGTTCATCAGAAACTTCTTCAACCTCTTCATTGTTGTCATCGGACAAGATTTGGTCGTAGAGAGCTTTGGCCTTTGTTCTGATCATATTAGTTTCCAAACTCCCTGTATTTTTTCTGTAATCAACAATCCACAATGTCAGTGCATCTTCCAATTCCACAATTCTGTTATTACGCGGATTTTTATTTTTGATGAATATTTTGGAAAAACCTTCAAATCACTGAAGCCGCAAAACATGAAGCACGAAATGGCAAGAGAACTCCGTGTATATATATTTAACAAGATAGAAATCCTTTAAGTCTAAATATCGGGGTAGTTTAAGAAAAAAACAATTAATATGATATTCATACCCCTAAAATTGTTTATGTTTATTATTAAATATAAAAAATTATAATTATTTAATATAAATATAAATTTATAAATAATAAAGTAGAAATATTGGATGCATAAAATAAAATTTATAATATATAATATATTTCACTGTGTGTGTGTGTGTTTCTAACACTTAAGAATCTTTTATAAATATTAAATGTAAATGTGTTAACATAAATTTTTCTTTTAAATAGTATCAAATAATTTTAATATTATAAAATTCTCAAAAGTAATGTTTCTGATAAATAATAATGTTTATTCCATGTCTAAAGGAAAGTTTTAAAAAAATATTTTAGGATTAGTCCAATATCTGTAGTGAAATACTTATATCCGATTGTCTTTTTACCAGGTGGTCATACCAGGGTGGTTTGGCGATATCGTCCACCCATCTGTCCGTAACTCATACTTAACTTGGTGAAAACATGTGTACCGGCAGAGATAAAATTCAGAGACCAAATAACAACACACCAACTAAACCGGCAACATTTCATAGACTAAATACCGCTAAGACGACAATATTACCCTCCCGAAAAAGACATGGAGTGTGAGTTAAGGATGTCGTCGATGTGATTCTCTTTTTTTTTGCAACCCATCCACCCCCACGATTCTTGCCTTCATTCTACCCTTGAGAGATTTTTTTTCATTCTCTCTCTCTCTCTCTCTCTCTCTCAGAGTCTCCTTGTTATTTATGTCTTCTCGTAAATGTATATATAGATATAAAAGCGATGTTTAATATTTGGTTTAGCAACAGGGAAATTTATAAACCCAAAAACTCTGCGTTGTGGTTTGAAACAGGGGAAAGGGGGAGGGGATGCAAGTTGATAGCGCCGCTGGCTAAAAGATGATAAAAGAGAGACTCCGAGACAATTGGAAGAGGGTTGTGTGAGTCTTCTCATACTTCCCACTCTTTCCGCCACCCCATCTACAAAAATGCAGAGATTAACTCTTATTACTTTTCCTTTTAAAACTACGTGAATAGAAATAAATCAATCGCGATAATCCTGATTAAAAGAAAGTTGATGAAAAAAAATGTTTTTTTAAACGTAATGTTCAATCGCTTGAATAACCCCTCGATTTCCTCAAAATACTCCATTATAGTGATATAGGATAAAAAAATATTCGAAAATATGAAAAAAAAAATTAATTCAAATGAATTATTTTTTTTTTCTTTTATTTTAATTTAACTAATCTTTATTTTAAAAATTCATGTTTTTTATATATTTAATTTTATTTATTTTTTCATTAACTAAACAATCTATACTTGAATAAGCTTTTAATAATTTCCATAGACTCAGATTTAAATTAATATTAAAATTAAAATTTATTAAATAGGAACAAAATTAAATATAATTTTTTATTTAAATAATTAATACTTTTGTTTTCTTTTGTATAAGTTAATTCTCTTTCCGTAAATTATCTATGCCTAATTTTATTTCAAGAGATGATACCCTCCTTAAACGTGAAATATAAATTATCATACTTATTACAATATATAGGTATGGGTACAAGTAAGCCGCCCTTTCGAAATTTATTCCTATTAAATTGAAATAGACGTAATCTAAATGAGAAATTACATATTAGCATCCTAGGCGGAGGTAGGAAAGGGATGAGGGTCGGTTGAATGTGAAGTGAAGCTATCCGTTCCGTTACGTTATATACTTACTTACTTACTTAGTTACTTAAAAGATGGCTCTTTAGCAAACTGATATTTATTTAGTCAAGGGTGGGTTATAAATAAAATGAAGGGTGGAAAAGAGAAATCACAAGAGGGATGAGACCAAAAACTGTGTGAGAGAGTAAGCTATAATTAATTTACTTAAGAAAAATTAAAGTTGGGAGAGGACTAGTAACCCAAAGAGAAAGAAATACACTTTTTACCTATTTTTAAAATATTTATTTTTAAATATTTTCTTTTGATTAAATGAATGATTAAGTATAAGAATAGGCCAGGCGCAGAACCGACCGACGGTTTGAAATAAATTAATAATTTCCAGCTACAGAAAATATTTCAAATAATTTTAATATATCTATTAATGCAATAAAAAACACATATGGATATAACATAAATATTTTTAATTTTATTTTATTTATAATATATAGAGGCGCTGGTTGTTACGTCATGAAGGGATGGGTGACGTCATATAATTTTAACTTAAGAAAAAACTAATGAAGATGATTTTTCCCGAGGACAAAACCAATACAAAGTGCATGATTTGTGGAGATATGTAATTCCCTTCCTATCGTCGATCGCTAATACTACCACTTCCGGTTTCCGGATATACACCAAAAGTTGATCAATTCATCATAGTGATGCATTAAGTAAATATACCAAATTTAATCAAAATCCGTTGAGCCATTCAAGCTGTACAGACATTGCTAAAAATACTTGTCTCTTAAGAAAATGCATGATTCGTGGAGATATGTAAAAATCTCCACATGTGAGATTTGGTGTAAAAAATACCTCACTTACTATCGTCGGTCGGTAAAGATTCTTGTTAAAAAATAATAAATAAATTTAAAATATTTTTTAAAAATGAGTTTCAAAATAAATTATTTTATTATTATTTGTATTATTATTATTATTAATTTTATTCTCTTCATTATCAATTTAACTCTTTTTCATTTTACCTTTTTAATTTTTACCGACCGACGATAGTAAGGGGGGTATTGTTTACTTTAAACTTCAACCCATTTTATCCAAACCATCAAACATACATTCACTTTCTGTTCTTCTAGTTTTACTTTTTCTTTTTACTAAATCGCCAGAGATAGTATTGCGATCACGAATATTTTCGATGTCGAGATTTTGATGTTTTTTTACGTTTTAAAGGTCCCTGAGTCATTTTCACTATGGTGGAGAAAAATGTATGTGTGTTTGTATGTAGACAATATTATGTAAAAAGAGCTAGAATAATGAAATTTGGTATACGGATATTATTCAAAATTTTAAACTTTTCTATCATCTTTTGAGAAATGTAGCTCATTTAAAAGAGGACCATTACCTACCACGTTTTCATTTTTTTCCCTCTAAACTGATCGTAAAAATAAAGATATATTGTTTGATAGTTACAAATTGTATAAAACTGCTATTATATAAAATTTCATTGAATCGCTGAAAGTACCGGAATTAATTTTTTAAAATTTTTAACACAGTGACTGCCAATCATGCGCCATGTGGTGCCATCAACATTCAAGCACGCACTGATTTAATAAAATTATTTACTAATTTTAATTTATAATTTTATTTAAAAATAATATATGTTATAATTAATCCAATTCAAATTTGCGAGATAGTCAAATGGAGACACTCCAGATTTTTTTGTCTATCTACATTTTAATAGTGTTCTTTCTTTATTATATATCACTTTTAAAATGGTTGTCAGTATTTTAAAAAACAAATATTTTATTTAAGTCTATTTTATTATTAACATACTAGAGAGAAATGATTTTAATTCATTTATTCCTACTCTCGATCTATTATTATTATTTATTAGTAATTAGTGTAATTAATTATTGTATTTATTTTGTTTTCATATGACCCATATGACTAAATTATAACTACTCTGAAGACGAAATATTTCTACAGATCAAGACAAGATTTCAACTAATTTTAAATAAAAAAAATAGTGAAAATATTTTAGAGCTATTTTAAAATTGTATTAGTTTGTTATATTATATAAAACTTAAATAATGCTTTGTTTAAATTTATTTTGATTTTATTTATATTACTTAATAATTTTATTTATTTTAATGAATAATTTTATTTATATTACTTAATAATTTTATTTATTTTAATGAATAATTTTATTTATATTACTTAATAATTTTATTTATTTTAATGTTTAATTTTATTTATATTTATAAATCTTTTATATTATATTACATAACCCTGTAATTTATTTATTGGATATTAAATAAACTAGTCACATATTTATGATAAATTTGATATTGGAATATAAATACATATTTTTGAAAAAGACGTATAATTTAAAAACTAATTAATGCTCCACATTTTTAGATTTTTTTTTTAAATTACATTTGACTTAAGAATAAAAACCAGAAGGGATAGCCTCCTCCCCTTGGATACCATCATTTTTTTCAGAGAAATTCTCAATAAATGACCGTAGTTAAATAAATCAAAAATATAATCAATAAAGGAAAAAAAAATTGTCCGCTGCCTTTGATAAATTCTTTTATATATTTTTTCTAAAATTGTTTATATATTAGATTTACTACTCTTTAAATTACATTAAGAAATTTTAAAGAAATTTTTTAAGAAAATTTTTGCATTTTGTTAATTTATTTCTTTATCTGTCATAAAACAATAATAATCATTAAAACTGCAAACTATATTAAATGTTATTTACATCCTAATAATTTGTGTTCAATTTACTCAAAAGCCTTCAGCTTTAATATAAAAATAAGCTGGAGTGTCTCCACTCGACTATCTCGCAAATTTGAATAGGATTAAATAACATAATATATTATATTTAAATTAAATTTAATTAATTATAAATTATGAATAATAAATATTAAACCACCGCATGTTTGGCTTTTTGTCAATGGCACCACGTCACGTGTTGGCGCGTGATATTTGCACTGTTAAAAAATTAATTCTGGTAATTTCAGGGAATCAATCAAGCTGAAATTCTATATATAGCAGTTTTATACAATTATTAATCATGTGAAAAATTATCAAACATATATCTTTATTTTTACGGTCACTTTAGAGGAAAAAAAAATCAAAACGTTGTACATAATGATCCTCTTCCGGTTGAGCTACATTTCTCAAAAGTTGATAGAAAACTACGAATTTTGAATAATGCTCATGTACCAAATTTCATCATTCTAGCTCAAACCGTTTTTGCGTAATCTTGGTTACATAAACACACACATACAAACACACTCACACAGACATTTTTCTCAACCTTAGTGAAAATGATTCAGGAACCTTCAAAACGTATAAAAACATCAAAATCTCAACATCGAAAATTTTCGTGATCGCAATACTATCTCTTACGAGATAGTAATAAGTTGACCTTTGGCCAGGACCGAATCGACCGACGGATTGAAGTAAATTAATTTCCAGCTACAGAAACAATTTCAAATAATTTTAATATATCTATTAATGTAATAAAAACAGATATGAATATAACATACATATTTTTAATTTTATTTTATTTATAATATATATGTAAGACCAGGCTGTGACGTCATATAATTTTAAATTAAGAAAATACTAATAAAGATGATTTTTCTCGCGGATAAATTATAAAATAGAGAAGGCTGGGATGGGAAGGGGTCATGGCTAGAATGGTAGATTAAAGATCGGCGAAAAATATTGGGAAACGTCTGGTGGGATTGGGAAGATCAAGGGCGCGGTGAGTGGACAATGTGTAATGACGTGGGACAGATGGGACAGGGTAGGAGTTAGATGGTATAGCTCATATAGTCTAGGTTTTTATTTTTATATAGCCTAGACAAAAAAAAATAATAATTAATTTACACTTTGAAATTGTAATATTAAAAATAGTTAATAGCGTAATAATAAAAAAGAAACATTGTATAAATAATTACGACCTTGGAGTCACCAATTAGCTGTAAGAAAAAGTCATGTAATCCCTTTTATATGTTATGGGAAAAACAACATATATTTGTATATTTGGCTAATAAACATACTTTTTTAAACTAAAAAAGAAAATGTTTATAGCTCAGGATTGGGGTTACTTTCGAGATCCGTGGAGGCACAAAGATAGATAGATATAACAAATAGATAAGTAATATATAATTAATTTACTGATTAAATTAAATTATCTTTTAAATAAGAACACAAACAGAAATGATAATATAATGTAATATACTAATTGAAACAAAATGGATGAAAACCTTTTACATACAGACTTTCAACGAAATACTATGTATTACTTCGGGGGGGGGGGGGTACAGGGGCGGAGCCCCCGCCTAGGTGTGAAGAGCGCCGAAGAGCTAGTATTATATAAAACTTAAATAATGCTTTGTTTAAATTTATTTTTATTTTATTTATATTATTTAATAATTTTATTTATTTTAATGAATCATTTTCTTTATATTAATAAATAATCCTGTAATTATTATGATTTATCATGAAAAAATAATTATACTTTATTTAAAATGAATCAGAATGTCAATATTTTTTTGTTTTTAACATTGATTTGATAATTTTCTTAATATTGATAAAACAGTCAGTTGGTCGCTCACTTCTTCCCTCTCCCGGTGGCGTTTCTAATTTCATGAAATGCCTCTAACATTGCCTTTTACCCTCCTCCTCATCATTTGTGCCATACACTTTTGGTATTTTTCACCCCCATGCCTCCTCACTCTACATCTTGCATATTCCATCCACCAAGTATTTAATGACGGCTGCCTCTCACCTTAAATAAATAAATAAATAAATACGGTCGGCGGGTATAGCCGCCTGTTTTGCTATCTCCCGCTTAAATATACAGATAGATAGATAGTAAAAGACACCCATTGCAGTAAGAGCGTGAAGGAGTGAGAGAGTGAGAGAGAGAGAGGGTGGGCACAAGCATTACCAAAGACGGCATTTCGCTGAATATAATTTCAACCCTTGAAATTAAGGGTGAGGAGAGGTGGAGGAGATGGGGTGGGGGTGGTTTGTCTTATCTATGCTAGCGTCTTCGTCTTGCTTGTAATTGGCGAGCGTCAGGAACAAATCAAGACAAAAATACAGACACACATTCGTTAATGCTGAATATATTATACAGAAAAAAATGTGCAATGTTACAACATTTATTATAAATTGATGAAAAATCAAATTTTATAACTAATAATACAACCCTAACATTTTCTCAATGTTCAATACTTAATTATGTTTTATAAATTCATTTTTAAATAATAATAATAATAATAAAAATAAATATATATCATTTCTTTTACTGATGATAGATAATTCTCATGCAATCATCATCATTTTGTTAAAATTTATATTAATTACTTAATGATAAAAATATTGATTCTAGTAATGAGAAAATTTCAATTTAATAATTAATTATTTATTATTACTCACTTTTATGTTGTGGAACAAGTTTTTGCATCATTGGTTGAAATTATAATTACAAAGAAAAAAGGATTGATTAAAATGACCAATTAAATTATATATATAAATTATAGAGCAGGTCAATAAGTCAGTGACTTTTGGAATGAAACAGGTTTTTGGATAAAAAATTATTTTATTTTTCAACGTAGCCTCGTTTGAGCTCGATACACTTTGTTCAACGTTTCTCTAATTTTTTTTCCCTTTCAAAAATAAGATTTGTTGAGGACATCAAAATAAGTTCTGGTTCAACTACTCCAACTGGATCAGGATATCAGAACTACGTATTCCCAACTGATTCATATCTAGGAGATTATATTAAAATGATTTATGAAAGATACAGATATATAAAACTGTTTTTGATTTGATAAGAAGAAATTAAAGTCACATTTATTATTAATATAAATATATTAATAATTACTAAATAGATATTAAATTAATTGAATTAATAAATTTGACAATAACTAGTTTCATGAAAAGTTTTATAAAAATATTTATATCTTTTTTAAGTTATAAGTAGATTAATTATTATACCATATATATATATATATATATATATATATATATTTATTGATTGATTTATTTGTTTGTTTTAAATATATATAAAAAATAGGATGAATAATTTAATTTTTCAACTATATTAATTAATTAATTAATTAATTCAATTTCTTGTAATTTGCAATATAAGTATATATATATTTATATATATAATACTCTAATCTATCTGATTTTCAAGTTTTTAAACTGCAACGTAAATTGAAAATCTTTCGTTTTTTCTTTTCGTTTTCTTTTATTATTTTTTTTTCTTTCCTTACGTCTCTTCCATTTTCTTAATATTTCTAAGCCAAATGGGAAATGACAAAAAAAAAGCTGGATAATTTTTTTTCCATGTGGGAGTTTTTCTAATGGGTGATAACCTTTCAGGAAGAGGCGATATACCTTTAAAGGAATTTCGTGATCCGTTCTGTAAAGAAACGAGTGAACGTGGGATGAGGGTTGTTGAGAGAGACAAGGTGGGAGTGGAGGGAGGGGAGAAGAAGTGTGAGAGTGAGAGAGATTTTCGGTTTGCATTTAGCTACGGAAGCAAAAGCAAAGAAGTTGAAGCTGCTCTGCCGTCGCGCCCTTGATATATAGCCGGGATTAAATTCACTTCTTTCGCCCATAAAGTCATATCTATGGAGATACATACATACATTTATATATAGATATATATAAGGAAAATTGGGGGTAGTTGGGTAAGGAGGTGTGGGGGTTGAGAAAAGGAACCTCGCGGTATCTTAATAAGATTCATGAAGACGCGATATTTTATCCGGGAGTCTTTCTATATAGAAAGCAATGCTTGGAGGTTGCAATCGGAGAGGGAGAGAGAGAGGAGAAGGGGGAAGGAGCAGAACAGAGACTGGATGGTCTTGTGTGGTCAGAGATAAGCAAATTTTCTTCAACTTTATTTTTGATATTATAAGAAAATATATCCAATGTCCTCTTTTTACTTTTGTGATTTATTAATACTATAAAATTAAATGTAAATAACAAAAAGTTTTATAAAAAAACAAACAAAAAAAAATATTAATATTAATTATAAAATAGATTTAAATAAAACAATCCATTTATTTATTTTATCACGAAAAGAAATTATTTTAAAATTTTTATTAGTATTATTCTATTACTATATTCTATTCTATATTTAAAATTCGTTTTTGATTTAAATTATTTATCAATTATTGGTTTGAATATCAGTATAAAAAAATGTTTAATATTCTTTGCACTCACTAGTAAAGTAATAGTTTAAACCAGCGGTCGCCAAACTTTTTGACACCACGGACCAGTTAATTCATAATTTAAATCCCGCGGACCACTAATAGAATTTTTTAAGTGTTAAATATATTTATAAATAAAAATTGTAATCAAAGAACACATAAAATGTACCTAGTTAATAAAATGAAACTATTATCACGTATTGTTATGAATTGAATCATGTTTTAATGCATCTTAAAACATAACTTAACATGATGAGTAAGTATATTCCACATTTTCCTGCGGACCAGCGAAATTTTCTCGCGGACCACTAGTGGTCCACGGACCACCACTTTGGCAACCTCTGGTTTAAACAATTCCAAATAAAAAACTATTGAAGAATGGGATAAATAGAAAAAAAACATATACGAATATAACACACATATAGTAATATTATTAAATGATAATTCAAAATTATTAATTATTAATTCTCAACAAATTAATCTGATATTTGTTTCAGTCTCTCCTTAACAATATAAATTCATAACAAATACTAAATATGAGCTCACTAACATCATTTTTTGTTCAAATGAAAAAACATAAAACGCAAACCTTAAATAATAAATATGAGCTGAGGCCAGGCACAGAACCAACCGACGATTTGAAATAAATAAATTTTCATACATATACCATATAAAGTATGAAAAAAATATTTTTAAAACTTGAATTAAAATGACTAAATTATATTATCATAGATTTTATTTTTTGTTTAATTACTCAATTATTAATTACTATTATATTTTAAGTGAAATATTTCGGGACAATGTATATAAAATTAATACATTGTAAACTACCACTTCCGGTTTCCGGATATACACCAAAAGTTGATGAATTCATGCTACTGATGCATTAAGTAAATTTATCAAATTTTATCAAAATCCATTGAGCCGTTCAAGTTGTACACGTCTATATGAACACAAAACGGACGGACAGACATCATGCTAAAAATACTTTTTTCTGTTAATTAAATGCATGATTCGTGGAGATATATAAAAATCTCCACATGTGAAATTTGGTGTCGTCGGTCAGTAGAAATTAATAATGAATTGAAGTTAAATTTCAGAAAAGTGTCATTCTACGATAGTTCCATTTTCATCAAACTTAATTTTAAAAAAAATACAATGATTCCTTATAATGTTTGTTGATACAAATAAGATGTTATAGTGTTGATGGTTTACAGTTAAGATAACTAATCTTTAGGATCTTTTTCTCAGTTTATCTTTAAAATTTAGATTTTATAAAAATGAATATAATATAAATTGAAATATGACTTATGAAGAGTTTAAAATTATTATATCGGTAATATTAATTGCTTATGATTTATTTGTACAAGTATTTTATTTACAAGACATTTGACCCACTTGAAATAAAATTATTTTCTAATTATGTTATATGCTTTTAAATTCATCTCATCCTCTAGTTCCTAGTTCGAATTGATATGGACAGTTTAGTTTATTACTATGGAATGATTGAAGATCATAATAAATTAATTTATATTTAGTTTGATTGTACGTATACTTATTTGATTTAATTCAATTTTAGTTGGAGGTAGTGAGAAGGCGGTGAGTGGGGTAACTTCGTTTCTAAGGATCTTATTGGTAATTAGTATTTGAATTATGTGTGGGTTTTTATGAATTCGGTCTGACTGTACTACGATTCGTCCCTCTACCACCCGCCAAACCCTCTGCCACCGACACCCCCTCCCCTCCTCTGCTTCTTCTTCTTCTTCTGTTGCGGGTAATAAAATACACCCAAGACGGCGTTCGCCGCTGTTTCTAGATATATCTTAATAATTCCAGGGGCGAAAACGGCGCTTGCTACAAAATAATTCCGCCAGGCAGTAAATCTTAACTTATACCGGGGGCAGGATTAAAGATTGGTAATCTTATACGATGAATTATGATCTGGCTTTGTTCGCTTTTAACTTAGTGGCGGGCGGGTAGGCGTCTTGCGTTCCTCTCATTCTCTCTCTCTCTCTCTCTCTCTCTGTGAGTCTACAACCACCCTTAGCATCCCATTCCCATCTACCCCAAACACCCCTTTCTTATATAAACGAAAAGGGTGACTGAGAAGGAGGAGGCACAACGCAAACACCTCCAACCCATCTCTTTTTCCACACAAACAGAACAACCCTTAGCGAATTTAATTTATTGAAAATAAAAATCTAATTTTTAAATATATCATATAATCATTAATTTCAAATATATTAGATTCATATAAATTAAAAATATATGTAATTTTCTTATTAATCACGATATATATAGTGGCGGATCTAATGAAATGTATATAGTATACGTATAAAAAAATGAAAAGATAAGTAAAGTAAGAATATATGTCATATTATAAATTATTATAATTGCTAAATTTAATCCTATAACTAAGGCGTTTTCCCTGATTATTTTTTTGAAAAAAAATATTTAATCTAAACACTCTTTATATATATAATTGTTATCACCATGTTATTTTATTTAGTTATTTACGTAAAATAATGTTTTCATTTTTAAAAGTAAACATGTTTTTAGTAATTTAAAAATATATATCTAATCTTATATATATATTGCAAAATGACTAGCCTCTTTCAATCTTACTTGAATTGGTAGATCATGTTGTGGCGAATATTAACTGATTTTCGAAACGCATTATTATTTTGATGTAAAACTAATAAACAAAAAACAAGGCGGCGAAAATAAATAAAAAATAAAAACAAAAATAATTAAACATCATTCTAATATATATATATTTATATATAGTAGATTAATATAATAATAATTAAGAAATAAAAATTAAAGATTTATCTCTATATTAAATGAAGTTATTATTATTATTATTTGTTTTATAACGTTTTGCTCAACTGGCGTCTGTCTCTCTGTCTGTCTGTCTGTTCGCTCTTTTGACAAATTGAAATCGATTTTTCATAATCTTAATATTGAAAGAGACTTTTGAAAATTTTTATAGATATTTCAATCGATCTCTAGATGGTATAGAAGAAATATAATTGAATTATAATTAATTAATTGTAATTAATTAGCGATTAATTACTTTTAGGGACTAACTCCTTTTGTATTGCTCCGATTAATTTTTTTCAACGGATTCTTAAGCATAAATATTGATTTCAGGATAGATTTTCATTTTGAACGTATTTAAAATTTTTTTATATCATTAAAATTAATGATGAATTCTTATTAATCAGTTGTATCGCCAATGGGGGGTTTCTTTCCCTCAAATGACAAAGAGGAAATAACCTTTTTTATATATGTCCCGGAGAAAATTAAACAAAGCATTGACCTTTTTTTTGAAGACAATATGAGTCAGGTGGGGGACAATCTTATGAGTCTTCTGAAACAGTGTTTTACACACACAAGCCCGATTTTGCAGTGTGCGCACCGCATTTTTTTATGAAGACAATATACGAGGGCTGTTCAATGTAACTTTGAAAGGACTGATGTACATATAATGTAAAGTAAAAATATTTAATGGAATCCACCCATCTCATTATTGTGATTACGAGACAGATAATTAAAATGCAAAATTATATTTTTGTGATAAAAAAAATTTTCTACAAAATTTAAAATAAAATGTATATAGGATATAAACAATATATAGAATATAAATTTTATATTCAGTTTTCCAACATATTCGTAAAAGGAACTTAACTTTAAAAATAAATTTTTTTTTTTAATTCATATAATTATGATCCGCACTCCCTTTTTAAAACTCAGAGGCAGAGTTCTAAATGAGTATGTTCGGTTGGTATCAACAAGAATAAATGAAGCATCGAAACTCGTGTTGGAAGCCATTTGTATACTATGAACTAATTTATCTTTTTCTTATAATATTTATTGATTTTCTCATGATTGTAAAATTTACTATTATAGGATGCACCTTTCAAACTATTTAATGTCTTTGATTGAAACTGATTTCCTTAAATAAATATTTCAAGATCTTTTTTTTTAACCAAAGTAAACAGTAAACATTTTTTAAGATGAATATAATTAAAAGGGGTAAAAATCCTCAATGGATTTTTGATCCTCAATGGTAGTCAAGTTTTAATATTTTCTACTTTATTTTGGTTGAAGTAAATGTAGATCACCCAAAAGAGGAAAACAAAATCGAGCCCCTAGAGTACTCTCAGACACAGAAATTACTCAAATAAGTCCTTTCATTACGAAAAATTGCATTAAACTAGGCATTCAATGAAGCAACAATTAGAAAAAGATAATATATACTTATATATCCAGCAGTATTTTAATAAAATTATAATTTAAAAAAATTACAAAACGAAAACGATCTTAAAAATTGAAAACAATTTTTAACAGACGAGTTTGGTGATTAATAAAAAAAAAAATAGATATCTTTTAAGGTTCAGCAGAAATTAATTAAATAATTTTACATTTAGATTTATTTAGACAATTTTTTAAATTAGATTTCTTAACTTTATATTTTTCAATATGTACAAGATTTTGTTTAAATGCCTCTACTACTCTTATGTTTCTGATTTAGGAATCAGAAGCTAAAATATCAGACTTTCAAGTGATGTTTCAACCTATATTGTATCTTTATAGGAAGACTAAAAAACAATCTCAAACTAATATTACTGATCTGTTCCCAGCCTTACTCGATATATTTATATTCAAAGGAAAATTATAGTAAAATTTTTCTCTTTAATTGATATAAAAAAAGACATTTTCAATTGATTGATAGGTGCACAGCGGATGTATAATACGAAGAAAATGGAAAAAGAAAGGAGGATTGAAATATATTTATATATACGTGTTTAGTAAGAGTGAGAGGGTGAGAGGAGACAATAGACATGGAATTTAATAAGAGACTTGTCAAAATGTGTTTATCTCGTTCTCTCGGTGAGTCTTGGTTGGGAAACAATGAATGACGGGGCCGGTATCTTAAAACATTTTAAAAGTCTGTCTTAAAGAGGAAATTAAGAAAGTCGCGGTATCAGCGGCACCTGCCAAAGCCCTTTTGTCCCTTCAGAGTGGCGTTAAAGACAGTCACAGACATAAATGAAGAATAACAGAAGAAAAAAAAGAAGAAATGTATAAAAAATAAAATAGAGGAGGGGAGCGAAAACTCATCCATCCATTCATATCAAGCATTTCGATCATCGCACCAACAACAACAACAACGTCGACAACAGCCCTTAATACTGTTAACATTCAATGAAGAATTTATATATTTGTAAAAAAAAACATTTCTATATATAAAATTTATAACAAATATAAAATATAGCATTCATTACTTAATGAATACCAAGTATACGTCACATGAATGAGAAATGAAAAAAGTTGGCTATTTACAGGGAAATTAATTGGAAAAAGACATATGAGTAGAATGACAACTCGGTGGGGTGCAAGAAGGAGGAAGAATGGAAATGACTAAGAATAAGAACTGATGAAGAAATGTAGCTAGTGCAGATAAAACCTAACCGCATATAGGGAGATAAAAAATGTAAATATCAAGCAATATATATATATATATATATATATATATAAATTATTCTTATTATTTAAATGTAATATTAGTCTATGTGATTACAATTGGGAAGCTGAAATAAAAACTAGAGGCTCCCGATAAAGAAAATCAAGACAACGGTTGAAAGAATCTGCTCTACTGAACATACAACCCATATGATTACTAAAAGCCAAATATTATTTGACCTGTATAATCCAAATATTTTATTTTAAGAGTTTTTGGTATATATTTATGAATATTGTGATTCTATAAAAGAATAGCCAATTCTATCTCAATGATTATGAACATATATTCATAGTTACTTAATTCTCTTATTATCATTTATATTATATATTCATGATCTATATATCTTATCTTATTATGCTAGCTAAAATTGTATATATGTATTTATCTATATATATTGGTTCTCAAAAACCGCTCTAACGATTTTTTTCAAATTCACACTAGATATAGTATTTATAAAGAAAAATTAAGTTTTATTGATGATATCTCTTGAAACATACAGCTTCATTATTAATTTCTTAATTGAAAATTATATATGGAAAACGTCAAAATTTTTAATACTGCCTGCTAAGACAGTAAAAAAATGACAATTTTTTATCTAAATACATATAGTCCAGCGGTTGGACTGATGTTTTAACGAGTGGATTTCGTCGGTTCGAAACTCGCCGGGTGAATCGTTATTTAAAAATGAAAATAATGATTTTGTTATTTTTTTTTCTTTTTATCTATTGTTTACTTTTTAATAAATTACTATTCTATATTTATTTATTCATTGTTCTTTTATTAATAAAGTTTTAGATAGTTTTATAAGTTTTAATATTTTTTCAATAAAATATTATTCAATATATTTATTAATATTATTTTATTTATTATTATTGAGTACCCGAAGTTCCATTCATTTTAATCAGATTGATGCAATGATGCAACAGTTAATAATTGTAATATTGTAATAAATTTCTATCTTGAAAATTGTTACATATTATTCAGGATATTTTAAAAACTATTTCTTTCTTTAATTAATATTCATTTTTTCTATAAGTCAGATATATTTCCAAATATTAAATAATTTTTGAAGTGAAAACTTCTTTAGCGGCGTTGAGCACTTTTGCGGGATGGGGAAAAAGTATAGAACTCGCGTGATCGTGACCAACACCATGAAACCATCTGCTTTCAAATTTCTTATAACAGAGCGCGAAATTTGAATTGTCATTAGAACTGTTTTATAAATTATCTCTAACATATAAATATATATTTATTATGTAAAGTTCATTTCATATATACATATATAATCAAAATTATACGAAATGAACTTCACATAATAAATATATATTTTATGTTAGAGATAAGAATTATAAAACAGTTCGTATTGCAATATTTTAAACAAAGTTGTGTATTTATATATATATAAATATAAGTTACAAATTTGTTTAAAATATATGTTTAAAATAATATATAAGTTATATATATATACATGCATATGAAATTCATCTTTCTCGTGAAATAGCGCGAATTTCGTCTGTTTTAAAATTTCTTACGCAGAAGTTTTCACTTCTGTCGGCCAGTCCCACGACTGCCAATTTTGCTTTTTTAATTCCGAAAAGCTGCAAAGCACGTTTTTTTGTCTTTAGTTTGTTTTATAACCACTTGGGGCGCTAAACAGTTTTTCAAAAAAACACTATAGAAAAAAAATATATGTACCTATATATTATATATTTATGTATTATTGAGGAGCACAAGTTCATTAATTTTAATCAGATTGATGCAAATGTGTAACATTTAATAATTGTAATAAATAATTAAAGAATTGTGTATCAATATTTTTTAAAGGGTAGAGCGAGAGCTCGGTGTCCCAGGTATTAATATTACCAGCCAAATCCAATAATAATGAATCATTTTTTTTAACTTAAGTACCGAGCCGAGGCTCGGGGTCCCGGTACTATGTAATAAAATATATATAAATATCAAATATTAAACCTATGATTTCTAAAATTATTAAAATCTTAGCATGTAGATATATATTTTTATTTTAATTACTAATAATCAATCAAATATCATTTAAACTAATTAATTTATCCTGAAATCATTTATTATCATTTTAATCATTTTAATGAAATTATTAGATAATCTTTATTTATTAGTTAGATAGATATAAGATTGATGTATTTTTAATTATTATTTTAAATTAATTTCATTTAAAGAAATTGTTTTTAAAAGATAATATATATATATGTAATATTCATATTTAAGTGTAGATTATTTTAAATTTTGTATTGAATGACTGTGTAATGTGATTTTGACATCGTTTGATATTTATTGACACTTGATTATTTTATTCACTTGAAGTACTGACAATGAAAAATTAAACTGCAATCAAGATCAAAACTAGGAGTGGAAACCCATATACGTTTAGGTACTTACATTATAAAAAGAAAAAGATAACTTTTAAACAAATTAATTATAATATAATCAGTGTTTTAGTGATTTCAACTTATTTTTTTGTTTTTTTGGTTTTGACACTTTATAACCATTTAATTATTATTTTTGTTTCTGAGTTGGGGAGATTCCCAAGTGTTCTTTATTACTGACGTTTTTACATTTCAAGCCCAATAATTATTAACGTGTTGAAAAATATAATTGAACCTTCATTTAAAGATGGGTAAGGAAATTAAATATAACTACTTCAAGAATAAAGTTACTAAAAACTATTCTAAAATTTTAATATTATTATTATCTATGGGTATCAGTAAAATTAAATATTACTGTTCTCTTCGGATAATATTATATTGTAATTGTACAATGAGGGGCTGCTATTCTTGTATACTTGATTCGTCTTATTTGAAAAACTTTTGAAGCTGATAGTGCTATAAAAACTTACTGTTACATCATTTTAATTTTTATCTTGTGTCGGGCTCTTAAAAGACCGATTAATTTCTTTAATAGCTTATAACTTCTTGTAGTATTTAAATATGATCAACTGTTAATTTATTTATGACACGAAAATATTTCAAATGTCCCCAATCATGTCCATCCAATTTGTATTCTTTCCTAACTAATATATGATTTTATATTATTTTCTTATATTCATTTCTCAATTGATTTTAAAGGTAAAAGGTCTTCTCATCATATTCTTCTCCCATTTGAGAGAAAATGTCATTAATGTTTTCCTATTTTCTAATATTATCTGTGTTTGTTTTATATTTTAATTATTATATTCTATATTAATTTGTTGAATACTTGTTTTTTACCATTTTTATTTCTTATGATACCTCTTTATTTCAATTCTATTCTATTAATTAAAAATATTTCAATTTTAAATTTGTTTTAAAATAATATATATATATATATATATATATATATATATATATATATATATATATTTAATTTAATAAAAATACTTTTTATCCACTAGCAATATTTCAATTTTTTTTTTATAAATATATTCTAGGAGATGTATATTTAGATTTAAGAGACAAATCTTACGGATTTTATGAATCTTGTTGAGATGTATTTTAGGGATAAAAACCAAAAGAACGAAAGTAAGGGATTTGTATTATAGATATATATATATTTGTCTTTTTTAAGGACCGTGCGTCTTTGTCATAGTAACCCACTTTAGGGAGTGGATTCCACCCTCTTGGAACTTGGGACTCGACTCAAACCCACCCTTTCTTCTTTTACTTAAATCTCCCGACCCACTCACACTACTATTAAAGTTTAGTATCAAAATATAGATTCGTTCTTTTTTATATTCGCGTTATTTCCGTTCAGAAAACACTGACTGCACTTTTTCCTCCTTAAGCTCTTTTAATCCACACTTTGCATTCCAATTTCCATTGCAACTTGAAGCTCACTTGATATCTTGATAATAAGATTTGACTTTGGGATTTGTATTGCGATGAAGAAGAAGGGTCCCCCTTGTTCAATAGTAAAAATATACGAGGTGTGTTCCAAAAGTAAGGTGACTTTGTATTTTTAAGAAAAAATATTTATTTATTTATCAATATTTATGTTGTCCCCTTCAAAGTAATCCCCCTCAGATACAATACACTTATGCCAATGGTCTTTCCAATCCTCAAAGCACTTTTCGGTATAGCCTCGAGCTCTTCCAGCGATGCAGTCTTTATCTCCTCAATCCTTTCATAGGTCTCTTTAGTTTTGGGAACAAGAAGTCACATCGGGCCAAATTGTTGGCCAAAAAATCTCTCACAAGCAAAGATGAGTGAGCAGGGACATTATCGTGATGCAAAAGCCATGAATTGTTTTTCCACAATTCTGGACGTTTTCTTCGTATTGCTTCTCGCAAACAGCGCATAACTTCAAGATAATACTGTTTATTGACAGTACAACTATATAGTAAGAACTCCTGATGCACCACGCCATGATAATCGAAGAAAACAGTGAGCTTGGGCGTCCAGAGCGAGGCTCGTCATTGGCATCTTCCCGGCCATCTTGGAAGAGTTTGTAGTACTTATAAACATTTTTTTTACTCAGTACATTTTCACCGTATGCCACTATCAACATTTCATGTGTTTCGGAGCACTTTATTTTATTTTTTACACAAAATTTGATGCAAATCCTTTGATCCAAATTTTTCGATAGCAAAAAATCGCCAAGCACGCAAAACACTTATAACCTTTACCCCTCTCACAACCAAACAAAAAATGCTATACCCTTGAAACGTGGTAAAGATGTTTGGGAAGAGTGTACCAATATAACAAAATAAAAAAATCGATAATCTAAAGTATGTTGTCAGCGAAATTTGAAAAGTCACCTTACTTTTTGAACACACCACGTATATACCTCGTTTAACAGAAATTTTGTAATAGTAAAAATTTATTTTACATTTAAATTTACAAAATACAATGCGTAAAGAGTTAGTTAAATTCATTTACAATAACCATATTTATATAATTTCTTCAATATATAGTGAAAGTAGGAAGATTTTGGAAGTTTTCAAGGTCCCCTTCACTGTTTAACAATTTATAAAAATATTTTTATATTTATTTTTTAATCTATCCACTCACATTCAAGGAATATTAAAATTATTAATAAAAAATTATATTTTCTTTATCATTGATGAAAAATTACTTTGTTATTTTATATTTTTTTTTCTGTAGTTGAAGAAAATTTCTTTATGATTTACTGACCATTCATAATAATATTATATAATAATTAATCTAAAATGGTTATATTTTAATATTAATAACATTATTAAGAAGTTATTTCATTTATTTGATCTTCATATTTCCTGTTTCTCTATCTCTTTTGAGTGAACAATGAGGGAGATGGTGCTAAAATTTATTATTTTAGTAGAAGCTTAATTAAAAATTAAATATGAATCATTTTCTCACTTATTTGTTGATATTTATCTTTATTTAATTTAAGTTACTTAATTATTTATTATTTAGGATTCATTATAATTGTTTCTCATTATAATAATTACAAATTATATTTTTTCTTCTAATTGTTATAGATGGATTAGATTAATACTAATAATGTTTCTTTAAGTATCATATACGTATTATGAGATTGCATGTTTGTTGAAAATAAATAAACTCTAAGAGGGACTGATTAGAAAGAATTTAAAAATTGATTAGAATAAGCCAAAGAAGAGGGGTGTGTTCCTTGGTGTTCAGCCATTTGCCAAGTTCTTAAACCTCTCTCAAGGGATACACCATGAGGGTTTGTAAAGTCAGTTACTCAATAAATGAGAGGGGCCCGAGATGAAGGAATGAATCAGGGATAATGATAAGATTGTTTTTATACTATTTTTCATTTATTGTCATTTTTTATTTAAATATTAATAATAATAAATAAATTTAAAGATAAAAGAAATTTTCAACAAGTGAAAAAGATTGGAAATATTAAAATTTGAATTATTATTCTTATTAAATTAATAATATATTATTTTTTTTTTGAAAATATCCTTTATATATTTAAATTAAAATAAAAAATAGAAAAATATTTTTAACATCAATGTAAAATAATTTTATTCCATTGATGTTTGAATGTGATTTCAAACATCGCTCAAGTCACAAATAGGCTTAAACATAAATTGATATTGACATTGATTTTACATACAAAATTTTGATCAGTGATAAAGTTCACTGCATGAGTAAGTTAATGGACAGAATCGTAATTTCCGAAAAACTATTTAAATTCAGTTACTATTTCTTAAGCTTAATTATGCCTTCAAAAATGATAATAGATAGTATATTATAGTCAACGATGAATAGTTTAGAGATATGAAAATATTTATTTTTTATAACTGATTTGGCTAGGATTAATCTTGCTATTTGCCACGATACAATTAATCATTTGATGAACAAATAATTTAAAATAATGACCATGTTAATTGGAAGGCTGAACACTATATTCAGTAAATTATTTTCAATAATATATATCTAATATCTAGGATCTATCTGTGTGGCTATTCGGAACTTGAAAGTTCTTGGTTGCAGCAACCACATTTCTCAAAGTGTCCCTATCCTGAGCCACATCCGTCCAACTCCTACCCTCTCCCATCTCTTTCCCGTCCCTTCCTATATTGTCCATTTTCAATAATAAGACCCTGAATTAGATTACTCATTCTACCAACTTCACTTTAATTTTTTTTTGTTTTTATGATAGAATATGTAAATTTTTCATAATAATTTAATAAATAGGAACGATAGATGATTTAAAACCTAACATTTTTTATAACTTTAGTTCGATTTTAAGAATCCAGATTTTTCAAAAGTAGTCTAAAATTTAACTTTTAAATTGCAAATTATTTGTTCCACCTCTGACGTTCATAAATATAGTATGAATTTAATAAACGGTCTAGCATAAAATTATCTTTCCAAGAAACCTTAAATAATGTCAATATCACGATTTTTATTTATTAAGTTTTTATATAATATAAGAAATGTATTTCTCCTAACTAACCCAATTCTTTTTTATATATTATATATATATATAATTCATCGCCCTTCGGTGTCTTTGCGATTGTCTTTGTCACTCTTCCATCCCTCTTATTTTTTCTCTCTCTCTTTCGATTTCATTCATTCTTTTCTTATTTAGATTGAAATATCAGAGACGACGATCAAAAGTGTGGGCAAGAAAGTAAGAGAGAAAGAGAAGAAAAAATATATATAAAAAAAAAGAAAAAAAATCTCCTCCCACATTGACTGTCTGTTTCAATTCGTGAGATAAAGTTTGGCGACAAAGTTAATTTCCTGACATAGTAGAAGAAGAAGGGTGTAATAGATGGGTAGAGGGGATAGGGAGGTGAAGTAGTGTGCGAGGGAGGGGATGGTGCTGTTGTTGAAAAGCTTCTTTTATTTATTTATTTATTTTTTAAATGAATAAGAAACTAGAAGAAACACAAGTTACAACCAAATGACTATAATTATAATAACAACAGGATTCTTAAGAAATCATAAATGAATGATGAACCGATTCTATTCATAGTTCGTATGATTTGAAGGAATTGTAAATGTTATTTTCGATATAAGATATTAAGAAGGTTAACTTTGAAGAAATAATTTCAAATTAACATTTCTATTAAGATATGTCGATGAATTAATAATTGTTTATTGAAAAAATTTTTGACAAGGTAAAAATAAATTTTAAATTGAAATATCAGAGATAATCTTTGTACTTATTTATCATTACCGACCGACGATAGGGAGGGAAGGTATTGTTTTCTCACCAAATTTCACATATAGTAGATATTAATAATTGAGTAATTAAATTAAAAATATCAACCAAGATAATATAATTTAATCATTTTAATTCAAGTTTTAAAAGTATATTTGTTTTTTGATACTTTATATGTATATAAATATGTATTTAATGTTGTTTGAAAATTAATTTATTTCAAATCGTCAGTCGATTGTGTGACTGGCCACAGTTTATTTTTTTTATTTTATTTTAAATTTAATTTTGTTTTAATGATTGAATTTATTATTTCAATCCATTGATCTATTTCTTTTGTGATTTAAATCTTGAGATGTAAGAAAAAAAATCAATTTTTATACAAAAAACAAAATCCGTGTAAAGCTAAGCCCGTTAGTGCATGTCTCATTGTATTTTGATGAACCTCTTCTTCTTCCTCCCATCTCTCCCTCCACACATCCGTTCAAACTCACAACCACCTACACACATCTGGCTTAAATATTATATATATAGAAAAGATTTCTCTTTTTCTTTTCTTATACTTATTGGCTTTTAGGTGGAAATCAAGCGCAAAGAGTTCGTTCTTTAGTAAATACGCCAATCTTGTTTCATGCAATCCCTTTCTCCCTTTTTTTATACCACTCCAATCACTCATCACTCTCTCGTATTTTATCAGCCAGCTTTCCAATCGAAATCTTACATATATATATATTATTCATTTTTTAAAGATATCAATTTAAAATTTTTAAAAGAAAAATCTTTATTTTTGCTGATTAATTTTTTTGAATACTTATTATAGTATAAAAACTATTCTAAAACTTAATATCATTGATTTAAAAACTTGAATATTTCTTTTGAACATTTATATCTATATATATAATAATAAATCTTTTTTATTAATTAAATTGTGGCAGGGATTTTCTTCACCACTTCTCACTATACTCTATCTCTTTCTCTAATTTCTCTTAACGGCCGATTAACTTTCGTCATATACCCACTAACACATACATACACATACAGTTGGTAAGATTCGTTCATCTTCTCAATTTCTTTCCATGAGGAAGGGGATTATCTGATAAAACTAATAGCCAATATAAGAAGAAGACGCTCTGCCTCTCTGGTTCAGAGTTATGTCCATAATCCAGCAAAAGAGGAGGGAGGGTCACCCCATCGACACACACTATCCAGACTCCCTTTGACTTCCATACCAAAAAAAAAACCAAAAGAGAGAAAGAGAGGAAAACGGTCAGGATTACCTCAAGGATGGAGGCGATGACGAGGACTCGGCACCCAGCTGATAAAACTTAATTTCCTAACATCATACTTTTGTGATAATATATATATATATATATATATATTAAAAGAGATCTATTTTAAGTGAGTAATTGTATATGGAAGAGAAGAAAAAGATAGAGTTGGGATTAAAACAACATGAAAAATAATTTATGAAATAATAAAATAGATTTTTATAGTCAATCATAAAGAGAAAAATTAATTATCTTTTATTTTTTTTATTTTTTAAACGGGCCCACCTAGGGACTTGAACTTGCTCTTCCAAATTCCAAAAAATGATTTAAGTTTATATTATACTATTAAGAAAACATCTGAAACAATCTCAAATATAAATAATATATATTTTTCTTTATTTCATTTTTCTTTCAAAAAACTATTGATAGTTAGTTATTGCATAAAATTCAATCTACATATATAAAAAGATTTTTGTCTCCACTTTTAAATTTTTTTTAAATTAATTAATTCAATCTATAAATTATAATTTTAATTAATTTAAAAAAATATTTATCTTAAATAAATTATTAATTTTTTAAAATTATTCTTGTTATTTTAATATTTCTTCTTTTCTATTTAAAAGAGAAGGATATAAATTTTATCTATGTCTAATAAAAAAATAGAAATTATATTATTTTTTTAGTGTTTTATGAAGTCAAAAATATTTTTAAAACATCAATTAAAATGACTAAATTACATTATCTTTGATTTTGTTTAATTAATCAATTATTAATTAATACTAAATTTTAAGTATAAAAATGATTAATTTATTATACAAAAATTAAAATATAATTTTCTCTACTATTATTTATATTTTTAAATTTTTGTTTGTTTAAAAATGGGAATTTTATTAAAAATTTGTTTTAAATCCAAAAATGATCGTATTCTTTTATAATTTATTAAAAGTTATCTTTTATTATTTATTATGTTAAATAAATTATTTTTTGTGATGTCATGTTAATAAAAAATAATATTAATTTAAAGATTGAATAAAAAATATTTATAAATTTCAAAATTCATTAAAAAAAATAAAATAATAAGGCCATTGCATTTAAGATAAAAATTACAATATAGATTGGGATAATAGAGCAAAAAATATACAAAACTTATATCAATTTATAAACTGTGCTCTCAAATTTTATAAAGGATCAAATAAAAAAATGCTTCTCGCTAGAGGTATTAAATTATATTATATATTAAGTAATAAGATAAGAATAACTAGAAAAAATTTGAGTGCCCAATTTTATTTTAAAAATATTTTAATTCGATTTTCTTTCCAATTTTTAATATTCTTTTTATTAAATAATTTTCACAGTATTTTTATTCATTTTGTTAATTTTAAAATTTGGAATAAAAGATTCAAATTCAATTTTATCAGTGAACATTAGATTTTTTTTTTGAAAATATAATGCGCATCAAGTAGAATAAATTTATTTAATTTAAGCGTATTAACTCTTGTATATATATATACTTATTTGGTATAATAATTATATTGGAAAAAATTGTGATATGCTAACCAATATTGACTAAAAATTCTTCTAAATCAATAACTGTAATTAAAATTACATCATGTTAGGAGAATCAAAGCTTATGTTCAATCCATTAGTCTTGAATATTATTAATTAAATTTAAAATTTTAATTTTTAAATTTCTATTAATTAATTAATATTTTAATAAATTTGGCTAATGATTATTTTAAAGTCATCATTAGTGACGAGAAAATATGGAAAATTTCAGATGATTTGGTTAGTTAATAGTAAATTAAACTTTGAGTACAAAATTCAATCTAAATAGTCAGTATTAGGTATTGTACTTAAAAATCAATAAATTGGTATTAATATAAGTAAAAAAAAATATCCATTTATTTGGAAATATTTTGGATATACATACTAGAGTGTATTTATTATATCGTTCTTTGAATATATAAGTAGTTGAAGTAAAACGGCTTTCTCTCCCTCTCTCTCACTTTCTCTCATGGGAGAGAAAAGAAGTAGGCGACAGACACCGAGGTAATAAAGTAGCTATCTCTCTGTCTCGCTTTGTCTCTGATAGGGAGAGAAAAATAAATAAAAAAAATTCTCATCTTTTGTCCGATGCTAAGTCTCTTTAACAAGGTTAAGATCCTAACTTAGAACGATGTTTAAAAATACATAAGCCCTTGCTTATTAGTATACTCTATACTCTCTCTCACTCTCCCTATATACGTATATAAAGGAAAGAGTAGGAATAATAGCTTAAGGATTTGAAAACTGACAACTTCCTTCTCCTCCTCCCTCTCTTTTTCTTCTTCGTCTTGTTCATTAAAAAAATAAAACTCAATATCTCTCTCTTATCAGGACACCAGTTCATATTATTATTATTATTATTATTATTATTATTATTATTTTACTTTGTTAATTGGCTAAATCCTCTCAGGTTCATTATCTCGCTTCTTAGAAGTTCATTCATCAATCATAACACAAGCCATATGAACAACGAAAAACGAACACCATAGGAAGACCAAGCATTTTTAAATACAACTATTGAAATACATATAAATCGAGATTTATAATATTTAGATCTAGAAAAATGTTTATTCTTTAAATGTTAATATTAAAAAAATATATATTTTAAAATAATATATTATAAGGAAAAGTTTAAACAATGGTTGCGCCTTAAAAGAGAGAATATGGATATACAAGAAAAGATGAAGAGTTGCCTATTTAAAGGCGTTTACGATTGAGAAAAATTTACAATTTCATATTTTATCTCAATGATGTTATTAAGAATATAATCCAATTAAGAAGCATATATATATATTCTTATTTGTTTTTGTTTAAACACTTGAAATTGTACTCTGTAATTCTAAAAGAAAATCAATATTAACATGAAAATTAATTTCAGAAAATATTCTTATTCTATGAAGTTATCTTTTTTATTTATTCTTTACATTAAGTTAATTAATAATTATAATAATCTTTCTGATAATATTAATAATTTCATTTAAACACAAGAAAATAATTAATCAATTTACATTTTAATTTTCTATCATGGTCAATTAAAAATACAAAATCAATTTTATTAATAAATTAAGTTAGATGTATAATTGAAAACAGTGGTTAGATTATATCTATACATAGAATAGTATATATAATAGATATACTAATACATTTCATCCTCCACGTCTCCCCTCCACACTATTTTGATTTCATTTCATTTATATCCTCATTTTAAACCATTATTTCCTTTCAATGTAAAACAAATATAACTAACTAAGAAGAGAAGTAAGTCTTCCATTTCTTCGACCCTCATCCTTCACTGTATCCTTTTGCCGGTCACAAGAAACGCAAGAAGAAAGACAGGAACAGATAGGAAGCGTTGACAGTCAACATAAAAGGGCAAACAAGTTTCTCTAAGAAACAGATAATCAGAATCAATAGAATAATGAAAAATGGACAACCTCACCCCCACTCCATCTCTACCAACATCCTTTCTCCCTCACGGCCCTTTTAGCTTCTATAGAAATAGAAATAGCAAGGCAAAGTCAAGACGATTCAAGGGCGGTTGGTTATCAAGATCGCTTCTGTCTTCAAGCACAGTTTCAATAGATTATTATTATATTAAACAAACCTATTCACCCACCCCCATTTAACTTAATAACATTATATAAATAAAATACAATACATTATATAAAAGAAAAAAGATGGGCTTGTCTTGTTCTAGATATTAAACGTGGGGTTGTTGAAAAATATTTCTTAATTTAAATAAGTTGACCTGTGGTCAGGCGCAAAACCGACCGACGGTTTGAAATAAATTAATTTCCAGCTACAGAAACAATTTCAAATAATTTTAATATATATATTAATGCAATGAAAAACAGATATGGTTATAACATAAATATTTTTAATTTTATTTTATTTATAATATATAAAGAGGCGCTGGCTGTTACGTCATGAAGGGCTGGGTGACTTCATATAATTTTAAATTAAGCAAAAACTAATGAAGATGATTTTTCCCGAGGATAGAACCAATACAAAGTGCATGATTCGTGGAGATATGTAAAAAATCTCCTCATTTGAAATAACCCTTCCCTTCCTATCGTCGATCGCTAATACTACCACTTCCGGTTTCCAGATATACACCAAAAGTTGATCAATTCATCATACTGATACATTAAGTAAATATACCAAATTTTATCAAAATCCGTTGAGCTGTTCACATCTATACGGACGAACGGAGGGACGGACAGACTTCATGCTAACATCTGTTAACAAAATTCATGATTAGTGGAGATATGTAAAAATCACCACATGTGAAATTTGGTGTAAAAACAATACCTCTCTTACTGTAGTCGGCCGGTAAAAACAAAAAAGTATAATAAATAATATCTACGCTTTATCTATGCTTTAAAACTTTAGATCATAGGTTCCCAAACTTTTTTGTGTCGCAGACCCCTTGCCATATTTTTCGGTTTTGGGTAGATCTCGTAAATTGATTTTTTATAAAATATTTAGAGCCTTATTGAAAAATCAAAAATGTTTTAAGAGCCATGTCGGAAAAACACGTAGACCCCCATTTTCATTTCATGGACCCCCAAATTTTTTATTCGTTGCCATAAACCCCTGTGGGTCGATATAGTCCTCTTTGGGAACCTCTGTTTTAGATGGTTATACTATAAAAAATGTTATATTTTTTCAAGAATAACGCACATCTGTTAAGGAATATAAATAAATTGACTGAGCTGATTATTATGATTACTAATATGTGTTGAACTTTCCTTGTTGAATTGTAAACGAGGCACTTGTGAATGGTCATGTCTTAAGCCTTCCTGAACATTACTGAAATAAATTCTCGAATACTGTGATCAGTAAACTACCTAGTTTATGTTTAAATTAAAATTACTTTTATAGAAATTGTTTTGTCAAAAATGTCAATTTCGATTATTTAAGTTTGGAAAGCTCATTAAATTCTTTTTGTTGTGGTTAATTTGGTATAATTAATCCCTTTCCTTATATTCTAATAGTAAAGGTGTGGATGAGGGTGGATAGCTTAAAATATTTACTTGACTTCTCAGGCCGGATACGCACGAATTTGGTTTGATAATAGGCTTAAGAATATATTATTTATAGGTTGGAAGTCTGCAGCCTCCAGAAGTTTCTTGATCAATTAAAAAATGAATGAAAAAATTTCTATAAAAATTACATTAATTACTCTCTCTCCATATATATATCTTATATATAAAATTCTCGTATCACAAAACTTTGAAAAAATACTCCTCCGAAACGGCTAGACCGATTCTTATGAAATTTTTTATGCCTATTCAGTAGGTCTCAAGGCATGTCAAACTTATTTTATTAAACCGCTAATTGCTAAGGTGTGTCCAGGGGGTGGTATTTACCTAAATATAATTTAGTTACCGTTCTAGATCATAGAGGCACTGCTGGCGATAATTTGACATCTATATATATCCTAATAGGAGACTTGCAAACAAGAATTCTTCTTGGTTAGGTGAGCTAGAGCGTCATCTTATGACTTTGCACCCTCAGTTCGAAATTCGCAAAGGCACATTTTTTTTTTAAGTATTATATATTTTTTTACAAATTTATTAATTTTTATTATTTTAATATTTTATTAAATTATTTTATTTTATTAAATTAATTTTATTAAATTAAATTTTATTATTATATAAAAACGTTATTTTATAAAAAATTTTTATATTTATATTATCTTATATTAAAAAACGAATTGAATTTTACTAAAAAAAGACCACGAACTTTTAACTAGTCCCAATATGTTCCTAACTTTTCTTTGAAATTTTAGAAAATAAATCACCAAAAATATATGCACATGGAAATTTATTATATTAGATGAATATACAAATACACTTATATTATCTGTCGAGAAATTTTGAAATCCCTGTAGGAGGTTTTTCTTCACATTTGCAGTGTGTGGTCGTGCGTTGTCGTGAAGAAAAACAATTTCATCTGTTCTTACATCTCAAGTCTTTCCTTGGCGGTCAACACTTCGACGATGACGACGAGCTGAAAGAAACTGTTTCCTACTGGTTGAACAGATGAAATTGTTTTTCTTTAAGACAACGCACGACTACACACTCCAAATGAGACGAAAAACCTCCTACAGGAATATGGCTGGGACGTGTTTAACCATCCTCCGTACAGCCCTGACCTCGCTCCTAGCGACTTTCATCTGTTCTTACATCTCAAGTCTTTCCTTGGCGGTCAACTCTTCAACGATGACGACGAGCTGAAAAAAACTGTTTCCAACTGGTTGAAGACACAGGCGGCCAAGGTATTCGAAAACTTGTGCCACGCTATGACACATGCCTGCAAAATTTCGGCAGTTATGTGGAAAGTAGTTTAAGAGTTGTAGAATTTTGTGAATCAAATAACTTTTCTGTATCTGTACACAATTTAATTATATTACCAAACGGAACTTACTATCTGGACGTACCTCCTATAATATTATATAAATAAATATTTATCTGCTTTTTTAGACTTTATCAATATTACTCTATAGCTCACAAAATCCTATTAAAAAATGTTAATTTTCTATATATATTGCTTCTCTTATAATATAGATTGGATTTATATTGTCACCAAATTATCTATCAATATTAAACAAAACATTAGCAATCCCTGAAATTAAAATGGAATATTAAGATAAATCAAATAGATTTTTGTATATTATAATATATAATACATTTATTATACTTTCTTTCTTCAAATAGTATTTATATACATAAATATATATATATAATATTTTAAGTAATATTTAAAAATGAGACATGAAATATACATTTAATATGAGAAAGAAATAATATTATAATTTTATTAGCATTTTTTCTAAAAAAAAACTAAATTCTGAAAATACTAATAAGAATAATAATAAATATTTATAAATTTGTACAATTACTAAATTTTTTTTTATATTTTTTTTTTCTAAAATATTACATAATAATATAGATGGTTATATAAGTAATATATTTGAATATATATACCATATATATAGATACATAGATAAATATTTATTAAATACTAATTATAATTTATTTATTTATTTTTATTTAAAAAGAAGATATCCATTCTAAATATTCTTTCTTTCATAAACACATATATATATATACATATTTGTCAATATTTTTTTAATGATTTTTTTTATAAATTTATGTTTAAAAAAATACAAAATTAACAAAGTAATTTTCAAAATTATTATACTATTGTATTATTATTGTATATTACCTATGATATAAGTATATACATTTCATTAAAACCAATCAGTTATTTTTTTTAAATAAAAAATTTATTTAACATTTATTTAATACGAATCATATTTATTTAATTATTAATACATTTATTCAATTAAATGTTTCTGAAGATCGTCTTTTTATATCTTATAATTATATGTATTTATGATTTATACAAAATTTTTATAAATACATATTTAAATGAATATTTAACACGTGATTTAACATATATACATATTATAATTCATAAATGGAAGAGTCAGTTTTATTTAATTATGTATATTTACATATATTAATTTCAAATCACTAAATGTTCGATAAAACTTAAGTAATTTTACTGTGTAATATTTACATATAAAAATTATTTACAATATATATGATATTTTTTAGAGATTACCTAATGAAGAATGATATAATATGCGTCTCAAAATATAATCAGAATTAAAAAATTTACAAGGGTTAGATAGCCGGTTATTTATCTAAAATGAAAGAAAAAAAGATTTGTGAAATGGCAATAATTGATCAAAAGACCAAGTCAGTTGGAAAATAATATAACACAGTTAGTAAAAAAATAACAAATACTAAGAATTATATGAGAATGAGAGTTCAACAAAATCTCAAATATTTGCTACATGGTTAATAAAAATAATTTTTTTTTTATTTAAAATTTTATAAATTTTTATAAATGCGATCCGATATTTTTGATTTATTATATTCATATATTTATTTATTTTAATTTTTTATGTTAATAATAAATTATTAATCGCATCCATTCTCGTATATGAACTTGTTTTTGTTTTTTAATATAAAAATTATTAATATAAAGTTTATAAAAATCTTAAAAATGAGCGAATTCATTGGGTTCTTGCTATTCTTCTTATTAAAAATAGGATTAATATGAAATAAATAATTATGACTCTTTTGAATAAAATAACAGTAAAAGAAATAATTTATAGTAAGTATCAATGGAGAAGAGAGAAAGAGAAAAAAAGATACTATGGACTAAGATAATGAATTATATATATATATATCAACAAAATTGTATACTCCCATCGAATATCAAAACTAACACTGATTGTATTCTAGATATGTTCGTGTCCCTCTGCACAGTGGATATCTCAATCAGCATTAGATAATAACTATTCCAAAACTATTATTTTTACTTTAATTACTTTAATTTAAATTTGTAACGGATGTATATTTATTATATATATATGACAAAGTCACCCCAGGCGCTGTTGCATGACTGAATGGCAACGTCTAGGGGATTCCGACGACGGTTGGTGACTTGGCATTATATAGCCAGTATGATCTCCACGTTCTTTGTGTAAAGACGTGTTTTGATGATCCTCCATGTTGGATGGATCCTTTGTGACTCCCATGGTGGAGAAGTAATATAATATTTCTTATAATTATACATTTTCTTTGACTCCCATGGTGGAGAAGTAATATAATATTTCTTATAATTATACATTTTCTTTGACTCCCATGGTGGAGAAGTAATATAATATTTCTTATAATTATACATTTTCTTTTAAACAACCGTTTTTCAATTTAACTTAAACTACATCCTTATTGACCAGTCTCATTAAAATCTGCTTTACCTCTGAGTATAGCATGGCGCCCATTTAACCTTCATCTCTGCTGGACCATTGGAGGAAAGGTAGTTTGTTCTCTGCAGCTGCGGGTAATATTTTCCCCCTTCAAGAAGATATCCACCTGTTTACCTGTGGAGACCTTAAACTCCTTTTTTTTCCCTCTCCACATAAGATCCATTTTTTTCCCTCTCCCATTTCCCCTCTTCTCTCTTCTATCACATTTTCCCTCCCTTCTCTCCCCCTTCTTCCCTCCTCCTTGTAAGGGGCCTGTTGGCATCCACTGTGGGCCTACCCCCCTTACAAATTGGCACCCAACGTGGCCCACCCTTTACAAATTGACGCCCAACGTCGAGGCCTGTTTTCCCCACCCCTGTGAAGGCAATAAGTGATATTAGTGCAAATAATTTGTGAATATTAATCAACCATATGGTGACACTCGCCCTAAGGAACAACCACACTTAAGTACATTTATATATATTTTTTTTTTTTTCCTTTTGGTTTTAAAACCTATGATTTTTTTTTTTTTATTTTCAAAAAAAAAAACTTTTTCTTTCTTTTATTTATACTTTGTTTGAGAATTGAATTTTTTTTTTCTCTCTTTCTCAGTTACATTGATATTGTATTATTATTATTATTATTTTTTATTTTTACTTTCATTGTATTTATTTATTATTTAGTTATTAGGATTTATTTAATTTAATATTCAATTTATATATTTTTATTTTTATATTATAGTTTTTACATACAATTAATTAATTATTATAATTAGTAGTATATTGTGGTATATAATTTATTGTTAAGAAATGGCTTTCCTCACTAGAGCACGTAAGGAGGATTTAATAGTTTTGGCTGATGAATTGGGCATTGAAATTAATAATTCAATGAAAATTATTCAAATTAAAGATGCTATATTAGCACATGATGATTTTGATGATGAGATAGCTCAGGGTATCCTCAATTCTATTATAGAACAGAGAGTTGAAAGGCTAGAGTTAGAAAAATTAGACTTAACTCACCTCATCACAACCCTCCACCTGTAGGAGCCCCCTTTCCCCAAATAGATTTAGCCAATCGCCCCCCAAAACTTAATAAAAATGATGATATTAATTCATACTTAATGGTCTTTGAAAGACAGATGAATTTTTTTAAAATACCTCAAGAAAATTGGGTATCTTATTTATCTACAACCCTCCCTTTAGACCTAGTAAGGTTGTTATATAGAGAATCGGATAAAAATTTAATGGATTTTAATTATATTAAAACCCTTTTGATGCAAAGATTTAAAATCACTAAAGAAAAGATGCGTCAATTATTTTACAACAGTAAAAAATGTCCCACTCACACGTGGACTGATTTCTATCATAGCTTATTGGTTCATTTTGAATCATGGATAAAGGAATTGAATATCAATAACTTCGAGGCATTAAAGGATTTAATTATTACAAATCAATTAAAAACTCACGTGTCATCACAATGTCGTGAGCACTTTTTAGATGAATGGGAAACATTAAATAAGCCTCTTGAATTAATAAAAAAACTTGAAAATTATGACAACCTCCGAAATACGGATGGCAAAATTGTAAATAAAGTAGCCCCCCGGGGCACTGATACCGTTTCTATGGAGAAACCTTTTAAAAATGAAAAAAAATGTTACGGATGTGGCAAAATAGGTACTATTAAGCCCAAATGCACTGATTGCAATCCCCAATTAAAAACTAATAAAGTAGATCCTACTTTTAATTTTACTAATACTATTAAAATATCCTCAAATGAACAAAAAGGATTTCTCCCTCTCCTCCCCATTCAAATAGGCGATGCCACGGGTACGGCATGTGCTGACTCTGGTGCCTCTCATTCCATAGGGAGTGAAAAATTATATAATATTTTAAAAAATAAAAATGTTACATTTTATAATAAATCAGTAACTATTAGTTTAGCTGATGGCTCTAGCCAAGAGCATCAAGTAGATTTAATTGAATTACCTATAAATATTAAAAATAAAATAGTGCCCACCAGGCTGATGTTTTTTCAAAATCAAAAAATCCCGAGAACTTTATTGGGAAATGATTTTTTAAAACAGGCAAGATTAATTATTGATCTTTGCTCTAACCAGTGGTATTTTAATAATGGAAAGAAATTAAAATACCCCTTTGAGAAAGAGGAACCACTTATCGCCTCTGAACCTCACAAAATTAATTATTTATCGGATATTTTAAGTAATAACAAGATTTTAAACGTCTCTCAAAGGCAAAAATTGAATTCTCTATTAAACGAATTCAATGATATCTTTACTGCAGGGGGAGAGCCTACACCCTTTGGTGAGCACCGAATTAACATAGGTGATAATGCCCCAGTGGCTGGACCGCCATATAGAATCTCTCCTGTCAAAAAAGAAATTTTACGTAAAGAACTAAATAAATTACTCGCTGATGGAGTAATAGAGGAGTGTGAGTCACCATTCGCATCTCCCGTTGTCCTTGTAGAAAAATCCAATGGAGATCCTCGACTTTGTGTCGATTATAGGAAATTGAATGCCATTACTGTATCGGACACTTACCCGTTACCTAGGCTTGAGGACCTATTGCATGAGGCTGGAAATTTCCCTTATATGACAACTTTGGATTTGAAGGCTGGATATCATCAGGTATCAGTTCATCCTGATGACAGGCACAAAACTGCCTTCGTGTGTACATTCGGTACTTATCTTTTTAATCGAATGCCCTTCGGATTGAAAAACGCTCCGGCTACTTTCCAGCGTCTTATGGATAGATTCAAAAGGAGCCTCCCAGATATTAGATTGTTGGTTTACTTAGATGACCTTATAATCCTTTCCTCTACATTTGAAGATCATCTAGAAGATCTAAAAAGGGTGTTTGCAGCCCTTGGAAAATATAAACTAAAGGTAAATCCTCACAAGTGTAAAATTGCTTGTGAGAAAGTAAAATATTTAGGCCATTGGTTAACACCAAATGGGATTGAAATTGATGCTGATAAGGTATCGGCTATTAATAATTTACCGTCACCTAAAAATCTTAAACAATTGCAATCTTTTATACAAACTTGCTCTTGGTATAGGAGATATATTCCTAAATTTTCTGGAATTGCTTTGCCGTTAACTCGTCTAACAAAAAAGAATGTTCGATGGCAATGGGGTGAAGATGAGAATAATTCCTTCTTAACCTTAAAGAAATGTCTCACCTCTGCACCTATTTTAGTATCAGCGGATCATACTAAACCATTTATTATCAAGACGGATGCGAGCAACTACGCTTTAGGAGCAGTTTTACTTCAAGGAGAAAAGGAAAATGAGCACCCTATTGAATTCGCCAGTAGAACCCTTCTTCCGGCCGAAATAAATTATACCACTACTGAGAAAGAAGCTCTTGCAGTAGTATGGGCCTTAAAAAAATTTCGAGGGTATATTGAAAACTCTGAAATTATTGTTTGTACTGACCATCAGCCTCTACGCTGGTTAATGAATTTAAAAGCTCCAACTGGACGTCTTGCTCGATGGGCTTTAGAAATTCAGGCTTATAAAATAAAAATAAATTATATCCCTGGCCGTACAAATGCTGTTGCGGACCTACTTTCGCGTTCTACTAATGATATAAATAATCATATTGATTCATTCCAATATAATCACATTTATGTGGAGTTCCCTCACTCCACCCCTCAAGAAATCAGGGAAGCACAGTTAAAGGATAATAAATTGTCAACTATTATTAATGAACTGGAAGCTACCGACAAAGGTGTTAATTATGTTAATTGGTCTGATAAAGGCTATTTGATGGACCAAGGCATCCTCTATAGGTATTCGCCCTCCTCTGATGGAGAAGAGGCGCAATTGGTCATCCCTATAGAAGAAAGGGATAATATATTAAAAGAATTTCATGATGCTCCTACAGCTGGTCATTATGGAGCTGAAGGTACATATTCAAAAATATCCCAAAGATATTATTGGAATAATATGCGTGGATATATTGCCAAATATATAAAGAATTGTGTTGACTGTCAACGCTATAAAGCTTCAAACCAAAAGCCTTCTGGTTTACTTAGGACACCTGTACAGTCACAACGTTATGAATCACTAGCTATTGATCTTTTTGGTCCATTACCGGAATCTCAAAAAGGGAACCGATGGATTCTCATAGTGGAAGATTTAACCACCAAATGGGTTGAACTATTTCCTTTGAAAACGGCCAATGCTAAAGATTGTGCCATTATCTTAATGGAAGAGATTATTCTCAGATATGGTATCCCTAGGCGTATAATTTCCGATAATGGAACCCAGTTCATAAGTGCTGTAATGCAACAGCTGTGTGGATTATTAGACATATCACAAAATTTTACCCCCCTATATCATCCACAGGCGAATCCGGTGGAACGGAAAAATCGGGATCTAAAAACTCGTTTGGCAATCTTAGTAAAAGATAGACATAATATGTGGGATGAAAAACTCCCCATGATCCGTTTTGCCATGAATAGCACCAAAAACGATACGACCGGATATACAGCTGCATTCCTACAGTTTGGCAGGGAGATGAGAACACCGCTAGATATAAAAAAGGACATTAGACAGGTGATTTACAATGACAACTTCGTCCCAGAAATCACCCCTTATCTAAAGAGATTCGCAAATAATTTGAAATTTATAAATGAAAGAATCGAATCTAAGCAATTAAAAAATAAGAATTACAATGATAAAAAACACCAACAAGGTCCTATTTATAAATTAAATGACAAAGTATGGGTTAATACTCATTATTTGAGTGATAAGAAAAAAGGCATCACTGCCAAATTTGCTCCTAAGAGAGATGGGCCCTATAAAATAATAAAAATTGTTTCTCCCGTATCATACACTGTGGCAGCACTAGATGATCCTAATACCCCTTTAGGTACCTATCATACTTCTATGTTGACCCCATGTCGTTTAGATAATATAAACCCAATTAGAACAATTAAAAAGAGAGGTCGACCTCGAAAGGGTGACTCTAATTAATTATTAAGAACTATTGTATATTTTTCTTTGATTTTTGTGAACTTTTTTATATTATTAATTGTTTAATTAATTATTAAGATTATTGTATATTTTTCTTTGATTTTTGTGAACTTTTTTATATTATTAATTGTTTAATTAATTATTAAGATTATTGTATATTTTTCTTTGATTTTTGTGAACTTTTTTTTTATATTATTAATTGTTTAGTTAAGTATTAAGAATTATTATATCCTTTTCTTTAATCTTTATGAATTATTTTTTTTTTTTGTATTATTAAATATTGTTTTTCGCTTTTCTCTTTTTCTGACTCCTTCGTTGGGACTTCTTCAGGAGTCAGAGGGGGAGGATGTAACGGATGTATATTTATTATATATATATGACAAAGTCACCCCAGGCGCTGTTGCATGACTGAATGGCAACGTCTAGGGGATTCCGACGACGGTTGGTGACTTGGCATTATATAGCCAGTATGATCTCCACGTTCTTTGTGTAAAGACGTGTTTTGATGATCCTCCATGTTGGATGGATCCTTTGTGACTCCCATGGTGGAGAAGTAATATAATATTTCTTATAATTATACATTTTCTTTGACTCCCATGGTGGAGAAGTAATATAATATTTCTTATAATTATACATTTTCTTTGACTCCCATGGTGGAGAAGTAATATAATATTTCTTATAATTATACATTTTCTTTTAAACAACCGTTTTTCAATTTAACTTAAACTACATCCTTATTGACCAGTCTCATTAAAATCTGCTTTACCTCTGAGTATAGCATGGCGCCCATTTAACCTTCATCTCTGCTGGACCATTGGAGGAAAGGTAGTTTGTTCTCTGCAGCTGCGGGTAATATTTTCCCCCTTCAAGAAGATATCCACCTGTTTACCTGTGGAGACCTTAAACTCCTTTTTTTTCCCTCTCCACATAAGATCCATTTTTTTCCCTCTCCCATTTCCCCTCTTCTCTCTTCTATCACATTTTCCCTCCCTTCTCTCCCCCTTCTTCCCTCCTCCTTGTAAGGGGCCTGTTGGCATCCACTGTGGGCCTACCCCCCTTACAAATTGGCACCCAACGTGGCCCACCCTTTACAAATTATATTTAAATGAAATCAACTCATTCCCCAAAAATATTTTAAATTTATTTTCAAAATAACCCTGAATTATATTCTGAATTCATAATGACCTAAGAGAAGGAGAGATGGGGTAATTTTAGGGGAATTTAAGCCCAGAGACTTAAAGGTTAACTATTAATAAAACAATCAAGTTTCAACAATAAATTAGTGATCTATATTTTTAAGAGAATAAACTTGTAAAAAGAAACGTACATAGGAAACAATAAACCTAAATAAATATTTAATTTTTTTTAAGAATGAATTAAAATCATTAGGATGAATCTATTATTAGAAAGTAAATCATAATCATAGAGAAATTGGATATTCTTCTTTAAATCAGAGGGTAGCAAAATGAGCTTTTTGTGAAAGTAAAAAAATGATACCCCTGAAGAATAAGTAGTAAAATAAAAAGGGAGAAAGGGAAGTTAAGGGATATTTTGAGGGAGAAGCGTAAGAGAGAAGAGATAAAAATTAAATCATATTTTTTTATCGAGGGGAAGGTCAATGGTATATGTTGCAATTATAAATTTAAAAAATAATAAAATCATCTATCTATAATATATTAATATATATATATATTTACTGACCTGTCTATTTATTAACTTATGTAAATTTTAATGAATTTGTATTAAAAAATAAATACAAATGTAATGTAATTACTAAAATAATTAACTTAACAACTCATAGAATTATTATTATTATCTTTTAATTATATTTTATAATAATATTTTTTTTTAAAACAATTATGAATCTAAACAATTATTTTAATTTAAATGTCAATTATAATTGATTGGTTTTAATTTTTAGTTGCTAGTTGTTTAATTTATACATTATAAAAATGTTATTTTATAATAATTAGTATATTAATTAATATGTGTATTCAATTATTCAGTGATCTGAAAAAGTTAACATTATTTACAAAAACAAAAACATTCCATATATATATACATACATTTTAAGTTTTCAATTTATATATTATTTATTTATTAAATAAAATGATTCGTTTTTTTAAAATTTTGAAAAGTCTTGTTTAATGTACTTTAAAATAAAGATATTAAGTGAAATTATTTTACAATGAATTATAAATAAATAGTAAATTTTAAAAATTATCCAGAATATTTTTAGTGTTATTTATTGTCTTTAGAATGCAAACAAAATTGTAGAAAAAAAAATGTTTTAATTTTATTTTGAAAATTGGTTCAATTGGTCAGCAAACAAAATTTATAATTAATTTATATATAAAGTTATTGAAATATAATATTACATTAAAATAAAATTTACAAGTTTACAAAGAATTAAATATAGCATAGGTACGGGTAATTGAAAGTAAATAAAATTATAAAAATTGCACAAAATTTTTATACAACAAATAAATATTTTAGCTTGTTGATTTTATGATTTTGAATAGCAAAAATTGCACAAAACACTCTTAAAAAATGTAATTTTTTATTATATGTTTAATTTTGAAAAAAAAATTCTTTAATTAATTAATATTTTTAAAAATAATTTTTGTCATTTAAAAAAAGCACAAACGAATCGGTACTATTTTACTAAGGTGTATTTTTTTTTTTTTATATTATTTAATTTTTGTTTTTTATTTATTTTATTTTGTTTTTTTTAGAACAATAATATAAATAATATTTATTTTTTCAATTATTATGTACAATTAATTTGTTTATATAATTTGTACAAAATTGTTGACTAGTTTAATGAAATATATATATATATATATATAATCAATATTATCATTATTATCATTATATCATTATTATTATTATTTATATTATCAGACCACTGAATATTAAAAAAATATTTAAGTATATAAAAATGAAAGATTTTAATAATTGTTTTTGTTTAAAATTGAATTTAAAACAATTTATATATATCTCAAAAGTCAACTTTTTTATCAATATTATATAAGATAAAATAAAGAATTTACTAATTTATATATTACATGTACACATAAATTATTTATAAATTATAAATAATCTTCTAGTTTATAAAAAGAATATATATTTGAATTAATTAATATAATATAATTAATATATATATTCAATAATATAATGTTTATCTATATATCTAAAGAGGTTTTCTTCATTTTTTTCTAAAATAATTAATTTTATAAATTATAATAATAAATGGAATATGAAATGGAATGAAAAGAAGATGAATGACTATATAATTCACACTTTAAACATGTGTTTCCATGTGTATGTGTGTATATTTGTGTGTGTATGTATGTATGTATGTATGTGTGCAATTCTAATTAGGTGATTGGATGTTTTTAATTGAAATATAGTTAATATAGTTGTTTTATTTATAGAATATCTGTTTATTTTATTTTGTCCTTTTAATCCCTTTGGACGTGCATCATCTCTGGATGAAAAGCGAGAGCACTCATTGCATTTGGCGGACCTCCACTATTACTACCACTACCACCACCTCCCCCACTACTTTCATACATTGATATTTTCATTCTTTTATTTTTAGCTCGTCGATTTTTAAACCAAAATTGTACATTCTTTGGTTCAAGACGTGGAAATTTTTGCCTATAAGGCATCAGATTTAGTTCTTCTGTGTATTTGAGTATAACTGAGTGTGACGGATGAGTGTTTGCAATAAACCATTGTTCTAAACGTGGCACCTCTGTCACAGGATCAATAAAGGTTCGATTCCGTTTACGTCTTTCATCTGATGTTAACGGAGTGAGATTAACATTTCCGTGGCCACCTGAAGTCGTCATGCTAACAGCACCGCCAGAGGACGCCAACGCTGCAGCTGATGCATTGTTATATTGTGTTGCTTGGATCGATGGTATATATTGTGACATGTACATTAACGGAGAAAACACGCCACCTGGAACTAAAGGAAATGCTGGTGGTCCGCAAACGGGGACTGATGGTGGGGAATTTGAGTTTCGATATGTTGCAAGATCTTGTGGTGCATCTTCTTCATATTCTGACATTTCTTCATCCACGTCCTTAATACTATTATTATTATCTACAACTAAATCCTGTGGTTCCTCTTTTACATCCACTTTATCTTGCGCTGTAAGAGAGAGAGGACCATCAGGACTTTGAACTCTCTCGTCATCCTCTTCGTCATCATCGGATATATTTCCGTCATTACTTATATCCATGTCATTATACATAAGAGAATCACCAGAGAATTGAGAAATACTTGGTCCATTTCGACGTTCAGGTGGGCTCTTTCTTTCATTTCCCAAAGGACCATCACTATTAATATTAGAAAAGCCATTCAATGAGCTCGTTGAAACTTCTTTATCTAAACATAAACATAAAAATAAAATTAACATAAAAAATTATCAAGTATATAAAAACATACTTGAAAAAAAAAATTAAGAACAAATTGAAACCTTACTACGATTATTACTTAAATCGTTTCTCTTTTGCGCCGCTCTAGCATTTTTAAACCAATAAACAACATTGTTGAGATCAAGATGTTTTCGTCCTCGACGGGATTCTAACGAGTTTAATTCTTTCACATATGAACAAATCTAAAACAACAATAAAGAATAACTATTTTCTAAAGTATCCAAATAAATGTAATTTTATAATATAAGTTAATAATTAAAAATTTACCTGTTGGCGGCTTGGATGTTGATTTTCCTGAAACCATTTATTTAATTTTGGTAATTCCAATTCTTGATCAAAACTTGTACGCATTCGTGTTTTTTGTGTGGGATATTGACTTTGAACCGTCTTAAAAATGAAAAAAAAGAAAAATGAATTTAATAATAGATTTATATTTTTTTTTTTTTTTTTTTTTTTTAAAAATTATATTTTCTTTAAAATTTCAATTATTTTTTTAGTCACTGGTAAAATTAAGATGATGACGACAATAATTCGTTTGTAGGTCCATATTTGTTTTTTCTAGCTTTCGTTTTATAAGAAATAATAAAGAGAATAGAATTGATATTATAAATAGTTAAAATAGTTATTTACCTGCATAGCAGGATGGACAGGTTCTGATCTATCAAGAGGTTTCTCATTTCTCGAAGATCGTGATAAATTCAAAGTTGTAGCTACTGGAACACCCATAGATGGTGCTACAGCTCTTCCAGATGATACAACAATCCCGGGTGGTATATTAGGACCTTGCGGAATAGGCGCTGGACTTCTTGCTGCTGCAACGGCAGCTACAGCTGCAGCTGCATAATTCATGCGAATTTTATTACACTGCATTTCGTACCACATGTCAAACTCAGAAATATTCTCTTTTGTCAATCCTGGAATATTTTCATCAATGAATGTAGCAGGCGATTGATATAAACCAAGTAATGTAGCCTAAAAAAACAAATATCAAAATTAAATTTATTTACTTAAAGATATTATATATATATATATATATATATTACCTAAATATATAAACTCTTTATAATGATTTTGATTTGTTTGGAAATTAAATTGTTTACTACATCAAAATTATTTAGGACATTTTTACATAATAATAAATTAATTATCTGCTTTATCACTTTATTCTATATTTGAGAAAAAGATAATTGATGATCTCTCGTGCAAATATTTTATCATTTCAGCTTCTGAACTGCATTTTTTCTCAACCCACCCCACTCTTCATCTCCCTTAAATAGAGAGTTTGTCATTTTATTAGGTTGCATGAAGGAGAGAGGCGTGGTGGAAGGGGGAATCTCTCCCCACAGGTAAACATCTTTTAATCCCGCATAAGGCCAAAACTCTGTCAAACTCCAGTTTACACTATAAATTGTCTTCCGAGTGAGATGAGAAAGAGAGAAGAGAGAGAAAGAGAGAGAGACCATGTTGTTTTAAAGTAAAAAGACTATAAAATTCCTGTACAAGGGGAATTAACAAGGAAATTATATAAAGAGAGATGAGAGAATCCAAAAAGACGGACGAAGAAGTAGAAGGGGAAAGAGGAGGGGTGAAGGCGTTTTGTAGAGAATCCGATTAAAAGAACTCTCCAGTATAAATCATCTTTTAAAGCCCAGATGTAACGAGTTCATCTTTTAAGTCTCTGTCTCCCTCCTTTACTCTCCTCACTTTCTCTCTTTCTTATTAAGTAAACGAATGGTGAGACGATAAGTTAAACGACCATAGATTGCAAAAATTAAATCTTTTATTATCTTTTTTTTTTATTTTGAAAGACAATAGAAAAAAAATGAAAAAAGTTTGATTTACAATTAAAAGTGATAAAATTAAAAAAAAAACTTTTTTTTATATATATATATATATATATATCTTAACAAAATTATTAAAATTATTAATGAAAGAATTAAAAAGATTTCATTTATTGTTGATTTCTGTTTGAGCTTATCGTTCGATGACTTGTTTTCTCTGATAAGTTATTTTGAAAAAAAAAATAATAATAAATAAAAAGAATATTTATCCACCCCTCCATGTATTTCTCCTACACATTTCCAACCATCAACCCTCTATGATTATTTTCTATCCCCTAAAGAATAATAAAATTACATTACAAGAGGGGTCCTTTTTAGAGAGAGAAAAGGGTAGAAAAAGAGAATGAGACTAAAACAAAATCATTTAAAACTCGTCTTATTAAAATAAAAACATTGTTTTTAAATTGAAAGCGAATGCCATTCATTCAAATTAAAAATGAATAGAATATTTTACATTATTTTATCTTATCTTATCTTATTATATTTGCTAAAATTGTATATATTTGTATATTTTTGAAATTTTTAAAATTCACATCATAGATAATATTTATAAAGAAAAATCGATTTGTATTGATTTCAGCCTCGAGAAAAATCAACTTTATTAGTAATTTCTTAATTTAAAATAGTAAATTTATATGACGTCACAAATTATGTTTTATATTTAAAATATTTTAAAATTGTTTATTTAATTTCAAAATAAAATTAAAAATATTTATTTTAATAATATTTTAGAATAAAATTACGAAATATATTTACCATTCTCCCCGACACAAAAAAAACATATTCATGAAGCAACATGTAAATAAGGAATTTCAAATGTTTTGTGGAATAAATTTGATATAATAATATTAAATAATTATATTATATTAATTAAAATGATTTTTAAATTAAATTATAAATAATATAAATAATATTTGATTAATATAAATAAAAAAAAAATATAACCTCCTTTCTTAATTAAAATATAGACAAGTGTCAAAATTATTTCAGATTTTATATTATTATAAGAAGTAGTCCTTGGTCGAAACAATCTATAAGCTATTGCTACTTTTAAAAATAGTACCTGGAACGCCGACCTATCGCTCGACCCTTTAATGAATATTGATATACAATTCTTTGATTATTTATTACAATTATTAAATGTTACATCATTGCATCAATCTGATAAAATGAATGGAACGTGGGGTCCTCAATACTAATAAATAATAATATTAATAAATATTAAATAATATTTTAGTGAAAAAATATTAAAAGCTATAAAACTACCTAAAAATTAATTAATAAAAGAACAATGAATAAATAAATATAAATTATTAATTTAATAAAAAATAAACACGAAAATAGATTTAAAAAAATAATATAAAATTAACTAATAAAAATTTATAAGAATTAAGAAAGAATTAGATGACAAAACACTAAAAAATTTAAATTTATTTCGGGTTATGCACTTGGCGCCGTTCGATCCATGGAACTCAAGTTGGCGTACCATATTTCTCCGCTACACAGCTGGTCTCAATTAGTTATAAGAAAGAAAAAATAACAAAGCTTACAATTACCAAGCCGTATTTGTTTTTTTTGTTTTTTTGTTTTTGAAAGATTAATAAATATATTTTATTAAAATAAATATTTTTAATTTTTTTTCGAAATTAAATAATAAATTTTAAAATATTTTAAATATAAAAAATAAAATAATTTATAATAATATAAAAAATTAATACAATATCAATTAAAAAAAAATTTGGTAAGAGACAAATTTCAAAATGGCTGTCATTTGTGACGTCATCCATATATAAATTTAAATTAAGCAAAAATTAATGAAGATGATTTTTCTCCAGGTTGAAACTTATACAGATCGATTTGTATTTATAAATATTATCTATGGAGTAAATTTCAAAAAAAATCCTTCGAGCGGGTAATTAATAAATTACAATAGAATATACATACATACATATATATATATATATATATATATATATATACAATTTTTGCTAGTTTAATAAGAGAAGATAAAGCTGAAGCCATCTAATTATAACAATATATATATGATATAGGATCAAATATTTTATCAAGTAAATTTGAATATATTTTTCATCTTGAAATCAAAATCAAGTTATTTTAATTAATTTGTACTATTTTAGGAAACAAATTTTTGATAGGTCATTTTTAGAAAACCCATTTAACAATTGTAATAAATAATTACAAAATTGTAAAATTTTTAAAGTTTATAATAATAAATGGTATAAATTTGTTAAAAGGTCGAGCGATAGCTCGGCGTCCCAAAAACTTAATATTTATGCTTAATTTCTATAGTATATGTATCAAATTTTAATATTATTTATAATTGATTTGAAAATATTTTATGAATAAATAAAAAATAATTTCTCGTTTAACAGGCTTTAAAAGAGTAGGATATCAAAAACTGTGCGAGAGTGTGAAGAAGGAGGCTGATGTTGTTACACAGTTTAGCTTTAAAAAATTTGTAGAATCTTAGCAAAGAAATATATCAAGAAGCAGCTAAAGGAAAATTACATCAGCGAAGCAAAGAGGTGCCATCCATCCATGGAAAAAAGGGAAATCAAAAGAGATGTAACTAGTTTCAAAAGTACTCCCTCTACCTAAATAGATATTTTATATATTAATTTAAAATTAGTTATTTTATATTCATTTAAAATCCTTTAAATATTTAAACTACAAATATTTATCTATATTTATATATTTCTAATTTTATATAGTTTTGTAATATTTTACAAATTAATTGTAATTGTAATTATATTCATTTCAAGTAAATTCTTTCATTTATTATAATATTATATAATAATATTAATAGTAGAAGGAAAATGTTTGTTAATTATGTCTGTGTGTGAGAGGAAGGCGGAAGAAACCAAAGATCTTCTAATTCTTGTAATAGAGTGTGGTGGGTGGAGATGAGATATCATCTTCTATATAATATTAAGAGAGAGGTGATGTGGAGAGAGAGAGAAAAGAGTGGTTTGGGGTGAGATATCTTGCGAGAGTAGTGTGGGGATTACAAGGGCTCAAGTTGGTCGCCGCCCTCGATTTACTTGTTTTGAGCCTAATTGCTAAAGGCTCAATACTACACCTATATATCTAACAATATAGAAGACATAATTCTAAATTAGCTGCTCTCCTCGCTAAGTCCCCGTGAAGGCACTGATCTTACAACAATTAAGACGGCTATAAATTTTTCTTAAGGGCGGTGGTTAGTTTGCGGCCCAGCCGGTAGATGGGGTGGGTGCAGGTGCGCCCCTTGGGGGATTAGGGCGGCGCCAAGTTCATCCCCCGCCTTCCATTTCGCTCATGCGCACCACCAGCAACGGGGATATAATAAAAAAGAATCCCCCTACCCCCTGGATTCTCTCTTCATTCCCGCCCATTAAGTAAACTTGGAAGAAAACAGGAATAACAACAACAACAAGAGAGGAATCTGAGGAGGAAGAGAAGGAGGGGGTGGTTGTAATTTATGAATGATTCCCTGAGGAGCAGTTGGTATCTAATGAGCTGCAATCCAACTACATCATTACCCCACCCTAACAGACCTATTGCAAGGGTAGTGAAGCTTTTGGCGGTTAGGGTACCTGTTGCTAGTTTGGGGCAAATGGACCAAAAGGGAAGAAAAAAAAATCAGGTCGGCAACATTAAGCGTTTAATTAGAAACAACAACGTCATAAAAAGTTCTAACCTTTTTGCATTTTTTCACCAATTAAAATAATCATCATTTCTGTTTTGTCCCATTTCAATTATCAAAAGATCATTATAAATTTAAAATTTATTAAAAGGAAATATTGCTTAAATTTACAAAATTTAAAATATATTCTATTTTTTGTGAATTTGACTGAGGATGCATAACTCATTGCAAAGGTGGCCTACATTCAAAATTTTTTAAGGAAAGTTAATAAATACTCTTTTCCTAAAATGAAATCATCAAAAGTGTTGATCGTTGATCATCGAATGGTGACTAGTAAAAATTGATTATAATTAAAACTATATTATTTCAGTCTTAACTTATTGTAATTTATTATATTTTTTCCTTGAGCACGAATTATGCATATGCCCAGTAAATATATAAAAAAAAAAAATAAACTGATTAAATTGTTTATAAATTTGGATAGAAATATTTCTACTTTTTTATTTTTGTGTGTGTGATTTAAATGGAATGTCAATAAAGTTCAAATACATTTATATATATAATATATATTTAAAACAAAATAAAATTATATCTTTTTGTTATTTTTACTCTGCTTTGTCTCTGCAATGTTGGCGATTTTTTTTCACCTGCCGTTTGTTGGCCGGACTGTTATTTAATTCCATCACATTTGTTTGTTGGATGGCGTTAATTCCATTCCATTCTAATCATTATTTATATTCCACTTTTTTTTCTCTCTCTCTCTATTTATTAATATGACACGTTTTTATCTGATGATAATTCAGGAATTATTTATTTTCCACACACTTAAAGTAAATTGGTAAATCCGTCTGGGCTTAGCGCTTGATTTATTGTTTATAAATCGTATCGTGTGGCCAGAAGGGAGGGGATTAACCCGAATGCCACCACAGATCTCTCTTTCTCTCTCTCTCTTATACACATACACTTCTTTTCCTCCTCCTTTTTCTTGTTCCATCAGGTATACTGGCATTTGATGACGTTTCGTGACATATAACATGGCATAATTTTCAACTATCCCCTCTCCCTTTGGATGGGTCTCATTGCGTACATTGTACAGCCAAGGTCGGTTTAAAATCATATAATTTGACTTCAGAAACATTCAGAACCGCTCAATATTAATCTTTTCAGATTAACATTATAATAAACAAGATTTATAAATTCTTTTATCCTAAAGATGTATGCATAATTTAAAGAAAATATTTTAAAATTTATATATATATATATATATATATATATATTCGTTTATAATCTTAATTCATTTATTGATTAATTTAAAATTCAAATTTCATCATCAAAAATTATGCCCGTTGGCAATTTTTTTGTATGATAATTCAAAGAATCCAATGAAAGAATGTCACTGCAAAGTAAATATTTAAATTAATTTAATTTCCCATATTTTCTCTTATATTTTCAGATTCATTTTGCTTTCATTCATAGCATTTTTACTATCTCGCCCTGAAAATTAATAGTTTATATCAACTTTTGAGAAATGTAGCTCAACCGGAAGAGGGTCAATACCTACAACGTTTTGATTTTTTTTCTTCTAAAATGACCGTTTAAATAAAGATATATGTTTGATAATTTTTCACATGATTAATAATTGTATAAAACTGCTATATATAGAATTTTAGCATGATTGAATCGCTGAAAGTACCAGAATTAATTTTTTAACACTGCAAATCTCACGGGACAACACGTGACGTGGTGCCATCAACAAAGAGCCAAACATGCGCTGGTTTAATAAATATTATTTATTAATTTTAATTTACAATTTAATTAATTTAATTTAATTTAATTTAATTTAATATATGTTATTTAATCCAATTCAAATTTGCGAGATACTCGAGTGGAGACTCTCCAGATTTTTTTATATTAATATACTGATTCGACATTTAAATGTTTCGTTCTAAAGTTATAAATAATAATACTCCTAATTGATTTTATGAATTATATTACAAGAAAAAAAAAGACATTTTAGGAATATAATTATTAATTTAATTTTCCATAATAACTACTAGTAACTTAAGAAATTAAATATATTTTAATATTTAATTAGTTTGATTTTATAAAATATATTGGTATAAGATATAATTTCTCTCCCTTAGCCTTAATTTACCGATATGGAAAAATTAAGAAATTTATTTTTTTATTCTAATACTAATTCTAATGAAGATAATTATAATTTAAATTTTATATATCATTCTATTCATATGTATTTATACTTTTCTTTTTCATATTTTTTATAAAATGTTTTTCTTTTCCCTTATATATAAGAAAACATATATATATATATATACCATTTAACTAAAAGATATTTAAAAGGTAATAAAAAAATAAGATTCATGGAGGTCTAATTTAGTGTAGATTAAAAATCTGGTAATCAAAAAAATATATTTATATATATAAATAAGTAATAAGGAGCGCCTAGAAATTTTATGATGGAGCAAATTACTTTGAAACGATCTTTATCTATCTTTATTTATTTTATATATATAAAAAAATTTAATTGATAATTAAAATTTACGATCTTGTTAAACAGAGAATAGATGATTATATTTGTATATATATATATATATAATTAGCATTAGTAGTGTATGAATTAGTAAATATATAATAAATAAATTTACAATTATTAACTGTATACATAAGCTTGAAATTTAGAATTCAAGTATTTTTGGAAGTGAAGTGAAAATTTACAATATTATAAAACAGAAAAATTTATTTATATATCTATCAATATATATATTTCAATAGTTTTTATTGAAAATATCAGATGTATTTTACAATTATATTATAAAGAATTAAATAAATAGATTGTCTCAATTTAGAATAATCTATGGAATAAATAGTTGTTTATAACTATATATATATATACTTATATATATACTTATAAATAAAATCAATGTTTTTTTAAATCAATTAAAGAATTTTTAGTAATTTCACTAATTCCATGCTCCTTTCTTAATTCCAAATAAAGTGTCGGTTTTTTTTTAATTACTAAACCAAAATAAAGTATTTGGAAGTATGATATAAAAAAATTAAAATAAAAACAAAATCAATAATTATTAATCTAAGAATCAATTAATCAAATTAGAAAAATGTTGCTCTAGAAAAAAGAATAAATAATAAAATTATACGAAATCATATAAAATAAAAAAAAAATTAAGAAATGTTTGAATAAATATTTCGTAGTGATAGAGATTCAAAAGCATTTAATCTTTCCAGCAATTCTTAGTTTCTATCATTGATGGTGGAGGTTTTAAAAAGTAAAGCCGATTTTAATAACCGGCTGTCATTTCGGTTAATCCGCCTCGTATTAAGTCTTTGAGAAGACAGCGTTAATCCGCGTGATATACAGCCCTGGCAGCCAAAATCTTAGCATAAGACTTATTTATGACTACCACACTAAGCTCTCTTCCCCACCATCACCATCGCATCTCTCTCTGTCTTTCTTCTCCCTCTCCCTGCATCTTCTTCTTACTCTCTTTGCTCCTTCACCCACCCATCTATCTGTCTTTGTTGATGTGTATACTAAACACCTTTGCTTGTTGTTCTTGTTGTTGTTGTCGTTGTTATTGCTCTAGTTGGCTGAGCAACTGTCCAAAGAGGGCAACATTTTATCTAAGAACAAACTATCCCAAGAAGAAGACTTGCCAAAGATTGAAAACTTTGTTGTTCTCGATTATAACAGATAACATTGAAAAAGAGACAGAAACTAACAACAACAACATCATCACAAGGCAGTATTAACAGTTTCCATTTTCTTATTATCTATGAAAAAATATTGAATAGTATATTAGAGAATACAATATATATTCTTCATTTATAAATTAATATAACAATCTTAACTCACAAATCAAAATTTCCAAAAAAATTATAAAACTAAAATGTAAAGTATTTAATTTTAATATTTAATTTAAAATAATGATAAAAAGAATATTTTCTTTAAAAATTTGTCCAATATATTTATTTTAAAATATAATTTATCGTAAGTATAAACTAAGAGATTTTTGGGTAATTGTATACTTATATGTATGTATGATGGATTTTGATAAAATTTTACCAGTTTTACCTTTTTTGATTCCAAACAAACTTTCCTCAAGAAGTATGTGGCAGCCGCTTCTAGTTTACGAGATAAAAATTATTAAAGATTGCATATAATCCATTGATATTCTATTAGGTCGAGTCACAAATAACTTCCGCCTAAGTAGTGTGCTTCTTTTGGTATTGTTTATACACAATGAGATTCCCCTTGATAAGGGATTTTTGTTTTCGCTTAGCAAGTATAAACTGGTCAGTCTCTAGACAACCTCGTTTCGGTGCGCACGTAAATATTTTTTTATTTATACCTTTAAAATGGATAATCAAAAAATACACTTTCGACATGTGATGCTTTGGGAATTTAAACAAGGCAATAGTGCTACAGCTAAGGCTCGAAAACTTTGCAGTGTATATGGTGAAGGAGTGATAACTGATCGGGCAGTAAGAAATTGGTTTGTAAAATTCCGTTCTGGAGACATGACCTTAAAAGACGAGCCAAGGATGGGTCGTCCTTCTGACTTTGATGACGATGGTTTGAAGTCAGTTTTGGAAGAAAATCCACGCCAGCAACTAGAGAGTTATCACAGAAGCTCAATATATCCCAATCAACTGTTAGAATACATTTTAGATTAATTTTTATTTGTTTTTGTGTTATCGAAAAATAAATGTATGAATAAGAAACGGAAGTTATTTATGACTCGACCAATATTTAGCTGCCATGCTATATTATTTGACCACCAGATGGCTCTACTAATATTCTGTTTTTATAAGTTCGGTTTGGATATAAGAAAATTTTTTAATTAATTAATTTTTAATCTTCTTATATCCAAACCGAACTTATAAAAACCACAAAATTAGTGAGTGAATAAGTTAATAATTGGTGAATTAATCAATAAATCATTATTAAATGGCTTCTCATTCATAACTAGTTTATATGCAAACTTTAATAATTTTTATCTCGTAAACTAGAAGCGACCGCCACATACTTCTTAAGGAAAGTTTGTTTGGAATCAAAAAATACATCTACTAGTAAAGTTTTATCAAAATCCATCATACATACATTTAAGAATACAATTAGCGATTTTTGTTATTTCATTATTCTTCATAAATATTAGATTAAAAGAATTGATTAAAAAATATTAAATTTTACTAGTATATATATATAGTTTTATATATATGAAAGAGAGTTCTGTCTGTCTTTTTATCTGATCACGTTTTCATAGGGCTACATAAATGGCGGCCAAAATTTGGTACATAGTTGCACTCATGTTGCCGAAGCCCGTAGTTCTATTTTCGGTTAAGTGTGGCATGTCACCGACCGAAACTTAAATTTTATGGATTTTTTTATAAAATTGTACTTCTAAGATATTATTATATTTTTTTTTATTAATATTTAATAAAGATTAAATTTATCAGAAAATAACAAAAGAAATAATACCAAGAGAAGAAGGTTTAGATTTCTTTTTATAAATACTTTAAGGAAGTAATAGGTTTCTTAAGTGTTGAAATTTTAAATTTTTTTTTCATCTTGGATTACAATAGAGATACGGGGTTCTATATGATCCACCATTCTTATAAGCAGAACTAATATAAGAATATTATTTTTCATTTAAACATTTAAAAGGTATAAAATTTGGAATAGAAGATCACAAAATATTTGAAGAGCTAAAATTAACTGACTTTATAAAATAATATAATATTTAAATAGAATAAGGCTTCGATATGAATATAATATATGTATGAATGTATGTAATTTCTTCCTTATAATTTTCAATGAAATTTAAAAATAAATCTTTCTTCTATAACTGTTAAGCTAGATTATTTTTTTCTCAGGTATTTGTTAATTTTAAATATTTATATCTCATTTCGTTCAATTAAAGTTGTAAAAATATGTCATTTAAAAGTAATTTAGGACAGGTCCGCCAATCTTAAGGTCAAGGTATCAATCCTTGTCAAGTTTATTAATAAATATGATATTAATATATGTATAATATATATATATATATATATATACCTATATACAGTGGGTGATCGGTTAACGAACATAATCCGTTCCAAGACTATGTTCGCTATCCTAATTGTTCGTTAACCGATCATCGATTTCCCATAGATTTTTATGTAAAATCGATTAATTTGTTCTGGAGACCCTAAACATTAAATTAAATAAGTTGGAGTGTCTCCACTCGACTATCTCGCAATTTGAATTGGATTAAATAACATATATAATATTTAAATTAAATTTAATTAATTATAAATTTTAAATTAAAATTAATAAATAATATTTATTAAACCATTGTTTGGCTCTTTGTTGATGGCACTTCGTCACGTGTTGGCGCGTGATTGCCTGTCAACATGTTAAAAAATTAATTCTGGTACTTTTAGAGATTAAATCAAGCTGAAATTCTATATATAGCAGTTTTTTACAATCTTTAATCAAATGAAAAATTATCAAACATATATCTTTATTTTTACGGTCACTTTAGAGGAAAAAAAAATCAAAACGTTATAGTTAATGACCCTCTTCCGGTTGAGCTACATTTCTCACAAGTTGATAGAAAACTACGAATTTTGAATAAAGTTCGTATACCAAATTTCTAGCTCTGAACCGATTTTGCGTAATCTTGTCTACATACACACACACATACATACATAGACACACACACAACCACACATTTTTCTCAACCTTAGTGAAAATGACCCAGGGACCTTCAAAACGTATAAAAACATCAAAATCTCTGGCGAGATAGTAAAAAGGATGTATATGCTTTCTATTTATTTCAAAAAATAAAACATACCTATAATTTTGCACTTTAATCAATCTGTTAATAAGGCGTTAAATAAGGTTATTTCGAAAATGGGTAATAGTATTATCATTATAGATATATTCAGCCCTATTCGGTTTAGTTCGTTGTCGGAACAGTTCGTTAACCGATCACCCACTGTATAGTATATATATATCGTATATATACTATTCGGAAAAAAACAAAACAAATAAATAAATTTATAATAAGAGGATGGAAATATAGTAAATAAATTACTTTTTATTTTATCACAATAAATAAACCCAACCATACTTTTGTTATTTCTATTTAAATTTCTATTTAAAATCCAAAATAAAAATTATAAGTATCTCAAATAAATCAATAAATAAATTAGAAAGAAAAATATGAAAATAAATATTTGTGAGTATCTAACCAACATTGTAAAGTGGTTTTATCTCAAATTAAAAAAAAATGTATTTTATCATGAGGAATTATATTATTTGAATTAAAATCATTGAATAATTTATTTATTCAAAAATAAATAAAGTAATTGAATAGACAACGCAAGATTATTTCAAATCTGATAAATAAATAAATAAATAAATATGATAAAAGCATTGAATTCTGAGAGGTCCGCTATTCAGGTAATCAAATAATAGGATTAGCTGCCCAATGAATGAGATAAAGCGTCGATTTGTAAGGCACATTTATTGTTCTACTCTACCTTCTCTTTCTCCCCCGCCCATGAAAGAGTAAGAGAGAGAGAGAAAGAGTCTTTTCTCTTTTAATAAGATTATTTCTCTTCATTCCAAGACTGGATAGGTTTTCATTGTATTATTTCGCGGGCATTAAGCGCCAGGAAAGAGAGAGTGAGAGATCAAAGGTTGCCTGCCACTAATACTCCAGGCGAAGTACAATGCTAAATACTAAGAATATACAAAACGATACAGGATTATACTCTACGACTGTCGTTCTCTTTCTCTCTTTCTCTTATGATGATGATATGGATCGAGGGCGTGAGGAAGGAAGCCAGAGCTACCTTGCAAATTAACCCTCATCCCCCTTGATGCCAGCCAGCCAGCCATCCAGCTACTCTTCTCTCTCTTGTCTGCTTTTTAGATGAAAATTAGACGCAATCTGACTATTTTCAGCAGACACTTATCCCCCAACAACAACAACATTTAGAGATAAAGAGATAGATGCTCTTCTATAGGATGAAAATCAAAATAATCAGCCTACCTCTTGAATAGATTGAAAGTCTTCCCTCCTCTCTGTGGCTGTATTGTCTTCTTCTTCTTTAAAGCTCTCATTACGAATATTTAGAAGGGATTTACATTCATACAGATTATATATATAGAAATAAGCGGAATAATATATATAACAAGAGAGAAAGAGAAGAGAGAATTAAATGGTAATTTATTTGACGACCTTTCTTCCTAAGAGAATTTTCTTTCATTTTTATTTTATTTTTATTTGTTTTTGAAAATAAATTAACATTAATTGAATTTAAAAACAAAACTCTATATATAGAAATTAGGATAATAATATTCGAGAAGTGTTTAAAGCCAGGTTGCAATCGGGAAACGCCTGTTATTATGCAGTAAAGGGGCTTTTCGCGTCAAAATTATTATCAAAGAAGATAAAATTAAAATATATAAAACAATTATTTTGCCGGTTGTATTTTATGGGTGTGAGGCATGGCCTATGACCTTAGGAGAGTAGATTTAGAGTATTTAAGATTCTTCGCAGCATTTATGGGCCAAAGAAAGATGAGGTCACCGGGGAATGGCGGAGTCTGCATAACGACGAATTGCATGACCTCTATGCATCTCCAGATATAGTTAGAATTATAGAATCGAGAAGGCTACGATGGGCAGGGCACATGGCTAGAATAGGAGAGGAAAGAATGGCGAATATATTGGGGAGCCGAGTGGGAAACATCCTCTTGGAAGACCAAGGACGCGGTGGGTAGATAATGTGGGAAGGGACGTGAGAGAGATGGGAGAGGGTAGGGATTGGAGGGTTATGGCTCAGAATAGGGATACCTGGAGAATTGTGGTTGCTGAGGTCAAGAACTTTCGAGTTCGGAAGAGCCACAGAGATAGATAGATAGAAATTATATTTTCAACAAATCATCATCATCATAATTTTTATTGTCATCTACAATTTATTTTACTTATATATTGGTTGATGTCTTACCTCATTGAGAGGACAGCCACCGGAAATCAGAATACCATTTATGTGTGGCAATGCAATACGAAAAAGTTTATCTTTTATTTGAATCGCTGGTGGAGGCCTGATCCGTAATATTTGGATTCGCAGTGTGGTGGATGTCGATAATTCTCCCAAAAGTTGACCAACAGTCATTTGAAAATTGTCAGTTATCGCATCAAAACTTAATGGTTTCCAATTTTTCAATACAACCCAACCTAAAACAAATTAAAAAAAAAATCAAAATAAAAGATATCTAATAATTCTAATAATATAAAAATCTATTGACTAGAGAATAAAACAATCAATAAATATAACTTATTATATAAAAAAATATATTATCTAATATAAATATAGTACTTAGCATACTTAATGCATATATTAGCATAGTTTGTAACAATGGTTGGCGGTTTTAAACTTTATAGAAAAAAATAAAAATATTTCTAAATATAACAATCTTTATTTACATTAAACAAAAATTAATAGAAAATAATAGAATAAGAAATTATATATATAGAAACAATAATTAGTAATATAATTAGTAATATAAATCTAGTCAATCTGGCCCCTACCTACCGGACAGTGGCAGAATTTTAAACTACTACGGTGGGCGATATGAAGTTCAATATTATTAAAAAAATATTTATATGTAATTATTAATTTGTAAAAGAATAAATGTAATCATTTAGTAATTTTAACATTTAAGCAGATAGGGTGGTTTAACCAGAAGTATATATGATAGTGATTTAAAATTTATTGTATTGTTAACAAAACATATATATGTAAATAGAATACACAAATTCAGAAATTTATATTACATCTAAAAATTGGATTGCAAAGGAATGCATTCAATTATCTAAAAATAGTAAATAATCGTAGATGTAAAAAATTAATTTAAATTTTATAAGATAAAATTGTAAAATATGATTTTAATTTTAATTACTATATTTAAATAATTGTACAACTTATGTCGAATGGTCAGTGAACTTAGTGTTGCCTAATAACTCTAATGAGTTCAGAGATATACAAAATAGGGTGCCTAACACTAATAATCGTAAATCAATATAAATATATACATATATTAAAAATTTTATTTAATATTATACTAAACACTTAAAATTGGTTGTATTTTAAGAATGAGCAAAATATTTTTAATTATTATTTTATATAATTTCAATTCATTTTATTTATAATTTACTAATTTTCTATTTATTTTATTTTGATTTGTATAATTTTAATATTTATGAGTATTTTTTATATGTGGGGAGTTATTTTTATTTAACTATTAGGATAGTATATATAATAATATATTATTTCATATTTTATTTTAATAATTTTATTTATTATTTAGTTTTCTAGAAATTTATTCATCGAATTATCTTTTTGAATAACTCTCATAATAGTAGACAGGGTACAATTCAATTCTAATTCTTATAATGTTCTTGTTAATTATGCTAATATATGTTGGGAGAGGGACAAAGAATACAAGTATTAAAATTGATAGATTCGTAAAAAACAATAATTTAATTTTTTATTTTATTCATAAAATTCAATACTAAAAATGGAAAATGTTTAATTGATTTCTAATATTTGTGTGTGTGTGAGATGTGTCATATTTTATAATAAATAAATAAATTTCTTATTATTCTATAAAAAAAAAACACTTATATATAGATAATAAAATTTATTCATGGAATAATCAACTCACCTTTTGCCATAGAGGCGGTTTCTTTTGGATAATCTAAGCTTGTGAGTACCACAGATATAATATTTTGAAAGGTGGTGCCGTCTGGGATAACCACGTAATTATCCTTTTCAATGATTGGATTCTTTGCACCATCCCCTTCTAGACTTGTGATTGCCTCGATGACACAACGGATAGGCACCGGTTTACCTATAGCAAATAAATAAACCATTAGATTAATTCATATTTAAAAAAAATAATAAAATTAAAATTATTTTTTAACTTATATTAAATTAATATATTGAGATATCAATTAAGTTATTAATTAATAGAAAAAAATAATAAAAAAATAAAAAATAAAAATAAATAATTAATATTTTCCACCTAGATAAATTTAGTTAATATGTTTTGTTTAAAATTATAGTGTTGTTCATGTAAAGATCATAAAAAGTAAATATATATATATTTATCATGTTTAATTGAAATAAATTAATAAATAATAATAATCAACATAATAAAATAAATATGGATAATAATCAAATGTTTATCAAATTAAAAATTAAATTTATTATTCTTGTTAACTTACTGTTTTTTTTATTTTTAATTTATTTTCATAACTATAAAGATTAGCCAAGTGGAAATCATTAAAGCAACAATAACAATTTTATACACAAGAGTAACAAATGTTGGATAAACATACAAAAAACACATAAACAAAAATAATGGATAAGAAAAGATAATACTTATTTAAGTAAATAATCTATTGCTATATTATTTTTTGATTAGCGAGAAATGATTTTTCATCATTTTTCATTAGGTATGGAAGGGGAAGGAGAAGAAAGGGCTGGAAATGGAAGAGGGAGAGATAGTTCTCTGTCTAAAGCTGTTTCCCATTGAGAATTTCACGCCATAGGGGGGTAATTTGATAAGAAACTCAACTGGAGTTTTAATAACATCAGCCTTTTATAATCAAAAGTTAAATCAACTTTAGGTGAGAGCTGGATAAACTACTATTAAGAATGTTGTCGACTCAAATCAATTATAAAATAAATAAATATATATAAGATTGTAATATATTTAGAAAATTAGTCTAAATTATGTCACAAATTATTCCAAATTGACCAAAATTATTATTGTAAAATGTCATAAATGAATTTTTGAGACTTTAAAACGTAAAGAAACATCAAAATCTCATTGTCAGGTTTTTTTATGATTAATTAATAGTTATCGAGTAGTAAAGTAAAAATTACGGGAATATATATTTTTATACTATCATGCTATCTAAACCGATATGATAAATAAATATTTCTTATTAATTTATTTATTTTTATTTTATATTGTCATTCCTTTTACACTATTTATGATAGAAGTTGGAAAAATTAGAATAAATTAAAAAATAATTTTATTAATGAACAATTTAAAAAAATCATCTCCTCATTTCAATCTATTCTTTCAGTCGGTTTAGTATATAAAAATATTTCTCATGTCAAATAAATAAATTAAAATAAAAGAATCATGGTGACTAAAATTGTATTAAAAACAAAAAACAAAACAGAAAAAAAGAAATAATTCCAATCAAAGAATTTCATCTCAAATTGTTTTCTATATTTTTGTTTTAATATACATTTTTATTTAAGATTTGTAAAGAGCCGACAGTCCAGACCAAAAACAGCTAGAGCAGATGATGATCCTTATCGGTTGCTCTCTTATCTCATTATCCAATCTGATTTCGCTAGAAATGAAAGAATTTCCTCCTACTTCGGATTGGCGGCAGTTCTTTTTTTTTACTTTATTTAATGAACACACCGGCTTCTTAATACGGATAAAATTATAAATAATCTTGAATCAATTGATATAAGAATTTGATTGCCTAAATCCTCTCTCCAATAGGAATAATATTTTATAATTATAAAATTATCTTTTTATATAAAAACTATTAAAAAATATAATTTATTTTAAATCTAGAAAATATATTATATATATTTATAATTATATTGAATGATGAAAAAATAAAGAGGACTTGAAATCGGCTAATAAGAAATGAAGTCAAGAAATAAAAATCACTAAGCTTTTAGTTTTCATTAAATGTGAACGTTTCCATAACTTCAGTCTTCGACACTTGAAAGAATATACAACAAACAATCCTTAAGAGGATTCTAAGCTTTTTTCCATCAATGCTCTTATGCCACTGAGTCAATAAAATAAGACAAATATTTATCATAAACGATCTCCATTATGGAGTGGGGTTAACAAATATGATATTAATTATATTTAATTTAATATTTATATTTTATATTAATTATATTATTAAAATTTATTGGAAACGCTTTAAAAATAATAATTAACTATCCTATTTAAAAATTGATTCATCATTACTTTTTTGTCCCTTTTTAAATTATATTATTATTATTATTTGTTTAAATGATGATTTTGATTTTCGTTTCATACAGATTTAGCTGAATTGTAATAAGAAGTTAGAGGAACTGTGAGAGGTTAAAGGGAGGTGAGAAAATGGGGTGGTATATTTGAACTCTACTATAGCATGCTTCGTAAGAACCATCCTCTCCCCTGCTTGCTTCCTGCTTTTCATTTCCGGTTAGATATGTCTTAATAAATATCTAGATTACGATATATATATATATATATATATATATATATATACATTCAACTCCTGGTTGGTATATATATACAATAATAATATACATTTTTTCAATTCGTCTGGTGTTAAAGGTTTTAGCAAGACGAATAGAAGAGAGCTTTAGGGTGAGAGGGTTGACAGAGATAACGACTGTCAGATTTCGTCATTTGAAATCGTTGGCGTTTCGTTAAACAACCGGGTCATAATCTTTTCATCTGATAAGAAAGAAATATTTAAGAGGGTGTTGGTAAAACAGCCCCACTTCTACTACTACCATGAAAAATCAGCTTGTATTTAATTTCTATAAAAAAAAAACAAATAATAAATTCAATTGATAAAATAAAAAGAATATATAAAGAAATAGTAAAAGAAAATATATCATACTCTTATAAAATATTGATTTTAATTGAAATTAAATGTATGAATTAAAAAAAAAATTCTATATATATATAATGCAAAAAGTATTATTATAATACATTTTTTTCTTTTTTCTTTGTATTTTATAAAAATAACAATCTAAGTAAATCCAATTTAAAGGTGAAAATAAAACATGAACAATAAGCGAAGACAAACCTTAAAATAATCAAATAGAAAAAAATAATAAAATCAAAAATAGATTATGAGGTCTAACAAAATTTACCTAATAATCTTAGCGATTCAGATTATTTTAATGGCTAATTTAAATGAGTGCGTAAAATTTATCAAGTTTCATTTTACCAAGAAAAACAAAATCATTTTTTTTTTTAATAAGATTGATTTATTCTTCTATAGTAATAATATATTAGCATAGAAATTTTGTTTTATGAGATGAGGAATATAAATAGCTGAAGAATCGGAGGTTCATAACACTTTTGGGATACCGAAAGGAATTTTCATTTTCCTTCCCGCTCTCATAGTCTTCATATATATATAAATATTTTTATTTATTTTTCGAAATGACTTCCATGCAATTCGCAAACGAAAATCTTAGCAGCCCCCCGTTGATTGACTCCAAGAATTGCGAGTCATAATTCATTTTTTTACGATTAACCAAATGCAAAACGGATGATGCAATGTTGGTGAGAAAAGGAGCGTTGAACAACCCTCTCTTCTCCTTCTCTTCCCTTTGGCCATTTCTATACAAGCTAGACCATTGATAAGCAACTGAGTAAGTAATAAACATTGCTGATTAGAAACATATCGTTGCCTTTTTTTCTCATTACCGAATCGTTCCGTTTTTTCAATTCCAATAATCGAATCCTATCAGAAATAAGTATCTAAAGAAAATATCGGAAAGAGAGGAAGAGAGAGAAAGAGAGAGGAGAGGGGTCGAGATTTCGATTTGTAAATAAATACACATCTTCATATACATCTATACATCTATATCTCTTCACATAAATTCTATTATCAGTTGAATAAAAAGGAAATGAGTGAGATTATAAATTCATAAGATATGAAATAGATGATTATTGGGTCTCTAAGGGGTGCAAAAGAATAAAATGATGTCATCTAGATTTTAAAATCAATCACATTATTTAATTAATATATATATATATCGATTGGATGTCGGAGATAATAGAATAAAAGTACTGGATTTTTGTAAAATTAAATAATCAAAATATAATTAAAATATTAGAAAATAAATTCATTTTTTGGATAATATTATGGAAGGGGTTTTACTTATTTCAAAATTTTAAATATTCATATATAAATGTATAATAATTAATTTGAAAATTAAATTCTAATTTGAATTTGAAATTAATATTAATAATAATTAAAATATATTTTCCTTATAAATTTTACAACATTACTATCTTCAGTGTAATTATGTCTCATTGGATGTCGGGGATAATAGAATAGAAGTACTGGATTTTTGTAATATATATAATATATATATAGTGGTTGATTTGTAGTGTCATGTAAAAAAACTATCATATGTAGGTACAAAAGCTAGAATTTGAAAAAATCAAATATATATTTATATTCTGGAATCTCAAATGTTAATAATATTATAGAAGAATATGAATTATGATTACGATCGGAAATGCTTGTAATTATTTCACATCAAAGATAAAATTTATTCATCTATTAACATTTATGGACTGAAAATAGATGAAATCATAGAAACGAGGAATCCCCGAACATAGATAGCATTTTACTAAAAGTAACTAAAGTGAATGGGAGAAGAAAGAATAGAGGTAAATGAAATGATTTATTAATTGTGAAATTGAGTTATATATATATATTATACTATGTCAGAAAATCAGTATAATTTATTTGACTTTTTGATGAATTGATGTATAACTTATTCTGCGTATATATACTTAGCAAATTAATAAATTTTGTTTTAAAATTTTCAGATTACTTAAAAATGTTTTTCTTGTTATCTACAATTATATATATAATTAGAAAATGCATTTCTAAGTATTTAATTAAATTAAGATTGTAATTTATTTTTCTTTTTATATACAAAGTTTAAAAAATTAATTTACGTAATTATTTTATTATAATTCACGCTACTTTTATGTAAATATAAACACAAAAAGAATGAATATATTTTTTATATAAATTATATATATATCTTTTATATACGGTACATTAAATATAGTTAAATCGGATTTGAAAAGATCGAACGCTTATTGGACTAGGAATATCCATGTATGATGTAATGTAATATTGGAAGAGAGATGTGTGAGAGAAAGGAAAAGCTTGTAAGAACTAGGAAGTGGATGGATAAGCGAATTAGTCGCCCGCAACACTCTACTCTCCCTCTATAGGTTATTTATCATTAACTATACACTCTCTAGTAGGTATAATAATATAAAATATGAACAGATAATTAAAAAATAAAAAATGGGTTAATTATAAAATTTATTTGTTTCTATTCATTTTCATATTTTTTAAGTAGAAATGTACGAAAGTAATCTTAGTCTTAGCTATAAAATAAAACTAAAATCAGAACTATTGACCTAAACTTTGTGACAATGAATTTTTTAAATAATCTATTTTTTAGATTCATTTTTTTTCCTCAAAATCGATTTTCGACTTCGTATTATTAGTATAACTTTGGAGTCACCCGTTAGTGAGTTCTTAAGCTTAAACTCTCACGACGACTTGGAAACTCCTAAATGGATTAGACGCTTATTAGCCTCGACAAGCACAGCCAAACAGTTACGGTTCTTTACTTTTATCATGCAAACGACACAAGCAATTTTTCACACATATTTTGATCAACAAAATCATTTCCCATTCCATTTTTCATCCCCTTCCCTCAACACGTGCATTTAAGAACTTACTAACAAACCAAAATATTATTTCTAATTATATTCTAAAATTTCTATTATAAATTTATTATTCTATAATTATTCTATAAAAGGATGTTTAAAACTTATTTAATATATTTTTGAAAATGAAACGTTTTATCAATGTCAAAAATGATTTGTATTAAAGAAGAGATAAAACAGAAACAACACCTTAAAGGGAAAGAGATTTTGAAATGAAACTTTTTGTAAAATAAGATAAAGAGGTCTGTAAGAAAAGTTAATTTATTACAAATTTTAATCCAAATGATGGATCTGTATATCAAAAATTTATAAATGATTGATAGGAGTGTAGGATATATATCTATATAAAGAACTTAACAATAAATATATATTAATAAGATTGTGGTTAAGCAAAAGCGTAACTAAGTCGTTAAATCCTGACATACTAAATTTGAGGACATCGGCTAAACTCTGACCCAGTTTACAATTTTTTTAAATTTAATTTTAATAATTATATAATTAATTATTTAATCTATTAACTCCTATAAAGAAATATATTATATATCTGAATTAGGAGATAATAGATATTAATTAATATTATCTTAAATATTTATATATGTATTATATTCTTATTAAAATAAAAAAAAATCACTAATTACATATCTCTTTCTTTTTTGGACTTGTAAGGGTGTTTGTTCTTAGATAAAACAACACTAAGCTATGATTAAATTATTTTAATTTTAGTAATAATTTATTATTCCTTATAAATTTTTCTTTTGGATTGTTTGAAATATTTATTATTATCAATTTTATATTGTAATTCATCGATCTTTTTCAATTTAACATTTTTAAATTGAATATCTGTTTAATTTAGTCATTAAAATAGAGGCGAGACAAAAAAATCAAGGATAAACGATTATTGGTTCAAGAATCCTTTGATTGAAACTCCAATATTTTTCTAAAAACCATGACCCGTAATAGATTTAAACAAATATTAGCATTTATACATTTTTCTAATAATAATAATGTTCCTGACAATGCTGGTCAAATCTTCAAAATTCAACACATAATAAAATATTTTTTAAAAAAATTCCAAGAAAATGTCAAACCTGGGCAAAATATGTCCATTGATGAGGGAGGGCATCATACCATGACGTGGAAGACTGAATTTCAGAGTTTATAACCCTTCGAAATTCACAAAGTATGGTATTCTTATTCAGATGCTATGCGATTCGACTTCAGGTTATATTTTTAGTTTTAAATTATATTCTTGTGCAGGGCCAAGTTTAAAAATACAATCTTATGCACATTCATTGAGAAAGTGGCATCATTTATATATGGACAACTACTATAAGAGTGTAGATCTCTCAAAGATTTTACTTCTAAATAAAATCAGAATTTGTGGAACAATTCGACTCATCCGAGGATTGGCGGACTCTGAAAAAAGCTAAAAGTTTTTGAAACTGCATTGAAAAGAGAAATACTTTTACAATTATGGAAAACGTCGAAAGGTAAAGATATAAGAATGATTTATACTATTAATAATGCCGAAATAGTTGGAAAAATTTGTAAAAAAAACAATCGCTTAATAAAGTAGAATATTTCAAAATTGAAAAATTGTTATATTTGACAAATCAAATTGTTTAGTTAAAATAGTATTATCGTTTGTTTTTTATTTTATTTTATTTTATTTATTTTTCTTTGAAATCTTTTGTACCTATATAGGAACTATGTCAAATTCGATTTTGGAATTTTGACATCAGGTTTTTGCCGGCTTCTGAGGTTGTTTTAACAATAAAAGCACCAGCTACATGGTAAACTTATCCCCAAATAGTGTTAACAGTTATAGAATAAATATTTTTTTTAAATTTCATTGAAAAATATAAGGAAGAAAAATTACATACATTCATACATATATTATATTCGAAGCTTTATTCTATTTAAATAAAAATTATTTTATCAAATCAGTTAATTTGATCTCTTCAAATATTTTGTGATCTCTCTCCCATTCCAAATTTTAAATTATTTTTGTGAATATTTCATTGAGAAGAATAAATTATAATTATTGTTCTAAAATAAAGATTGCATGTGATTTTTTTCCATCTCTGTAGTTAATTGATTTATTAGTTATCCTAGTGACCTACTATTAATATTAAAGCAGAGCGATTAAAGTTAAAAGCTCTAAGAGACTAAAATAAAAAAAAAATCAAACATGAATATTTCAGTATTTTAAATGGCTGTTTTACTCTGTTGATATTTAATTTCTTTCTCCCTCTCTCTCTCTCTCTCTCCATTTCCAGAATAATATTAATAATAATAAATAAAATTAAACATTTTCTGCTCAATTCATTTCTATGTCTCTCTTTTAAGCCTATGGATGATTAAACAATCGAAATTACATTTTGAAACCAATATTAAATTATTATTATATATATGCCATTTATGAGTAGTTGATTAAAAATGTCAATGGTATACAAAGAGAGAAAGAGAGAGGTATTGGTGTGTGGGATGGGTGGTTAAGGGGGTGTTGTATGGGTGAGGGGTAGGAGGGAGTGGTGGTATAGGGTGTGATTGGGCTGGGCCAAAGGGGTTTGAATCGGATTAAATATACTAAAGCCCATTACACGAGACCACTATATTAATAATGAAAAGTTATACTTAACGTTAAACTTAATGCATATGTTTTAACGGATTTAATCCTATGTTTAAGGATTAGAATGACACTAATGGCCATTCATTCATTTATCTATCAATCATTCTCTCACTCTCTCTCTCTCTATAAATGGTATATTTATTGAATTTAATATCATTTAATAATAAAATTATCACAAAATCACTAATCCATTAATCTTTAAATGAGAATGCGATTTATTTCTATTCAAAATGTCAAAAAGTAAGGGATAAAAAGGAATTGTGATAATAGCCAAACGATGATAAAATTATAAAATTAAAACTAATTTATAAAATTAATGAATTTAATAATTTCATTATGTGGGATAAAAAACTAATTTGACCATTCAGCTATTCATAATTGTATTTCATAGAAAATTGAAAAATACTTTTTCAATTCCTTCAACATTCAAGAGGATAAAAAAAATATAATATATATCTCATTTCATTCTATTAAAGTTATAAAATAATGTCATTTAAAAATAATTTAGAACAGGTCCTCTAATCTTAAGGTCGAGGTATCAAAAGCACATAACACTCCCACACTTAGAATCTAGATTTTAGGAAAAGGATTAACCAACATATTCCAACTGTGCCGATTTCAAGATTTAAACAGGGGAGAAAAGCCTTGCAGGACAAAATTATGAAAATATTGACCCAATTCGATTAAAAGTTTAAATTTATGAACCACAATGATAGTATCAGAAAAAAAGATGTGGGCTCCTGTAAGAATAAAGTTTACTACAGAAAGTTTCCCGCTACGCTCAGTTATGAGATTGTTGACAAGAATGCTCCCCTTGAATGGCGGAATAAATATTGTATGAATATTGGCGTCAGTAACTGGTAATTAAATCTAGCTTGGTTAATCACATACTATTCAATCATATTATAAATGTAACCCAAATCCAGTAGTTGGGAAGAAAACTGACAAAAATATCGATATATTCCGGATATACTCCTCATAAATAATACCACCCGAAATGCTGTCAAAATCGAGGTAGGGATTTCTCTTACACATAACCTCAAAAAGACCGAGATAGAAAAAAAGAATAATTATGAGGAACTGGCTATCCAACTAAGAACCATATGACAACTTCAGCATGTTCAGATATGTCCATTGATAATGGAAGGAGTTGAATACCAACTTTCAGTCATAACATCTTCAGGACGGAGCAAAGAGCAATACTCCTGCGCCACATCGTCCGAAAATTCCGCAATTGAGAACCAACAAGAAATATGTGAATCAGGGTGAATTTTCATTCTGCATATTCCGAGTCTAATCACATGGAAAATACCATAGCTAATAAAGCAAATATTAAAAAAAAATAATAATAATAATAATTCATTCAATTTGAAACTTATAAAAAATTATATATTACAACTCAATACAATTTATTTTATTTATTAATTTAGATTCTTTGAAATGTCTGTCTTATAATTTTTTTTTATAAATAAACCTAAGAAGGATGATTTTTTATTATAATTATTAGGAGATTTGCTTTTCTTATTATAATGATTTTATACAAGGATGAGAGGTGATGGTGGTGTTTAAAAGGGATGTGTGTATTTGTAGTTAAATAGGGTTAGGTAGTGAGAAAGTTGTGGGTGTTGTAGATTGTTGAGGTGGGGGGGCTGAAAGGAGGGGAGTTTGGTCCTCGATTTATTATTTATAACGAGACGAAGGCCCCGATTAATAAACTACTAAGTGAATTGGTTTGGTAGGCGGCTGGTAATCCAACTATTGTTTCGAGTTATCTCTTTGTGCTGGAATAATTAAACAATGGCTTCTTGGCTTACTGGACACATGGGATTACGGCGAGCTGGGCGTAAGATCGGGGGGATTACGGCCCCCGTCCGGTCCAAAGGAGTTACGCTAAACTTTGGCATTCTTTGGGCGGCCATAATAGCCGGCCAGGGGATTAATCCTGGCGAATCCCGGCCGGCTCCTCGGAAGGTTCCCGAGGGCGCAAACCAACCACCCCATCCACCCACCCACCTACCACCCTTCATTAGTATAGCCAACCCTCTCTTTCTCTCTCTTACTTGCTGCTCCTTTAGATTGCTACTATAAGAGGGAGAGAGAGAGAAAGTCATGATCATAAATGAAGACAAGTCCGGGACATGACAGCGATCCGATATTACCCGGAAAAGCGGCCAGGCAATCATTTTCAAGCCAGCACAGGATTACGTCCATTCCATCCATACACAAGATACTCGCCTAAGCAGTACAACGGACGGACAGACAGGGGCAACCTTTAATTAAATAAATATCATCCCCTTCAAAGATATTCACTTTCAAACTTAATATTGAAAAAAGGTTTCATACCCTCCCCCCATCCCCACAAACCAAACACATAAACACTCAATCTACCAGCATCCAACACTAATTTTAATAAAAAAAAACAAATATTATTAATATGAAATATATAAAATAAATTTTATCAAAATAGAAAATTAAAATATTTTAATAAAACGAAGATAAATAAATTTGAAACAAATATTTATATTTTATATTTATGAATTATTAAAAATTTAGATTATTTATATTTAAAAAATATGAAAAGATTTATTGTTGAGATAAATAAAATTAATAATTTAAATAAATTTTAAAATAAAATTATATTAAATTAATATAAATCTAAGTAAAAAACATTGGAATTTGTGTTTTTTATGTTAATTTTTTTAGGAAATTAAACATAGAAGGAAAATAAGAGAAGCAGCTGTGAATCTGTGAGGGTGGTTGGAGGAGTAATGGAATGAGAGTTGTGTGAGTGTGTCATAGTGTAATCATGATCTTAAGAGGGGAGGTTGTGAGTTTATCCCATAGACTCCGATGTAAGGTCGATGTAATTGTAAGAAAAGGAGATTGGAGGGCTTGGAGGGTGAAAAGCGCGAGTTGAATTCTCCTGTTTGAGATGGGTGAGGGGAGGGAGGCGGAGGGTGGTTGGTGGTGTTAATTCTACTTAAGACGCCGCGACCTCTCTCCCACACACATTCATACATACACATACACCCTCACATAGTTATATAGTATTCTAGAGTATGCACAAACACAGAGACCAGAGAGGGAGGGGGTTGCTCTTGAGAAATCTTGATGGTAAATCCACCGTGAAATCGCATTAAACAGTAGCGCCCGAGAGTTCAAACCCAAAGTAAAACTAGAAACCGAACTCACCCCCACTCCCCCGCCCTTTAAAGGCCTACGAGGTAAAGACGAAGAGAGAAAGGGAAGCCGTCTTTGGCCCTTGGCCTATTCCTCCTCTCCCCTTGGTTGTTGGGCTCTTGAAATGCCCATTAAGTTCAATACGAGGATCAATTATCCCAGTCCGACATTCTCACTACACTCCACCCTCCCCCTCCCACTTCTCTACCCACCATTTAAACAACTCTTCTCTTTTACCAATTGTCCAAGCAATAATCATCTCCCCTCTCTTTCAATTCTGATTATGGGAGAAACAAAAACAATAACAGTTCAGAATATTTCAGTAAATAAACTACAATACCATAAATACTTTTTATATTCCAATGGTGATTTTGATTAAAATTAAAAGAAATTAAATATATAAATAATATTAATAATAATAATAATACCTAATAATTAAAGGGCAATTATGGGAATCTCTAACATGACTTAAGAATTATTGAGATTTAACATTATTATGATTTAATTATTAAAAAAAATTTGTTTCCATTAAGAAAATATTTATGCCTATGATTGTTTTTAAATTTTATATTTTCTAACCAACTTAAATGATTAATTATTAAATATACTATTTAAAAATAAATTCATTAGATGAAAACAATTTATCCAAGTATAATGATTTTTTATGAAGAAAAATTTTGTAAAAAAAATGTAATAGAGTACCAAAGTATAGTTATGTTATAGATCTCCATGTAAAGTTAAAGAAATATTTACATTGAAACAAAAATGCTGATTTATTTATTCTAACCAATAGCTTTTTAACATTTTTGCAAAAATTAATAAGAAACTATTTTGCTTAAATGTTTGGATATTATTAATGTAATTATTAAATAAATAAGTTGATAATTGATCGATTAATTATTACTCTAATATTAATGATTTTATTATACTTTTTAAATAATAATTATAAATAATTTTTTTTTTCACTTTTTTCAACTCATTAGGATGGGCGGTTTCTTTATTTTTTTAATTTTTCTATCTCTACTAACAAATAAATCGTTTCTTTCTTCGTTCAATAAGCTTAATTGATTTAAATCCTTATTAATTTGGCAATGGTTGGAAAATGACCAACCATCATATAGACTTATTATCACCCACTATTATTATTACTATTATTATTATGAACATTGCACATTAATACAATAGTAATAGAGAGTATTATTCAGAGTGAGTTTTTCTCACCCCCCCCTTTCTCTCTCTATAATTATGAAGAGAGTAATAAATGGGAGGTAATCGGGATTGACGGACGTCAATCAATTAATAGGATGGAGATTATATTTATAATACTTGAAAATTAAACATCCGCTCTCCTCCCTCTATTCCAACCCTTAACGGCTCTCTTGCGAATACTTTATCCTATCAAGGCAAAATCAAAAATTCTTGATTATTTTATCATATCATATCATATCATAATATTATTAGGAATTTTCATAGTGATTTATCTACACAATGACATAACAATATAATATATTCTGATTGATAAATATAATCATCTTTTATACATATAATAGTAATAATTTTATTTTTAAAATAATTTTACTGAAATTTTTTTATTTATTAATTCAATACTTGTTTTAATTAATTAATTTTTTTAATCGTTTTCAAGATTGAATATATATTCAGAAAATATATTTTACACTTATATTACTAATTTTTTTTTTAAATAAAAATTTAAATACATTCAAATTCATTAGATATAATTCATTTTTAAAAATTTTAAATCGATTAATATATATATATTATATATAAGAGAGATCATGAGCATATAAAATATATTCCGTTTATTTTTTGTTCATTCTAAAACTCTTTAAGTGTTTATTGGTTCACCTTTATGTGTCCTTTTATCTTTTACTTGATTTTTAATTTAGTTCATTGCTTTTCACTCAGCCCTTTGGAAAATACTCTTTTCTACACCACAAATGAAATTTAATATAAAAAAAAAAACACATTTCTCTTGTCCTTTCCTTTTTTTTAATATATTTATATATATATATATATATATATATAAATACTTTTCTCTCTTTGTCTAAATGTAATGAGGTAGTTAAAAGTGTAATTCCTGGCCTCAGGTCGAGGGTTGAATACCCCCTTCCCCCGTTCAGCCCAGGCACTCACTGTCCCTTTCCCACCACCCTCTCTTTCGTGAAGACGAGTGAGAGAGAGAGAGACTCGAGAACAAACTAGAGGCTGAGAACAAGAGGCGGAAATCGTCTTACGTGCAAAGCCTAATACCTATTAGCGTAAAGTTTTAAATCGCAAACACCGTGCGGGGGTGAAAAGACAAAGAGAGAGATAGAGAGAGAAAGCTCTACGCGAGCGCGAAAACGAAATGCCAAGTTGGAGTATGAGGGCACGATTGGTATGGGGGCTTGGATGGTGGTGGATGGGATAGGTGGATGGTGGGGGTGGTAGGAGGAGTGTTAGAGAAGAAGCGAAGATCCGTTGTCGTCGTCGTCGTCGTCATCCGCGCTACTTAGCGCGAGTAAAATGAAGGGTTGTTGCTTAAACCTCAAAGGGTGGCTCCGGGTTCCAATCTGCATACTCGTTCTTTGCCTGACTTAAGCCACCCTTCTCCATCCTTTCTCTTTACTCAACAAAAAATAAAAAAATAAAAAAAAAAACATTGAAACAAAATAAAATCCTTCAAAATTATTTTCTTAGAAGTGCTGCACTCTAGCGTGCCAAAATTTAAGCTTCAATATTTTCACCTATAATTTATAACAAATATATTTATTTTATTTTATATTATTTTATAGATTTATATTATCATATGATATATATTCAACTATCAAACATCCACATTTAAAATATATTTTTCTTTTAAAATCATGCATTCATAATTGATCAATGTTAAGTATATAACAAATTTTTAAAATTAAAATGTTATTTAATACAAATAACTACATAAAGTATACTGGGAATTTCAGCATAGACACTCATCTTATTTTTAATTTTATTGGGTTCTGTATTATATCTATCTATCATAAAAAAAAAATATTCGCATGTCAGTGATTATTTCATTATTATCTTAATTACTTAATACTATATTTTTTTTTTTTGCAGAAATTCATTTTGTTTATTCTAGATGAAGCATTGAATAAAAAAAGACTTCCTATTAGAGAATAATATATAAACGAAGGATTAAGATTTTAATTTACTTTTTTTTGTTGTTGTATGTATTTATATATATTTTTCTCAAAAACAAAAATAAAATCCTAAAGGAGAGGATTAAAAGGTGGGAGAGAGAAATAGATGGAGAGAGTGAAAGTGAAATGGACAGGGAAATCCATTGGAAATTTGAATGGAAATTGGAAAAGAATTAAAGGGATTTCTAAAAGGGTGAAGAAGGCCTTGACTTGAATCTGGAATGGAATGAGGTTGGAAGGGAGGCAGTGGGGGAGGATTAAATGCCAATTTGTATTTTTATGATCTGTATGCGAGGTTAGGGAGGACAAGAGGAGTAAGGGCCTAATGAATTGAAGAAGCAGGTGAAGGGTGGCTCATCAATTGATAAAGGGCTTTCGAATAATGAAAGGCCCTCCTTGAGCGCCTTAATAAGCCTCCTATTTCCCTCCCCGTTTCTTTTTGGAAAAGGAAGTTCCAACCGAGTACTACACCACATAGGCAGACAGACAAACAGACATACAAGCCAAGTACATTTGGAGAGATATGGATGTTGGATGCTATTCACTCGCAATAAGATCTATTCAAAATCGAAAGCACATCAAAGTGGATTTCCAAAAAGGCGGGAGGGAAGTAGAATGAAAGATCTTCCGATTATGTTGGTATTAACCCTCTTACTCTTCATACATATATTCACACATTCATATACACTCATTTCTCATCTCATAAATTTCTTCAGATAATTCTGTTTTTTTTTTATTTTATTTTTTATTCCAAATACAATCCTAGTATTGTTCTCTGTATTTTCAACCCTCACCATTCTTCCACCCTCTACATCAGTGGTTCTTAAACTGTGGTCCGCGGACCCCTGGGGGTCCGCGAAGCCTTTACTGGGGGTCCGCGGTCCTCGGAAAAAAATCATCGTAAAAATATATACATATATAAATATTTAAAGTTCATTGTTTAACTATATCCTCCTAGAGAATTACGGCTATAATTTAATACTATTAATAATACTATTTTATTTTATTAAATTGATAATTATGTCAATTAATTTTTTGTGAATAAATAAACATATATAAAAAACTATATATAAAATTTGAATTTTCATCCATTCATTCATTTAAAATCATTTTTCGATTGTTCCTTTAAAATAACCCCTCTTAGGGGCTCGGAAGGGGAGGCATATAAGGGAATTTTCTTTCACTTTGTTATTGGGGAAAACCAGGGGAGGGGACAGTCTTACCCGGAAAAACCCAAATTGTCAGCGTCCACTCTGGGGTTTTAAACAGTTTTAAAGCAAATGTTAATTATAAGTTCATTTCTCAACGAGTTGTATCTTTAAATTATTTTTATTAATGTTAATTATAAGTTCATTTCTCAACGAGTTGTATCTTTAAATTATTTTTATTAATTTAATTAATTATAATTAAATTATAGCTAATAATAGTTTATTATAGCTAATAATTTTTTTTAATTTTTAGTGTAATTTGCATGATCATTATTTTATAAAAACACTAAACACATTTTGCAATTTCCCAGAAAGGCTGTTTTTGAGAGTAAGTATAAGTTAGTTTTATGAATAAAAAATATTTATTTTAATAATATTTTAGAATCAAATTACGAAATTAATAATATTTTAGAATCAAATTACGAAATTAATAATATTTTAGAATCAAATTACGAAATATATTTATTATATAAATTAATATTCATTTAAAATGATATTAAATCATTTATTTAAAATGATTTAAAACATTTATTAAAATGATTTAAAACATTCATTTAAAATGATATTAAAACATTCATTTAAAATCATATTAAAACATAGCTAGTAAATAATAATTCGTTATATTTATATTATATTTATATCATATTTATATTATTGTAGTTCAATGTTAATAAATTACTCCATAAATGGTTTGGCTACAAACTGGTTCAACACAGAAACGGAAAGAATCAGATGATGAGGCATCAACAGCAAACTCTACCAAGAAACGAAAATATTCGGATGATTATTTATCATTTGGATTTACTTATATTTGCAACAATGATGTGGAAAGACCAGTCTGCGTTCTATGTCAGGAAAGTTTATCCAATGAAAGTATGAAACCTGCTAATCTCAGACGTCATTTACAAACAAAGCACAGCGAGCATGTTAGTAAGTCTATCGAATTTTTTAAAATGAAAAAAGAAGAACTTAATTCAAGTCAGAAATTGATGGTAAAGACGGGATCTGGTGGTATGAGTAAGAAAGCAGTAATGGCATCATATGAAGTAGCTCTACTTATTGCTAAAGCAGGAAAGCCGCATAATATAGCAGAGCAATTAATTCTTCCTGCTACAAAAGTTTTTTTTTTTTTTTTTTTTTTATTATTTAACTTTAAAATCACAATCCAGTACACATACTTATAAGTGATATTGAGATAATTTATATAATATATATAATAATAAAGTTAATTTTTAAAATCCATAAAGAACATGCAAACGTGAGCCGTTCTTAAAAGTAATTACAAATATAATGTTAGGAACTAAAGCAGCAAACGATATAAATTTGATTTCATTATCAAATGATACGGTTAAGAATAGGATTGAAGACATGTCATGTAATATAAAAGAAGAATTAATATCGAGAGTGCGCAAAAGTCACTATTACTCATTACAATTGGATGAAAGTACTGATGTCACTAATAATGCCAATTTGTTAGCTTTCATTAGATATGAGTTTGAAAATCAAATACAAGAAGATGTATTGTTTTGTGATTCACTACCTTCACGAACGACAGCTAATGACATATTTAACAGTTTGAATAATTTTATAACCGAAAATGAAATAGAGTGGCCAAAATGTGTTGGAATTTGCACTGATGGTGCTCGTGCAATGTCAGGTACAAGAACTGGATTGATTGCTCTTATTAAAAATGTTGCGCCTCAGGTTGTTTGGAATCATTGCTGCATTCACAGAGAATCATTAGCAGCCAAAAATATGTCACCAGATTTGAAAAGAACATTAGACGAAGTAGTTAAAATTGTCAATTTCATTAAGGCTCGTCCACTTAATTCCAGAGTTTTTAAAATTTTGTGTGAGGAAATGGGTAGTCAACATACACATTTATTATTACATACAGATGTACGTTGGTTGTCCCGCGGGAAAGTACTCATTCGCCTTTTTGAGCTTCGAGATGAAATACGATTGTTTTTAATAGATGCGCATTTTGAACTGACCGAATGTTTCAATGATTTTATCTGGTTAGCTAAGGTGGCTTACTTGACTGATATTTTTACAAAATTGAACGAACTTAATTTGAGCCTGCAAGGTACTGTTGTAAATATATTTAAAGTTGAAGATAAAATAGAAGCAATGATTAAAAAAATCGACTTGTGGTCGAAACGCATCCAGAACGGTGTATATGAGTCTTTTCCAACTCTCAATGATTTCATAGAAAGCTCCAGTGAAAAATTGCTTAATCAAACGCGTCAATTATTTGTTGAACATTTAATTACTTTGAAAAGCAACTTCAGGAAGTATTTTTCTACTCCTGATCCTTGCAATAACTGGATCAGAGATCCATTTAATATGGAAATTACAAATGCTAAACATTTATCTGCACAAGATATTCTCGTGGAATTATCATGTGATACAACTTATAAACTAAAATTTAACAAAACTGAATTGAGCAACTTTTGGTTACTTCTCAGGTCAGATTATCCTGCGCTTGCAAATAAAGCACTTCAACACTTGATTCCATTCTGCACAACATATTTATGCGAACAAGCTTTTTCGGTACTATTTTATATTAAGTCTAAATATAGAAACAAATTAAATGTAGAGCCGGATCTTAGATTAAAAGTTTCCAATATTAAGCCAGATATTGAGATTCTTGTTTCAAGAAAACAACTGCATACATCTCATTAAATATGTAAGTTATATTTAATGAGATAGATGCAGTTATTTTTTAAAATATTTCTTATTTAATATTTTCTGAAAAAAATTATAAAATATTTATATGAATTTAATGTAAGTACCCATTATAATTTGTGAGATTTGTTGCTATGACAATGTTTGTATTTTCTTTCTTCAATATTATAATTTCTAATAAAATGTGTTCTACAATATGCAAAAAAATCGTTATTCACCAATCACTGTTAGAAATATTCATCATATATCCTTGTCCTTATGAGATCGTAAGCCAGAAATTAATTAATAAAATGACGTAAAGTACCTAAAGTTGTGATGGGGGTCCGTCAAAAAAAATTTTTTCAAGTGGGGGTCCGTGGAGTACATAAGTTTAAGAACCTATGCTCTACATTCATTACACATCTTTTTTTTAATTCCAATGAGTACTATTATATTATTAAGAATAATATTTCATTTTGTGATTTAATCCTTCTAATCTACTAATACACATCAGTCAAAAATTATATTATTCCATACCTATATATATATATGTCTTTATCTTAAAACACTGTCGTTTATTCTTATCAACCCTGAATCATCCCTTCTTTTTGACGTCTAAAACCCTCTTTATATTCAAGTGTTATTACCATAAACTTGGTTCGATGGGGCGGTTAAAAATCGGGTTAACATAGCGAAAAATGACGGAAATCAAATAAAAGCCTTGAAGGGGTAGTGAAAAGTAATGATCTTTCCCCTAGAAATTAGATAATTTAAGTATCTTTTGATAAAAAAATCAATAAAACATTGCAAAAAGAGATTTTATATTTACAATTAATTTTTAATTATTATATTAAAAACTATGCAAGAATTATTAAAATAAATTTATGCAAATAATAATTTGATGTTTATTTTTTTAACATATCCTCCTAAAAATCATTTTTAAATTATATATATATATATATATATATATCAAATTTTATTTTGATAGCAATACAAATATAATACATCCATTACCAAATAGTGAATTGGAATAATGTATTAATTCAAAAGGAATTAAAATCGTATGCATTTTATAATGACTATAATAATTCTATTTATTTAAAAAATAAATAAATTAATAGTAAGTGACTAATAAATTGAAGAACCAGGTGAAGGGTAGCTCATCAACAGTCTAAATAAAAAACCTGTTGCGGCCTTATTAGTGGATAAAAAATAATTTTTAATTTTTTTTTTAAATTCAAATACATATACATAATAGATTTATTAATTAAAATAAGATTTTCATTTATTTTTCTTACTTTAAATATATTTTAAAATCAAGAATAATTTCAAATTGGCAATTTGTAGTCCAATGAGAGAAATAAGAATCTTTCCTCACACACTTTTTAGATTCCTCTTTACCGTCAGTCAATCTTCACTCCCTGTCCTCCTCTTTACAGCTTATTCCATCTTTGTTGAAAGTTGGTGTTTGATATTTTGCATAATCCACGTCGGCTTCTCGCCTCCTAATTATTCCTAGTTTTAAAGTAAATACTTGTCGGCCCACCCATGCCACCCCATCTATTTCCGTGACGTGTTCCTTTTTGGAGGGGTGATTTTTTTTAATGCTACTCCGATATTCTCTCAGAGCTTTTCGTTCTTTAAGACAATGAAGCTTAACCCACTTCAAAACGAACTAACCCCTCATCCTACTTTGCACTGACAACTTCCCCTCCACCCTCTCACTCGTTTCCTCACTCCACGATGTCTTTTTCTCCAATCCATTTGCTTAAACCGCAAGTTCTTTTATTTAAGACATTCTTCAACCACGATCCTTCTTTTTTATACAATCCTCACTCCCCTATCCTCTTCTCTTCTCCCTCAACTACTTTTACAATAGCTACCTTCACACTCTACTTCATCACGATTAAAATACAGAATACTTTATTTAACTTTCTTTCATTCTCAAGAAACTTAATCCTACATTACGGATTAATTGTAATAATAAAAATATAGCATTAATATTTTTCGAAAAGAATCGTTTAAACATTTTATGAGCTTCACACCCCTATACAAAGATTATTTTTAGAATTTTAATTTTAAAAGTATTTTATAGAACTTTTAAAAGTATATATTTAATTGAAACGAAAGAATATTATTGATTTTTTATTTTTCAATTTATCATATTAAAAAATTAAATTGTCAAATTTATTACATCCTATCGATATAGAATATTAAGTTTTTTTATTTTATTCTTATCCTTCAATTCCAAAACATCAGTCCATTTTTTTCTAAGCCTCCTCCCACCTTGATTGTTAATCAAAATTTAATATTAAACATTTTAATTAGTTTAATTGAAGGTCTATTTTAAATATCTTTCCACTTTTTGATTATTAAAATATAGTCAGTCTAACTTTCTTGTATTTAATAATATCTTATATAGTATTCATTTTATGAACTCTCATTTAATTATATTTACAATGTATTATTTTCCTATCTATATATATAAAAAAAGGTTTTTGTCTGCACATTGCTCAGAATTTAAAAATTTTTGCATATCTTCGCGTTTCATGACCTCTAGAATCCAAAAGTGACTTTAGAATTTTTCACGTCTGTCTGTCTGTCTGTCTGTCTGTCTGTCTGTCTGTCTGTCTGTCTGTCTGTCTGTCTGTCTGTCCGGAAAATTACTATTTTATAGACTCAGAATTGGCTGAACCGATTTCTTTGAAATTACATCACAATATTCTTATATACCTCTAGAGTAACATAGGCTATAAATTTTATTAATATCTTATCAATAACCGCAGAAATTAATTTTTTAAAGTTTATATAATTCTCCGTGTTGTTCATTCAAGAGCAGCTCGCGGCTCACTGTCGGCCTAGCGGAATCATTTCAAACAATGAATTATCATAGAGATTCCCAATCGAAGAATTATTATAATATTTCCCTTTTTATTTTAAATTCTAATATACAAATATCAATTCAATTAAATAATTTATTCTAAAAGTTCTCAATTTAATTAAAATATTTATTAGATCATATTTTTATCTTAAATTATTTTTTATTTAATTGAATATTTCTTCTTTTCTATAATATATATATAATAATATATAAATTTTATCATTGAATAATAAAAAAAAATATTATTTAACCTGAATTAAAATGACTGAATTATATTATCTTTGTTTTTTATTTTAATTTAATTACTCTATTATTAATTAACTATATATATATATATATATTATATATAAAAATTAAAATATGATGATATAAAGTTGTTTTAAATTTTTGACATTTTTAAATTGGGTATATTTTTTAAATTTATTAAAATGTCTTTTTTATTTATTATATTTAAAAGATTCATTTTTATTATGTGATATTAATAAAAAATAACGATGCTCTGTGCAAGTCGAATCATGTTGCACATAATTAAATAACAATTGCCAAACAAAGAATATAATATTTTTTTAAATTCTTATATTTAAATATCATTTCAATTAAATAATTTATTCTAAAAGGTCTCATTTTAATTAATTTAATAAAATATTTAAATCACCATTCAATTTTTTATTAATAGGCTTCTTTTTTTATTTTTAATTTTTAATAAATTCTCTTTTTTTGATATGATATTAATAAAAAATAATATTAAATTGTATATAAATATAAAAATTAGAATATTTGAATTTTTTTAAATTTTAACACATGTAATCAATCATATGCATTAAGAATGGAAAATTTTTAAAATCAACTTGCTATTAAATTCAGAAAAAAAAATACTGATATATAGAATATATAGACTATTCGAATATAATTTAAAACTCTTTCTCTCCTTCTATTTTAAATTAAAAAAAACGGAGTTTTAAGAAATTTAGATGCCATATGCAACATGGGTGGGTAAATGAATTGGGCTGGAAGAGGAGGCAATTTATAATTTTCTTCTAATTCAGATTTAGGACAAATCGTACAACATTATATCAAATCTCGCTAAGAACATTCAATATTTTTGTACACAAATTATTCAGAGTATTGGCTAAGCGTATCACTCACAATCAGTTTATATTGAAATTTATATAAATTAACAAAGTGAAAATTTTTATTTGTTTAAATTTTATTATAATGAATCAAAAAAAATTAAATATATAGATCATATGATTAAGAGAAGCAAAAAACTTGAGAAAAATAACTGTTGGATGGAGGTCGGACATGACAGAAACTGTAAGCGAAATCTTCATATTACAAAGAATAATTTTCAAATCCCCTAGCACCACAGAATTAGATAAGTTTCTTTTAAGGGAGGAAAATAACTATGATCTAAAAAATTAATAAATGAACTTAATAATAAAAAAACAAATAAATCAATTAATTTAAATTAATACTATTAATGAATGTATATATTGGTAATTTATCTATAGTTTTATACCGTTAATTTTTATAAATTGTCTCAAGTCTCTATTTTTGCATTTTCTCAAGTTTCATTATAATTAAAAATATTCAATAATAATCTAGCAATGAAAATAAAATATCAAAATGTAATGATCAAGAAATATTATACTCTATTTCACTATTATAACATATACAATACTTAAGAACCATAGGCGGAGGAAATATTAGGAGATATCATTGCGGGTTCAGGCCAAATCGACCAACATTAATTAAGATATTTTCATTATGACAGATATTAGGAAAAAAACCGCGAATTCAATATTCAATCTGTTCACTAATTATTTGTAGACTTTAGTAAAACATACGCATGACTCAATAGATCCAATCAATCTTCAAATTTGTCTTGAAGGTAGTAAAGAAAGAATAAGATGCGGAAATCAATTGTAAAATATTAGGTTACCCAGACGACTTAAATATAATAGGAGATTCGGCAATTGCGATTACAGATAGCGAGGAAAATTTAATGGAGGTTTGAAATTAATAGGGATAAGAAAAAATATTTAGTAACAAAGAGGAAGAGTATTAACATACAAAATCTTAAGATACAAAATGTAGAATTTGAATATGTATAAAAATTGAATGTAATCACGAAGGATAATAATATTTGAGAAGAATTTAAATCGGGGTTGCAATCGGGAAACGCCTGTTATCTGCAATAAAGAGGCTTATCTCTTCAAAATTATTATCAAAGGGAATATATAAAAAGATTATTTTGCCTGTTGCATTATATGGGTGGGAGGCATGGTCTATGACCCTTGGAGATGGGAGTAGATTCAGAGTATTTGTGAATAGGATTCTTCCCTGCATTTATTGGCCAAAGAAAGATGAGGTCACCGGGTATGGGGGAGACTGCATAACAAGAAATTGCATGGCCTCTCTGCATCTTCAGAAATAGTTAGGGTTATAAAAGGGAAAAAACTGCGATAGGCAGGGCACGTGGCTAGAATGGGAGAGGAAAAAGATATTGGTGGGAAGACCAATTGGAAAACCAATGACGCGTAGGAAGGGACGTAAGAGAGATGGAACAAGGGCTCAGGATAGGGACACTTGGAGAAATGTGGTTGTTGCGGCTAAGAACTTTCGAGTATCTTTGAGCGACATAGGTAGATAGATATAACATATACAATAATAATATATATAATTAATATAGTGATTAAATTAAAATATATTTTTTAAATAAGAACACAAAAAGAAATGAATGTTTTATGTAATATACTGATTGAAACAAAATGGATGAAAACCTTTTACTACTTTCAACCACCAAATACTATGTACCACTCGGGGGTACAGGGGGCGGAGCCCCCGTCTAGGTGTGAAGAGCGCCGAAGGCGCTCTGAGCAGCTAGTTTATATATAATCATAAGTCCTATTCCGGGGGATAAACTAATTCAAATTGAAATGATGTTTCATTTTATATAAAATATGTTTAAAGAAAAAAAATACATGGAGAAGACAATGAAAAATTTTAATATCTGTTCTGGATTATTATATAAACAAATTATTATATTAATCCTAATCGCTATAAAATAATTGTATTTATAGGAGAGTAAAATCGAATAGATAAAAAAACGAATTTATTAAAAAGCTTTAATTCAAAAAAAAGAAACAATTTACATATTATCATATTTGATCTCTTAATCTTTTTTAAATCCTACCATTAAATTCATTATTTAAATTATATAGATTATATATACGCAATTTAACAATAAAGATAAAAGGAAATCAAATGATGGTTGATTCACGGATAACAATATATATATATATATATATATATATATATATATATATAATACTTATATTTATATATAAGTATTATATTATTTTAATTCATTATAATTTCGAGTTATTTTGTTAAAATAATAATTGTGATGAGATTTATAACTGTAAAACCTGGAACATATGCAACCAGACATGCTTTATTTTTTTTACTTTTTAATAAGTTCATCTTATTTTGACTTGCATAACACGTAGATAGATTAAAATATCCCCATTTATATATATATTGTTGAAAAAAATAGAATATATATATATATATATATATAATTGATTTAAATCAATAGCCGTTTTTAAAAAACAAAAAAATGTTGTGGGAGTAGATTTTTTTTTAAACTTTTTTCTCTTACTCCCTATATGTTCATTTAAATTATAATTATGATTACTATACATAAAGATTATTTATAAGTGCAAAAAAAAAACTATTATCGCTTAATGGAATTGAAATCCCCATAATGTTAAACATAAAAAATTAAAAATTGGACATCATCATTATTTCTTTTAATATATTAATTTCTAATAAATGTTTGATCTATTAATTCTTGTATTGAAAATTGTTTCTATTAAAGTTAGATCAAATATATTTAATAAATAAAATAAAATATAAAAACACAATAAGTGTAAAATCATTTAAAAATATTCCTCTATATGTGGGAAAATCGATTAATAAATATTATATGAATTAATCCGACTTATTCATTTTCAAATCTATTATATATATATATATATATATATAGGTATATATATATATATATATAGGTATATATATTTATACATTATCTCTACAAAGGGTGGCTTTAAATTCGATCAATATTGTAGCATCCCACTCTCTCTCTTTCTATAATCCATCAGACGATAATCTGCCTAAACGCTAATTCGCTTTTGAGAGGATAATCAAAAATAAAAATGAATCCCTCTTTTATCCTTCTCTCTCTCTCTCTCTCATATTCGTATTCGTCCCATTCTACAAAACATTTTCATTTCAAAAAAAAGCATAGTGAATATTAGCAGGATAAAAAACAAAATATTTTATTTTACATTAATTAAAATAATAAATAAATAATAATAAAAAAATTACTCTACTGGTTCTTATATATAATTGTATTTAAATATATTCTTTTCGATAATATAAAATATTTAATTTTAAAATATTTTATTAATTTATTGGAGAAAATTATTTTATTTATATAGGTTAATCAATGTGCTAAAAATTTACGAAAATCAATTTTATCTCAACACACAAATGAATTTATTTATTTAAAAAAATAACAAGTTTATTTTGTAAACTAATTATTGATAAAATAATCAAGAAAATATTGAGTATTTGTAGTAGGGGTGAATATATATTAGAGAGAAAAATGTAAACAAGACCAACAACAAGAAGAGTATTATTTATATATATATATATATATATATATATATATATATATATGGGGTGAGGAGGGAGAAAGGATGGAAGCTGGGAATTAATTTACCTGTTTTAAACTTTGTTTGGCAAGTGTCATCACAGTCAGTGGCTCTTGTCAGAAAAATGACCAACGTTTTTAATATATTCTAATATAATAATAAAAGACGTCGTCAAGAACAACAACAACTTAAAAGGCGGATCAAATTGGATATGAGTTTGTTCAAGTTTTGTTCTAATATATTATATTAAAGGAGAAAAGAAGTTAAGTTGTTTTACAAAGATTGTGCATCTAAGTTAAGTAACGAGACGGACTAATGAGTTGCCAGCCATTTGCATTATCCATCCCTCTTTTATTTACACCCTCTTCCACTTCTCCTCAATTTCCATCTTTCACACCACTCAAAGTATTTATAATAAATTTTAATATTTATTAAAAATAATATTTTTTTTTATTAAATATTTAAAAAAAAAAATTAATTAATTTATTTTTCATTTTTATTAGATTTAGTTATTAAATATTATTATTTTCTTTCTATAAATTTTATTTTAATTTTTATAGGACAATTAAAAGGTAGATTTATAACTTGTGTAAAGTCCTTTTTGAAATACACAGTTTATATATAAAAATGCAAGGTTTAGGATTTTCGCCCGAGTAAATTTATCAATAAAAGTATGTTAAAAAACAATATATATACAATGTGAGTCAATAATGATAAATAAGTGGGGTGTAGCCCCTCAAAGATAGATAGAAAGATATGAGTAATTAAAATTTAAAGTTGTTCAGGATAGAAGAGATAGCGTGAGACAGAATAAAGCAGAGGCCTTGCTTCCAAATTTTTTTTCTTTATTTATCCAACACCCTCTACTACTCTTGAATACATGTCTCCCTTATTCCGATCTGTCTTTTTTGGTTATTCATTCAATCTGTCACCGAAATCCAAAGAACCATTTTACGTGGGAGACTACTGAATTTTATTTGCTAAGAAATTTTCTCATCATTTGTATCACACTTCTTAGACCTTCCCCGCTTCTCTCATTTCTAAATAAAGTAATAAAATAATATATAAAGAATATCTTAAATATAATATAATATCTCTAAAATACAACAATTAATTTAAAAAAAAAATAAAATAAAAAAAAATATAAGAATAGAAATAATGGAATTTATGAATTAATTATAATAAAATTATATTTAATTATTTTTGAAAATTTTTAATTCTAAATGAATTATATAAATATAAATATATATATATATATAATCATATATTTTTAGCTTTCATAAAACTGACCTACCCTCTTTTGATATTTTCTCGTTAATTTTAGCGATATTCTATTTATAAGATTAATTTATTTTAATTTCTAATTAATTTTAATAATATTGTAAAACGCCTTTCTTATCTATGAAAAATTATAAAATGATTATTCGATATCTTTTCTTAGTATTTTTTTTAAAATAACTGGATAAGATATTAAAACTCGTCTAATTATTTTAATTTATTTATATAATTATCAATTAAAGAATACTAGAAAATTTGCTAAATGATAAGATTGACTATTTTTAAACAACATTGAGTCTTTTCCATCTTTTGAAGTTGGTTTCTTTTTTTTGATTTATTTTTCTTCGATTTAATAATACTATACTATACTATACGAACGACTATACAAGAATGTCAATGTCTATTAATAATTGCACTTTCTATAATTCAAATTTTTTTGATCTATTCACCCTTTTATGTATAAATTCATGAAAGGGTCATATTAATTTTATTAATATTTCCTTTCAAGTTCGGCGACCTTCACCCCTTTTTGTCGGAAAGATAAAATGGAAATGGAAATTCAATTTTTCAAAATATAAGGTACAATATAATGCCTGAACTTGTGAGTGTGTATGTGCGTGTGGGTGGGTGGTAGATATATCGTATAGCAACCCTTCTTCGTCTTCTTCTCCTCCTTTATTCTCTCTCTATCTCTCTCTTCTAATTTATATATTAATTAACCCTTAAAGTGAAGAGGGGATAGAAGAGATGTGCTCCTGGACTTAAGACTTAATTCAAATTGCTTGCGATTTTCTGTAAGAAATTCTCTCTCTCCCCGCATTTACGCAAGATGATATGATTCATAAAGGATTAAAGAGACAAAGAGGGTGCCGAGAGAGAGGAGGGTTAACCATTCCCTCTAACCCTCTAACCCTCTAACTCTCTCTCTCTCTCGGATTCTCTTTTTGTCTCACTTGTATAAATATAAAGTCAACGTCTTGAAGGGACTTTTTTTGATTTAATTGATTTCAATGCCTGTTCTCATTGGTTTGTACTTCAGAGGATCTTATTTCCATCCCCATTTGCTAAGTTCTCGTTAGAACTGGCAATAATCTCGGAAGCATACAAGATTAGCTGTTCCAAGGGTTGCTTCTTGGTTGATCTCCAACTGCACCTGGGACATATACACATACACCTTTCTCACGTATTCACTATATACACCCACTCCTCCTTTTGTCCTAGTCGTTATCGATGTCGTTGTCGTCGTAGTCGTCATCATCGTCATCGTTATTGCTAATCTCTCTAGCCGTTAGTGTAAACGGAGAGTAAAAAAAAGAGGAGGGCTTAATCCCAACCCTCTAGCTCTCTCGAGTCCTTGAAGGGATCCAACAAAAGAAAACGTAATCCTTTGTTCCTAGGTCCAAAGAGCGCTCGGTGAGAAGAGGCAAGAGAGAAAAGAGGGGAGGTTTCGTTGCCAATTCGAGACTTTTATTTGGTAACCGCCTTTCAATTGAAATCAAAATTGCGAAGAGAAAATCGAGTATGAAAATAAAATTTATACTAATAGTAGTTAAATAAAAGTTAGAAAATTAACAAAAAAATTTAAAAGTGAAAAATAATTCAAAATTATGATAAGAATTAAAAACTCGTAAATTAAATATTATTTTTCTAACTTTATTTATATATAAATAATTATAATTTAAATTTTATTTTTTTAAATTCTTTCTTAATTCTTTTTCTTTTTATTTTCTAGTATCAATATTTCTAGATTATATTAATTGAATTAAATTTTTAAATAATTGAAAACCTAACGCTTTGCATTTGAAAAAATAATAATTTCAATTTAATATAATAATCTATTTCATATATTTTTATAATTTAAAGGAAAAAAAAATAAATATTTTCTCAAATTATAAATGTAAAAAATATGGTTTCCCTAATTCGATTGAATGAATAATTTTTTCTTATATATATCTAATGTTTTTCAATTATATGAAGAAATTTTTATAATTTTGAAATTATTATTTTAATTTTAATATATCATGGATATAAATATTGATAATTAATTTTCTTTATGATAAAATAAATAAATTACAATAAATGCAACAGAACGAAAAAAAGTTTATAAATTTAATTAATATTTCTTAATTTAATAGCAAGTCTTTTTGCTTATTCAATTATATCAAATTAAATATCCATTGAAAGAGAAAAAAAAAACTGGAGCGAATGAAGGTGAATAGGGATTTTGATTGTGACTGTTGGGTGGAAGAGTTATACGATTGAAGTGATGGAAGAAAGGGTTGAGAATGGCCGTATAACTAGGGAGGGCGGGAGTTTAGGGTAGTTAGGAACCAAAGCAGCAGCCACTTTTGTCATTTTGTCAATCTCTCACCGGAAGCATTGCTTCACTTCAATTTTTTTTTTCTTCCATTCTTTCTTTTTCTTATTCACCTTATTATTATTATTACTATTTTTATTATTATATATTTATAAGCATCCGTGAATTTACATTCAGGTTTAACGGATTAAGCCAAAAGGGTTTTGCTTGAATAGAATAGAATCATAAATGGAGGGGTTAAGAGGGTGTTCACTGCAAAAAGAGGTCCTTAACTCACACTCACACACTCACACACACACACACACACAACATCGTTACATAGACAGTGATTTATAATTTTCGTTGAGTACTAGTTATTTTTATATATAAATTGAAAATAAAATATATGTTTAATTTTTCGAATAGTAATTGATTTGAAATTTGAAAAATGGTTGGTTGGGTGAATAATATGATGGTTATATAGTAATAACTTCAACCGATTTTGATTTCATTTGATTTTTTCTTGATCAATCAAATTGTAATTTTTTTTTATTTTTCATTTTACTAAAAAAATATTTCTTATTGAAAAAATTTAAATTATATAAATAAAATACAATTATACAATTAAACAATTTTAAAAATTATAAGTATTCGTGGTTTGGCAATATAAGGTTCAAATTTTGGGAATATTTGATAAAAATAAGATTTTTATTATAAAAGCCATGTTTTTTTAATAAGTGTTTCAGTTTAAATTAAAATTCACTATAATTTTAAAATTTATTTTTAAATAAATATTTGTACCTTAACAATTATATGGTTTTTTTATTATATTATTTCAACATTATATTTATCTTATCATATCAAAATTTCAGCCCAGATATTTTTCTTTGAAAAATGCACCCACGCTCAGGAAGTCCTTACGAAATTGATAATAAAATAAACGCTTTTAATAATATAAAGACCATAATTGCTGAAAATCTTATTCTTCTTTGGAAGATGCACCCACGCTCAGGAAGTCCTTACGAAATTGATAATAAAATAAACACTTTTAATAATATAAAGACCATATTTGCTGAAAATCCTACTTATTAAAATAGTACAGGAGTATATTATATTTTATACAAAAATAAAATCCGCGATTACTTTCTGACCAAATTTATCTTAAATTACAAAAATTTTGAATTTATTTTATTTTTTAATAGATATTTTATTAGAATATATTTATTGATTAATTCTTTTTAATTTCATCATTTCCTCGTCTTTAATATATATATTATAAAAATTATTAATATTAAATTACCCTCCCTTAAGTAGTTAATTTATTCAGCTACCCTCTATTCAAAGATATCCCTGTACTATTCAATGATTCATCCTCCCCTCTTGTTGTCTTTCCACCCCACCCTTTTATTCATTCTCTTTCTCTCTCTCTCAATCTCTTTAAGATATAATTAGACTTATAAGAGTACTGGATTTACATCGATATAATACAACAATTTCTTTACTCGACATCGTTGTCGTCGCAGGTCCAAAAATAATCGGATTCTTATAATTAGAAAATTTTCAATTAGATGCAGACTTAGAAATAAACGACTGAATAAAAATAATAATAATAATAATAATAATGTTAATTAAAAAAAAAATTAAGAATACATCAGACAAGATCTTCTTTGTGATATTGAGAAGCCATTAAAATATTTTTTCTACATAATTATTATCTCGTTATGACTATTATGAAAAGTGGTAGAAAATTATATGTATAAGAATATAACTTATTGGAGAGACTAAAGTAATCACCTGATTGTTATGGAATATAAATTTTTCAAAAAATTATTTAAAATAATCGAAATTCAATTATATAAGAAGAAAAATTTAAAATAAAAAAAAGAATGAATTTTTTTAATGATAAATATGTTTTATTTCAATTATTTTTCTATTTGTTAAACATGCACTGACTTGAAGTCATTTTTTTAATAACATCTTATTTGTTGTTTAAAAGTAATTTAATTTATCTTGTACACCACACTATCTTCACATACTACCTTTTATTATCATATGATATTATAAATAGTATATAATATTTGTAATAATATATATAATATAATGATTTATTTTTCGTTAATTAATTTAAAAAAATAATTATTGTTTGTTTTATTTTGTTATTGTTTTGATACTAGTGTTTTGAATCGGTAACAGAAGAGATCAAAATTGGAACTGAATTTGAAAGAAGAGTTCGAACGAGAAGGGGGCCGGTAATTCACAAACCCAATAGAAGAGTAAGTCTATTTAAGACTTGGGCCTTGGACTTTGCACCTGGAATTAGGCACACCATCTTTAATCATATATTAAAATAAAATCAATTTTAAATTATATATAAATTAAATTCCACTCATTTAAAAAAATATTCATATGAAATATCAAAAAAAAAAATCATTATTTTTTTTAAATATTAATTTAAATTAATTTTCAATAAATTAAAAAATATTATAATATATAATATATTATATAATACTAATTGATTTCGTTATAAATGCATATGGGGTAATGAAGATCATCATGCATTTGAATAGATATATACGTGTTTAATTATTAATAAAAAGGCTGGTGAAGTGAACGCTACTCGTGATGGTGTAGGTGCGAGAGGAGGGGTCAGGGAGGGTTTGTATTAAATAGGCCTGGTTAGGTGGCGAATTCAAGGGTGAGGCGCGAGGGCGATGGTGCTCAAGTGACTAATCATCCAATACAAAATTTAATTTATAAAATTAAATATCAACTGAAATTAGAAAATTTCTCTTTCATTCATTTATTTTATATCATATCATATATATATATATATATTTATATATATATATATAGATATCAACGAAATATCCAATGCATATTTATATGTTAATCATACTAATTTGGTATTACATTTATAATATATATATAATATATACATAATGTTTAAAAATCCATTTCACGAGTGGATCCTTGATTAATTTATATTGGAATCAAACTACAAAATTCAATTTGAATTAAATATACTGATTATAATTTAAAAAAAAAAGCTAAATATTATATAAATATAAGTGAATTAATAAAATATGTATAATATCTAATAGCTAAAATTTGTTATATATGAATATGAATAATAATAAACATAGTATATATAATCCTCCAATTTATTTTTCTTATTTTTGTCAAATATGAGATTTAGTTAATATTTTAAAAAAAATAAATAAATATTATAACATGTATTTGAAGAGAGAAAAAGAAAAAGGGGAAAATGGATAAATCATTGTCCCTAATCCTGCTTTTATGTATGATATCCTCTTTATACTACTCAAGAGCCCTCCAACTGTCAATCATCACACAAATTTAAAATATAATCGATTTAGTTAGTGTTTTACAATCTTACTATGATAAATATCTCCAAAATAATAAAAATAAAAAATTAACATATATTTATTTCAAAAACTGCAAAAATGCAATAAAAGAATAGATTTATAATTAGAATAAAAATTATTTAAAAAAATTCTCAATTAATTCCAAGAGTTATTATCAAATTTAAATAAAAGACTTTTTTGATAAAACGACTAAAAAATCTTATATTCTATCATATTTAATATCTAAATACAAAAAATAATTTACGTAATAGTTTTTAATCTAATCTTATTGCAAAAAAAAGAATAAAAAAATATTGTTTTTGGATCCAAGGCCCTTAAAATAGGAATTTTCGTTTAAATCTCATATACTTATGAATTTTTGGTATAAAAATATATTAATTTTATTTTTTTAAGCCCATAGATATATAATATTAAATGTAAGTAAAAATAAATAAAATGAAATAAAATAAATGTAATTAAATATAAATAAAATAAATATTTCATTAAAATAAACAAAAATCTGATCCCGATATTCCAACATTCATCATTTTCTATGTTTTTATAATACTTATATACGTAAAAAAGATTATATTTCAATAAGAAAAAAAAGTATAATACTTTTATTTCACAATTAAGTCATTTTTGTTATGATGCAAGATATTCTTTCTCTTTTGCTCTCCCTATCAAAGTCTACGATTTCAATGCAATACAATAGAAAACAAAATCACTTTTGACTCATTCATACTCTATTAAATATTAATAATAAAAATAATAATGAATATAATAGAAGAAAATGTATATATTATAAAAATGAATGATTTTAAATTTATTATACAATAGATAAATAACATAATTTTTATATCATCTAAATATAAGATCGAGATAAAAAAAAAAAGAAAAATTTTTATTATTCTTTAAACTATCCATGAATGTATTTATTAATTATTTATTTGATAGGTAAATGTGTTAAAACAATTTCACACTTTAATTTGCTAGATCAGCAAAAAGCATGTTTTTAAATATTTAAAAGGAAATATTAAAAATTCATAATAAAATTCACATGATAAAAAACATAAGAAAGATATTAAAAATAAATAAATACATAAAAGAACAAAAGTACAATTCAAATGAATTTCCTTCTCTTTAATGCAAAATCACACAAAAATGTAATTTGAATCATTCCGTGTTGTTTCTTTTTTCTTCAAATATAAATAAATAAATCGACATTTATATTTTTATCTTATCAGTTTATGATCATAAACATTAGAATTCTAATAAAATTAAATAATAATATTTTGTGGGGTTAATAATTCAAATAGATAAATAAATAAACATGACAACTATTTCGAAATTTCCATTTTTATTATTTATTATATTTTTAAAATAATTTAGCAATGTAATCTATCAATAAGAAAAAGAAAATTTTTTTATTTTTATTTTATGGACTATCCATATTTTAAGCAGTTTTTGTCATTTTTTTAAATTATTCATTTTGAATTATATTAAAATAAGAAATTAAAAATTGCAATAAATTTTCGTTCTTAGAAATAATAAGACAAAAAAATCACTAAATTATTTTATTAATTCATTATAATTAAGATTAATAATTATTTTTTCTTTGATTTGATCTCTTTTTATTTTATTTTCATTCTTTTGTTGATGTTGTTGTTAGTATTATTGTAGTTGTTAATGGATATGTTGTTTGATCTTTTCACCTCCCAATTGGACTGCATTTATATTATTATATATCTCTTTCTCTCTTCTTTGAGGAGTATTCTTAGATTTTAGCTCATCCCTCATGCTCCCAGTTTGGGTCAGGGTTCATTTCATTAAACTAATCAAAACTACCCATTCCTCCTTATCGCTCTTCTTGTCAAAACCCCTCTTCCTCTGCTCTCTTTGTATGATCCCTCACTATTTCAATCCTCAATGTAATATTTTTAATACAAATGCAAAAACTATTAATTATTTCCAAAAAATAAAAAAATTGTTTATATTTTTATAGATTCACGAAATATTATATATATATATATATATATATATATTATTTCTTTATTTTATTTACTATTTTAAATCAGACCTATAAAAAATTATGTCTTAATAAGATTTTAAAAGTTATTGAAATATATATTATTCAATCATGAAGTTACAAATTTTAAATATTTTATTATATAGATATAATATTTTTAGTCAAGTATCGGTCTTAAATTAAATTTAAATTATTTTGATGATAAATTATATGATTTTTGCCAAATAAACTGACTCATGGATATAGAAATTTTGAAATATTTTTTTAAAAAATTTTATTTCCCTAAATATTAATTTAAACTTAATTTTTTTAGACAATTTATAAAGAGAGGTCGAATTCGAGTTATACAAGAGATCTTTTTTAAAATTAAATAAATAAAGCATTTTTTTATTTAAAATTTATTGATATGTCATATAACATTCGTGTTTTTATAGTTCTAACTACTAAATAACTACAAGAATGAATTGATTTAATTATCATTAAATTAACTAAAAAACATTCTTATTTTTTCTACAAAAATTAAATTATATTCTATAAATTTCTTTTATTGTTTAGTATAAAAGAAAAGTACCGGGACCCCGAGCCTCGGCTCGGTACTTAAGTTAAAAAAAATGATTCATTATTATTGGATTTGGCTGGTAATATTAATACCTGGGACACCGAGCTCTCGCTCTACCCTTTAAAAAATATTGATACACAATTCTTTAATTATTTATTACAATTATTAAATGTTACACATTTGCATCAATCTGATTAAAATTAATGAACTTGTGCTCCTCAATAATACATAAATATATAATATATAGGTACATATATTTTTTTTCTATAGTGTTTTTTTGAAAAACTGTTTAGCGCCCCAAGTGGTTATAAAACAAACTAAAGACAAAAAAACGTGCTTTGCAGCTTTTCGGAATTAAAAAAGCAAAATTGGCAGTCGTGGGACTGGCCGACAGAAGTGAAAACTTCTGCGTAAGAAATTTTAAAACAGACGAAATTCGCGCTATTTCACGAGAAAGATGAATTTCATATGCATGTATATATATATAACTTATATATTATTTTAAACATATATTTTAAACAAATTTGTAACTTATATTTATATATATATAAATACACAACTTTGTTTAAAATATTGCAATACGAACTGTTTTATAATTCTTATCTCTAACATAAAATATATATTTATTATGTGAAGTTCATTTCGTATAATTTTGATTATATATGTATATATGAAATGAACTTTACATAATAAATATATATTTATATGTTAGAGATAATTTATAAAACAGTTCTAATGACAATTCAAATTTCGCGCTCTGTTATAAGAAATTTGAAAGCAGATGGTTTCATGGTGTTGGTCACGATCACGCGAGTTCTATACTTTTTCCCCATCCCGCAAAAGTGCTCAACGCCGCTAAAGAAGTTTTCACTTCAAAAATTATTTAATATTTGGAAATATATCTGACTTATAGAAAAAATGAATATTAATTAAAGAAAGAAATAGTTTTTAAAATATCCTGAATAATATGTAACAATTTTCAAGATAGAAATTTATTACAATATTACAATTATTAACTGTTGCATCATTGCATCAATCTGATTAAAATGAATGGAACTTCGGGTACTCAATAATAATAAATAAAATAATATTAATAAATATATTGAATAATATTTTATTGAAAAAATATTAAAACTTATAAAACTATCTAAAACTTTATTAATAAAAGAACAATGAATAAATAAATATAGAATAGTAATTTATTAAAAAGTAAACAATAGATAAAAAGAAAAAAAAATAACAAAATCATTATTTTCATTTTTAAATAACGATTCACCCGGCGAGTTTCGAACCGACGAAATCCACTCGTTAAAACATCAGTCCAACCGCTGGACTATATGTATTTAGATAAAAAATTGTCATTTTTTTACTGTCTTAGCAGGCAGTATTAAAAATTTTGACGTTTTCCATATATAATTTTCAATTAAGAAATTAATAATGAAGCTGTATGTTTCAAGAGATATCATCAATAAAACTTAATTTTTCTTTATAAATACTATATCTAGTGTGAATTTGAAAAAAATCGTTAGAGCGGTTTTTGAGAACCAATATATATAGATAAATACATATATACAATTTTAGCTAGCATAATAAGATAAGATATACTTATTTTTTATATAAATATTCTTTTTATAGGTGTAATTATCGTATTTAACCATGCATCTTCTGTATATTTTATATTTACATGTATTAAAAATAATGTTAAAAATTTTAGTTATATTCACTTACATTGTTGCCCGATCGAAATTTGCAAATAAATGATAATCCGAACATACTGTATTGAATTCTAATGATGAGATAGACTTACCTAAAAAAAAATGATAAATTAAAGGTTATATAAAAAAATATTGTTTATAAAATAATAAAGTAAAATGGGTCAATAGCATATGGAAATTTATTATTTTAATTTAATAAGTTTTGTTTTTACGTTATACATCTCATAATTGAAATACGAGAGATGAGAAAGGGATTATAAGATTGCATTTGCATTCTTTTATTAAAATAAATAGATAACATGATGGGTAGATAGATGATAGTGAAAGAACATAATAGACTGACAAGAAATATTGGATGAGTGTTACGATTTAATTGACAAGAAATTCATTTTCCTGGTTTATATCAAACTGATACCAGCAAAACAAAAAAACATTTTCATAAAAATAAAATATAAAATCCAAAATGTTTGCAATTCTAATTAAATCGAAAAATATACAAAATCCATAACTAAAGAGGCTTTCGATTCTTCAACAAACCCTCAGACAAAGTTTACTGAATGTTTTGTTATATTAAAGATTAACTTTGGGTTTAGGAGAACAAAAGAGGGAAGAGAATGAACTAAAAAAATTCATTAATTTATTAAATAAGTAATAAATATTTTTTTAAGAATTGAAATGCCATATATCCCTCACTACCTTCTAAACAAAATTCATAAAATTATTTAAAAAAAAGATAATTATATTATATATAAAATCCTCTTTAAATAAATTTTTGCAAATTCTCTTTTCTTTCCCCTTGTCTATCTAAAATGGATGAATGCTCCTATACTTGTTCCTGTTTCAGATGAGGAGGAGAGGGGATGATGTTCCTTCTCATTTGTAACAGGATCCGGAGATGAACGGCTTGGATATGTCATTGAGGATCCGTCCGGCGGGTTGCATCCGGCAAAAGAGGACAGAAACACCTCAATATTTATTACCATCACCACCGCCGCAACCCTATCTAAGAAGCTATATAGCCTAAATAAAAACCCCGTCCACTTCAATCCCCACTATACAATAATAATAATATAATTAACTAGACTTAAAATAAAAGAGAAAGGGAATAAAAACAGGATGGGAATTAAATGACAAGAACAAGGGGAACATGGAAATAAGGGAAAAGGATTGTAATGCAATAAAATATTCATAAAATCATCCGAGTTAAGAATAATCATATAATAATATTTTTAACATTGATTAATGTTGAGTTTAATAAAATTAAGTGAGTCTGTTGAAAAAAATAATAAACTGAGTGTAAAAACACAAATCACATAATAATTATTGTTAAAAAAATATTATTCAATTACTGTTATTTACTAATGGATAATTATAAATATTTTATATTCAATATTATAAATTTTTTTTTCTCATTGCAAATTATAAAAAAAAATCTCCACTTGACTGTCTCGCAAATTTGGATTAGATTAATTAACATTATATTATATTTAAATTAAATTTAATTAATTAAATTATAAATTAAAATTAATGAATAGGAGTAATATTTATTAAAACAGTTTGGTTCTTTGTTGTTGGCACCACGTCACTTGCTGGCGCGTGATTTGCAGTCGTGTTAAAAAATTAATTCCGGTATTTCCAGCGATTCAATCAAGCTGAAATTCTGTATATAGTAGTTGTACACAATTATTAATCATGTGAAAAACTATCCACTACATCTCTTTAATTTTACGGTCATGTTAGAGGAAAAAAAATGAAAACGTGGTAGGTAATCGTCCTCTTTCGAATGAGGTACATTTATCAAAAATTGATAGAAAACTACGAATTTTGAATAATGCCCGTGTTCCAAATTCCATTGTTCTAGCTCAAACCGTTTTTGAGTAATCTTGTCAATATCCACACAAACACACACACATACACACACATACACAGACAAATATTTTTCTCAACCTTAGTGACTCAGGGACCTTCAAAACGTATAAACGTAAACATCAATATCTCGACATCGAAAATTATCATGATCGCAATAATATCTCTGGCGAGATAGTAAAAATTATTTCTTATTAAAAGGAGAGAGAGAGCAGCGGACTTCAATCATTATTTGTAAATGCAAAAATTTGCAAAATTAATGGGTGAAATAATTTATGTTACTCGTATAATAGCAAAATTAATAAACAACCATCTGTAATGTATGAAAAATAAAAGGAAAAAATTTCTTAAACCTATTTAACTGAGATAAAAAAGTTATTTATGAAAAATTAATTTAATAAAAACATATTTAATTATATTTAAACAGCAATAATAATAATAATAATAATAGAATAAATTAATTGTAAGAATGTTACAGCAAACAATACAAAGAAGCGAATAGCGACAAGTTTGATTTGAATGCCGCTTGATGATCCTGAGCTGAGGATTATCAAATTGTGGGTGAGGGAGTGAGTGAAAGGAAGGTTAGGGTGAAGGGCAGGAGAGAATGCGAGAGAGAGAGAGAAAGAGATAGAGATAGGCAGAGAGGGGGACGGAATGGGTGAATGGGTGGCGCTTTAATCCAAAAATCATTTAAATTTAACTCTTTATACTCCTACTGGATTCCAAACCATCCCCCGTTTTAGCCAAATCCCTCACATCAAAATATAGGGTAGCATGGTTTGGTAAGTAGGATTGAAGGGGTAAAATAGGAATGGGGTTGAAAATCGATAGGAAACCCCCCCACCCCACTCTAAACGCAAATGGATTCCAGATTATTATTATTACATTAATAAAAACAAAAAATATATATATAAATATATATTTTTACATTTTTAGTTCAAAATAAAATTTTCTTTTACCTATCTAAATAAAAATTATAGAAAAAACATTCATTAAGAAATATTTTCAAGACAGACGTAGAAAGGGTGAAGTATATATTTTGTTGTGTCTAATAAAAATTAATTTATCTGAGTCTTTTACCAGTAACAAAAACAATAGTAACAAAAATATTCTAAAAATTTTTGCAAAAATGAACTAACAACTATTTAAATGTTTGGCAAAAATGTTTATTGCTTTAATTCAAACACAAACAACATTAAATATACAAGATTAATCATTTATAAACTGCATAAAACATTGAAAGTAGCAATGAGATTCTAATTATAATATCCTTAATATCAATGAATAAATAATTAATTTAAAGACACACTATAAATAGAGTAAATAAAAAATTTCAGATTTTTATTCGAAATAATTGACATGTTGATTTTTGAAAAATAAAGTTTATTAAAGATTAATTTTTAAATTTTGAATTAGTATATGTATAAGAATAAGCTGGAGTGTCTCCACTCGACTATCTCGCAATTTGAATTAAATAACATATATTATATTTAAATTAAATTATAAATTAAAATTAATAAATTATATTTATTAAACCAGCGCGTGTTTGGCTCTCTGTTGATGGCACCACGACACTTGCTGGCGCGTGATTTGCAGTGTTAAAAAATTAATTCCTGTACTTTCAGCGATTCAGTCAAGCTGAAATTCTAGCAGTTTTATACAATTTTTAACCATGTGAAAAACTATCAAACATATATCTTTATTTTTACGGTCCGTTTAGAGGAAATAAATGGAAACGTGATATGTAATGACCCTATTCCGAAAGACCTACATTTCTTAAAAGATGATAGAAAACTACGAACTTTGAATAATGCCGCTATACCAAATTTCATTATTATAGCTCAAACCGTTTTTGCGTAATCTTGTCTACATACACACATACACACACACAGAGAGACATTTTTCTCAACCTTAGTGAAAATACTCAGGGACCTTCAAAACATATCAAAATATCAAAATCTCGGCATTGAAAATTTTCGTGATCTATATATATATAGCATTACATCTAAGAAAAAAAAATAAAAGATATTTAGGATATTACACAATAAAATCTTTGTCGGTCTTTGTCCCAGTAAAATATAAAAATAATTGTATTTGACAACATATTTTAATATATAAAATTTGACGAGAATTCTATACCCACTAAAGACATTAATTATTTTAAAAATATATGGGGGTGGATAACTATATTTGAGTTATTATTGACGTAAGAAATCATTGCCGGTGACCTTGTCGGAATCCAATTGAAAATAGCGCCATCTGTTTGGAGGGATTTCGCTTCAGCTTTAATCCGGATTAACGTTCGTCTATTGATTTTCTTATCCATTTAAAAAGCGAGATTATATATATATATATAGAGAGAGAGAGAGAAAGAGAGAAAGACTAAAGAGAGAGAGAGAGAAAGAGAAATAGAGAGTAGTGAGCCGGAGAGAAAGAGCGGGATTATATAGAGATAATCTTTTTTTGTACATTAAAATCGGACAGAAATGAAATAAAATAACTAGAGATAAGGCTGTTTGGTAGAAATAAATAGGGTCGCAATATTGGTAAACAAAAAAATTAATAAAAAAAAGGAAAGGTTTAATGATTTATTAATTAAAAGAACCGAATATGAATTACTTCTAATTGCTTAGATTAAAACATAAAAAAAAAATGAAATAACAAGAATATAGTAAATTCATTATTAAATATATAAGTTTTTTTATCATTTAAGTTTGAATAATAAGTTGTTAAAAAAAGACGATAAACAAAATTTAAAGATGAACTTTCTAGAAAACACGCATGAAAAAATTAATTTTCATAACAAAAATCAACATTAAATAATTATGACAATTTCTAGTAAAAATAATTTCTGGCTGTATTTGATCCATCTAATCAACAGAAAATGAACATTATACTTACTGTTAATAGATAAGTTTTTATTTATTTTTTTTACTCAATTATTTTTGAAAAAATTGTAAAAATGTATTACTTAATCATCGCAATCTCCATAATTTTTATATTTGAATAAAAAAAAGAAAATACTTAAAAAATCTCCCCATCTGTTTACCATACGTATCTTTCTACCCATATTTCATACTTTATATTAAATATTCATTTTGACCATTTTATTATTTATTTAGTTATGTCATATAAAATATTAAAATTAATTTTTTAAAAGTCTGAATGGGAGTATATATATTTTAAATTTAAAACAACCCCCCCCCCCCCCCCATTTGTGATTCGAATAACTTGTAAAACTAAAATTCCAAAATCTCGTCATAATAAAATTTCCAACTTTTGAGTTGATTTGTTGATAAAGAATTAATATTTATTTAATATTTTTCTAATTTTCATTATAATAAAAGATTTTAAAATCTATTTTTTGAAAATATATAAAAACTATTATTATAATGAAAATTAGAAATAGATTAAATAAATATTAATTCTTTATAAACAAAATCAAATAATTTATATAATTTTAAACTATTTAAAAAAAATGCGGATCAAGATTTAGTACTTAATATATATAGAGAGAGATATATAATTGATTTGGTATAAACAATTAATGATTTTATTAATTTAATTAATTAATAATTAATTATATTTTGAATGAATGCATTTAGCTTATGAGAATTTAATAATAACAAAATAAATAAAATAAAATAAAATTAAGTTAAATGGAATGAGAGTATTCATTTGATCACCGGATGAAACATTTTTAAAATTAAAATTTTCAATTTTCTAGTTCATTATAAAAAATGTGCGCTCCAAATTTAAAATTAAAAAAAAAAATTTGTAACACATAACAGTTAGGGAGGGTCGGGGAAGGGAATGAGGGAAAATAAACAAATATAAAATAAATTGTTCTTTATAGTTTTATATATTGTATCAAGGAGAGTAAATGAGAGAGTAAGAGAGAGAGATAGAAAGAGAGTTACATACATGAGTCGGGCGCCAGTGTGCCGAAAGTCGACAGCGTTCTAGCTGGGACTGTACTGGCTCGTGGATTATCTGAGCAGAGGGAATTAGAGGGTAGGGGATTACCCCAAGCCGTAGGGCAGAGCGGGGGTAAGTGCGGCAGGGGAAGAGAGCGGTGAGCCGTCCGGGCGTCGGCGGCGGGGTGCGAAAGAGACAGACAGACATACAGGGTTAACGGGTGGGACAGAGACAGAGCTAAAATCCATCGGGCCGGATTTGGCCGCGGAGTGTGAGCGAGCGAGATAGAGAGCGCCGCGAGCGCGGCTAAATCCGGCTTAGGATTAAGCCTGGGCTGCCAGCAAAGGCAGCAGCAGCAGCAACAGCACAGAGACAGGGATGGAAAGAGTGAGAGAAAGAGAGAGAGGCAGAGAGAGAGAGGCCTCTGAGAACCTGGATTACGACGGAACGCCAAGTCCGAGAGAGAGAGAGAGAAAGAGAGGGGCTGCGTTTTCATCCCACCCCACTTCCCTCATCTCTCTCTCTCTCTCTCCCTTCCACCCTTCTTCCCTATCCATCCATCCATCCATCCGCAAAAGCAGCCCAAATCCAAAATCTCCCCCTGCATCTTACCGTCACACACACACATCAGGAAAGAGAGAGAAAGAGAAATCGATGGATGCGAATCATTTCATTCAGAAAGAAATATAAAATAATAATAAATTTCCTACACTAATTTTTGAGAAATATTTAAATAGTAATATAATCTATTATTTTATTTGCATATATAGCAACTATAAATTATAACTATTACTAAATTATAATGAATCAATAATCAATTTTCTTTAACATTAGTTCAATATATTAGTTATTTATCTTCAAACTCTTTAAAAGTAAAAGTAATACAAAACTTATTAATAGATATTATTTGTGACATTATAATTTGTTTTTGATTATAAAATAAATATTAATTATAATAAATAAAAATTACTTGTAGTGTGGCGACAATCTATATCACTATCTCTTTTCTAAATTGTTAAATTTCTACAAAAGGAAATTTTTAGTATAAGAATTTGTTTTAAGAAAATAAAATTTATTTTAACTTCATCAAAATATTCATATTAATATAAAAGAGCCTATCAAACTAATTAATATGATCAGATATTTATTTAAATTTTATTTACAAATTGAAAATTAATCTAATTTTATATCTATCTTGATCAAATGTTAAATGATATTATCAATTACAATTAATTTTGATTTTAATTTAAATATACATAAAAATTCAGTGAAAAAGATTGGGTTGCCTAACATAAAGGGGACAAAACAATATAAATAAATATTGATCTATATTGCAATCTAGCCCTAACAAATATTTTGCAATAATTTAGAATATTATAATTTTTTTCATAAATAAATAAATTATTGAATTTTTGCTGAGGTCTGATCCTTCGGACTCAAGAAAAAGAAACTATTATCGTAATTAAAAAAAATATATTGTACAATACTTTGTAAGCCTATTGATATTGAATTTTAAATAATAAAAATATGCAAATCGATTTAATAATACTAATAATAATTAATTCTAATTTTAATTATATACACTTCTAATTATTCTAATTTTGTAATATACAGGTATATATAAAGGTATTTTGGTAGACAGTTATATTAAAACGAGATCTCTCTTAAAGGGAATAGACGATGCAATATAAAAGCAACGTGGGGTAGTTGAAAAACAAAATACAAAAATATTCTCATTCCTCATACATTCCTTATTATCAACCAATTCACTTAAATATTAGATTATCAAACTTTTATTTGACAGAAAAAAATCATAAAAAATTTTTTAATTATATATTTTTAAGTTATTTTTAATTATAGTATTATTAAGACCCAGTATCATTTAATTTCAGAAAAAGTATAATTAATTAATATAAATAAATAAACTAAATAAATATATTTATTATTTGTGTTAGAGAAGTTAAATAAATTTAAAATATAACAATTCTCTTCACTATCGCTCTAACTGGCCTTTATGGCTTTGATATTTTTTTAAAATTTGTTTAAAAGAATAATATTTGAAAAAAAATAGAAAAATTTTAGAAAAAAAATATTAAATAGTATAAATACTATACACATTTAAATATTTCTTTCTGTTTTTAGGATTTAAAGATAAATCAAATTTAGTCAAAAATGGTATATTTAATAGAATGAAAATTATATTAAATTATTATATTGCGTTTGTCAATATATTTAATTATTTGTTATTAATATAATCAACAATTTACAAATTTTATATTATTGGTATATTTGCAAGTAGTAAATGTTACAATTTTTATTATATTTTTTTCACTATTTTTGATTTTCGTTTGTTCATATCCATTTGATTTGTTTGCTTTCCAAAAGTTCTGCATTGAAAATAACTACACGAAACGCATACACCAAGTGCTTAAATTTAAAATGGAAAATTGCAGTCGAATGAGTTGGCCGACTCCCCGGATTCTGCCCTTTCAGTATCAACCTCTTCTTCCCCTCCATCACAACCCCTTCATTCCTTATTACTTCTCTCTCTTCATCATTACTTTCTACTCTTACATTTTACTTTTCCATCGTTCACCTGAATAATAGAAAAAAAACATTCTTGTAAGGTTCACTTCCTCCTACTCTCTTTCACATCGCATAAATAGAAAGACATACATACTTCGGTGACCAAAAATAGAATTGATTAAGAAAAGCTGAGGAGGGCTGATGCTATGACTGGTTGGCTGGCATTAGTCGAGTGCCTCGGATTAAGATTAGAAACGTTGTGGCCCAATTTAGAAAAATCCTTCCTACTCCCCTCAAACCTTTCCACCCCTCACCCCACCGCCCACTTCACTACCAACAACCAAGCCCAATCCGATTAGTAAATATATAACTGAAGAGAAACAACTAAAAATTGTTGATTATTGATTTCATTTCTATGGCTAATAGAGAAAATAAGAATAAAAATTAAACAATTCTAATTACAATTCAATTCAATTGACTATTTAATATATATATTCTAAATGTTTTAATTAATTTTATATTTTATTAAATCGAAGTAGGTATTTTTATGATTTTTAAAATACATTTAATAATATTAGATTTCGATTAATATGTTAATATTTTAAATAAGATAAGAAATTTAAACTTCATATTAATATTTCTTGATTTAAAGCCATAAATAAATGTGTGATATTTTGAAATATTTGTCTGAAATGAATGAAAAATAAATACTTGACTAGAGCTAGGAGAAGGGAATAGTTGGGCAGAGCTCGTTTCTAAGGGGAGACTCCCGGACGATGAGATTCCAGTTTTAAGGTAGTGAGATTAAAGGATTAAAAGAAAACGAATAGGAGATTAAACGAAATGTATGTGAGGGGAAAGAAGAAGGAATAGAATGAAGGAGAGGGGGTAAGACAGACATAATCGGTGGAAAACTCAAAAGGAAGAGAATATTATATTTATTTATATTTTTCAATATTTTATTCCTATAATATAATCGTCTCATATTTATTCTAATCTCCTTTCTTCTACCGAATTATTTTTTTTTGTTTGTGAAATTTTATCAAAAGTTCCTTTAATATTTTTTGGATTAATTTTATGACAATTACAAATTTTGGAATATGGTTATGCTCAAATAGATTTTTTTTTGAATGATTAATAGAGTGTCTCTTAATTATTATATTAAAATTAAATGAAATATTTTTCAGCATTTTCATAAAGCATAAAACAAATCGATTATTTTTGATTAGTATTATAAATGCCTAGAGACATATATATATATATATATATATATGAGTTAAATATAAATATATTTACATATATATTTAACTCATACATCCCATTCCCACCCTCTCAAAAGCAGTCAGTAGAGGATAGAAATTGAATATGAAGCTTCATCATCATCATCCCGAACGTCATCAGCAACAGCATCATCATGATCGGATTATCTTCCCAGGAGATTATCATAATGTAAATAGAAACTCATACAAACACACCACACACATAAACACACAGATAGACAAAATCACGATAAATCCAATTCAATCACACTGATTGAAATACAGATTATTTTTTTTTATTTATTATTTTTGTTTAGCTAATTTAAATATATAATTTAAATATTTTTTTACTCTATATCTATATTTAAATAAATAAGTTAGTACACTTTGTGACTTCAATATTTTTATGTATTATAAATATAAGCCAGTCAGTTACTCAAATTAAAATATAAAAAAATAGATAAATATCCCTTATTTGTAGGTATCAGGGGATTGTAAGTAGAGGATAGATGTAGAATATTCCTTTCTTGTTGTAAGAGTTGACTAAAAGGGGTTAAAAGAGGCGATTAACTACCTCCTCTCTTTTAAAAACAATAATCTACTAATGATGAGCAACTTAATAAAATATGAATCAAAGGGAATATTAATTGAATCAGAATAGGCTGGATTAGATAATATCATGAATAATTATAATCGGATATCCATTTTTGGATAAGTATTTTGAAAATTATACAACCAAGAATACGATTTTAAAGTTCATACGAATAATCCCCTTTATTTTGTATTAAATTTAATAAATTAGAAACAAATTTAATTTAATCAAGCATTATCCAGAATAAAAAAAATAATCAAATTTCATATTTAGTTAAAAATAAGGAATATTTTTTTCAAATTGCTTAAATATTTTAGATATACGATTCTAAACTGAAATAATTTTATCGAGGAACATTATGGTGTCACCTAGACATTAAAAAAAATGAATAGAAAAAACAATTTCATCTATTAAAAATTTTTGGTGGAAGAATCGTAAAAAGGAGATTTAGAGATGAAATGAAACAGCCGAAATGGAAAAATATCGTGAAAATTGAAAATTACTTGATTGATGATTTCAAAACATCCCGCCATTCTCGTGGTATTAAAAAAAAAATAGTTGATCGGTGAAAGTATTTTCTAACTCAGTTTGAGATGATGATGTTTTTTTTTTTTGTGTATGAACTCCTCAATCTCCACCCTACCTCAGTTCTCTTTCTATCAAAATAAAATTAAATAAAAAATAGAACGGTGCAAATTGGCGTAAAGCGTAGCGGCGTAGATTGAAGGGCGCAAACGGACCAAGGCATCTTTGTCCGTTCAGTAATTACGCAAAAACGCAGCTTCCCGATCATTTCTTTTTTTTATATATATATTTTTTTACCAAGTTTCTTTGATTTTTTTATTTTTATTTTTATTTATTTATTTTTTTTTTTATTGTTTTGATTTATTTTTATCCTCTTTTTGAATTATATTTTTTGTCTTCAACAAAATATTATTATTACATTAATTAATGTTGAAAAATATTTTTAATAAATCTGAATTAGAAAATACACTTTTATGGGATTTTAGAAAATAACATGAAAAAATAACAATATCCCAATATTTAATAGAAAAAAATCAGAATTATTTATTAATTGGGGCCTTCTTTTTCAATATTCATGGTCTTAAATATGTTTCAATAATTATTACAAATCCGGAATCTCATTATTTTGAAAATCTTATCTTATTATGCTAGCTAAAATTGTATATATGTATTTATCTATATATCATGGTTCTCAAAAACCGCTCTAACGATTTTTTTCAAATTCACACTAGATATAGTATTTATAAAGAAAAATTAAGTTTTATTGATGATATCTCTTGAAACATACAGCTTCATTATTAATTTCTTAATTGAAAATTATATATTATATGGAAAACGTCAAAATTTTTAATACTGCCTGCTAAGACAGTAAAAAAATGACAATTTTTTATCTAAATACATATAGTCCAGCGGTTGGACTGATGTTTTAACGAGTGGATTTCGTCGGTTCGAAACTCGCCGGGTGAATCGTTATTTAAAAATGAAAATAATGATTTTGTTATTTTTTTTTCTTTTTATCTATTGTTTACTTTTTAATAAATTACTATTCTATATTTATTTATTCATTGTTCTTTTATTAATAAAGTTTTAGATAGTTTTATAAGTTTTAATATTTTTTCAATAAAATATTATTCAATATATTTATTAATATTATTTTATTTATTATTATTGAGTACCCGAAGTTCCATTCATTTTAATCAGATTGATGCAATGATGCAACAGTTAATAATTGTAATATTGTAATAAATTTCTATCTTGAAAATTGTTACATATTATTCAGGATATTTTAAAAACTATTTCTTTCTTTAATTAATATTCATTTTTTCTATAAGTCAGATATATTTCCAAATATTAAATAATTTTTGAAGTGAAAACTTCTTTAGCGGCGTTGAGCACTTTTGCGGGATGGGGAAAAAGTATAGAACTCGCGTGATCGTGACCAACACCATGAAACCATCTGCTTTCAAATTTCTTATAACAGAGCGCGAAATTTGAATTGTCATTAGAACTGTTTTATAAATTATCTCTAACATATAAATATATATTTATTATGTAAAGTTCATTTCATATATACATATATAATCAAAATTATACGAAATGAACTTCACATAATAAATATATATTTTATGTTAGAGATAAGAATTATAAAACAGTTCGTATTGCAATATTTTAAACAAAGTTGTGTATTTATATATATATAAATATAAGTTACAAATTTGTTTAAAATATATGTTTAAAATAATATATAAGTTATATATATATACATGCATATGAAATTCATCTTTCTCGTGAAATAGCGCGAATTTCGTCTGTTTTAAAATTTCTTACGCAGAAGTTTTCACTTCTGTCGGCCAGTCCCACGACTGCCAATTTTGCTTTTTTAATTCCGAAAAGCTGCAAAGCACGTTTTTTTGTCTTTAGTTTGTTTTATAACCACTTGGGGCGCTAAACAGTTTTTCAAAAAAACACTATAGAAAAAAAATATATGTACCTATATATTATATATTTATGTATTATTGAGGAGCACAAGTTCATTAATTTTAATCAGATTGATGCAAATGTGTAACATTTAATAATTGTAATAAATAATTAAAGAATTGTGTATCAATATTTTTTAAAGGGTAGAGCGAGAGCTCGGTGTCCCAGGTATTAATATTACCAGCCAAATCCAATAATAATGAATCATTTTTTTTAACTTAAGTACCGAGCCGAGGCTCGGGGTCCCGGTACTATAATATAAAATAGAAGCAAGAGAATATCAGCCAAATAATAGACCCTTAAGCTATACTATTTACTGTCCATTAGTAGAATAGACTCTTCATAGTATTGTAGAGTTAGTGAAAGTAGTAATAATAGGGGAAAGTTTGGGCAGGGGTGGGGATTTTGGCGATAGGAGAGAGAGAGGTAGAGAGACATAGTAGTATACATGAGGGTTGTTGCCATCGACTTTGCACAACAGCAACCGCTCACGATTAATCCAGATTAGCCGGTTGCGGCTGCCTATCCGATCCTAATGAAGCCTCCGTCTATGCAAACTCCCGTTCCTCTTTATGCCCTTCTCAATCCCTATCCATCGTTTCACCTCTCAAATACGAGTATATATACATTTATAGGGTATAAGAGCAAAAAAATATCTGAATTAAAACTGATTCTCATCCTTTAAATAAAATATAATATATGCATATATATATATGCATATATTATAGGTTTACCAATAAATTATGAGACATAATATAAGTTATTAATTAAATTATACAACAAATCTGGAGTGTCTCCACTCGACTATCTCGCAAATTTGAATTGGATTAATTAACATATATTATATTTAAATTAAATTATAAATTAAAATTAATAAATAATATTTATTAAAAAAGCGCGGGTTTGGCTCTTTATTGATGGCAGTACTTCACGTGTTGGCGCGTGATTGCCAGTCAATGTGTTAAAAAACTAATTCCGGTACTTTCAATCAAGTTGAAATTCTATATATAGCAGATTTCTACAAATTTTAATCATGTGAAAAACTATCAAACAAAGGTGTATATCTTTATTTTTACGATCAGTTTAGAGGAAAAATAATAAAATCGTTGTAGGTAGTCCTCTTCCGGATGAGCTACTTTTCTCAAAAGTTGATAGAAAACTACGAATTTTGAATAATGCCTGTGTTCCAAATGGCGCGATAGTAAAAACAATAAAAAGAACGTTTCTTTTTCTTTTTAATTAATTTTGGGGCTATGTATTTATTAACCAGAATTTATTTCAAATTAATTATAAAATTATTAAATTCGAAGTGAAATTAGCAAGGTTTTATCAACCACTAAGCTACCCTCGTGGTGAACATTTCTTTCTTTTTATGGTTTTAAAGAGGAAATGATAAAGAAAAATCTATTTCAAGCAAATTTTATGTATTATAACTTAATTTATTTAGAAATCACATCATGCATTAATTATATATTTAATAATTTAATCATTGACGCTCAAAGAAGGCATATATTTTTATAATTGAAGTAAGGAGAGAGGTACCTATATCTAATGCAATCAATTCAAACAATAAAATAAAAATAATAATTTTTTTTTCTTCCTATTCTATTTAACATATTTAAAATCAATATAACCTTTGATGTAATAATGTGATGTCTACTTTTATATATATATATATATATAGTAAATATGATTAATTTATTTTTCTCTAAAAAAATACATTTGTTTAAAATTAATTTCTTAAAATATTTACTATTTACTATAAAAGTAAATAATTGACGATTTTTTTTAATTAAATGAATAAAAATTATATAAATTTTATATTTTGTTTCAGGGCTTAGTGAATGAGTGGAAATGTTGAAAGAAAGAATGAATGAATGATCTCTAAAATAGTAGATGTATTAGTAGCAGTAGTAAAAAGATTTGATTGGTTGATATCGTTAAAACCCTTGAAGGGCATTTGGATGTCTTCTTGTTTTGGTTGATTGCACAAACCGAGTGTCGGTGCAGATCGATGAATGAACCATCACTAATAGCATCGATCCATGGATTAAGTTGAATATTTATTTATTATATTTAAATTAATTATATTAAATTATTATTATTATTGAATTAGTTATTAATATTAATTTGTTAAATAAATAAAGCCCTTTTCTAAACAATTTTAATTATAAAAAAAACTAAAAAATATTCTTAAATTTCTGTCATAAAACAATTGAATATATTTTCTTTCATAAATATAAATATTAAATTTATGAGGTAATATGTAATTTATATATAAATATATATATTATAAAAAAAATTATAATACATTAATATAGTAAATTAATTATATTTTTCTTATTTGTTTTATTTATAATCTTTTATTAATAATAATTCACATTTAAATTTTTCATTTTTTTTTAATTATGTAATAATAATTTTTCATCGAGATCGATATTTAGTAGAAATTTATAATTCAAACATTTCTCTTACGATTTTAAAGATTTTATTTATTTTTTATTTTTTGAAAGGAAATAATTTTGGTTATTATTTAGAATAATTATATAATCTCATTATATAGAATAGATTCAGAGAGAAGTGAGGGAGCGACTAATAGACAGACCTAGAACAAGGGGAGGAGGAAGTGTATAAAAACTGATATGAAAGAATTTGGAGAATATAAGAATCACAGATCGAGATGGCTTAAGATAAGGACTATTGCAGGAATGTGGTTCCTTCAGTTAAATCGTGCTACCGGCATAGACAGATAAATATTTAATTGCTTTCTTATATTAAATTGAATACTAGAAAATAAATTAATAAAAACCTCATATACAGTAATTCAATCAATAATTTTTTCGAATTTCCAGTTTAGTTAAAGAAAAATTTAATCTTTTAATAATTTAAACGAATTTATATTTATATCTAATGTAGAATATAAAAAAGTACTTAATAATTATCAAATAATAATTTCTCATATTAATTAAGTTAATATATATATGTATCCATCTACAATAGAAATATATAAAAAAAAAATTTGGATCTATTGGACATTTTACATTTAGTATATATATATATTAAGACTTATATCTTTTTTAGTTGATTTAAATTAATAGAAAAATTTTAAAAGCATTCCAATGAGAAAAGAAAAGAAGAATTACTTTTAAATTCCATGCCCAAAATTAACTATATTATTAATCATAGTATTAGTACTAGTGAAGATAATAATTTATTCTCCAAGACGTTAAAATAAAATGTGTATTAGAGACTCTTTAATTCTTATATAGGTAGAAAATTGAGTGAGATTTAAGCATATAAGGTAAAAATATATTCAAAGATTAAATGTAATTTAATGATTTTGATAAATATATTGAATACATAAAATGAAACAAAAGGATTAGATAAAAAGAAAATTTTTAGATTATTGATTATTCGATTTTAGAAATCTATTTTTTGAAATCCCTTAAATCCTTTAAGGAGTAAATAAATAAATAGATAATATTATATAATACTAGAAAAAAATGAAAATATAAATAAATAAACCGATTTATAAAATGAGAATATGAGATCTTTTTAAAATACAAATTTAGATGTGAAAATTGTTAATTTTTTTTTTAAAACCATGTTGAAAAATAAGAAATTTAATTATTAAAAATGTTTTCATAGCAGATACTTAGTAATCTGTGGTGGTGTGTGTAAAGGGTATTCATTTTAGTTTTTGATGGAAGCAGGAGGGGTGGTGTTTGGTAAGCACTTGTTGCGTCCTGTCAAAGGGTGGTCTGGTAGTTTAAATGGTAGGGGAAGGCAGATAGGACGGAGGGAAGAGAGGAATGAATTGATTAGCCCAGCACAATACCCACCATCACTCCTATCGTTCATATACCATTTACAACACCCCTGTGTGCCCCTCCATATCATTTTTTAATATCTATATTCAGATGGTTGACCACCATCATCGATGATTGATGATTTTTTTATTATCAAATGATTTTACTTTGCATTCTATATGATTATCTATTAAAATATAATAAAATATATTTTTTTAAAAAGATTTGTTAGGAATATTTTTTTATCAACTTATTGATTTATTATTAATTAAAATATGAAATCATCTTAAGTAAGAAACGTGATAGATTTTTCAGGTTTTATATGAAAGATTAATTCAATTATTAGAACCTAATATAGTATCGAGCAAGAAGAATGTATTTAATGATGTCATATATAACATTTTATTTATTTATTTTAATTTTATTAATTATATTCTTTTATGTGAATTGTCATACTAGAAATAATGAATTGAAATTAAATTAAGATTTAAATATCATTCAATATTTTTATTCAGTGAGATAAAAGATGAATTAAAGAATTCGGAATATATATATAATATTATAATCTTAAAAGATTTAAATATAATATATATATATATATATATATATGTAAATGTATATAATAACAACTGAATTTTAATAACAAAGCTGATCGTTCCGGTCGATTATTTACATTGCTCATCAAGAGCATGGAGGGAGAAGTTTTTGATGTTGTTGTTGTTGTTGTTGTTATGATTCGAACGCGAACCGCGTTTCCGGAAGGACAACCAGCTGTCCGGAATTAGTCAGAGAGGCCGGAGGTCATTAGCGGACGGACGGACCTCAACCGAGCGAGACCAGCCAACAACGCGGAGGTATTTTTGCCTAACAAACAAACAGGCAAACAACCTGGATGCTATACGAGAAGACGACATTCATTATTTGAGACCTAGGGCAATATCCCTAGCTACCATTACAAATGTTAATCCTTATCAATTGATATTTTTTAAAAAAAATTATTTGATAATATTAAAATGAATGAAAAAAAAGAAATTAATTAAAAATAATAATATTAATTTATGTAACGTATATATATATATAAGAAGAGAAATAATTATTAGTTACAACATAATAAATATAATTTATTTATTAATTATGAAGTATAAAAGTAAATAAATAACTCTAATTAGTTCTATTCATATGAGGAGTAGGAAAGAAATATTTCATTTTTGCATTTTAACGAGATTTAAGATAAATAGAAGTTAAAAGGAAAAAATAATAAGAGAAAAGAAAGAACAAATATATACCAATAAGAATAAAATGAAATATAAGTGAAGGAATTTAATCTTATCTCTTTTGTTTTTTTGTTTTATGTGTACGTGTGATTATATTTTTTTTTTTCTATTTTTATTGCATTTTTATGCCCTGAAAGTCAATTCTAGATAAACATTTCGTAATAAAAATCGCATAATAATGCATAAAGACTTTCTTTTGTTTTTCAGTTTATATTATTTTAAATTGGTATATGGATTAAATTATATAAATATTTAGGTAATAGAATAAATCAATTTTTTTTAAGCCTATAGAAATTTAATCTATCTAAGCTCATTTCACTTGTGAGAACCATTTATTTTGGATATCTATTTATTTTTAATTAATTCTTCATATTTTTAATTTTTGAACTTAGTGAAGTTTGAACCCTTGCCTTCCTATTTTGTAGCTCATGCCTTTATCATTTGAGTTACGACTGAATAACTTCTTTCGTTTAAATTGTTTAATAAATAAATACCCATTAAAATAAATAATATAAAATAAAAGAGACTATATATAAAATACCTCGATTGTTTAAAGTGAGGTTAAAAATTCAACTAAGTTTTGTTACGTGGATTTGGATAAAACTTTTCCAGTGGGTTCCTTTTGCAATTCCAAATAAACTTTTCTCATTCAAATTTTTTTATTTTTTTAATTTTTATAAATCCAAACCGAACTTATAAAAACCGAAAATTAGTGCGCACTCTGGTGATCAATTGATAAAACATGGTAGCTAAATAGAATATCAATGGATTTATATGCAAAATTTTATCTCGTAAACTAGAAGAGGCCCGAACAAATTTCATAAGAAAAGTTTATTTGGAATTGCAAAAGGAACCCACTGGTAATGTTTTATCCAAATTCACGTAACAAAGTTTACTTGAATAATTACCAAAGTGAGGATGTTTTATTGAAAGTTGTTTAAAATAATATAAATATGTAAATTACTGACCTGAGACAGTGCTGTGATGATCTTGGGCGAGATGTTGACTAGGTTCACCTTTCATTGCGTATCGAGGATGATTAGAATATGGCACCCGTTGGAAGGGAGGATAATAGTGAGGTTGATGTGGCGATTGGCCAGGTGCTTCTGGAGATTTCGGGTGCTCGGGGCTGGAAGCTACTGTTCGAGCAATCACAGGCAACGAAGTATTATCGCTGCCGCTACCGCTACCGCTAGCACTAGCACTAGCACTAGCACTACCGCCGCCATTGCTGGCTGTCATCATTGGCGATTTTGCGATGCTTTTGGGTGAATCAGTATCCCTTGGTGAGGGGGTACGCGCGTTGATCTTTGCACTTATACGACTAGGCGAGGGTGACGGCGAAGGTGAGTGCTGTCAAACAAAAAATAACAATTATTATTAAATATTAATTATCAGAATTCATTATTTATCAATAAAAAGATGTAAAAAAATATAGAGAAAGAGAGTGGGCGGTTTGTGGAAGAGAAGGGGAGCGAATCTCAAATGAGAGACAAAAACGAACACCTCCAATGAAAAGGAAATAGAATTTTGTTTTTTATTACTCTCTTCCCTTACGAGACTTTTTTTGGTGGAAAATAAAACAAAAACAATGTTCAATCTGCTCTGCTCAAGTTCCGCTCTAATGGTAATAGTATAATCTAAACAACAAGTGGAATTCGTAAACCAGAAAGACAATGAAGGTTAAGCCAAAAGAGTGGGGGAAAAAAAATAGAGATATCCATCCATCCACACACAGCTATCGTATTTTTTTTTATTCCCTCTCGCTTAGTGTTAGTATTAATGACAAAACAACCATTGAGATAAACAACTTCAAAAAAAAAAAAAAAAATTAATAATAATAATAATAAAATATAATAATCTAGTCTTCATCTAAATGACTTGTCTCTGCCAATTCTTTAATTATTAAAAAAAATGCAAAGATAGAAAAAATAAGTAAATAATCATAATCTTTTATATAAAACAAACACCCTAATTTAAAGGACATTGTTTAATTTAATAATTACATTAAAAAATGCAAACTAATTTTAATAGGTTAATTTATTACAAGTTTTATATACCCAAATAAAACACATTTATTATGATAATTAATTAAATAATTAATTTGCTATTTAAATAATCTATTTAACTAACGTATTTACAAACAAAATATAAATTTGTTTAAAACACATCATGAAGAACTCACTTGAAGTAAATAATAAGAAAAAACAAAACTCATTTACACATTTAAATAAAAAATTAATTATTAATTAATTAATCTTTAACATACATTTAAAAAGGAATAAGATATACCCTGCTTAAAAGAATAACATAATAGATTGATCCTATATGAATAAAATGTATATATAAATTATTATTGTCAGATTTATCCGGGTTTTTATCACGCATTTTTGTGAGGTTGTTTTTTTGACATTTCGGCACCCATGGCGCTAAAATGGCCAAAACCTCACAAAAACGTGATTAAAAACCCAGATAAATCTGACTTCACGGAAATCTAAACCAACATATATATATATATATATATATATATAAATTAAGAATTTGCATATTTTATAATAGATTTTATTATTATTATAGATGGCATAAAAACTATTATTTCTAGTTAAAATGAATGTCATAATGATAAAATATTATCTATTCATGATTTAACATGAAACTAGTAAGCACTTATCTTGAACAATTGACAATACAATTAATTATATAATAAATAAAAATAATAATTGGAAGAATAATAATGTTCTTTACATTGGATGATACTTTTGTTTAATGACAGCGATAAGGATGACGTTAATATTATATTTAGTAGGTATAAATTATTTTTATATTATATTTATGAATACGCAATCATTTGCTAATACATATATATCATATATATATATGTATCGAGTAATTTTCTTCAATAATTAATAATTACATTAAAGATTTTTTTTAATTTAAGTATAAAATTATTTTAAAAAATAAATAAATTATCTTTTTTCAATAAAATATATAATTCTTAATATAATTTTTTAATATATGGTCTTATTTGAAAGTAGAAAAACTATCAGGTATTAAATTTCACTAATTTTCAATAATAGTTTTCGTAATAGGTAGGATAAAATATTAATTTTTGTATTTTTATTTATGGTATATTTGAAATCGAGCTGTTTATGAACAACATTTCTATAGCATAAACATTAACGTTTTCATATATATTAAGATATAAATAAATAAATAAAAAAAATAAATTTTTTTGAAATATTCTTAATTTATAGGAAATAATATATCGAAAATAAAAAATATAAAATATAACATTTTTTTAAATACATATTTATAAATCAAATGTTTTTAATGGCTTTTATCTTGAGTGTTAAATATTAAACTATTTTTCTAAATATTTAATACTAAACCTTTTATATTTTGATAATTTTAATTATTTTAAGAGAGAAAGAAATGCAGATATGTTTATTTCACCCTTTTATTATTTTTATTTTTATTATTGTTCTTTCACCCATTTCCCTAATTCCGAACCCCCCCCCCTCCCTTCTCCAATGTTCGTTTATCCGATGTTGCTAATCAACAAGTGGCTGCTGCTGATGTGTCTGTCTATTGCCTCCTCTGCTCATCTAAATCTATCGCATGATCTGTGCGTCTATCTATTTCTTTCGATCATTCACAAGTGAATGTATATATGTATGATAGATATAAGCGTATGTGTATGTGTGTGTGTGTCTCAGATTCCCTTCATTTGACACCAATTGACCCAGATTGGAGTGTTTGAGGCTGTCATCTGCGTGTGGACGGATGGATTAAGGGACCTTTAACCGCCACTAAACACAGATGGAATTCATACATGCATGCAATTGAGTCAACTCAATGAACGAAAGAGAATGTGTTGATCAGTAGAATATATACGTACATTCACCATCCCCTTGTCCCACTGGGTCGAACGCCCCTCTTTGCCATCCCTCCCTCTCCTCCCTTTCTCTCTTTTCCTCTCCCTCTCATTCACTTCATCAAGATTCGGACCTATTCAGACTTTTTTTTTCTCCTTTCGGAAACTTGAAAATCAAGTTGCAGAAATGACAGAGAGAGAGAGAGAAAGAAGCAAATAAAAAAAAGAATAAAAAATAAAAAATATCAGCAAAGAAGCAACCAGGTCCATTTTAAAATAGAATCAATATCAATATTTTACCTACTTAATCGATTCCTATCTAAAAAATAAACATACATTCACATACACATTCACAAACTATAAAATATTTACATCATATGAAGATATTATACATATAATATATAATTATATATATATATATATATATATATATTATAATAAGATATAAAAAAAATAAAAAAACCTAATATTTAATATTATATATAAATTATTATCACAAATTATTTATCAACGAAATTTTAGTTCATTTATAAAATCTATGTGTGTCTGTCGCCAAAAATATTTTCGATTTTTTAAATTTTGATTTTGGATTCGAGTAGGGCTCAAAAAAGTGTAAATGTAAAGTGGTCTTGGTTTTTTAAAATTCGGTTGGAAACATGGTCAAATCGACGGTCAAAGTTGAAAATTTCCCATATTTTCAGCGCATAATTATAAATAAGCGATGTTTTCAGCGTATCATTTAAATTACATTTTCATTCTGTAAATTAAATAATTTTATTTCATTTAAATAAATATCTATTTTTAAATATTTTTTGCTCTCTATATTATTTATCTAATTCTCACAATATATTAAGATCATATAAATTGGAATTATTTATGCAATTTTGTGATAAATAAAAATAAAAGTTCGTTGATAGTAATGCTCCCTAGCATTGCCAGATGTTTTTATTTTTAAATATTTAAATGAAACATTTCAAAATTAAAAAAAACAAATTCTTGACTTATTAAATGAAATTTTTATTTAAAGATAAAATTAATACCTCAACCATTTTTTTCTAATCTACATATATCTTAATATATATATATATATATATATATATGTAAATATATAAATTTTAATTTTTTTTTATCGAATTTCTAATTATTATAATAGGTGTAAATTTAACAAATGATGTTTACTTATTTAAATAAATCAATTTCTTTTGGTGAGTGACTTCATTCTCTTGATAAATAATAAAAATAATTCAATTGAATGATTCAGAATATTTTTTTTTCAATGCATAAAATTGTAAATCTATTGAATTTTGTAACATTAAATAAAAAAAAAAAAAGAAAAACCAAAAACATAAATAAAAACAAAAAAGGAGAGGTAAAAGAAGAATGATAAGAAACGTTAAGTGCCAATGAATTCTTTATCCGTTGTGCCTTTCTTTTGTCTTTCATCTTAAATTTTTTTTTTCTGTTTGTTTCAATTTCCTTTTTCGGTTAAATACCTTTTGTCATTTATCGACATTCGAATTTTCCAAGCGAATTGTTTTTTTTTTTTTCATTTCAGTTCTGCAATCTTGAGAGGAGCAAAGGAGAGAGAGAGAGAGAGTTTTGGGATACATATCAGTGGATTTATATATATATATATATATATATATATATGAGATGCAATGAGTGAAGACAAGTTTTTGCTCTAATGAAGACGTTGTCGAGTTGTCTCTGGTGGCCAGTGAACAGGTCCCCCGGCTTCTGCTGCTTCGCCTTCGCCAAATTCCGCTTTTTGCTGGGGCGCACCAGCATCAGCGGGGAATGCAATGCAGCAGCAAGGACTGGTCCCGAAGGATTAATTGCCCTCCTGGCCGGATTTTTCGGATATTGTCTTTTGGATATGTCTACTCGACTTGCAGCTCAGCCAAGACTTGTTGAAGATACTACTACTTTCTTGTTGTCTAAGGTCCTTTTTCGTTTTGTCCCTCATTTCGGCACTGTTTATTATTATTATTATTATTATTGTTATTATCATTGGGTAGTTGTCGTCGTAGTTGTCCTGGTCGGCGTCATCTGGTTTTCGGGTTTGGGTCAACGCTCGGACAGGCATCCCGCGGGTGTCGACCCCCCCCCCTCGTTCAAAGAATCACCGACTCTCTTTCTTTCTCTCTTTCTCTTTCGTTTTTGTTCTCATTAAGAGATCCACTTTTTCGTGTAAATTATGAAAACAGAAATCCAGTCCTAATTCGAGTTCAGCACTCCACCATAGGGCACCCCATAACATCGAACCATTGTTCTTTCAACATTGGAAATGAATTGCAAACAAAAATTATCATAACAACAAAGCCATGGACAGAAAAATAAAATAAAAAAGAATATTAAAAAGAGCAATTGAATTTGTTCTTTTTAATTTCTTTTAATTTCTTCAAAATTATATTTTAAAAAAATAAAATAAATAAAATAAAATATTTAATAATAATACAAATAATAAATATATATTATAGCTATGAAAGGAATTTTAATGAAATTTTTTATAATTAACATGAGTGGAATGTGAAATATGTTATAATTTAGTTGATATATATTTATAAATTTTTAATAAAAATCAGAATAAAATAAATAATTAATCAATGATTTTAGTTAAAGTTATTTAAAATTTATTCGATTTGTTATATGCACATTAACTTCCATACCCCATTTATATAAAGATAGAAAATATATAAAAGTAATAGGGAGAATTATTATCTGTTTTCTTTTAAGAATATGATTCAAATTTATTTTAACACAACGATAAAAATTTCAAATAACAATATTGCTCTTGAAAAAAAACGATTTATTTATAATATTTATTTATTAATCTATTGAAAAAAGAATAGTATAAATGTGCCACTCAGAAGCCAAAGCAATTAACTCCACATATAAACAAACTGAGAAAATGTTGCAATATTATTATCAAGTTCATTATTCACTTCATATGTTGCAGATTACATTACATTACATTACTAGCAAAATTTTAAAAATTTGGAGTTAATCGGTTTGGCTTCTGAGTGACACATATAATGGAATGTTTTTCATTTAAATTTTCAAATAATATTTGTCTTAAATGCAAATTATTTTATAAATAATTATTTTATTTATTTGAAAAAAATATTTTTTCCCTCACAAAAAATAAATAAATAAATAGAATTAGTAAATATATTGGCAAATATTTGCCAAATCCTTGATTGTGAGAGTGAAAGAATACCTAATCTAGATTTTATTTATATATATATATATATATTGTAATTTTTCTATTATAAACAATATAATTTGTGCTATTTAAAAAAAAAATGATGAATATAGAACTGAAGAGAAAAAGATTCGCATGCCAGATGACAGTCAAGATCATATAATTATTTTATGTTCCACATAACATGAATTCTCCCCATCCTCCCTCCATCCCCGGGCAATGTATCCAAAAGATTTTAAAAAAATGTAAATCAAAACATTTACGTATATCGCCTGAATTGGAGTGAAATGTGTGTTTAAAGTTGTTCTCGGCTTGTATGTGTGTATGTGTGTGTGTGTATGTGTGTTTTATAATATACATATTTCGTCGAGTGAATCCAACAGGTTTCCCTGTCATAAATGTAACGTTTGCTCCCCTTTTTATGGACTCCTCTTTCTCTCTCTCTCCCACGCCTACACGAAAACTAATCCCCTACATACCACTCAATATTTATTTATACACCGATCAATGCATAATAGGTTGGTGAGCATCTTTCCTACTACCCCTTTAACGATTCATTCATCTTGAATTAATAATATCAATCTGTTATATTTATTTATGTTAAATTATTTAAAGGAGAATAATATAAATATATGCTTAAAATTATCTTAATTAGGAGAAAAATAATTTTAAAACACACCATAATATGTAGATTGAATAAAAATAGTATTTCATTTTCTACATAGTGGTGTTTTTGAAAAGAGGGGGAGATACAATACTTAAGTTAAAATATACTTCGTCTGTTGGTCAGTGTGTCATGATATTTTTAAGATCAAATTATGTATAGAGGATCATTCAAGAAAAATAGATTAACCCAAAATTCTAGAGTGAGAGAAAAGAAATATATTATAAATAGTACATATTATATATATAATAATTTGAATTATATTGATCTCTTATTTTCTGGCACAAGATATAATTTATTTGATTAATTTAAAATACCTAAAAATATTTTCATATCAATTTGTTTGTAAGAATTATGATATTTAAAATTTAAGAAATAATTTATGTTAAAATTAAAATATAAGAGAAATAATTAAAATTTGTTATTATTTTTATACAAGTTATTAGTTACAATTTTGAAAAATATGTTTAAATAAATTCAATAAAAATAAAAATTATTATTAAGGATTATTTAAAGACTAATCAAATACCCAAGAGAGTCAAATTCCAACTACATTGGACTACTGATATAAATTACATTTATAATATATAATATTTATTATAATTTATTATTCACAATAACTAATTAAATAAATGTGAAATATCTTATGGTGATTTTTGTGTTAGTGTGTATATTTGATGATGTCATTAATGAATTTGATAGATTTGCTATTTTCAGTTTCATTCGTTATCATTAAATTTCTTCCTCTCTATCATCCACTCTTCCAGCTAAAAAAAAATCTAAATGACGTCAGCATATCTATCTCCCTCTCATTCTATCAATATCCATGAATTATAAGGCATCTAGATCATCTTGTTCCGTGCCCTGCGGAGCATTGGAAGTGAGTACAAAATATATGGACCAGAAATTAACATTTAAAAGTAAATTTTCATAAGAAAAACAAATAATTAATAATTTATAAACAAATGATTTAGTAAATTTTAATTTTAATGCTTGGATAGAAAGAGAGTAGCGTATTTAAATAGAAGAATAAGTGAAGTTAATCCATTAATTCCAATTTCTGGGTTATTTATTTAAATTTATTCAAATTTTAGGATAAGAATCCAAATCAAGATGACGAAGAACAACGCAAGGAAAATAAAAAAATATAATGAATATCGAATTGATCTATAAAAGTGTACACTTCCAAATATATACACATATATTTATAACGGATGAATAGTTTAGACATCATCATCATCCACATCATCTTGATCAAATCTTTTTTTTTTGAACGATTGTGTATTAATATTATTTTTTATCCAAATATGATAAGATAAATAAAGGAGCATTCAAGTTTAGTATAAATGAACAAGTTTGAAAAAATATTAAAACGGGTATAGTACTTTATTTTAAATATCAAAGAGATTGATAATATTTTTAATTAATGGAATTTGAGATTAATTATTCAAATACACCAGAAGTGGGTATTGAAAAAAATCCACTCTTCCAGAAAACTGTGAATTAGATTATAAATATGAGCAACTGATCATATATTAGTATATATAATATACGAAATAAATAAAAATTAAAAGAAAGAAAATATATATAATTATATATAAGGCCTCTTTTACTTCACAAACGAAACTCGTCAGAAATATGACTTTTATAAATTATCGAAATTTTATCTTTATTCGTTGAAAAGTAATATTCGAAATGAGAATTTAAAAATGGAAAAATATATTAAACTAATTAGTTTCATATAACGAAATTAATTTAACAACTCGTTAAATAATAATTATATACAAAAAAGAAAAAATTTTAAATTAGTTTTATTTAACATTTATTATAAAAATTAAACAAAATTATTATGTTAATTATTAATAATATAATATACATTAGAAATATATATTAATACTTACGTTGGGTTCTACTTTTCTTGTCCATAATTTAGTCCAATAATTAACTGAATGTATTCTAGGCATATTCATTTTAACATAAATTTCAAGATCACTGAAAATGTAAAAAATTTATTTTTAACCTTGTTGTAGGTAAGAAGTCGAATGATAAACTGAAGAAAAGATAGATATCATATGCCAAAAAATGAACAGAATAAAGTGTTAAGGTGGTGGGAGAAAAGAAGAATGCTATCTTTTAAGTTTTTTCTTTTAATGAGGAAAAAGGTTTGTAAAGGTTGGGCTCAAAAGGTAAATAGAATAGTATGTCCAAAGATTGACTTTTTCTTTGGTAAAGATAATCCAGAACAAAAGAAGTGCACTTTTATTGAAAAATGTACCCTTTTGGTTGAATTTGATTTTTTTTCATAATAAGTATTTTGCAAAAAAAGGATACGGACACTATTCAGTAAAGCATTGTTATCATTGTTCTAAAAATAAATCCCTTAAGACCTCTTTATATAAATCTATTTATCTTATTTGTTTTATATTTATTGTATTCAATGACAAAAGAGATTTTTATGAGATTTTCAATATTCGAAAAATTATGTTTGGTATTCAAAATTTAGAAGCTGGTTTTATAATCGATATCAAATTCATAGTATTCTATATTACTTTTTCGTTCATTTATCATAAAATTTGCAAATTTATGAATCTCTCTGTAAACTCACAAGTTTAGAGGGGTTCATAAACTCTGATAAAGACGCTAGCATGAACCCATCACTTATATTTTCATTTACAAAATAATTTTACAAAAATTAAAATTTAATTATTTTTTAGTTTAAAATCATTAATAAAAATTTATTATTTAACAAAATGTATAAATATTTATTATAATTTCAGTTCAAAATCAAATAATAAAATTTTTGGCATATTTCCAATAAGTAAAACTTAATTAATAATAAATAAAAAATTTATCATATACATAAATATGTTTTTAATGGTCTAAGAATCCGACACGCTATAATAATAATAATAATAATAATGTGATTTATTATTTTTAAAGTCTCGGCAGAGATTTTGATGTTTTTATACATTTTGAGGTTCCCGATTCATTTTCACTAAGGTTGAGAAAAATGTCTGTGTGTGTGTGTATATGTGTGTGTATGTGTGTATGTAGATAAGAGTACGTAAAAACGATTTGAGCTAGAATAATGTGGTACACGAGCATTATTCAAAATTCGTAGTTTTCTATCAACTTTTGAGAAATGTAGCTCATCAGGAAGAGGGTCCCTGTGTGACAGTAAAAATAAAGATATAGATTTGATAGTTTTTCACATGATTAAAAATTCTATAAAACTGTTATATACAGAATTCAGCTTGATTGAATCTCTGAAAGTACCGAAATTAATTTTTTAAGACTGTAAATCACGCGCCAGCACGTGACGTGCTGCCTTCAACAAAGAGCCAAACACGCGCTGTTTTAATAAATATAATTTATTAATTTTAATTTATAATTTATTAAATGTAATTTAAATATAATAAATGTTATTTAATCCAATTCAAATTGCGAGATAGTCAAGTGGAGACACTCCAGATTTTTTAAATAAACATAATGATAACAATTTCGAAACTATTTAATATATTTGAATAAACGGCAACGTACTGATTGTTTCTATTTTCGAACCCTTCCCAGTTGAAAGGGTGAAAAGAAGGATAAGTGGAGAAAGGGTGGGTGGGGGTGAGTGATGTTAAGCATTAATTGAGTGGAAACCGAACGATTGGTTGTTAGTCGTTTTGTGTGGTCGATCCGTTTTGAATGCCGGGGCCGGATTCACAGTCTGACAGGTTGTGCCGTGGAGGAGGCACGCCTCACTCTCTCTCTTTCCCTCATTCTCTCGCTCTCGCTCTCACTCTCTTGGTTACGATTTTGCTGATTAGTTTGCACAGGAAAGACACCGACCGGTGGCTGCCTTTTGATCCTCGCTCTCTTTTTTTATTTTCTTCACTTATTCTCCCCGTCTCAACGGTTAAAAGATTCTGGGTGTCTCTGTGTGTGTGTGTGTGTGTGCGTGTGTTTCTGTTTTGTTTTGTTTTATTGTTCTGTTTACTCATGAGAAAAGAAAGAGAATGATTGTGTAGATTATATTCCTATATTAAGAAGTATGAATTCAAAAATCGAAAAGGAAGAAGGAAATATGGTTTAAATGAGTGGAAAATATATCAATAGAATATAAGAAAAAGAGCGGATTGAAAAAAAATCACAATTACAACAAAAACAACAACAATAACAAGCATTGAATTTCCTAATACTATCCATGATGCATTGCAATTGACAATTGATTATTATTTATTTTTAAAATGTTTTTCTTTTTTTTTCTCTCTCTTTGTAATCTATTATATTGATAACACTACAAAAAAATATTAAAATAGATTTTAAAAATAATCCATATTTACTTAAGTGAGATTTAAGTTAAAATAGAATTATCTTTTGATGAATAGAAATTAAATCATCATTCCTTCAGTCAATAACTATAACTCTCTATAACCAGCTTACAAATTTCTAATTTTATTTACTTAATTATTATTTATCAGGTTTGAATCCAAGTACTCAAGTTCTGTAATTCATCTCGAAATAAGCTCTAAGGAATCGTATTCCCAACTTAAACTCCTCTACAATAATTGGTTCTTTAATTTATATATACTACTAATATATATATATATATATATATATATATATAGAATATTACTTTATAAATATCATAAACCAAACAAATGAACCAATAAAGTTAAAAATTTACACTTTGTAAGTGATTTAATTCGAATAACTAAACAATATACATTAAAAATTATAGATAATATTATTTCAATACATTTTCTATTCTATATATAAAAGATATTATTAATATTTTAATACTAACCTCATAAATAAATAAAACATCATCTGAGATATCTAAGATTTTATCCGTTGTAAGAATCATTGAGGTCAAAATAACTATCGACTTGTTTCTACGTTTTAATTGACCAACTGTATATGTATAATATGAAAATAAATTTAGGTATAAATATTATATCATAATCTCTTTAGTATTATTTCTTTTCAAGAAAGATATATATATTATAGAAATATCTATACATTGGATTAATCAAATTCTTAATATCCATATATATATAATGAATAATATTGTCTAATAATAGATAAAAATAGATTATATAAAATAAACAGACTATTCGATAATCATTTCTTTATTTTATATTTAAAAAGATTATCTATTTATTTTATTATTTATAGTATAAATATAAAATATGCATATGTGAAAACACATTATAATTATTTTTCATTTATGGGACATATGAATGATTTAAATCATTAAAATGAAAAACTATAATTATTTGTGATATTGAGACATATATATATTTATATAGAACATGGTAAAGATATGAAAAATCAATGTAACTTAGTGCTAAATTTTTTACAAATAATAATTTACTACATATTTTGATAATTAATTCAACAACCTAATCATTTATCTATGGAGAAAATTTTGAAAAATTAAAAAAATTTAATTTAATAGGTAGGTAATGTAAATGATTTTACAAAATAAGATAATGAAAAATAAAAGTATGAAATTTGTCTCACATAAGAGCATCTTTCTTAAACTTTTATAATCAATTAATTACCCTATTACTCAATTATCCTATTTCGTATAAATTTAAGTTTTTATTCACCTATTTGGGAGAAATTTTTAAATTTATTTAAGAATACTTTTTTATATTATGGAAATATTATTCCAGGGAAATATTTAATAAAAATAGGATTAAAAGTATATTTTATAAAAAAATAAATAAATTCATTATTTACTCCTAATAGTTATTTAAAATTTATATTTAATAATATTTAATATTCATTAAATATAAATATTATATATATATACTAGAAATAAAAGGAATTTCTTTATTTTATAAAAAACGGTAAAACAACAAGCAAGTTGGGAGATTTGAATTCTGTAAAAATGTAAATAAATAAAAAATAAAGCTTATTGTGTAACCAAATATAAGCCAAATTATAAATGCTATTTCGAATGAAAACATTTTGTTAAATAATATTATTTGAACTTTGATACAATTTTTTGTTTTTATTTTGAAAGAAAAATTATATTTTTTTTTATCCATTTTAATCTATAAAATCAATCTAATTTGTATTGATGAATAATTTTATCAATAAATATGCTAATTATTATTTTTATATAAACTCTGTTGTTAATATAAGATTCTAAATATGTAATACATGGATATTTTAATATCCATTTATCGCCAATTTATTTATGAATTCACTAAGAATCTTGAATCTTCCTTTTTAGTAAGATTTGTTTAAACATTTATAAAAAAAGACTTAAAAATGCGACTCATTTAAAATATCTTTGATTGAAATGATCTTTTATCCATTCAATTAATTTAGTATATGTTTTTTGTTATATAGACTCAAGTAGTTTGTTTCTTTCATCCTTTCGGCCATTCAAAAACGATTATTATTAATTACTTTATAGTTAACTAATAAAAAATAAATAAATAAATTTTATATAAAAATAAGGTCATGAGACAGTTTTGATAGTTATAGTTATAAAAAATAAAATTTTATCACGAAAGAACAAAAACTAAAAAATAATTAAACTATCATAAGAGAAACGTAGTCATTTATAATTGTTTTTTATTTAATTTATTTGTTGTTTTATTCCAGTTTCTTTCATTTCTTTCTATTTACTATTCACTCTATTTGTATCGATATATATACCCATAAATATATATATATAATTTTTTCAACTCATTCTTCCTCCTTCTTTATTCTGATAAGATTTAATTGGTTGTTAACAGCGTTGTATAAATGTAGGTTTTTGCATCGCTTAATACAAATAAAAAAAATAAAGTAACCTCTATTCAATGCAAAACATAACAATAGTAATAATAATAATAATATAATTTTTTATTTATCTATTATTGTAATCTTAATATACCATTGATCGAATGAATTGGAATATATAAATTATTGTAAAACTTAAGATTTTTTTGTAGAAAATCTATACATGTTATATTTAATACACATAAATTTGAATTTATTTGAATTTTTAGAAAATCGCACCTTATATTTACGTCCAATGGAAATAAATAATGCGTTAATTAGTTTATTTATAGATTTTATAAATTTAAAATCCTATATTAAATTAATTTTCTTTTCATTAATTGTACATCTTCAGAATTAGTTAACATTCGATTAACCTTGTTTATCTTTGTAATATTCTGTAAAATAAATATATAAAATGAATTAAGTGAATTTATAAAAATAAAATACATTATAAACATTAATTATTATCATTTGTTTAAATACTTGTTGAATTTTCGATAAATATAATTATCTTCATAATTAGTATTTTTTGTCCAAGACTAATTCGTATTATTATAAATTTCTGATTAAAATCTTAATAATTTAATAAAAAAAAAACCTGATAATAAATCGATTTTTTAATCACCTAAATATAAGTTCAGCGTTTGTTAAGTAAATTTAAGTAAAAAAAAATTAAGTATTTAATAAAAAAAAAATTTCGTTTGCAAAAAACACCATTTCATTGATTTATAGGCATGCAGAAAATGTTTTAAATGAAAATTATATTGAAATTTAAATGAATCATATAATGATGTAGATAAAGAGGTGACAGGTCGATGGGTTTTTGACTATAGCATTACTTAGTAACAAAAACATGGTTTTCCCATACAAAAAGATCTATTCAAATATAAATATAAAAAATAATCATTATGTTCAGTAAATTACTTAAATAAAATTTAAAACAAGTATAAACTTTAACAAACAATTCAATATCTAATATTTGCACGTTCTTAATTTAAATTATACTTATTTTAAATTTTATTTTGGTAATTTAATGAAACTATCATTTTTAAGAATGGAATATATAAACCCTTGCCTCATATTTATATTATAAAATGATAACTTAATAAATAATTTGCCTTTTTTACTATCTCGCCAGAGATAGTATTGCGATCAGGAAAATTTTCGATGTCGAGATTTTGATCTTTTTTTGTTAATTGTAACAAAAGATTTTCAAGAACAAATAGTTTGTACCTGGAGGAAGGAAAAGGTTCCATAAATTTTGCCTGTGCTATTTAACCAAAAAAAAAAAAGTCACTTGTTTTTTTTTTTGACTAATCATAATTAGCCATAACGTGTGTTCTTCTCTGACCAATACTTACTTCCTCTTTAGCTTTTGACCTGTTCAAACCATTTTTATGTTAAGCTGCTGGTATTATATAATTGTAATCAGTTATATTTTGTTATTGGAATTTATTTTATTCAATTAAAAATTTTCTTGTTTTTTTAATTTTATATTTTTTAATTGGTGTATAGTGTTCTCTAATAATAATCTTTTATTTTTTTGTAGTGTATTTGTAACAACCTTATAGTTAATATTATTTGATAATTTTAAATAATCTTATTTTTTCCAATAGCATTAATAATTAAATTTTTGTATTGTTTTTCCTATTTTTGAATGTAACAAATTCATATATTATTACTTTGAACTGATAACTTATATTAGTTGAAGAATTAAGCTGTTTAATTAAGGTATTTATTCCTTTATAATTTTATTATATTCCAATTAATTAATTATAATTTATAATAATATTTTTCTTTATTATACATTTTTTATTTTCTTTTATTTTCAACAAACATTTTCTTTACATCTTCATATTAAAAAATTGATATTTTAAATTTAAAAAATTGAAATTTATTTACATTCTTACCGGGCATTTACCCGGTGGCAAATCTGAAGGGCGACCGCGAGTGAGGGGGCGGGGATTTGAATTATTTATTTATTTTTAAAATTCTCTAAACTTTAATAGATCACATAACTAGATAGTTTTTTTTTTATAGTAAAGAAAATTAATCGAAATTGAAGGAAATTTTTGTTTTATAAATCAATTCATATTTTTTTTTTTTATAAATTTTACATATATGAAATAAATTTTATATAAAAGTAATTTATTTGATATAAGATAATCTCATTGTATATATTAATATATAAAAACCTCTTCTCATACACACTTACGGATGAAAATTATTAATTTATATATATATTAATAAAATTAAAAATATTAATCATTTTTAAGAATAAAAAGTAAATTTCTTTATATTTTTTTAAATTTATCATAGAAATAATAGACTTTTGTTTACATTTTTTATAAGGGATTAATTGTTTCAAAACGATTTTTTTTTCATTGAAACTTTAAAAAAAATCAATTTATATTTCAAAAAAATAAGATAATTATATTCGAGAAGAATTTAAATAGAGGTAGCAATCGGGTAACACCTGCTATCATGCAGTAAAGGGACTTATCCAAATTAAAATATAAAAAACAATTATTTTGCCTGTTGTATTATATGGGTGTGAGGCATGGTCTATGACCCTGAAAAGAGAGTAGATCAAGAGTGTTTGAGAATAGAAATCTTCACAGGATTTATGATCCAAAGAAAGATGAAGTCGCCGGGGAATGGCGAGGAATTGCATAACCAGCAACTCAAGACATAGTTAGGGTTATAAAATCGAGAAGGCTGCGATGGGCAGGGCACGTGGTTAGAATTGGAGAGAAAAGAATGGCGAAAAATATATTGGTAGGGAGACCGATAGGGAAACGTAAGCTTGGAAGACCAGGGACGTGGTGGGGGAACAATGTAGGAGGGTACGTGAAAGAGATAGAAGGTAGGTTGGATGGTTGTACCTCATGATAGGAACATTTGGAGAAATGTGGTTGCTGTGGCCAAGAACTTTCGAGTTCCGTAGAGTCATAGAGATAAATAGATTCAAAAAAATAAAGTATATCTATGCCAAATTTTATTTCATTTAGACCCTTTGGGAACGTTTCGAGGAAAAACAAAAATATATTCTTTTTTTATATATTATAAGTAATAAATATAATTTTTCTCATTTTATTTAAGGAAAATTTTCTACGATGAAATTTATTTTAATTAACTTAATATTTAGTTACATAGAATATATAAATTGCCTAATTTTAAGACACCAACTGTATTTGGGAATGAACCTTTTGAAATATGAAATAAATTAATAATATGAAAAATAAGTTATATAAGTAATTGATAGTATTTTTAAATTCATTCTCTCAAATGATTATCTTTATTTAATAAATAAAAACTGGTGCAACATTTCACATAAATTAATATTCATATATTGATATTGAAAAAATTTAAAATTCTTTTCAATTTTAGTGGATCATTCATTAGAACAAATCAAATTCCAATATATTGCATTGAAATTCTTATCAATAGTATGTTATCTACTAACAACTCTCTCTATACTCTCTCTCACTCTTTCTCATTCATTTGCTTTCGGACTGACATCATCGATTTAATCAATTCTAATGTTTATTATTCATTTAAAATGGCATAAATTGAGAGGAATGCAATGGAATATACCTTTCCTTATTTTTGCTAATCGTTATAGTACAATCAGGAACAGGAAGTTAAATTTTGCTCAAAAACTCTATTCTTTGATAAATAATTAATGAACCAACCTATAAAATTTGAATTCAATTAGGCAAATTATAATGATTTTATTATTCATTTTTAATCATTGTGATTTATTTATCCGTATGTTTTATTTCGAAATATTTAATTAATCTTTATTTTATTTATTTTAATTATTTTTTTTTTTTTGGTTTTTATCTTGTAATGATTATCCACTCAAATAAACGAATAATACGAGTTAATCTTTATCAATCGTATAAGAATGTCAATTTTATTAATATTTAGATATAAATGTATGCGTTTGTGTTCTTTATTTGAATAATTATTGATTAACGATAATAAATCTTGTAATTAATAGAAAATTAAGATTAACTTTTTACATAGTCATTTTCCTCACACGACACATAATAATCTTAAATAAATATTAAATCGATTTGATTTTTTTTTATATGTATTATTCCTAATTTTTTTATTTCTTATCTTTTTATTATTTTATCTTTTTACACTGATTGAATCTAAATGTATGTTTTACATTTATTTATTTATTTTAATCCAGATGATTAATTATTAAATTATCATTTTATTTATAGAGAGAGGTATATGAGGAAAATTTATTATGTTTTTTGGATTTTTAATAATATTAATTATTTTATTTATTTAAATGAGAATCTTTTAATTGAAATTAATTTTTTTTATTAAAAAGGTTTTCTCACACTAACACATAGATCAATATAGTAGATGTATATAGAGTGTGTTTCAATGGCTCATCCATGAGGCATGACGCCTCCTGTATCAGGTAACGTAAAACCGAATGATTAATCGTTCTATAACCCTTTCCCCTTTTGTTTCCCCTCCTCTCTCCACCTTTCTTTCCATGTATTCGATTGAATCAGACTGAAATCCTAGCTTGCTTTAATCATTCATTCATTCATCCATTCATTTATCCTTTTATATCCTAAACTATATTATATATTATTTTCCAATCATTCACTCATTAATTTATAAAATTGGGTTAGATTTCAATTTATATCTCATATAAGAATATCAATAAAAGCTGCATCAATTAATTTAATATTTATTTTAAAAATATTATTTAATTATTCACACACACACACACAGAATATTAATTATTAATTTAAAAATCTTGTTTTCAAAAAGAAAATAAATTATAATAATATAATAATCATTTATTTAAAATCTGTTAATATCCTTTAATGACATAAATATATATATAAACTTTTAAATACATAATTTATCAATAATTTATAATTCTTTATAATAACTTAATATTTGTATATATAATATTTATTATAAATAGGATTTATTTAAAATAATTAATAATCAAAATTAAAAATTCAACAAAGTATAATAACAATTATGAATAACACTGATATCATTTTTATTTATTTATTCAAGAAACACATTTACAATCATTCTGTAAATTATTTCAGTCCACCTTTCACTTAATTTAGACAATAATAAATTAATTTAACAATTGAATATATTTCATCATAACTTTATAACTTTAAAATTTGTTCAGAAATATCAATAAAATAAATGGTTAACTATTAAAATTTTTACAAATGTTTTTATTTTTATAAACATTTGTAGATTATGTAATTGATAATTTGATGTATAATATTTATTTTATTTATTTTAGTCCTAATACATAAATAATAATTGATTTATTAACAGTTACAGATGATTATTTAAAATATCCTTCATTGTCTCTGAGAATAAAATAAAACAGTGTCTTTGGATTATTGTCTTTCGTTATGGTCCCTCTCTCTCTCTCTTGAACCCCTTTTGCCCTCTCTATCTCTCTCTTAAATGTTACGGTCTGACGCTGCCACTCGGTTCCAACTTGCTGTCAACCGGAACACAGGAAGAACGCAATGATTTTTTAAATCCCCTACCTACCTGGCCGCTTCCGGTTTAATAACCAACTCCCAAAACCTTTCGGACTTTCAAGTCATTTGAAAAAATAATAAAAAAAAAAAATAAAATAAATAAAGGTAAAATAATAATATAAAAAATCAATTCCAATTAGTTTTTATCGACAACCGAAAATCCCTTCATTCATTCCCAGAGAATGAAATGAAAAAAACAACTATTGGCTATCTTTCTTCTGCCACCTCTGATCTTAGCAATAGTTAGTTATATTTACACGCCACACCGGATAATAAATATTTGTGGATGATTGGTTTGCTCTATGCTTTGTTTCCTGCTGTTATTAGTTTTTTTTTGCAATTTGTACCGGAAATATCCACAGAGAACTAAAAGAAAATGATTTTTGGGATTTTAAATTGTTAAGAAATATGAAAAAGAACAAAATGTTAGAGAATCGATTGTATGGATGGCATTCAAGTCTCCACAGTTATTCACATTGATTAATTATATTTTCCCTCTCGTCATTTAATTATTATTTAGGAAATTGAGTCAACGGAATTTCAAAGAAATTATTGAGTGTGTATCTGTTCTTTTAGATTTTCCTCTATACTTGGAAACAAATTATCCTATCGGATTAGTAAGGGACCTGAATTCGCGTCATTTCCTTCCTCTATCACCCCCTATATTTTATAAAATTTTATCATGACCCTTATGTTCTTTCGTTTTTTTTATTTAAACCCTCAGGAGCCTCAAATCACGCCCCTAAAAAAACGGCACTCCCCGTTAATTTCAAGAAAAAAAAACCCCGGGGTCGTTTTCTTTTGTTGCTCGGCCTGATCCGTTTAATCCGAATATGAATCACTAATTGGGACCCGTTTTCTTTATATATATATCTTTCTCTTTTTTTCATCTCGTTGAGCGAATTCCTCGGAATGATGCAGAGGACCCGAAAAATCCTTAAAAACCTGTCCCGGTCGGTTTTTCTACCTGCCACATTGCGGTCCATAAGCGATCATCTGACGATCGAGCAAGATAGAGAGAGACCGTTTGTCAATTGCCTCCGGGGTTGTGTGTCGGAGGCGTGGGACTGAACCCCCTCCCCTCCCCTCCCTCTCTTAAATGTCCTTCAGTTTCGCCAAAAATAAGGCCCTTTTCTAAACGGATCATCATTAATAATTATTAAACTACGAAGGCCATCAATTCTACTTAATTATTATATCTCCGTTGAAGTGGCGATGGAAAAAGAGGGAGGTGGAGTAAGAGGGAGTAGGAGAATGTATGGCATGGAGAGATGAAGGAGAGTTGAATGGAAACGATTAAGATACCTGAGAGAAGGGGAAAAACAGGGTTACCGTTTACCTATAATAGAACACGAATAAATATTTAATTGATCCAGATTCGAGTGAAAAAAGTGAAGAAGCCGAAACAGATTCAAAGAAAATTAAACAAAAGATAAAAAAACAACAAAAACTATCAAAACCACTTCATTAAGATATACTAGTATAAACATATATACATATCTACATTAATTATTATTACTATCATCATTTTAAAATAAATATAATTATGTTTGTCAAACAAATAAATAAATCTAAAAAAAGAAAGAAATTAAATCAAATTTAATTTCTTATGTAAAGAAATAAATATATATATTAATAAAGATGGACTGGTTAAAATTAATAAATTTAATTATTTATCTAGGATATGTTTAAATTTATTGATTAATAAAATATAATGATAGTATTTACAAATAAAAATCCAGTTATTTAAATAGCATATATATATTTAATGAATGTGATATTTATTTAATATATATTATTATATTTTAATAAAACCCATCAGAAGAGGAAGGAGATTAAAAATAGCTAAAGAGTAGAATTTAATGAGAAACTAATAAATATAATATAACTAATATATAAAAGTATATATTTTAGCAAGCCAGTTCATTAAAGTGAAAAAGTTAATTAAGTCACAAATAAATATGAGAAAATAGTTAGATGTCTTAGCAATTTAAAAAAAAAATGAGAAAAATAGTTATATTTTTATAAAATTTATAAAGTCAATATTCATTTTACGCCCCTTAATATAATTGTCTACTTTTTCTAAAGATCTTTACATTAAAGAGGAATTTCTTAAAACCACTTGTAAAGGAGAATATAGAATTTGCTTTCTCCAAATCAACGATTATATTAGTCATAAATCTTAAATATCCTATATTACATTCGTATGAAAGTAGTAAGTTAATTTAAAATAATGACCTTTGATTCGTTGACCTTTAATTTTAAAAATTTTACTCTATATTTAAATAATAAAATTTCCAAAAAATGTGAAAATTAATTTTAATAGCTTATACATATATAATTTGGTTTGAATGATAATGAGTTTGAAATTATAATACAGTTAGAAAGATAGGAGAAATATTTTAATACGAAATTAGGTAGAAAGACATTTTCCTATTTAACTCTAATTAGGGTATAAAATGAAATTTAATAGATTTTAAAAGTATTTATTTAATCTATATAAAATCAATCGCTTGGGATATTTTTAAAATTATAATGTCTCTATTAATAGAGAACAAATAACTTTTATAAATAATTAAGTAATCATTGTCTTGTATTTAATCATTGAGATTAATAAAATAATAGGTTATTGTTTTTAAATTACCATTATTATTTATTACTCGCCAGTGGCATTCACATGACTAATATAAAACAGCATTACAATCTTATCCATTTTTTTATAAATCAATGATCGGAATAATTTCAATTAAGGGAAAATATTTAATTTGTGATAATTAAATTATTAATAAGATAATACAAAGTTAATTAAATAAAAATGTTAAAAGACAAATTTGAATTAAAAAAGTTCTTAAAATATTTATAATAGCTCACATTTAAATAATAATAAATAAAGTACATTAATCGATGATAATAAATATGTTAACGGTTTATCGATTTCGACTTTCTTTTAAGGCATTTTTTGGACATTTTATTAGTGATTTTATGAAAGATTAGGTAAAAATGGAGAGGGGGATCTTGATTTAGCATAATCGTATCATATTCTACTTCTGTCAGTAAGTATAGAGCGGAGGGTTGAGTTTCTAAATCTGGGGAGTTGAATGAGCGGCGGATATACTCGATTCTTTACCTTCCCCCCCCCACACACACTCACACGCATATATACATACATACATAGATTCTTCATATACGCTCACGGTCTCAACCCCCGAGGGTTTTTCCTTTCCATGAAAAGGGCCAGATTCGTAGAGATAATAGCGGATCTAACGGGTTAATCGTCTTTCTCGCTCTCATGAAGTCGAAGGGATGGTGGGGGTTGCAACCCTCAGCCTCATCCCCAAGGGGCTAAGCCATAAAATTCCTCAACAACAGGAGCAGCCCTAGGGTAGATGGATGGTCGATCTATAATCCTGACTTCTTGGCCCTTTCTTTTTTTCAGTACCCAAGAAGCGTAACGCAACGGGGCACCACACACTACCTGAAAGGGCGGGGGAAGGGAAGGATGGTTAAATATTGAAAGAAAAAAAAACACACACACACACCTTATATCCACCTCATCAGTCGATAAATCCTCTAAATAAGATTAATACTTTTTACAAATTCATCCCCTCCATATTAGTATATCTATATCTATATCTATATATATATATATATATCATAAATTGTTATATAAGATAAGATAATAAATGAATGTGCTTTCACATTCATTCATTTATTGATTATATATTAAAAATTTTATTTTTCATTTGATCTTCTAGATATTTATCAAATGAATATTATTATATAGTATATATTATACTTTTCATATCATTTTATAATAGCACAAAAGAAAGTAAAAGAAAAAAATGAATGTTCTTATCTTCATCTTTTCTTTTATAATAATATTAATAATAATAATAATAATATTCACAATTCTAAATAAAAATTAGAAAAATTCCATATGAATATTAACATAAAATTATGATAATAAATAAAATATATATTTAAAATTATTATTTCAATAGGATAATCAAAATATTTATATTGATAATTTAAATAGAGTATTTCATTAGATAAATTGAATATATTATATAAATGTGTTATATATCAATTTTTATTCACATAAGAAAATATTTTAAATCAATGTATATATAGTTGTGTGTGATAGGGAGGAGGATCTCATGCTTTAAATATTTTGCGTATATAACTACATTGAAAGTTACTTGAGTCATTTTAACCATAGATAAAATAGTTTTTTTGTTATTAATTTTCATTGTTAATTTTCTTTTCTTTTCTTTTTTTTTTTTTGAAATAAAAACAATATTTAAGGTTAATTTCTAGATTAAATAATGAAATAATGAACCTCCCCCTATTCTTAATTAATTTCCTGAATTATTCTATTATCCCAAAATAGTTATCTTCCACGTCGCGTAAGTTATTGCAATTCTTAAAATTTTAATTCTGCTTCCAATATAATGTTGGTAAGAAACAACTTTTCAAAATTATAATAGAAGAATTTATAAAAAATAATTTTATTTGAGTTGATTTTAAAATTTAAAACAAAACAATACCTCCCTTACTATCGTCGATCGGTAAAAAAAACAGTTGATCCTTATGTATAATTATTTATTGTGAACTATTATTTGCTCCTGGATTAATCTATTTATTTTTTAATTTTTTTCCATCCCATTAAGTTGAGAATATGAAACTTTTATTTTCCTTCTGGATTCAAAACCCTATTGGTTATCTTTCATCTCAAATGAAGAATAGACAAGGATTACAAATACAAAGGGAAAGGTGCTCATAAATATATATATTTATATATATAGGGTGTAAAACTTCTACAATAGAGATGAATTATTACAATTATTACTCTGGTTCTAATCTTCTTGATCTTTTTGATATGTTTTCAACTGATTTATTAATATTATTTTGTTAGAAATTTTTAGAGGCAAAAATAATGAAAAATAGTTTCCAAAAATGAATAAGAAAATAAATTCCAGGGAACTGTCAATTATAACACAAATCAAAATATTAGCAACCATTTTTGCGGATTTATAACCATATTACATAATTTGAATTTAATCGGATTAGAGCGTTCACTCACACATCATTAATAGTTATAACTCTAACATGTTAATCATGTCAAATTTTTATTGCAATATTATATAAAAACAAGATTAATAAAATATTGATTTTTTTTACGAATTTTACTTCCTTTAATAATTTTTATTAATTTTTTTTTATTAAAATTTGCTTCTTTAGATTGAAGATTGAGAGATAATTAAAATTCAATGAACCTATCGCCCCGTTTATCTTTATTAAATAAAATAATTGATAAAATAAAAATTATTTATTATTAAAATAAAAATATTTAAATTATATATTATTTTTTTTTTGTATATAACTAAATAAATAATCATATTAATTTCTTGAGTATTATTAATTGAATATAATTACTTTAATTGTTTGTTATTAAATAGTATCTGGACATGCTAAAACAGCGTTAAAATATTCACTTAGTGTTATAAATTAAATAAGTATGTAAGTAATGCAAGATTTTAATCATATTCATGTTATCATGTTTTATATGAAAATTAATGATTAATGATTTAGTATTATTGATGAATTAAATTATTTTTGCACAGGGTCAATAAAATTTAATTTTATGAAAAAATTATTAATATAATTTTATACTTTCTTCTCGAATTATTGAATATCTTATTTTTAAGATCGATTCAATAAATATAACAAAACAAATTTAACTTTATATTTATGAAAATTCAAGTAATATTTTTAAAACATTTAATTCAACTATATAGTTCAAACGAAAAAGATTGTATTGTTTTTTAATATTTTTGGAAACTAATATATAGAAGGAAATACTTATTAAATAATGGGGAAATTCGTCTCTAACCCAATGAAAAGGCATTCTTTAGTACCCCTGCCTATTAATTTTCCTCTCCCTTCTTTTATAATGTAAGTTATCATCATTTCGCCTCAATTTCCCCTAATCTTTACACCTTTTTTCCTATTTGCTAAATCGTTATAGGTTTATTATAAAAAGTTATTGCCATGGTTTAATAAATAAACTAATTTCAATTCGTATAAAAAGAACTTTCTATTCCTTTACTATTTATACTATAATTATTTTTCTGTTTTTTGATTATAAAAATAACAGTATAGATAGAATTAATAGATTTAAATTATTAAACCTCAATAAAATATTAATTATTTTTTTAAAAATTGCAAGCTAACCAGTAACAAAGTTTTTGGCAGCGTCAACCCCATTCCTACAACCAACCCTTTCTATTCCTATATACTCTCGGGATATAACCAGTTTCTTCGCAACATTTACAGAAATAAGAATGGAAATTTAAATTAATTGGTTTAAATATCAAATAGGAGTATTATATTTAAATTAAATTCAATTAATTACATTATAAATTAAAATTAATAAACAATATTTATTAAACCAGCGCGAGTTTGGCTATTTGTTGATGGCACCACGTCACGTGCTGGCGAGTGATTTGCACTGTTAAAAAATTAATTCCGGTACTTTCATCAATTCAATCAAGCTGAAATTCTATTTATAGAAGTTTTATACAGTTTTTAATCATGCGGAAAAACTATCAAACATATATCTTTATTTTTACGGGCACTTTAGAGGAAAAAAAATAAAAACATTATAGGTAATGACCCTCTTCCAGTTGAGATACATTTCTCAAAAGTTGATAGAAAACTACGAATTTTGAATAATGTCCATGATGATGCCCATTTCATGATTCTAGCTCTTTGAGTAATCTTGTCTACATACATACATACACACACACACACAGAAATTTTTCTCAACCTTAGTGAAATTGATTCAGGAGCCTTCAAAACGTATAAAGACATCAAAATCTCAACATCGAAAATTTTCGTGATCGCAATACTATCTTTGGCGAGAGAGAGAGAGAGAGAGAGAGATAGTAAAAATCGACAAAACGGAAACGTTACGATGAAAGTAATGTAGAGAAAAATAGAAAAAAAAACACAAAAATTATGGACTTCTCATCTCATCGTTCCTATTTTTATAATAAAAATAAAAAATTTAAGATAAATAATAGTTAATTATTTTTATAAACAACTAAAATAAAAACAAATGATATACTTTCAAAAAATCAATGACTGTAAAGGGGTCAGTTATTGGTCATATTATTAATATTAATATTTTTTATAATCTAATTAAATTCTCATTCATTCAGAAATAAACATTTATTTTTATTATGTAGTTATTCTATAATTTGTAATTATTAACTTCAGTGCCTCAAATTTAAATTACTGTAACAATTGGAAATACAATTTAAAAATCAAAAATGATTAGTGTTATCATTTGTGATAATGTCCATGTAATATATTATTATCTATTAATAACTTTTGATTTCTTAATTAGATTAAAGATAAATCAATGATTTTATTTAGGATTTAAGTTTATTTTTTATTGCCTTTCATCACACGATTATCTTTTATATATCTTTGGTCAAATATAGGCTATTTTATATATTCTTTGATATAAATATATGTATTAATAAAAAAAATCAATGTAAGTAAAATTGTAGTCAGTAGTTGAAAAAAACATGTATTAAAAAATGAAATAAGTCCTGGAAGGCGATTCGACTTTTTCAGTGTTGACGATTTCAAGATCATTAATTCATTCTATTGTTTAACGTTCATTAAATGATATAATTGGTATTGAATGAACTGGATTATATCAATCTTAAACTTTCAGTTATGAAAAAATATTTAAATATTAAATATCAAATTTTTTATAATTTTAATTTATATAAAACTAATTTTTATTAAAATCTTTTAATATTCTTTAGACTTAATTTAATAATTTAGTTAATAATAAGAAAATAAAAAAATTGCAAATTTGCAAAACGTATTGATTTTTGACACTGACACATTAGAATTTGTATATTGGAATAATCTTGAATAATATATAGTAATTTCATTTTTATATTACTAATAAAAATTGATCCTATATATGAAAATTTTTATATATTTATTTATTTTTAATAAATATTTGACTTTTGTAAATCCTATAATAATATTTTTCACTAATATTTCTTCAAATGAACACTTTTTCCAACAGCTCAATAAAATTATATTTATTAAAATAATCGTATTTTAGGTGAAATAAATATATATTAACTTTTTGGGAGAAGTAAAACAATATTTATTAATATAATAACTTTATAAATAAATTAATACTATTTATAAATAATTTCGAATGGAAAAAAATTGATTAATTATAATTATTGAATTATAATTTTTTCTATTTTATATGTTATTTGAATTTTTCGTCCATAAATATATTTTTTCACTCACATCATGTTTTATTAATATAAACACAATATTATATGAAGATAAGAAGAAAAAAACACAAAAATCACACTACACAGAAAAAAATATATAGAAAAATTTATAAAACAGTCAAACAAAAATACACTAACACTAGTTTTGACATATACATTTAAAGTCGAATATAATTTTTATAGATTAAAAAAAATAATTACTTTTATATATATATATATGTATATAATAATTAAATTTTAGATCTTATAAAAATCACGTAGATGTAATTTTTATCATTTTTGAATGACTTGATAATCTTTTTTTTCTTTCTCTCACTCTAATCTTTTGTCAAGTGATAAATCAGAGACTAAAGCCATCTGATTTATCTGATATCGTTTGGTTTCATTTACTTGCTAAATAATAAAACATTATTTTGATGGAGAAGGGATGTTATGTAAAAAGAATTCACATTTTTTTTCTCTTTCTCTCTCCTTCACACACTTAATCAGTCTTTTTTGAGAAGGGAGGGGGGGAGGATAGAGAAAGGCAAAAAAAAGCTGAAAATAAAAAAAAACCTGTTGCCTTTAACGATGGACTTTCTGAAATCCCAACCTCATCCCCCGCACATTTTGAACATCATCCATCGAATCCCCCGTTTAAAAAAAAATCTACCTGCTGCTTATCGCTCGGGCCCGGTGGATATGGATGGGCAAAAACCAAGAAAATAAGTGGAATCTTTCCTCCCCCCACCGCTCCATTCACCCCGGGGGCGGTTTGGTGGAATTTTGACATGACATAGATACAGACTTCAAGTTTTGTTTTTTTTTTGTCTTTTTTTTTAAATTTTAACGGGACTTTATAAATTATCACCAATTTAAAGGGAGACGAATCAAAGTTGTCCATGCGAAATCATTTAAAGTGTTGGGGTTGTCAATTACAAGGTGTGAAAAATTAATATTTTTTCTTTTTTGATTTTTACTTTTTTTTTGTTAAATCAATCACTTACCCGTTGACTATTGGTGGGTGATAGGGAAGTGGTTGCTGCTGTTGATGTTGCCATTTTAGCTTTCAAAGCGTCAAACCAGAATTCAGCAATTGTTTCAAATGCACTCTGAAATTCTAATCCATCCATGAATACGCAACGCTGTTACTGCATTCTGGCAAAGGGGAGTAAACGATCGATGTTTCCCCAAGCGCGGCCAGGCCGTGACTGAAGCAACGGTGAAGCTACGTTCTCGCAAGCCGAAAGGAGTGGAGGGGGCGGTGGTAGAGGGAGAATTGTATCCCCTCCAAATAGGCGCCGGACCCTCCCTTCAAGCGCCCAGCCCCCTTTTTCACACACAAACACACATGCACACATCTATATCTATATATATATATATATACATAAACATATTCTCAAGGGGGAGGGGAAGAGTAAAAGCAACCGCTAAACCAAAGTTAATCGCCACCACCCTTCAATCACCCCCTCTAACCCCACCCATCATCTAATCTCCAAACAATTAGTGACCATTGCATCCCTAAAATCAGTAATCTCACCTCCAATCATTAAATAAAGACACGTAATATTTCGAAAAATTCCTTTTTATTGCTAATATTATTTTTACATCGATATATATAAATAAAATATTTAGCAGATTTCCAACTCTAATTATTAAATGTTTTCCCCTTCCAGTTGATTTTTAATTTATTTTAAATTTTTTTTTTTTTTTTTTTTTTATTTTAAATTTAATTCTTAATTTTTAATTACTCTAATTTTTATATATTTCATTCAAAGTTTTAAATTTTTTTCAAATTAAAATTATATTTTTTGTTGTTGTCGGATAATTTTTGTTAAATAATAATGAAACATTAAAAGATTTTTCAATATTAATTGATTTTACATTTGATTGAATAAAATTAATATTTTAAAAACACGATATTTAGCAAATATATAAGAAATGATTTAAGTGTAATGATAAAACTCGATTCATATTTTTCCCTATTTATCGTAAAATGTTTATTAATTCTTAACAGACCTTCGTTTGATAATAATTATAAATAATTTTTAAAAATTGATGTTAATAAAACATTTCATAATTAAACATTTTATCTTCTCAGAATATTTCTTACTAAATGAACAAAATCACCCTTATTTTAATTAACTGACAGATATTAATCATCTTTGATTGGAATACACCAATCCATGGGTCCAAAATAATTAAGCTTATTATTAACATAATTCTTACTCTAAAGTACACCTTATCATAATATCAGATGCAGGTGAATTAGGTTACTCTTTAAATTTGAATTTGATTATTAATTAAAAAGAAAAAAATCAGGGAAAATGTTTCCTATTTATAATATTCTTAAAAGTTGGCTCCTATTTTTCCCTTAATGCTATTTACACATTTGCATATTCTTAGTATAACTGTCAAAAGTGACAAATAACTTAAAATATAAAAAAAATACCTAACAAAAAATGTATTTTAATAATAATTTTAAATTTATTTCATTAATAATTTTTACTTTAAATATAATTTGAAATATTAAATAAATAAGGTGAGATAAAAATAAAATTTAAAAGAATTTAGACAGAGTCCTTAACCAATACATAATATATATTTTAGATATATGTAACCAAATACCAGAGTTTAGAATGGGACTTGTCCGAAATAAATTAGCGGAAAAATTTGGTTCAAAATTTAAAGAAACCGTTATAAAATGGATAAATAATATTTCAAAACAAATCTGACCACCCACCTAACAAAAAAGAAAAACTAGTATAATTAAAAAAGAATTATTAACAAACCAATGATCTTATAAATATAAATATTCCAGTTTTTAAAAGATTATGATTATGTATGTGCGCATGTAATTGTCAACTTTGGTTCTTATAATTTTTTAAAATTTATTTAATATTTTTTCTTTTCTTTTGATTATTTTAATCATTCTGTCTATTATAATATTTATATAATAAATGAAGTGTTAAATGTGATTGTGTGATTGTCTGATTGTTCTGTGTATAGCGTCTTCAATTTTTCGAAGAACGATTGTCAGTGTTGTGTGGTGATTTGAAGGAATCTAATGCAGGCAACTTCATTTCTCATGAAACATATAAAAAAAATTACAATTTAAATATACCTATGCTTACTGACCAATTTTTAAAAATTAATTGAAATTAATTTTATAATTAAAAAAAAACAATTTTCTTAATCATGGATTCAAACCTAAAAAATAATTTTAATTAATAAATTTTGATAATTTTCATATCTATTATATGTTATGAACATTATACAATTATTTGAGAATTTAATAATGTCGAATCAATATATTTCTGGATTTAAATAATAAATCATTACATTTATAATTAAAATCAACAAATAAAATATTTTTTTTTCTTTCTGAGTAAATTAATGAATTTTGACTAAATCAAGGCGGTTTTCTGGTGATTAAGTGAAGAACCTATCGAGAAATGAAAGAAGATAAAGAAAAAGATAATGATAACGACCTTAAATATTGTCCCCCTCCCCCTTTGATAGGGATCATAGTGCCAGTAAATACTTTTTAAGTTCCTGATAAAGGAGACAAAAATTGACCATTATTGAAAATTGTTGTTGGGCTGTCAATCATTTCATTGCCGCTTCAAAAAGTTTCATGAAGGGAATCTCCTCTTCTGCTTCAAGGTCGGATTCTTTCATTCACAAAAGACACACTCCATTAAAGAACTTATCCAAATATCAATAATATCCTAAAAATAACGGATCTCTTATGGAAAATCCATATATTTTTGTTTCAAGAAATGTAATAAATCTCCGATTACAAATCTTGTGAAGTAAAGATAGTTGAAATAGATTACAAATCTTTTTAAATAACATCTATTTTAAACTTTCACCAATTGATTCATTCTATTAATATTTTCTAAAATTCCAATAATTCCAGAACTATTTTCAATTTTAAAACATGTTTAATATTATATGATATTATGTTATCATTCATTATTTATTTATTTACTTATTTTTGTTGTTGTTATTAAAATATAGATATATAAAATAAATAAATTATAATAAGAGTTTAATAAGAAATGACACAAAGCCCAAATAATAAGATTAAAAAGTAAAATCTTGGATATACTAACCAAAGTTTTTATTAATGGTTGTGCCAACAAAGGTTGTGAAAAAGGTGGTGCCAAACGTTGTGTCAAAGGTCCTAACGTTGAAGTTTGTGGGAAAGCTGAGTACAAACATTGTGGAAGATGTTCTGTCAAAGGTTGTTTTCTAGGTCTTCTTGGTCTCGTGCGTAGATTTAATGGCTGGTTGCTGAAAAAATAAAATTTTATAAACATTAATACCAATATATATACTATATATTGGTCAATTTTATAATTTCTAAGTAATTTAAAATTAATTATAAACTTTTTGTAAAGTAAATATATTTTTTTTTAAATTATAATATAAATAAAAACAAATTAGATAATTAATAGAATAAGTTGAAGATATTGAATAGATTTGATTAAGAATAATAATTATATATGGCTTTACTAATAATATAATAACATGCTCTAATGGTTATTAAATTTTTTAAGCCTTTCGTTCATAATTTCTCCAAAGTTTTCTCGGAATTTTACATACATAATACATATATAAAAAAAAATTTATTTTAATATTAAAAACTATTATTTATATAATTGAAGAACAAATTTATAGTATAATATATATATATATATATATTGATTTTTTATGAATTTATTAATTTAAAGTCATGGTTTATGAAGTAAATATACTTAATTATTATGTTGTAATACATATGTAATACGTAGGATGAGTGCAATTGACGTGAAATTATTTTGTCTGGTCCCATTTATAACTGTTGAAACTCGATTAATTTAAAATTTTGCTTTTGAAATAAATATTAATTTTTAATGAACTTGATACATTTTATTTTATTTATACTTTAAGCGGATTTAACTTTAATTAAAGTAAATTTTGATTGAACTTGGAGAGAATGTTAGGTTATTAGAATGTTATTATTTATTTATTTACGAAATAATGATTGATTAAGAATGTGTAGAGTATAAGATTGAGAAATTTATCCAGAATCTTTTAATCTCTTTAAAATAACATTTTTTTAAATTTTTTTCAAAATTGAATGTAAATTTAAAGAAAAATTAAATTTTTAATGGTTATTTTATTAAACAAAAATATTTGCTCCATTTTTTAAATTTATGACTCTATTTAAATTTTGAATTACTACCTTCCTGAGTTAAGCTATTAGAATAAAATCATTCAAATTAGAAAAGAAATTAAAATCCTTTTCTCTGTTTTTTTTCATAATTAAATGGATAGATTCCCAATGAAAATGTTGGGTGGGTTTCTTGCTCTATTCTCCTTCTCTTTTTTCAGCTTCCAATCTCCACTTCCCCTTATCCTCCCCTCTCCTACTCCAATATCTTGCTGTTTCGCACTTCCTTGTTACTTCGTTGAGTGGGAGTTTCCCGAGATGATCAGGTGGATGATACTGGACCACACCTCTTTTCGCGGGTTAATCCAAGGCTAATCCAATCCGGAGCCGAGGGTGGGGCGTCGTAATAGGCAGGCGGTGTTCAGCGCTTGCGTCGGATTAGCCGCCCAGTCGCGGTGGGGGAGGGGGGCGTGGCTCGCGGAGGGGTTGAGAGGCGGAGCTTAGAAGGCGGGTCACTCTCTCTCTCTCTCTGTCACTCCTTCTTGGCTGGAGCATCATCATTTTCTCCGTCATCGGCGTCATCGAGGTCGACGCGCGCGCATTCGCACTCATTTTCGGGAATCGATCCTCGGGACTTGCAACCAATCCCCACCTCCACCCCCCCTTATTTCAGGGTCTATCCGCTTCAATATATCCACACCCAACTATTTGGACAGGTAAAAATACCATCAATTGGGGGTTGAACAACCAAAACGATAAATTTAAGTAACAAAATATACTTTCAAACTGTACTATCAAAAAAAAGTAAAAAATTCGACGACCTAAATATATTTACTTATATTATTTAAAATTTTATAATATAAAAAATAGATATTTAGAAATAAGATGTATCTTTTTTTCTTTTTCTTCATTAATTTTATCGATAAATTGCCAATAAATGATAAAATATTTTCCAAGTCCAGATCTTAACTTAGAATCTATAAATTACATTTTCAACAAATTAACTTTCCAAAAAAAAAAAAAATTCTTAAACTCTTTGCTTATGGAATCCCAATAATATTTACGAAAATTTGTTGGGATCCTCCATGAGTTTTGCTCTTAAATAATTTTTTTCCGTTTTAATTTAGGTCATCTACTTTAATTTTTAATTTTAAAATGTAAAGAAATGTTATAAAATTTAATTTTAATTTGAAATATTTATATTTAAGAATTCATCTTCAACCATTATCGACAATTTTTTGAAATAGATTCGATTAAAAATGAGCTGTGGCCAGGCACAGAACCGACCGACGATTTGAAATTAATTAATTTCCAAACAACATAATATATAAATATATATATAAAGTATAAAAAAGTATTTTTAATACTTGAATTAAAATGACTAAATTATATTATCTTGGTTTTTATTTTTAGTTTAAATACTCAAATATTATTTACAACTATAATATAAGTGAAAAATTTCCGACAATGAATATAAGATTAATACTTTAAAAACTACCACTTCTGGTTTCCGGATATACACCAAAAGTTAATGAATTCATGTTAATGATGCATAAAGTAAATATACCAAATTTTATCAAAATCCGTTGAGCCGTTCAGGTCTATTCGGATACACAATGGACAGACGGACGGACAGACATCATGTTAAAAATACTTTTTTCTATTAACAAAATTCATCATTTGTGGAGATATGTAAAAATCTCCACATGTAAAATTTGGTGTGAAAACAATCTTTCCCTAAAAAATATTCAATTGTTTGTTAAATGGATCACTGTATATGAGAGAAGTCAAAGAATTTGTTAAAACTATTTAATTATGTAACATGATTTTAAATAAAATTAAACTGATAGCTATACTATGTAGGTGTTATTCTCTAAAATGATATTGGGATGTACGACTTATGACCAAAAGATCATAATTAATCCACAAAATCAAATTCCTTTTAAAAAATAATTAATTTTTAATTTATTAAAATGTTAAATAATCATACTGGATGATGTTTAATTGAATATATCATTCTTATCAGTACATTTGTGTTGAATTTGCAAGTTGAATAGTATCGTTTCTAAGCTTTTCAATTCATTATTAAATATTCAGCTAATTTACGAACCCTTCTTGAATAATCTTATATTTAGTAATCATTCTAACCTTTACAACATAATAACATGTTTAATTTATTACTTTACTATTCTTGTTATTATTTTTTATTCCGTTTTACCTATAGAAGACAATATTTGCTAATATATTTATATTTAAGGACCCCTCCCTTTCCCCTCTTTTACGCTCTCTTCTGTCTTTCATTTCCTCACCCTTTCCAGTTCTCTTACCCCACTCACCATCCTATCGATTTGCAGCCATTAAATTTGTTAACTCGCGAATGAAATTTCTGGAGATGGTTTTCAGTCAATTTTTATTAAAGTTAAATTAATAGGAATATTTCTATTTCACTCTCTTATACTTCTCACCTACACTAACGCATCCACTCATCCCTGAAGATAGAATATTCAAATTGATTAACATCAACCCTCTGAATTTGAATTTCAATTCAGAAATGTCGTAGCGATAAACGAATGACTTTGAACGTTTTATCTGAACATCAAGGATTTCTACGTTACTCTCTTCCTCTCTTTCTCTCTCTCTCTCTCTCATACACACACACACACACCAACACACAAACAGCCACAGTTTGTCTACTCTTTCGCCCATTTCCGTCTTTCTCCTTTTCTATGCTTCTATTTTGACATCCTCCCTTCTCCCTCCCTCTTCTATCTCTCTTGCAAATATTTTCCATTCATAACCCATATTTTATCCTAATCTTTATTGCCATCCTAATAAACTTAAAAAGATAAACATGAGAAATGGTGAATATTATTTTACAAATTAAAAATAAAATGAAAAAAAAATATTTTTATCATAATTTTAAAAAAAAAATATTAAAAATGTTAATTTCATATTAACATATCTTCATTTTTTTTTTGTATAAAATTAATTTTTATATTAAATTTATTATAAAAATTGATATTAATATTTTGTATATATTAGGAGATTAATATTCGATGTTATATTTAAATATTTTAAAATTTAGATATTTATTCAATATAATAAAAGGTTTAAAATACAAAATAATAGATAACTTTATAATTTGACAAATAAGGAATTAACGATATGCTAAATGGTTGATTTCAAGGGATCCTTTTCAGGCATCCCTTTTATAACCACATAATTATTTTCTTAATGAATTTAAATGCGCATATTTCGATGTGGTAAATTCTTTATAAATATGAATCTACAACATTTGATGTGTTGTTTTCTAAATATATATAGGTATATATACGTATATCAAACAAAACCTCTGACTTTTGTACGTCCTGCGCAAGGACAACGACTACCAAGTCGGTTATATCAATTAGGTGTCCTATGATCAGTGGAGCGCGTCCTATCAACCTACACCTTGATTTTCTTGATCGGAGGCGCTACTTTTTATCAAATAGCTTCCCAATTTTGATCTCGGAGGCTGGGTTGCCTCCGTTCCAGAGAAATTCGCTTGATAGGCTCGGAACTTGAATCCGGGGCCACGAGAATGTGAACCAGCTACGCTAGCTCCCAACCTGTGGCGCCATCAATAAATAAATATATATATATATATATATATATATGTGTGTGTGTGTGCTTGTGTGTGTATGCAGAAAGAAAAAGAGACTGAGGGTGATAATATCTGTTTTTCAAAATCTATCCAAACTGAATTTTACTAATCCATTATTAATAATTTATTATTAGCGGACTGGATAATAAAAGTTTTCGAAAGTTTAGATGAATTCTTAAGAATTTAATGTTTTTGTTTTTTACTTTCTTTGGTAATGTTTTGATGTTATTTTTGCTATCATTGTTTGTATAAACAAAAACTCTAACACCCATTCATTAGACCTTTTTTACTTTTATTCATTATATACACCCTCACTAATTTGATGACGATTCTTTCATTTCGGTTATTTTTTTTATTTTATGACATAAAAATGTACACATAGAGTCTTTTTCGGTAAATCAAAATCAATAGAACGATAGAAAAAGGGTATATCATAAAACTTTACCCTTTCTCTTTTATAATAAACCGACAACCAACCAACCACCCCCTCCCCACTAAACCACCATTTCTCATGTTCACAATATCAAAAAAGAAAGTTAAAAACATACTACATTTTATTTATTTCTATATTTCTATATGCATTGATATATATAACATTTGGAGAACAAAAAAAGATTCTGACGCGAAACAATTTACGTACAGCAAGATAATGCAAAACCGCAAATCATTGATGAATATATTGTTGCTGTAAGTTCCGCTTCTAGAATATTAAAAGTAAAAGCCACAATTAATTTAAAATATTTATGGTCCGAATGTTAAATTAATTAATTTTTTTTTTTACAAAAATCTATATAATATTATATAATTTGTATGTTAAATTTTAATTTTATTTATATTTTTCGCAGAGAGATTATTTTAAAAAAATTAATTTTTTTTAAATTAAAAATAACCCTCTGACCATTCTATGAATGAACAGCGCCTATCAAGTCGATTGCCACCTAAGCAGAGTGGCTACTTCTTATTAAAAATGGCTTCCCAATTTTGATCACGGAGTGGCCTCATCCCCTAAGCGCTTAATTCATAAATACTTTGGAGAATTCTATTAAACCAATTTTATACACTTTGACACTATTATAAACAAATATTTTTGTTAGCTTTTTTAATAAAAAGGTTCAATATAAAAAAACAATAAAGATAAAATTTTTACGATTTGTAAAATCAATTTCTTATTTAAAAAAGTATATTTTTAAATAGATAATTAATTTTTGAAATTGAAGTTTATGTGTTAGGAATCTTATTAATTTAGTCCTAACTTTGTTCATTTAATAAATAACTTATTTTAAGTTCACATAAATCTTAAAATAATTAAAAAAAATCAAATAAAGTAATCTCGTTTCAGTAATTTCATCAAGAAAGAGTTTGTTCTAGCAGTTTCTCTCTCAATCCCCTCCTTCTTTCTATTCGTGAGGGTTGATTTCTTCATATTTCTTGTTTTCTTACCTTTTAACCCTTAAAACACTCCCACCTCCTTCTATTGCCATTTTGCTTTGTGACACTCCTTTAAAGAATTCCACTTTCAGAAGGAGTAGGAGAAGCTCCATTAGTCTTTTGATGGATTGTGAAGGGAATCTTCCCAAGGGATGAGGATTTATCAACTATCTCATTTACTTTAAAGGAAGCATCATATATATATATATATATATATATATAATTAAAATAAAAACTAATAATAAAAATTAAAGAAGATTATAATATTTAATACAATTAAATAAATCATGGCGTGTACTAAATATGATAAGACTAACCGTTCCCTGCATCATATGCTGCCGGCGGCATAAAACTATTCTTAGAGGGACAGGAGGCTTCTAGCGGCACGAGATTGATTAATAATAATAATTTATAGGAAGTATTGTTTCAAATACTTACAAAACAACACAATGTTTAAATATAAAATTATTAACTTTATTTAAATCGTCGTAATAATTTTTTATTTTTTTTTTATTTGACACTTTTTTAATTTATCAAAACAGAATTTAAAAAAAATGAAGTTACTTACAAATTAATCATTTTGACAATTTGTAACTAACTTCATAATGCTACTGACATTACATACATACGACGAAAATTATATACCTCTATTAGATTGATTATAAAAGTTTAATTATTTTAATTAAATATTTTTTTCTTTAAAATTAACTGAAATATATTGCTGTATCAATGATTTTTTTCAATAGTCATATGTAGAATTCGTCAAATTATAAATATTTTTTTTTGTATTTGAAGTCTAGTTCTCAATAACATTGTTTTAATCCTGAATTTGAGAATGAGGGGGTGCATACATTATCAAAATTGATATTTAGATATTATAACACTTCATTACAGCTTAAAGCATGCTTAAACATTATAATTTATAGAATGTATTAATATGTATTTTTTAATATAAGTGTGAAAGGGTGAAATTCGAATGATTGATTTTACTGTTAAACTGCCGCCAAAAAACAATTTGGCTAAATCTTTGTTGGGTAAATACCTTAAAAAATCTGATATTTAAGTAGTATAAAATTCTATAATTAAAATACGTAAAATAATGAAATATTTACTTACTTGTAAAATCGTCTTACTGTCTAATATTCATTTTTTATAATTTATTTATTTTATTTATATCAAACGGATTTTTATTTTGACATTTACATTAATTTAAAACTCAAAACCGCACTGAAGTTATGGCAAGCTGAAGCTAAATAAATATAATTTCAATAAAGAACAAATTTTTTGAATAACTTCGTAATTGGCTACAGTAATAGTTAAAGCTATTTGCCAACAAAGATTTAGCCAAATGACTTTTTCCATGAAATTGCCATTTGCCTACGATATATATATAACACTAAGTAAATTAAATTTAAACTTCAAAGAAATATCCAAATTAATAAGAATAATTTTGAATGAAAAACTGAAATCTATTGCTTAATTGAGAAGGGAACTTCTGATCATGACGTAACAATTGAAATGCGCCCAAATCAAATATACTAATAAACTTGAGCATTTACCGGGGGATTAATTAAAAATTATTTTTTTTATTATTTTAAGTTTAATTTTGGTTTGGAATTACTCAAATGTTTTAACTACGATTAATTCTATTAGTTTCAGTGAGATTCTTACTTGCACTCATTTTCGGGTGTAGTCATCTTCTTCTTACTTTTTGGCTATTATTATTATTATTCACTTGTTTTCACACTTACACAAACAACACAAACAAAACTAAATGATAATTTTTTTTCTTATTTTATATAGAGTTTTGAAAGTTTTCTTCAACAAATTTATGATATATAAATATAAAATATTTTAAATTAATAATAATCAACTGTATTAACTTTTTATATTTAAATAAAAAATAATTTGTAATATTACAATTTTTATTATAATATTACAAATGAAAATTGGAGAAGTGAACACCTGTGGCGCCCATAGGCTAATAAATAGAACTATACACTCCAGCTGATATCTGGTAAACTCGCATGCATTCGGTTAAACTCGGCCCTGTCCCATATGGGGGATCGGGTATCATCGGCTCTATAGGTAATTAGTTGTATTCTTTTATTTATTAACCATACATGTTATTATTTTTAATTTTAATTTTTTTTTCTTTTGACTAATTTTTTATAGATTTATTTTAAAAAATTTATTATGAGTATTAATATATAATATATTCCCAACATTGGAGAACCCCCTCCCCTTAGAAGTAACGTTAATAATAATTAAATGGTTGTAATGAAAACGAAACAAATTAATTTAATATTTATATATATATATATAAGTATGAATATAATTTATTCAAGATATAAAAATATATATAAACTACAGTTTTTTTATTTTTTATTATAAATATATATATATATTTATATATAGGTATATTATACTTTATTTTTAGATATTTTATTCAGTTTTGGAAATTACATAATAAATTACTACGCTGGAAAATTAATTATTGTTACTTTTGATTTCATAAGAAATCAAATTACAAAATAAATAATTGTATTATATTCATTTCTTTATAAATATTTTAAAAGATATTATTATTTAATTGCGAATATCCGCTGTTGGCTACACATTCTAGTCTGATGGATTATTACATTTTTATTTTATTTTATTTTTAGTTAAGATTAGGTGCCTATTTTTTTTTTATTGACTAGCAAATCTAATTGTAAATAAAATAAGATAACAAACATGTTTTAATGAAAGTTTTTCAAGCGCAAAATGTTGTATTAGGTCAGTTAAGCAATTGAAGAAGTGAAAAGTATAGAGTGGGGAGTCAGGAAGGACTATTGAACTTCAGAAGACACTAATCCATACAATCTCTTTGTCGGTAATCTTATCTTATGTCGTGGGAGGGGGTAATTTCTATAATTCGCTTTTCTATCGTGTCTTGATACAAACCGTCTAAGACGCTTCCTTTTTTGCTTTCTTTTTATAAAAAAAAGAAGAGGAGGTGCCGATGCAAGAAAGACCGAAGTTGGGGAGGCTTTAGGCTCACATCTGCCCAGGGGTTGGATTAGCGAGCGTTCTATTTTATTTTTTTTTCAAAATATATTTATCCATAGATGAAGAAAAGAAAGAATGGCAAGAGATCCTGTAAGCCTCCCTAAATGCCCTTAATTCTTTAATACGTCATCGTCGTTATTATTGTTGTTCCCGTGGGTTTCAAAACCGGCCATCCGGATAGACAGACACACACGGATGGATACATTTAGAAAAAAAAGCATATGGCGCATTCTAAATGCAGTGCATTTAGGGTGAAGGATTTATGTCCATTTATTATTCATTAAACCTAATAGCTGTACAATGATATTGGGATCGGATTGCAGATCATCCCTTTCACCCTTCTGATACCACCACAACCCGTAATCTCAGCATAAATATTTAATTAATATCTATTTAAAATAAATATGAAAATGAGAAATAATATAAGATAGATAATATAATAAGATTTATTTGAAAAGTCAAAAGTAAATCTCCACTTCTTGTATTATTGAAAAAATCTGGAGTGTCTCCACTCACATTTAAATTAAACATTTAAATTCAATTCAATTAATTACATTATAAATTAAAATTAATAAATAATATTTATTAAACCAGTTTGGCTATTTGTTGATGGCACCAGGTCACGTGCTGGCGCGTGATTGTCAGTCAACGTGTTAAAAAATTAATTCCGGTACTTTCAGCAATTCAATCAAGCTAAAATTCTATATATAGCAGTTTTAAACAATTTTTTCTCAAGTGAAAAACTATCAAACATATATCTTTATTTTTAGGGTCACTTTAGATGGAAAAAAAATCAAAACATGGTAGGTAATGACCCTTTTCCGGATGAGCTACATTTCTCAAAAGTTAATAGAAAACTATGAATTTTGATTATTGCCCGTATACCAAATTTCATTATTCTAGCTCAAACTGATTTAATCTTGTCTATACATACACACACACACAGACATTTTTCTCATCCTTAGTGAAAATGACTCAGGAACCTTCAAAACATATAAAAACATCAAAATCTCGACATCTACAATATTCGTGATCGCAATAATATCTCTGGCGAGATAGTAAAAATACATGGTTACTATATTTCTTAATTAAACTACAATATTCTACTAATTTCTCTTATTAGTCTATTTTATTTTAAACAAAGCATTGGAATGTTTTAATATTTTAAAAACTAATTACTTATAAATAGATAAGTGATTATATTAAGCAGAGATGAATTTTTCTTTTATATTTTTATGAGAAATTTAACTTGTATCACTTTAAAAAAAACGGACCGTATAGTTGTAAGGATGGGGGAGATGGGATAACCTCTTGGCCCTTTATCTCCTTCTCTCTTACCCTAAGAGAATTATTCTCTCAATTTGTTCCCCTTTAGCGATAGCGTTAATTGAAGATGTAGGGTGTCAAATGGACTGTTCAATTGCTATCAATGAAGACAAGACAAGAATTAAACATATTTCTTAAAGTTAAATAAAAAGAAAAAAAATTAGCCAAGTAATTAATTATTTATTTTATAAATATCGTTTTCTAATTTTTAATTTAAAAATTTAACTATTACTAGTAAATTTAAAAAAATGTGTAGTACTTTTTTTAATAAAAATTATAATAAAAACTTTGTTTTAATTGATTTTGATGATACATGAATTAATTTAATAATATACATTAAAATTTTGTTAGTTGGACTGAATTTTAAAGTGATAAATATTTATCTAAACTTTCGAATTTATAATAGAATCTGGTCTTTTTACCATACAAAATAATAAATATTTAATTTAATTAAAATTCAATTAAGATTAAAATTAACAAATGTTTAATTATTATTTGAAATATATTTATTTGTTTATTCTTTCTTATTATAAAGGAAGCAGCTAGCCGAGCGTGTAGCATAACAATTTTCTACACAAGAAGTCGGCGTTCGATTCCAACTAAGAACAAATTTTTCTAATAAAATTCAATTTAACATCAGCTGCCTCCGGCTCCAGGAACTGTCAGTTCTTAGTTCTATACATGCGGAAGGCAACGGGAAACCACCGCATTAACATTCCCAAGAAAAATTATCATGGCTGGGTAGCTTCTAAGGCTATCCTAGTCATGATGATAGCCAAACTCCGAAACGGAGACGGCACCTTAAGAAGATTATAAAATGAATATATATATTTAAAATTATATTATATATATGTACATATTCTTAAATATTTTCTGAACTAGAAAAACTTGGCAAAAGAATTAATATTAATTGATTAAAATAAAGATATACAAATAATTTTGAACAGATTCAATCATGGCAACAAAAGAACAATATTAATAACAGACAATTGGTTGTCAATTTTAAAAATGGATAAATGATCAATGGGGATGTTATTTTTTGACGCCTATTCATGCTTTCTGCTGTCATGTGCGAATGACATTTGAATTCGATTCACTTGTTATCCTGACTTCTAACAATAATTTTATAAAGACAAACAATCTCCAATGGGTATGAAACTTTTATTTCATTTATAAAAAATTCTTTTGTTCAATAAATCTTTGCAATATAAACATAACAATTTTTTTACGGTTTAAGCTAGAAAAATGAAATTTGGTACACGGGCATTATTCAAAATCGTAGTTTTCTATCAACTTTTGAAAAACGTAACTCTTTCGGAAGAGGACCATTACCTACCACGTTTTCATTTTTTTTCCTCTAAACTGACCGTAAGAATAAAGATATTATGTTTAATTTATATGATTAAAATTGTATAAAACTGCTTTATATTGAATTTCAGTTTGATTGAATCACTGAAAGTAACGAAACTAATTTTTTAACACGTTGACTGGCAAGCTAGCACGGGACGTGGTGCTATCAACAAAGAGCCGCTGGTTTAATAAATATTATTTATTAATATTTTAATTTATAATTAATTAATTCTAATTTAAATATAATATATGTTATTTAATCCAATTCAAATTTGGGAGATAGTCGAGTGGAGAGACTCCAGATGTGTTTTTTTATTTATTTCATTTATTTTAAATTATTTAGTGAGAATTTTTTTTATGGGCTTGGCATTAAAAGAGATAGGTAGGAAATTTGAGTAGACTTCAGTCAGGTGGAAGAGGTGGGGGGAAGGGGAGAGAAAATGGATTTTTACTATTTATCTTATTTGCTATATTGCTAAAGTTAAATTTTCAATTTTTTTTTATAAACCTGTCTCTAACCCTCCATCTGTTTTGCAATTGGCTAAAACATTCCAACTGACATGATGGTATAATGCGAGAACAAAAAGGATTTTCCAAGATGTCTTATGCTTGTTGATTTATTGACCTTATTGCCAAATGGGTCGTCTAGTCATTTTTTTCTTTATTTTTCTACCAATGAAGGTTGAATATTTCTTTGTTTCTTTTTTGGGAAGGGAAGAGAGGGGTTACGACAAATAAATACTTGTTGCAAGATAAGTTGTAAGTGAGTGGGAGTAGAGATTAAACAAAACCCTCTGGACAAGATCCCTTTTAGTAAGAATAACAGCCCCACCAGTACATTGACCCATCTCAAGGGAGGTTATTTTATGTTAGCTTTTTTTGTTTCATTTTCTTAGGACAAAGAAAGATAAATTGAAAATCCAAAGTCACACAAAGAAATGGATTTTCCCAGAGATACATTATTTTTTTTTCTTTAAAGTGAAATTTTAGCCGGAAAAGGTCATACAACGAATATCGACGGAAATTTATAAACATATATATATATATATATATTGATTGAATAAATATTATTGAATGAACCAAACTTATAAGGGCAGTAAATATTTTTTTCTTTTGATAATTTTTAATTAATATTAATTGATTTAAATGTTATTAAAATAATTAAACTTTAATTAAACACAATGTTTTGTCAACGATTAATTAATTTTTAAAAGCTTAGAAAGTAAATTTTTTATTAATATTTTTGTATTTTGTATTCTGAGTTCAATAAATAGATACATAATTTCAATGTTTCTAATTTACACCTTTATTTATAATATTTACCGAATCGGTACATTCAGTTATACTCACCCAAACACTCCCATTAACATTTTTTAAAATCAATTCTTTGAATTTAAACCTAAATAAATACAAAATATTTTCATATCAAGTTAGCAAGAATTTCCAATATAAATAATGTACCTATATATAAATATCTTTAGCTTTAAATGATAAAAAATTTTATTGTAATTTCAAGGAAAAAAACAAGTACTAAGGTAATTTTTTTTCTTTTACTTTTTTTATGAATTCAAAATATATCTTTTATTCACATTAGAAAAAATACTTGGGGAAGTATATATTTTTTAAAAATCTATTTAAAAGAATAATAATCATTAAAAATAAAAATACAAAATTTATTTATTTTAAACTTGAGTAAGTCGGAGGGTGGAGTGAAAATATTGTCCTTACACCTACCGCACGGATTCAGGTAAAAATCCACTACTTAACCTTTTCAAATGGCAGCTATGAAGGACACTGACCTCCCCCTCTTCCGTTCCTAAAACCTCCCTTCACTTGATTCTCTCTTAGTCATCTTTTTATACAAGTAAAACAATTTCAGACAGACATAGATTGACTTTATACGGTTGAAATGTGAATAGAGGGGCTGAAATGGGAATTAGGTGTAGGACATGAGATGCCCATTCTAAAATCTTTTCAAATCCAAAAAAAAAACATCCATTATGCTCTTTGAAATGTTTATTATCAATTTATTTTGATTGCCGGGACAACCTCTATATTTCTTCCTTCTTTTATAATCAAATTTACACTTTATATATAATAATAATAATAATAATAAATAAATAAACCAAAGCCTCCAAAACCAAGTTTTGCGTCGAGGTAGGTTGCAATTTGAAACAACGCAAATAGAAATATATATTTCCATATAATAAAATCTTATTCATTAATATCGTCAAGTTCCATGCCGTCAAAATTAGCTTCTCTGGCTTGAATTGAAAAATGACGCAAATCAAATTTTCAACGACGTAACTTCAAAGGGTGTAAATAGTGTTATTTAATTCTATTAACCATAGTAGAAACTCTTTTTTAAATTTATTTGAAATATTATAAATTATTATAAGTTTTTCCACATATAATCAGATTAAGATCTCAGATTAACTTCATACTAAATCAATAAAAACACTAACCCTGAGTATAGAATATATAAATAAAAAAGGGCAGAAAAAAATGGCTATTGAATTGCGGGATGCGGTATAAGCAGTACTACTATAAAAATATTACTACTATATACATATATACTGACAAAAAAAATCCAAACAGCAAAATATTGTCCTAAGTAAACATAAAACCTTTAAATGCTTACATACAAAATCAATAATTACAGATTATCAGGAAGCCACATTAAATATTTTAAATACCTCTTCTCACACTTAAGTTAATATGTAATCTTGATAATTAATATAATAGTTTATGTATACAAATGATTTTCCTAAATGCTTTTAATCCAGCGGTCTTTAGATTTTCTAGGAAGTCAAAAGCTTAAAATTAATATAAGTTACCAATTTTTAAAAAATTATGATGGATCAAGGTAATGGATTTTCAGACTTTGAGAAAAAAATTAATCCAAAAATTAAAACTAATTTTAAAGATATTTCGTGATTTATAGCTGTAGAATATATATTTATATATAAGGAAACGAGAGTCTTTCCGTGAGAAGCAGCCAGGTAGAAATAAAAATATTTTATATTTGAATTGCGACGTTTCGAGCGTGAGTCGCTCGCATCTTCAAGGCAACATAATGGTAAAAATACCGATGGATGTTATGATATTTTACTTTTACTCCATGTATGTACATATTATTAGTATTCACAATATGTGCTATAATAAAAACAATTTTAAGAAATAAAAAACTGTGCTATAAAATTATACAATTAAAAAATTAAAGATCATTCAATTAATGCTTTGAAGTTGAGTGGAACTCGTACTCGAAACGTCAGTATTCAAATATAAAATATTTATCTAACTGCGGAAGACTCCCGTTTCTTTCTATCAAAGAAATTAAAACTAATCCTTAAATGAATTATATTAATATTTACAATTTTTAATTATTAATCATAGGTTTCATGTAAATACAAATAAATTAAATAAAAAATAAATAATACTCATTTACATTGCTTTTCTTTGCAGAATTCAGGGATATTAATATTTGGAGGTAATGCTTAAATGTTTCCCGACCGCTGCTAGAATTCAATTCTTCTTGGTGTTTTGATGTTTAAATTGAATATTTTTATAATTTAAATAAGAAATATTCCCCAGAAGCACCAATATACCATAGCAACTGTAAAATAAGCATAATTAATAACATTAATTTACTCTTGGTGTTTAGATTTATTTTTCATCAATATATGTATATATCGTCTCCCCTCATTTTGAAATTGTGTCATTAATAAAACTTTAAAATTTCAATATTGCGTCGTTTTTCAACTATATCTTTTTGGCTTGGGAAGCTAATTATAAGGTTATCACACAATATCGAATTGAAAAATTAGCATTGCATTGTATTAAACGCATATTTCGATTTGTCATTTTGAATTGCGTCGGCTTTTTTGGTTCCAATTAACGACCCAAAACTAGGCTATAGTATATATAAATAAAATAAATCTATATATATAAAAGGCAATGTCTGTGTGTCTGTGTGTCTGTCTGTCTGTCTCTTATAGACTCAAAAACTACCCGTCCGATTACGGTGAAACTTTCAGGGATTGTTGTGGGCATCCCAGGGAAGGTTTTAGTGTAGTTAAATCCAAAATTAATTTATCCAAAATTAATTTAATTAGTAAGATTTTGGTAAAAGTCTGTAGTTACACAAAACTATCGACAGATGGCGCTACATATAATTTTCCAAATTCAAATATTTTTAATTTTTTTTAAACTGTCAAAAATAACATACCCATAATAACAGTTGTAATAAAAATAGAAATATAAATCACAATGTAAGTAAAATATTGAATCGTTTTATTTATATTGTTTCAATTAAATCCAAAATTAATTTAATTAGTAATATTTTGGTAAAAGTCTGTAGTGTCACAAAACTATCGACAGATGGCGCTACATATAAACTTAAAAATTCAAATATTTTAAATTTTTTTTAAACTGTCAAAAATAACATACCCATAATAACAGTTGTAATAAAAATAGAAATATAAATCACAATGTAAGTAAAATATTGAATCGTTTTATTTATATTGTTTCAATTATTGTTTGAATATATATTAAATTTATATATAGATTTATTAAGTATAATAATTCCATTTACTTCAAATTTTTTTAATTTTTTATTTAAAAGTATATTCAGCATTGAAATTGCCATTAAATATGCAGGTAATTGGAACTCCAACATGTAATATTAGCAAATATTCTGGGATGGGAAAAATACTAAGATCATGTCATGTCCTATTAAATATTTTGAATTTTATTTTGAATCATACAATGGCAATGAAATATTGTAGGTAGACTTTTGAGACAAACAATAAAAATCTCTATAAAATAAGAGAATATACTTACTCCGAAAACTGTTAATTAAAATGTAATAACTATTAACAATTAATAAAGTAGAAATAATTTTCGAACAAATAAAA